>JAYKKR010000018.1:0-600000 GCA_036971615.1 Amyloporia xantha
CACCTCTAACCTAACCTAACCTAACCTAACCTAACTTCTTCTTCTAACCTAACCTAACCTAACCTAACTTCTTCAACCTAACCTAACCTAACCTAACCTAACCTAACCTAACCTAACCTAACCTAACCTAACCTAACCTAACCTAACCTAACCTAACCTTAATGCAATTAGCGCCGGGGTAACGTGATTCAGTCCACGTGACATGGGGCGTCTAATATCTGGCGCTCGATGACGTCATGTTCCAGGCCCGCCTGGGCCGTGACGTCAGGGGTGGCACATGTGATTGCATGAATCACATGCACCGGCTCGGCTACTTCGGTGTTTTCTCGGAGCGGCGGAACGCCGACGGAAGGAAGACTTGCCTTAACGGGCAACAGATCTAGGCCATGACATCATAGTCCGATGCCACCCGAATAGCGAGTTTACGCTATTGGCTCGGACTCCTCGGCATGTATTAATAAGATATTATGCCGTCGTACCACTTTCAAAGTCGTACGATGCGAGGTAATTCTCGCTTGACTAAGCAAGGGCCTGATGAGTCTATATAAGACGAAATGGGTCGGTGTTGTAAACTCAGCACCTCATTGCCCAGCTCTGTCCCCGCTCCTCAGCAACTTCCTTCGATAAGGTCGCCTTCGGCTCCCATATCTCAGTCGTCGCTTAGTCGCTCCACCACCTAACCTAACCGTACGGCTACGGTACGGCTACGGTTGCGGTACGGCTACGGTACGGCTACAATACACCTGCCATACACACGCAACACATCCATACAACCATTACACTGCCACTACATATCACACTCGCAATAACTGCATCCATAACACGGCCACAATCTCATTGAATAACCTCCCTTGCGGTTATTGTACAATGCACATGGTCACAACAATCACACATAAGGAATCCAGCCATAATTCCTCCCGACTGCCACACACTGAATGAACTAAACTCTGCATATACCAATAGCATAACAAGCGAGCAAGTGAGGACTCACATACTTAATCCTTAAAATGTATAACCAAACTAAAATGAGACATGCAAGATACACTCACCGGTGATATCCACTTAGAGAATATGCACCCTTGTAACATCTCTAACAAATGTCAACCCAGAGGCGCATTGGGCTCTACGAGACAGACTCACATCAGGCGCCCACACTCCACTTCATGGGTGGCACCCAGACTCAATATTGGTACATGAACTCAGACACGAGGCATAACAAAGAACCATGTGCACAAACTTGATCATATTGACAACAACACAGACAAACACATCGGCAGTGCATCGAGACAGGCAGACCAACAATACTGGACAAGAAAGGAATACAACATGAAAAGAAAGAATGCACCATGCGAATCATAAGGAGTCATCACTCTCCTGGACTTCATCGGCATATACAATCTTGGTGCTGTCGAATGGGTCAGGTAGAGGAGGTACAAGACCAAGGTGTTGCGTGGATTTGATAAAATGACGAACATACTCCAAAACAGTCAGGTCGGACTGGAATTCGACATAGCTGTCAAGGAATTGAGCATACGCCGGCTGCCGGATGCTCATCACATTGTATTCAGTGCCGGCGACAACGACCGTGGCCTGAAATTCGACGCCAAGGGCGAGCAGCGCGGTGTGATCTGATTGGAACGATTGGTCTTCCTGCACTGACCAGTCCCAGAACGGGTCGAACAGAGCGGGCAGCCCAAACTGCCGAACCGCCTCAGGAAACCCAAGATGCACCTGCTAACCACTCACCGTCTCGTACAAGGTGAGCATATACTGAAACATGGCCACGTCTCGCCCCCAACCCACCATCCAGCGTTGACACACTTGAGGCGAATTGCGCAGAAATTCTTTGTCGTCCATGTCGTGGTCGAACAAGGCCATCAAGGCAGGGAACGAATCCCACATGAGGTGCGTCTTGAAGTCGGCGACATGGGCCCGCGTCATGTTCTCCATTCTCTGCGCCCAACGGATCATGTCGATGCGCACGAGCACACGATGCATGAGGTCATCCTCGGTGGTACGGGCGATCATGTCGAGGATAAACTGGGCGAGGCGATCAGCACAGAAGAAACATTCAACAGATCGACACACCCAGAAATACTCGAACAGAGCACCCGGTGAATTCTCGCGCTTATCGAATGCATGCGAGGCCGCAGCGTGGCCCACAGCGTCGTACAGCGCACATCCGCGTTTGGCCTCGAGAATGATCGCCTACAATCGCATCAGCGCATATACCCATCCCCAGCGACAGGCCAGCTTACCCATTGATCCAGGGAGGCGTATACAACCCCACTTCTGACGCGAATATAAGCGGCTTCGAGCTCGGCGACGTATTCGCCACTGACGGGGGTCAACACTTGGAGCAAGAAAGCTTTGACATCGGGTGGGGTGTTCATGGCCATTGCACGAAGGTCTCTAACGCGCTCTTGGGCACCTGCGTACGCCTAGCGGGAGTGTTATATCCACGGACGCGATCTGGAACGCGGACTAACCCTCTTCAACGGCACCAGAGTGAGGACGTCCTTGAGCGAATCTTTGAATCTGCGGTCGCGTTGTATGCCGGCTTGCTCGGCGTCCTCCTCGATGAGATGTTGAAGGTCTGCTGCTCGACGGGCGTCGGACCTCCTGAGCAATTTTGCATCGATGCAAGTCTTTGCGTTCGGTGGCCTTCATGCGCCGCGTATATTTCTCGTGGGCATCCAACGGGGCGGGTTCTGGAGCGGGGCTTGGCGGCGGCAAGGCGGTGGTCCCATAGGCTGGGGAGACAGAGGTGGCACGGGCTCCAGGTGCGTGTATGGGGTCGGCGAGACGGCGGAGTCCTAATACCACAGGGCAGGAGACAAGGGCGATCATCCGCAAAGCATACACGAACAACGACGCGGCGGATAGTACCACCGCATCGCCCAGCCATGATGGACAACGTACCTGGTCAGGCTCATGTGATCGCGCCTGTAACCCTCGACCACCCTCGTCGTCTTCTAGGCGCATGGCAAGGGAAGCGCGCGGGGTAGCGGACGATCGCGAACAGAGCTTGTGCTTGAAAAAAATGCGTGTCAGGAGAGGTCACTGTGCGATGAGAGCAAGACCGTCTTGCAGTTGGATACGAGACAGACCCAGCGCGGTATGAAGGAAAGATAAAGAAAAAGCGAGGGTGCCAGAACGCGACGTCAGGGAGACAGTGAGCGAGTGGTGGTGTGAAGCAAGGTGGCACAAGGACACCTAACCTAGCCGCATGGACTATATGCGCCCAGAAACACGACGATCCGCGGGTATAACCCACTTGGGCTGGAGTTGACAGGGGAATCACGTGAGCGTGTCGGTCACCCATAGGCACAGCATAGGCACACCATTCATTGACACGGCGCGCGAAATGGGTTATATTACAGATGACGCAGGCGGCAATAACACTGACAGTTGCATCCACGACTCTGGCGAGGCCATGGGCATCGCCGATGGCACGCCAGCGTTATCCTGTGTCAGGAAAATCGGGTACGACACACTATGTAGCGATTCGTTCGAAAACGACAAACGCACAGTGCAACACAGCTATCGGCCTAGGCAGAAGGCGTACAGGTGTTGCGCGTAGCCAGCTCGCGAAAATATGAACATGTTGACTTACAGAGAACGCAGGGCGACATTTGGACAATAATACACAGGTTCGACTGTACAGAGATGGATGCCACAGGGATCGAGCGCGATAACGGTGAACACTGAAAAAGTGGTTGGAATGCAGCAACAGGGAGCGACAAGACACCGATAGAACGCGGATGCAGTCCGAGACTGATGAAACACGGTGTAAAAATACAACCGAGGGTGATCGGAAATGGAATGGAAACATCGACTCAAGTGGTGCGCATGTCCGGAATGGTCATAGTGTAAGGGTCGTATAACTTGTCAGGGAAAGCGGGCACGAGGCGACGTTTGCTGTTCGATCGATAAATTGACGAACCCACGCTGCGAGACGGGAATCGGCCGCTGCGGAGAGGTAGTTGTATAGGAACTGCTCGTAGCCAGGCTGCAAGAATGTAAATATGTTGAACTTGGTCCCGCATGTCAGGGTCGTAAAAGGGCGAGAGGCACGCAGGATGGCCCAGTTATCAGGCCTAAAAGGCTCGTGCTTGAGCGATTTGACATCCCAGAACGGGTCGAACAAAGCGGGAGCCCCGAACTGCCCAATGTGAGAGTCAGATACAGGCCCTGACGCATACACTCACGTATTCGTAAACACTCAATAAATATTGCATGAAGTACACCACCCTGCCAACATCAGCGTCCCATATGCCAACCAGGGCGCTAGCGACAGCGGGATCATATGCGTCACGGCGACTGACGCGAGTGCCCGTGTCGGTTTTGCATGCGAAGATGATGCTGACTCGGAGAGTGGATCGTTGCTCGGGCGGGAGGTTTTCATATGCCATCGCCCATCGGATCATGTCCATGCGGTATAATACCCGGGCCACGATGTCGCTGCATAGGTCGCGGCGACTCCTGCGATATATATACTGTACGATATATGATATACAGTTCGCGCGCGAGCAACAGGCGGCGGGACGCACCTCAAAGAATCGCACGACGTCATTCTCTGCGAGATGGTTGCAAAAGTAGCTGCGCGACGCGTCCCTGTGTTTGACATAGTCATAAGTCGTTTTGGGTGTAGTCTCCAAATGGGACATCTGGGGGCGCGTAAGCATACACACGGAGGACGCTTGGAAGGCACTGGCCCATTCTGCGTCGGTCTTCATCTGTACACCGGTATGTGCACGAATATACGCAGCTTGTAACCCCTGAGCATAGTCCTCAGGCACTGCGGCCGTGATGTCTTGCAAAAAAGTAGCCATATCTTTTTCCCCCAAGAACCCCGTCTTTCTAATGTTCTGGTAACGAGCAACGGAAACTATAATATCCTGGACACTATGATGGTTATCCTCGCGCGTCGAAAAAAGCGAACACGTACAATGCGTTCAATATCGTCCGCGAAGAGGTCTAGCGCATGCAACCGGCGCGCACGCCTGCCCTTGACCTGCCTGATGTGAGCTCGGACGTGTTCAGTATCATCTAGAACCGCCTCTTGATCCATTCGTGGAATGTGGCGTTATGGGATGAAACAGACACTTATTGTATGGCGGTGGTCGACGCAGAGACGGATCTAGCACACAGGGCCAGATTTTAGCACACAAGGATGCATATGTGCTGTGATGAGAGAGGTGGTAGTCACCTGTGAACGACTGTAGCACGACGTGTTGTCTGCGAGGTGCTGTGTATGGCTGCAAGAGGCGACTATATGCGGGGAGCAAAGGCGACAAGGAAGTAAAACGCGCACCCGGGCTGCAGGACGACGTGCATGCGGGAGCTCACGTGACCGCGCCAATCATGTGACTGGTGTCCGTGTGATGACCATCTTACGCTCATGGGATGGACGTCTGATGCCCTCCTAACGCTTGTGCAGAAATTGAATAAAATACAACGACAAACTGACTGTGGTTATCATACAGGAGAAGTGCGTCGCGAGAGCGGGACACCGATAGGGATACACTTCAATGGACGCGAACGCACGGCGTGATGAGGGATCAACGGCGACGACAGCGAGTAGGGAATGACATAATGACAGGGAATCCTGCATGGGCAGAACGTGAGCGAGGGTTAAGAGATGCGGCGACTGCCGTCGAGAGCGATGACAGGTAGAGGGAAACAGCGGCGCTTTGTCACGTGGTGCTCCTGCTCGGGATTATCATGGAGTATGGGTTATGCAACTCGTAAGGAAAACCAGACACGAGGCGACGTGTTTCAGTGCGCTCGATAAAGTGACAAACATAGATTGCAGTATAAGGGTCGGCGGCCGCGGACAGGTAGTTGTATATGAACTGCTCGTAGCCGGGCTGCAGGACGGTGAACATATTGATTCTGATACCAGAGCTGAGGTTAACCATGGACCGAGGCACGCGGAGGAGGCGCGGTGATCGACAAGAAAGGGCTTGTGTTTGAGCGATTTGAGATCCCAAAAAGGGTCGAACAGAGCTGGAGCGCCGAACTGATAAAAGTTAGGAGCGCGTTCGGTCACTACACCAGAGACTTACGTATTCATAGACAGTCAACAAATATTGCATGAAGTGGACCACCCTCCCAACATCCGACTCCCCACACGCGAGCCAGATCAGGCGCCACGGCGGGGTCATTCGAGTATTGCATCGCGATGCATGGTCTAAAGTCGCTTTTGCACGCGATGACGAGTTTGATTCGGAGAGACGAATGCTGCTCGGGCGTGAGGGTTTCATATACCATTGCCCATCGAATCATATCCATGCGGGACAGCATGCGGGCAACCATGTCCGTGCACAAGTCGCGGTGACTCGTGCGATATATGTACTGCGCAATAGGGCGTGCAGTGGGAGAATGAGCAACAATAAGCGTGACACACCTGAAAGAACTTAACGACCTCCTTCTCCCGAGACGATTTTGAAAGAATCTGCGCGACGCCTGCTTATGTTTGCCATAGTCGTAAGGCGACTTGGGCACGGCGAGTAATTCAGGCGTCTGCATGAGGCTCAGCATACACACGGCGTGCAATCTGAAAATACGAGCCCATTCCTCATCGTCCTTCATGCTGACACCGGAATGCGCACGCACGTACGCCGAGTCTAGCCCCTCAGCGTACTGGGCCGACACTGCGGGCGTGATGTCGATCAAGAACTCTCCAATAGCCTTTGGACCCACGAACCCCGTTTTTTTAACGGATCTGTAACGTGCAATGGCAGACAATACATCCTACGCGTAGTGATGGTCGTGAAGGTGAATCGAACAAAACTGGCACGTACATTAAAGTCAATGTCGCACTCCGTTTCTTCTAACGCATGCAAACGACGCTGACGACTGTCCTTCACTCGTCGGATGTCAGCTTGTACGCGATCGTTGTCGTACGGGACCTCATCTTGATCCATCGGTGGTATGTGGCCGAGTGTGTTGAAACGGGTTGAGTGGTAGGGTGCTGGGTCACGTACGTATGCAGCTATCACGAGCCACTCTTAGCACGTAGTATCGCGTACGCGACGCGGCGTCTCGACAAGTCTAACCTGACTGGACGCGGATAGGGATAACACCCCACTGGATGGGTCTAACGAGACCGTACGAAGGCGACAATCGCTGTGGCGGCCAGGGTACAGCGTGGTGATTGTAAGATATCGGATATCGCTGCCAGAACCGGCTATATGCGGGAACGTAGTTGACAATGAGATAAACCGCACGATCACAGTGGAGGGCCGAACAGACAAGAGGGCGCAGGGAATCACATGACCGTGGCAGTCATGCCGCACGTCTGACGCGCATCTGATGCCCACCTGAATGCCAGAGTCCAACCACGCGTGCTTAGCGCTCTGTGTAATGGCAAGTGCACCGATTATGCAGCGTGCGAGAATCAGGCGTGAAATATATTCATTACAGGACGCGAGGGCATATGGAACAACCCGAACAAAATCACGCGGCACCCACGAGAAGGTACCCACAACAGCGGCGAAGGATTACCGGGCGGCATAGAGTCGGCGTGCAGCGAGAGGCAAACGGCACAAAGGAGACCACGCAGATACGAGAGTAGGAACCGGAATGCACATGCAGGGCATCTCTAACCCGTGTGGGGTATCCTAACGACGGAGGGTCGACGGGGAACGGATAATCTTGGACCAGCCGATGGCTGCGCGTGTCATCCACGAACGCAGCAACGTGGTCCGCGACACTTGAATGGGTTACACGAGATATATAATTGTATAAGAATTGCTCGTATGCCGGTTGCAAAGGGGTGAACATGTCGATCGGGATGTTGCCGCAGATGCGTGCGTGTTTTTGGGGTGAGGCGAGCAGGGCGATATGATCGGCCAAAAAGGGTTCATGCCTCATGGATTCAATGTCCCATAAGGGGTCGTAGAGAGCTGGCAAGCCGAACTGACCAAATATTGAGACTGGGAGAAAATTAACACGCATAAGACTCACGGATTCATATAAGGTTAACATGTACTGCATGAAATACACCCGCCTGCCGACATCGGATTCCCAGACGACAGCAAGCTCAGCGTCAACCGTAACCGGGTCGAGTGGAGGCCCTCGTGCAACAGACTTTTGGCCAATCACACGCGACTCGAATTCAGGATCCAGGGCCATAACGAGACTCTTGCGCAAGTTGCACTGCTGTTCCGCTGACAGCGCTTCGTATGCGGTTGCCCATCTAACCATGTCCATGCGCGTGAGTACACGCAGGACCACACCCACACGTGCCGAACCGGAGCTGAGGCTGCAAATGTACTGCATAGAGACGACCGATGTTAATCGTTGAGCAATTGGCAATCGCATGACGCACTTCAAAATAACCAGCTATGTCGCATTCGGCGAGTTCTCCAGTGTTGTACAATGTGGACGCTTCCACTAGGCTCAAGAAGTCGTGGGGTTGCAGGGACTCCGTGCGCAAGATGGCCATCTGCGGGTAGATGAGGTTAGACAACCACGGTGAATGGGGAGCACTAACCCAAGCGGGATCGTCCATATATTCAACTCCAGCTCCGACACGGTCATAAGCGGATACAAGTTTTTGCACGTATTCGCCCAAGACAGGCGACATGGTGCTATGCACAAAGGCAGAGACATCCATCGTGCCATTGAGTCCTTTCCGCTGCATGGCTTTCACGCGCGACGCTGCGCAATCGAGTTCCTGGAGGGTGTTATTAGCAACTCAGGATGATGAGACTTGAGATGCATGCCTCTTGACTGATGCCGTGAGTGTGGCACCAACGACAACAAGGCTTCAAGCGCCGCTCACGCTTGAGTTCAACGGCGGAGAGCAACTGAGTACGCCGTTCGTTGTACACCTGTCGTACACGCTCTTCCATGAGGTCTTTGGCGGACCTCTTCGAGCGACGCGTGGATAGGAGACGTGGGCCGTTTGACGGCGCTGCAGACGAGGACAGCGCACGGCGGGAGGCAGGCATATGTCTGACAGATAGAGGTCTAGAAGGACGCCGGTAATAGCAACAGGCATGAGCACATGCCCGATCAATTTGCGATGCAACGTCCTGACGAGTACAACCCGAGCAGACGCTGCCAGTGGCGACCCCGATGGCCCCGCTGGTACAACCGGCAGGGCCTGGAATGAACGTTACTCACCTGTATTAAGGCGCGAGTTCGTGCGAGTAAGAAGTATATAGCGCGCGGATAGGACTGGAACAGACAGGAAAAGCGAACCACGAGCACGTGACCGTCTCGCGCCCGAGGAAAGAGCGTCTTGGTACCCCGTGATCGTCTTACGCGCGTCTTCCCGCGTCTGATGCACACCGTCTGATGCCCGCCTTACGCCTGTGCAGGAATGGGATCAAATACAACGCAAAACTGACTGCGGTAATCATACAGGACAAGTGCAACGTGAGAGCGGGACAGCGATAGGGATACACTTCAACGGACACAAATACACGGCGTGATGATGCAGGTGTTAGAGGACTAGAGAGAAACAGCCAAAGGATCACCGAGACGATATACACGCTGCGACTGCTTGTCCACAAACTCGAACAAGCGGGATCGTGTCAAGGAGCCAAGCGATGGTAGAACTGGACACCGGATGAGATGCAATCACAAATATAAGCGGTGCGAGTCACCTTATGAGACGGGCATTCAAGCCTATGGATCCGGGACATAACGAAACCAGTTGTTCGACGACGTATTTTAGGGTGACCGTAGGCTGGGCGTCCACCGTGAGGGCGTCTTGTATGACCGCCAATACAAGCGCGGCAGGCAAGACAAACGCAACGGGCGGAGCGGAGTGGGTCGGCGGCGATGGTGTGTGCATCAGGTGTTCGACTTGAGCTTGGCGAAGCTGCAACAGGATAATACCAAATCAGCACGGGAGGGACGTAATACACGAGATCGCGCACGTTGTCAACAGATACGCGCATGTGCTGACGATAAGTGTTGGCGGCATTGTGGTGGAACGTGTGCGAGAGGTGCATCGAGTGGCAGGCCGTAGGCCAGCAGCGTCACACTCGTGGCATATAGACACTTGCGGTGCTTGGGAGAGAAGTAAACCATCGAGTCCAAATACAGGGCACCGACGAGTTCTACCGTGGCACCAGCGCTGTGTATGTTAAAAAGGTCAACGCCCATGGCGCATACATGCGCATACACGAGCGAGAACTCACTGCAGGCGTTGCGGGCCACCAGAATGGGCATAGAGAACTCGAATGGCTCCAGTGGGATCCAAAACTTGGCCTTCACCTGGGCGAATAACATCCCAGGAGATGACCTGCGCCACCAGTTTCACCTGCGGGGAGGCGTTGTCGTAACATAAAAACACGGCGACGCGAAGCTTACCTCGACCAACCGTGCCCCTCTGAGCCACCATGCTATACCGCTGTGATCCCGACCAAACGGCTGAGCAGATAACAAATCACCCACGACGACCGGCACCGGGGCGAGATTTTGTCTAAACACTGGACATGAACAGACGTCGAGGGCATACGCCAAGGTCATACCTGTGCGGCCGACGGGTGGTTGCTTGCCGGGGCGGTCGAGAAGAGGCAACGGGACAGGAGGCAAAATGGGGGCATATGGGACTTGCATATTACCGTGCAAGTCGTGAGGCGCTCGAAAAACAGGAGGGGCCGGAGGGGGGTAACGAGCGCGATCGCGAGGGTCCAACATGGGCGTGTTCGACCGCTGGGGATGAGCAGCAGGGCCGGAGCGGCGGCGAGAGTGGTATGCCTGGGAGAGGAACATGGTGGGGAAAGGCAAAGACGTGGGCGACTCGAGCGGCGGGTGGCGGCAAGTGACAAGGATGTGACAGCGCGGCATGAATCGCCGTGCGACAGATATACCAAAGCAGCGGACATCGTGAACTCTGTGTAGCGGGATGCGCGGGGCACACGAGAGGACGAAATAGGAAGGAGACTGACCTAATTAGGCAAATTGACGCGCGTAATAGTCAATGAAACGGCACGCAGGACCTTGACTCTCCACACGGGACCGAGCGAAGCATAGAGATAAAAATTAATGATATTTGTACCGAGGGTGGATACACGCATCGCGCTATTAGAGACGAGCAGACATAATATATGCTACTCGCGAACGAGAACCCCGCGGGAAACTAGAAAGCCTTCAAAAAGACTACACGCGGATGACGATCCCACTTAGGACATACGACGGATGAGCTCGGCGGACGCACTCTCGCAGGGGTTAAGGAGCTTTGGCGTAAGGGTGCGGGCAAACTTGATAACCCCCTGCCATGTACGACGATCGAATGGCTGGCCCGAGCCCGACAAAATAGCCGCGAGGCGATTCTGGTACCATTGCTCGTGTGCTTCGCTCCAGTAACCAATCGAACCTATGCCACTGCTGGTCCACACGTCAGCAGGGGGCCACCAGGAGACCAGTTTCGTGTTGTTGCCGGCTGAAGAGCGAGCATGCGCAACGCGGACGTGAGTGCAGGGAGATACACGGGATACAATGCATAGACTCACGCGTAGCGATATGGTAGCGTCCGATAATGATGTCCTCCTCCAACTCACTCAAGCTGTCCTCGAACAAGTCGCGCTGCCAATCGACGTGGATACAACTAAAGTGGACCTCTTCCGAAGGGCCATATACGGCCGTCTCGCGTGAAGTGAAATGGTCACGACAGAGACGCCACAAAATACCTCCTTTCAAGACAGCAGCTCGGATGTGAGGACGTTGCATGAGCTGCTGGCGACGGTGGAGATATACATTGTACTCGGGTACACTCGCACGCCATCCTTCCAAGCGGCGTCGGGTATCGTACACCGGCTCCGGGCGGTACCAAGGACGAGCGGGCAAGGCTTCTTTGCGACATGGTGTATAGAAAGTCATCCCGCGCACGACTAGATCGTGGACGAGATCTTCCAATGAAGGGCCCCACTGGGAGCGCCACGCGTGTGCCACGTCGAGTGCCGAGACGAGTACTACGATCCACGGACGCACATAGCGAGGCTCTCGAGGTCGAAGATAATACACATAAGGTCGGCGCTTGCGTTCTGCCACGATAGGATTGGCCTCGGGAGAGACGGTAAACGCGAACGGTGTGTTACCCAGAAAACTAGGTGACTCAGGGTGAGGTCCCACAAGCGAGGGGGCGGAGTGCACCCATCCAAGAAAGCAGAGACGAAGAGGTAGAAATTGTCTTCATGCGCCGAATCGACGATCGCGTAGGCGCACATCACGGCACGGCGACATTGGAGGCGAGCTCTGGGATCAGTGGAAGAGAATTGGGCATATGGCACGGTGTCTGGAATGAACCCGAACCGGGCGCGAAGATTGGCCACTGGATCGTCGATAGCAGGAGTCTCGTCAGGTATGAGTGGATAGATGTGAGAGTCTGCGACGTCCCCAAACGGATTAGCGGGGCGACTATCCGCATCGACCAGTGGGCCGCTGTGAAGCTGGCCCTCCTCAGGACGTGCCGACGCAGGTTGCGCACACGTCGATTCAATGACTGTACCATCACGCTGGAGGATATCTGTTGCACGAACTGAAGCAACCCGAAGACTTAGGGTATTTTGGTAATGCACAGGCGATACAGTGGCAGCGCCACCACCATCAACCTCCTGACTGGTGTAGACTTCAGTGTCAGCCACCGCGACATCACTCGCAGTCGTGCCTGCGAGGCCATCGGGTGGAACATCAACGGCTATCGCTGTTTGCTTCTCGAATGGGCAGTCGTCGGCATCAAGTGGGGGTTCAGGATAGTAGTCATCAGGAATATAGGGGCAGCCAGGTTCGACGCCGTGAGCTAATCGCCAGTCTCTCGGTTTAGCGGGATCTTCAGGGTCGTGGTGATCCTCATCCGGGTCGAATTCCGAACACACATCCCATTCGTGGTCGATCTCGTTGTATATCCAAAGAGGAGGGGGATAAAAAGGCGTAAAGTTGTGACAGACGTGGGTTCGAGGTGCACACGCACTCTGGTTCCACCCACGGGTAGCCAGCGGAAATAGCGAGGAAGCCAACGGGTCCGTATTTCCCCGCACGGCGTGGAGTTGACGACATTGCCAGCGACTGCGTTGTCGAGGAGAGGCAGACATCCGGATCTCCAGTTGAGCCTTGTAACGGCGTAGCATGAACGCAGCGCCACGTCTCGCCTTTCCTCTGGCCGCTACCGGGCTGAGGATCAACAATATGGCCAGGTCTGGCACTACGAGATGGCAGGTTCGCAGCGTAGCGGGCAATGGTGGCATCGACCTCACTCTTCGGCGGATGCATTTCCTTAATTCTCTGATTCCACGAGGGACGCGGGGCCACGGGACAGTCTCGGGTGCCAAAGTCATAATACACCGGGACGACAGTGTCGATGAAGCTGATGGTCCGCCGTAGGTGATGAATTGCATGATCCTCGACCGTGTATATGAGACCAACGCGCCGTCCGAAACCACATCCGTGTAGGCACGCCATGACAGCATCCGTCTGAGAATGGCTCATCTTGCACGCGATTCTCAACCGAGTTTCCAGATGGTCACGCAAGGCGGCATGGTTTGTTTGAGGACGATTGGTATATAGTTCGTATTCCATCTGGGCATGCGAAACCAGGATCATGAGCGCCGTGCGTGAATGCTCCGCTGCCTTATACGCCGCTTCTGGCGAAGCGAAATACACGCATATAGCCAAAACTGCGTGGATACGGAAACATGTTGTGTACAAATGGAATGCCTGGGTCATCAGAGGTAACGCCAATCAACCGCGGAATAATGTAAACCCAGGCCCTCTCGATCCAATCCCAAGCCCTAATCAAATCACCTTGCAATTGAAAACCAGTCGGGACGCGGGTGATGATAATGTCCCGAAGTGGCGAGAGCATGGCCGGATAAGTGGTCATCATGGTGGGGGCGAATGCAAGATAGGGGTACTTGCGCAGATCGCGACGCGGGACTAGTGCAAGATCAATCTCGGGCTCGTCTGGCATATCCGGATAGATGGCCAACGGTGGGTGCCTACTGCGCGAGGTAAGTATGTGATCGTCACATAGATACGCTGTGCGCGGGCCAATATCATCCTGGGTTGCAGGTTGAGACTGGATATAACTCGAAACAAGACGTGACGTACCCAGGGAGCGTACATGTAGACGGAGACACGGCGACAATAGGCCCGAAACGCGTCTGGTTTAACCTGACTCGTAACCGAGGCGGCAGGGTAGATAAAAGCGGGCCAATGAGTCTAGGTTAACCGGACTCGTATGGTGGAGAGGGTACACGAAGTGGCTCACATGATCTGTGTAGAAGCACTGTTTGGCGTTGTGTCACCAGCGCCATCGTGGATCTGCGTCTGACGCGCGTCTGATGAATGTCCGCGTGGCCGTCTGATGAACGCCCACGTGCCCGTCTCACACCCAGTCGTCTCAAAGGCAACGCACATGGGCCGCAACGACTATCCTATCGTTGTGCGGGACTATACAGTGCGTGTTGGACACGCTGCTGTAGGCTTCTTTCTACACACACGAAACTGGACTTGTCGCGCCATCGCCGAAGATCTGGGCAGCGATGGGTGATGATACGAGGTGAAAGGCGACCATACGCAGGCTGGAGAGGAGAGGACATATCACTGACAGATCAGGTACGTCTCACAACACACACCACTAACACTAGTGGTACACAACGGCGGACACTGAGTATTGAAGCCGCGGGTGCTGGGCGTGTGCGGACAGCACCCGCAAGAAAGTGTCTGTGTGAAGGCGGGTGTAGCACGCTGCAGCATAGGTAAGCCCTTATTATGGCTGTGTAATATTACTCAGGGTGTCGCGCTGGCTCATGTGTGTCAATCAAGGCGGACTGTTTGCATGAGGCACATGCACTGGGTCGAGGAGTCCCGGTGCAAATGCGTACGCGTGATCATAACGCTCGTGCCCGTGTGCGAGGAGGGCTGGACGAGGAAGGGTTACCGGCAGGCGTATGTTCACGGCCTGCTCAGTGGCCACGGGGGCCGATACGAAACATTGATAGCGAGCATTGTACTGAATACAAAATGCTGTTACGAATGTGGAGGGATACAGAGTGACCTCAGCAACATCCAATTGTTCGACTATGGAATATGGACAGGAATATCATATACATTGCAATAGCAACCGGCGACCACACGCACGGACGATGCAATCACAAGACGACAGCGGAGCCACATGCTAACTACGTAGTACAATCAAGTAACGGACGGAACAGGACAGGTGCCAAGACTGTGAGTACAGCGGGCCCAGCCAGCCTACGACTCTTCGGAACGACGCGAGCGCCTGGCTCGTTTCGGCAAAGCCTACACGCACTGCGAATGAGAGAAAGGACAGGAAAACGGCGCGACACTCACCTGCTCAACATCACTGTCACTGTAATGGATGACGATGGGAGAAGAGGGCCGGTGGCGAGGCGACGAGTCGGGGCTGCTATCCAATTCGATCGGGTCCGACGCAGTGCCGATGGGGGCGTTCATATAGGACGGCCTGGACGGCGCTGTCATGCGAGCAGGGCGCGGTGCGCGTCTGCGGACAGGGGGCTGGCTCGCAAGGATCGGCGAAGAAGGCGCAGCGGAAGAGGTGCGCGCAGGAGTTGGCGACGGACGAGAGGGATCAGGAGCGTTAGTGGGCCGCGCGCGCTCATAGGACGCGGGAGACGGTGCTGGATCGTCACTCTCGGCGTGGAGCGCAGCAAGGACCGCGTCGTCGGAGGATGTATCGGAAGCCTCTGCGTGAGCAGGGTTGGATTGGCCTGCCTCGCGCTCGGTATCCATAGCCCCGCCGACACGACCCGACGAGCCTGCATCGCGCTCGGTATCCATAGCCCCGCCGACACGACCCGACGAGCCTTCCTCGCGCTCACCATCCATAGCCCCACGGACACGACCCGACGGGCCTGCTGCTCTCTCATGGCTGGATACACCCGACGGGGGCTGACGGGTGGAGGAGAGCTGTTGGAAGCATTCACTAGCAATGGTATTATAAATTGCTTACATTGCCGCTCACAATCGGACGCCCCAGCAATGCCTCCACTTCGTCAACCCACACATCCACCGCCCCCGTGGCAACCGTCAAGCCAATGTCCCACTGTCTGTATTGAATCTGATGCACTTGGTCCAGCGCTGCGAGACCGCGCTGCAGGGATTGACGCGCCATGTTGATGGCGACCTGGGCAGCCACTGGGATGGCGGACATGAGAGGCGACCGACGATGGGATAAAGTCGAGAGACAATGATTGTGGGAGGTCGCAATATAGACGCGACGAGCAGAGGTTCTCATATAGCAGGCAAGCAGAGCGGGTGCGCGCGGAGTGCGAACGAAAACCCACGTGTGCCAGAGCGGGGTAGGCTTGGTGGTCATTGACATAAGATCATCTAGATAACATAGAGGACGATCTGATCTTGTAGTCCAAGCAGACGTAATGACCGGAATTGAGTCGGGTCCGCCCGCGCGAGTGGCCGAGTACATGAGTCACCCTAAGAGCGCGCAGGCGCACGTCGATTTGCACACAGCATCGCCTAGCGCAGCGCAAACTGATATATTTTATGCACGAAGTGTGGTAGCAGCCAAGGCCGAAAATCAGAACCGCAGTCATCACGAGGCAAAAGAGGGGCAAAGTGGGACTTGTATACTTTTGGCGATCGCAGTGCGGCGGCGATGCGTGCACTTATGCACGGGAAGGAGCGGGGCCAGCAACGGTATGAGGATGGCAAGCGCGTGCGCGTATTATATACATGACGAGAACGGCTACATAAAGGCTCCGAGGATACGACATTTGCACAACGTACACAAAAGAATGGGGAGTACAACATTCGAGTTGCAGACCTGGGCGAAATGGCTGCGTCAACAGGCCCTAAGACGCAGAGGTGGACGCCCCGTTGGAGCGAGCTTTGCGAGTCCTGTATATGTATAAGGACACGGCGGACATGACAAAGGGAGAGATTTACCGCTTGGGCCTTGGGAGAAACCCCACGGCGACGAGCGTTCGATGGCTGCCGGACAGTCGTGTCGACGTCGGCAAAGAACGCGCGCCACAGATGAACACGCGCCTCCAAACGACATGTCGACCACATTTTTAGGGATCTCGAAGGGATCATCGTTGTACGATTCATGCCGCTCGATATGACCTTGCGGTTGACCAGATGCATCGGGCGATAGGGCATGCTGATAAGGAGGGCGAACATCAACTCCATCAGGCCATTCCTGCCGCGCTTGAGGAGCACGGAAAGATCCACGCCTTCAAGGTCCTTGAGGAGGGTATTGTCACGCACGCGATCGCGCGGACTAACGTCAAGATAGTCCCGCAATACAGCATGTAATGCTTGAATCGGCTCGGGAGGCTTAGAAACATGCCGCCGGAAGCCGCTGTCTTTGAACATGCCCATGCTCGGGTGACGATATGGACGAGAAGAGGAATTGGAGCTGCGCGAATGGAGGCGTTCCTGAAGGCCGATGAGCGCACAGAGATTTAGAGTTACCGAGGTGAGACTTGCCATAGCATGAGGGACTTCTTGGCTCCAGCTCCATACAAAGTCGACGATATCGCGGAGGGCGTGAAATTCAAAGGTATATGCCCAAGACCGCCCATGCGCCTGAAGGTGATCGAGTAAGATGATGAGGTTGTCATAAGCATGACCTGTAAAAAATGATCAGGGACCAGGGACGAAACCCAAGGGTATCGACTTGCGATTGTGCTCGGCCTCCTTCTGCTCGCGCGTGAGACCAGGGGCACGAGCCGCGGCACTATGCTGCCCATGTTTCGCAACCCTGCGCTGGTCGTCGTCATTGTCGAACTCGTCGTGCTCATCCTCCGAGCCGTCAGGCGCATGATCGCCTTCGGACTCGCGCACAGCGTCATCGGCCTCGTGTTCTGACTCTACCCGCACACAGCGCAGCGGCTTTGCGCTTGGCGGAGAGCGGAGGCTCCTCATCCGAACTGTCTTCGCGTAACGCAATGGATACAGGGGTGGTAGACACAGAAGCAGGAACTCGACGTCGAGCGACGCGGGGAGTAGACGGCACAGGCGGAACAACCGCAGAGAGGAATCGCGAGCCAGATCTGCGTCGAGCGGAAGGGGCAGGACGGGTGCGTTTGGTGCGTTTCGGGGGAGGCTGAGCAAGGTGATACTCAGGGACGACAGCGCGGAGAGTGACGTCGTACTTACCTGCACAATCTCGCTGTCGGAGCGCTGCTCGGCATCCGGAGGGGCGCGCTTCCGACGAGGAACACTCACGCGGCCGCTGTCCGTGCGGGGCACACTCACGCGGCTGCTATCCGAGCGGGCAACACTCGGGCGGCCGCTCGCCGAGAGGCGGGGCCGGACCAGCGCGGGTAGGTGCAGGAGAGGCGTCGTGGGTCGGAACCGCGTGGCGACCCCGCTGCGAGTGGAGGCCAGAATATCGAGGCGAAGGAAAGCGAGAAGACGCGCGAGACGACGCGGGAGACGATTGGACATGAGATGTAGCCGAACGGCGAGGCGACGGCGTGTGATCGAGTGCATCGTCTGGATCAGGTTCAATGGCGTCGTCGAGAGCCGCAGCGATAGGAGGGTCGACAGCACCGGGCGAAGCAGGTCGACTATCCCCACTAGTCTCACCAGCGGGGATAGACTTGCGGAGAGGATGCAAGTTGTCCTCGGGGGCCCCGCTGGATGCAACCGGCAGGGCCCCGTCGGACGAGGATTGCGCTTGAACGGGCTGGGTGAATAATTAAAAGGATCGACACACGGAATATAAGCCGCGGGGCACTCACAACAGCTGCATGCGTGACAGACTCCGCCGAGAGTGCGGATGATGCTCGACGGTTCCAGTAATCAGCCGCAGAGACGACAACATCCAGACCGATACTCAACTCTCCATGGCGCACGGCATGCAAGTCTCTCATAAGATGCAATGTCTGCAGCAGCGTCTCGCGAGGGTTGGATTCGGCCGACAATAGAGGCTGCACGAGAGGAACCGGGGCGATGGGCGCGGATTGGAAAGACGACGGCTGGGAGTCGAGCGAGAGAGCGTGCGAGGTCGGGATGTGGACATGGTGGTTGAAGACCAAGTTCAACATGCTACACATGAAAGAAGAGATGCGCGAAACGCGGGGCAGCGCGGAGTGCGAATGCATGGCCACGAGACCGCAAAATGAACATGGCTACGATGCCAAATGGAGCAGGTGTCCATAGATAGGTCAAAGGACGATCAGATCTACCCCATATGGCGTGCACATGGTCCCCGAGCGCCTCAGCGGCTGAGGCCTGAGCACAGGTAAGACTCTGAGATTCGGCGAGCGCTCGCGTCGAGGTCGAGGATAGCACACGAGCAAAGCATATATTTTTGGGTACGTGCATTAGCGAGAAACGACAACCGAACTACTCGATAGGTACAAACAAAACAAGCGCGTGGAGACCCCGATCCCCGCGATCAATCGGCGTGCCTATGCCGATCTACTACGTGCGACGACGCTGCTCGGGATGATCGGCGTCACGATCGGCGTGGTGAGACGAGCTGGACACGTCCCGCGGGCTACAAGGAACATTAGAATAAGCATGCGATGAAGCAGGGATCACGCACCGCTTGCCGTGCGGCTCTGGACGCTGGTGGGGAAATAAACTTGTTCGATGGCGTCTATGCAGGAACAAAGCTGGCGAAACAAGCGATTCCACGCGTGCGCACGTTGTTCGAAAGAGTCGCCGATCCAGTACGCCGGATGGGCTCTTGTGATTGGGGTACCTTTCGGTGGCCGCCATTCGTCCGGATACGGATTGCCGTAGTCGCGGTCATCGACGGGTGCGATCCAGGTGATCTGCAAGAACTGGCTATATATGCCACGCAGACCGCCTAAAGCAAGGGCTTCAAGCCTTGCACCGTCGACGGGAAGAGGGTCATACACGTCGTCGCGAGTCACGTCGTAGAAATCCATGGCCACGCCGAGCGCGACGAGGTCCTCTTCTTCAAGCGGGAGGCGGTGCGCCTTGACACAGGGGCAGCCACCGTGGTGGAACATGGCAGGGCGAAACGGCCGTTTGACGTACTTGGTTGGGTCGGACGCCGAGCGGACGCATGCCTGTGACGCGTTTTAGAGAACAGTTTTGCATCGTGTTGGACACGTACCGGTTCACAGAGTCGCAACTGGGCGATGTGGATGGCTTTGGTATGATATTGGAGCACCTTGGCCATGATCGCAGGCGTGACCCACTTGCGGTGCCTGCGGAAACGGGCTATATGTTTGTCTAGCGCCTCGAAGGTGCGCACAGCCACTGGGACGGATCAGTGAGTATAGACGACACGGGAAGAAGGACACTCACGCGCGCGTACGCGGTCATGGTTCCGCTTTGGAGAATGAGAACACGGGAGAAAAATGTTCGGATCGAAACGCCGAGCAGGAGGGGTGACCGCGCCCGGGGATGGAGTGCTCGCACGAGACAGAGGGGATGGTGGAGGTCGGAAGTGGAACCGGCCACCAACGGCGACGGACGCTGACTGAGCAGCGTCGTCGGTTGAGGAGTCGGGGCCGGAGCCGAGGAAGGCGTCGAGGTCAAAGTCCGCGTATCCATCATTGGGGTCGTAGTCCGAGTATTCTGCCCCATCGAGGTCCAAGTCCGAGTAATCTGACCCGTCGAGGTCCGTGTGACTGTCTTCTGCTTGGTCGTCGACAATGACATCTTCTCCGTCTGCTGTGTTTGAGCCAATGTCCACGTACATCGCGTCGTCATTGTCGTCATCACTGCCGGACAGGTCCACGGGTAGGACTGGCTGGCCTGCATGATCGCCGCCAACACCACCGGGACCAGCAGGGCCTCCGGAGGCATCAGCGAGGCTGAGGTCAAGGGCCCCCTGCTGGGACGAGGCTCAGCGACGATGACAATAGAGCGCAGGCGCCAGAACTCACACGACGCCTGAATGCTATGCCAGGCACAACGAGCTCCCATGAATGGTTCCATCGCTCCAGTGCGCGCATTGTGTCGACGATGCCGGGAGCCCACTGGTCAGCAGGGAAGGCGTGGAGGCTGTCGATGATGGCGAGAGCGAGGCGGAGAGTAGCCTGGTACGAGTTGGCAGGCGCTGGGGCCGATGCAGAGGAGCGAGGAGCAGAGGTGGAACTGGGGGGGTTAGACGACATGATGGTCAGTGCGCTGGTTGACGACGCGCATGGGAGCCCTTGATATATAGCAGAAGAGAGCGGGGACAGTGCGGAGTTCTAATATGCGGGCACGAGACATAGGAAGAATATCACTGGTTACCATTATGCGACATTGACATAATGTCCTCTAGATGTCCTTAAGATAAAACAGAGGACGATCAGATCGCACCCCAGATGTACGGGCCACGTGGGGACCGGCGGTGCCGCGGGGCATGCTTCTAGCGGCTAGCCAAGACGCCGATCAAAACTGGGCGCCAATCGGACCCTAGCGCAGGGTTATGGTGAGTGTGGGGTTGGATGGCCATCTGAAGAAAGACTTTGGATTGGCAAGGACAGCCAAGGACAATCGGATTACTGCGGAAAACGGGCAAATAATCAGCAATATCATAGCGGAATGTCACAGGAATGAAAAATGACTGACCGCCAGGCGAGGATACATCCTCCCAAAAGCGAGGTTTTCGTGCGCGCACCTGCCCCGTACACATCATAAGTCAAGTACGGAAATCGTCAACAATAGAACCCCACCTCCGCAGCAGCGTCAGCCGACGAGCGGCAGGCCCGCCCCTTGGATAAGCAATGAGCACCCCCCTGATGTTACATATTAGTTCACTATATACTACAAGTCTTCCGCCAGCACAAACGTCGACTGGTCCCACGCGAACTTTTCCTTTAACTTCGCCTCTATACTGAGAAAGGGTCAGCGCATACGAGACAGCGATCAGATAAAGGTACATACGTCCTAATCTTATCCCGAATCAACTTCTGCCCATCCCGCCCGGTGCCGTGGTTCTGAGCCACCGAGTGAATAACGGAACAGGTTAGCAAACACGAACACTTACCTTGTCGATCACAAAAGAGTGAGCGAGGTACTTGTCCGTCGAAAAGCGGACCCGCGACCCCTGCGCCGCCTCATCCACATCCCACCCGATCGCCCGCATCGCCTACCCGGTTGCGTCAAGATACAGCAGCAAGATAGCAAACAGAGCCTACCTTGATGAACGCTGGCCATGTCAGCTTCACGCGTTCAGTCGGATCATGGTTGAAGATCGTCGTGAACGTCTGAACTTGCGGTTAGACGAAAGTTCGACGGCGAGAAAGATATCTTACCTGCAGGGTCGCCGCATCCACGGCGAATGTCGTCGGTACTGGAGGGAGAGGTGGCGGAGGAGGCGGTGTGGGCGGTGGTGCAGCGCGGCGAGAGGAGCGGTGGTTGCGAGCCATGGTAGAGGTGGAAGTGGGAAGGATGAGCGGTCGCAGTGGATGGAAATGGTAAGTGCAGTGAGCGCCGGTGTAGGGTTAGGATCATTAGAGCGCCGAAAGCGCCTAATGCGCTGCGGCTGTGGGATGTCATAATTGAGAGGTTTCGCTCGTCGAGCAGAATTATTGCCGACGGCGGCGCGCCTGATGCGCCCCAGGGCGGTGATCGACGAGGCGGGTCAGCGCTTAGATCAGAAATGGAGCACACAACGAGATTAGATATCGGGTCACGTGACACATGCACAGAATATATTACAAGTCGAGGCCGGTTTATGCCCTGACGCCGTTTGTGTGCACTATATTACAATTATACGGGTGAGCACGCCGCCGCAAGGTATCAAGTACAATTAGACAATTTTTCCTCTATCATTAATCAAAACAACGTAAACGACGAAAAAGAAACCAACGACTCCGCACCCTCGGTAGCTATGCGCGCCTGCGCGCAGGGATGCGCAACTTGAGCCCACTCGAGGCCGCGCGTGCACTCCCCGATCGGCTGCTTGACGTAGATGGGCTACGAGGCCGTTCCGAGGCGGCGCGAGGATGATCTTGGTACTCGCCGAGTGTCTTGATTTTCTTCGTGGGGCGAGTCGACACATCGGCTGATGCATCCTCCCGCGGGCGTTTCGTGCGACCGGATGAGGGAGTGGGCTGAGATGGTGGCTAGCAGAGCGGGGTCAGCGACGGCGCCGCCACAGGAGTAGGGTAAATAGACCTACCGAGTACCCAGTTTGTGAAGCGGATCGCGGCGCAGGGGTATGACCGCAAACCGAGCGAGAGAGTCTGCGAGGTCCACGACGGGACCAGGGTCATAACGATCACCCGTGCGCAGTTCGGCACACGCAGATTTGTAAGTCAAGCCGAAATGACGGAGGACTGCGTTGGCGATGTTCCTGGCAGCCTGTTTGTGGGACGCATGAATGGTGCGCGGCCTTTGGTTCTTGGCGTCTTGCTCATACTCAAACGGCTTGAGGACCATGACGAGGAGCGCGATGAGAGAGCGTCGGTGAAGGACTGCAATGTGATAAGCGACGGGAGAAGAGTATACACGCCGACCACTTACCGATGTATGGATCGAGACGCGGGAGAGCTAGCACCATGCGGATGAGTGTGTCGAGCGCATGATAGTGTTCCTGGTTTGTTGTGATCTTGCCAAACGAAGCGTCGATTTCCCGAGCCTCTTCCCGCGAGATGCATGGTGTCGTAGGAATAGAAATGGCCTCCGATAGCGACGCAGGCGAGCGGCGTGTAGACAGCATGAAGCATGCCGCCTGGCTGGAACCTACCTGCAGGTCAGACGCATAGTAATGGAGCGGCGTGGCACTCACAGCATATCTCCTGGGCGCAATACTACTACCTCTATATCACAAACCTCAGAGAGCGTGAGGTGTAGCTCCGGATGAGTGTCGGAGCTTGCGTCGTCGTCGTCGTCGTCGTCGTCGCTGGGATCCTCCGGGAATAAGAGACCCGGGGCTTCATACGTACAGATACGCTCCACGAGCTTGGCGAAACTACGCCTGTCCAACGCGCGAAACGCCGGCTTGGGGATGATGAGGCACCAGAGCTTGATGCCGTACATGACAGAGACCCAAGTGTTCTCCCCATCAGCGTCGTGATGAGGATAGGTCACGACGGCCGCCTGGTGTACAAGAGACCAACCTCCGACAGACCAATTGTCGGGATGGATGGTGGTGTCTGCTAGGTTGTAATCAACCGTGGTCTGATTCCAGCCTTGTACGATACCATCGTTCAGGAGGCTGGAGAGTATGTTAACAATAGCGAGCACAGGACCACGGTGAGAACCACTCACGATAGATGCCGGGGTAAGCCGCGCTGGCCTTGGAAACACGCGAGAATATACTGGATGCGAGTGGGCACATAGATACCCTCCATGACGTCCGCAAGAGTGCCGCTTACATACGGATTCGAAAAGTCTCGAGCACGATGTCCTACGTCTGCCAACGGATGAGCACGGGGAGGGGCAAGGGAAGTTAATAAACAGTACCATGAATGTCGACACGCATGCGAGATGAGGCCCCGAATTCCTGCCGTAACCCCTGCAGCGTCATCTGGAAACCCTCTGCATCCTTATAATATGCGCGCAAGACGGCCGGCCTGCCTTCGGACATGGCGTGCCGAATAGACTCTTCAATCTCGGTGGGGGCGGCGGTAGGATCAGGAAAGTCGGCGAGGTGTGAACCCGGGACACATTCGGGGAATTGAGCGAGGAATTGAACCATGAGCACATCGGAAGTGGCATAGTTGGTGCCATTATCGTCGAGGACAGCAGGAAGTACAGTCCTGTACCCCGCGGCCCAGTCAATGGTGCCAGCAGTGGCGGGTACCTGCACACCGAGTAAGCCTTCGCTAAGGTCGGTCAAGGGTGGAGGCACCGGGAGGGCTCCAGGAGACGGTGGCTCAGGAGTGAGGTCACTCATGGGGGACCAGGGACGGGCCGACTCGGCTGACGGCAATACAGGAGATGGCACGCATGGCACGCAAGGAGACGGTACGCAAGGAGTATCATCGCGAGCCGGAGGGGTCCGAAGATTGAGAGACCTGCAATGGAGAAAAGTTACGAAGAGGAGGGAGACGCCATGAATCGGGTTGGTCACCCCGTGGGTCAGGATCCGGAAAAGGGCCGGATTCAGTGTGGCAGGCAATGGCAGAAGTGCTCGCGTCTTGAAGCGGGAGTCGCGACACGACGGGACTGATTTGCATACTAACGTGGCGTTCAAACTCGAGCGCTAGGGTGTGTACGGTGGCGGACGAAGGCTGGGGCGAGACAGTTGCCGTGTGTGTCGCGCCATCGGAGGAGTCTGGAAATACTCGAACTAACGACGGGAGACTGAAGGCTCGTGCAGACGAGTCAAACTCGGGGCGCTGCGAAGGTATCCGATGTGTGGTTTCTGTGTGCACCAGTGGCGAGTATTGTACGCCACGATCTGTTCGCTCCGGCGAGTGCATGATGGGTGTGCGTGCCCTCCCCGGCGGCGTGGGTGCGAACAGGTCGAAATCGACCTCTGGCGGCGAGTATTGTATAGCACGATCTGCTCGCTCTGGCGAGTACATGATGGGTGTGCGGGTAGTCCCCGGCGGCGTGGGTGCGAACAGGTCAAACTCGCCCTCTCCACGCGGGGAAGCGGCCGGCGTGGGTTCAGCGTGAGGGGTGCAGGCGGACCTAGCAACGACTGCATTTGGGGAGCCGTGTATATGACGCCCTTCCGGTAGCTGACCAACGCCGTCGGGAAACAACAGGGATGGCTGGACGCTGATAGGTGAACGAAAAGCTGATCCCTCAAGCCCAGGTGGGGATCGACGCGCAGAGGGGCGTTGGGACGGCAAAGAACCAAATACGAATAGACTAGGGTCGATAGGAGAATCTGATGTCAGACGAGCCGATTCGGGAAAGGTGGATGACGGCGGGAGGATCAATGCAGGCGCAATGGGTACCTGACCAGAGTCCGCGACTAGCGGGGGATGAACAGACGAGAGCGCGGACAACGCTGAAGGACCAGCAGGGGGAAGTTCTTCGGCAGACGCGGGAGTGGTCGTTGTGTGCGGAGGCTCGCCGGAGAGATCCTGGTCCGACTGCGTGTCGGGCTCGTGGTTTGGGCCCCCGGACTGGCGTTGTTGCGCTCTGCAATGCATTTCAGCACAGACTTAGATCACCAATTGCACAACGACTCACTTGCGACGCCGCTTGTACAGCCTATTCGACTCTGCTCGCTTGCAGCTTCCGCCACCAGGGGATTGGTCCTAGTGGTGCAAGTGAATAGACATCGAGCACCAGAGGAAAGCGTACTGACTCTTTTTCAGCAAGGCGCTTGGCGTGGTATCGCTTGTTGCGAGCGCTCCGCAACTCTTGGTCATGCACCCGCCGCTGGGGAACAAGAGTGTAAGTCAAGCGAGGCTAAAGTCACCTCCGTGCAGGCATACTTCTTCCTCTGTCATTTCCAAACGCTTCCCCATCGTGAGCTTGTTGCCTAGACGTTCAGAAAGTGGCGTGAACCGGGAGAGAGAGTAGCCAAGTCGCGTCAAATGGAAGGTGGGCAAGTCCGGCCTTCGCTGCAAGTACAACCTGCGGCGAGCCTGAGTAGCGTAGAGCGAAGATAGAAACGCGGCTGTCGAGTTTACCCGACGGCCAGCAGAACACAGAGCAGCAAGAGAGAACTGGAGTGTGGATACAAGAGACCAAAGAGGAAGCGTGAAGTAGAAAGCAAGACACTGTACAGTACGGGAGAGACGCGGTGTGGACACGTGACCGAACTTCCGCTGTAGTGTCTGATGAATATCTGACTCCCGTGCGATGACCGTCTTGCCCCCGTGTGATGCCCGTCTGACCCCCATCTGACGCCAATGTTGACACCATCACGTGCGAGAACCGTCATATGAATATCCGACGCTCGTCCGACGCCCGCCTGACGAAGGTCTGACGCCTATAGTATGCCTTGCACGCCTGACGCTTGTCTGATGAGAGTCCGACGCTCGTCTGATGAGAGTCCGACGCTCGTCTGATGGCCGTCTTGTGCGCATATGAGGTTGGCAGCGCGTGAATACCAGCTTGCGCCTGTCTTACGGACGCCTGAAGCGCGTCTTGCACTGCGGGCAATGGCCGATAGCCTACGGCGTCAAATGTAACCATGGTGGACAACAGTGATTGAGGACAGCAAATCGTGAATCCAGGTTAGGTAATCCATGAGGCCATCTGAATTATTTTCGCGTTTGGGATTCTGTGTGCACTTGCTTATCATTTGGGTCCATGCAAGGAATACCTCATTTTCTCGTGTTGCATATGTATGTCTGATATTAACGTTGAACGAAGCTGACTGTTTTCATCTCAATCCGTACTCATCGTGCGCCCGTGCTGAGCACCGTCTGAGTCCCACCTGACGCCCACCTGACGCCCGCCTGACGCCCGCCCGTCGGACGCCCGTCTGATGCCGGTCTGACGCCTGTCTTATGCATGTCCGCCGCCCGCTAGAACGTGGGCTTGCGTGCGGCGGTACTGCCCGGGCGGGCGTGAACATCGCAGAGATACACGCGACGGACTGGCAGTGCGCACCAACGCAAAAATCACCAAAAGTGGGACTTAGTATCTCGGCCTACACTCGACTCGGGCTACATGAACCACCGCAGCAGTGACCAAGCACACATCGTGCACACACTCCTATCGATACGAGTGCACTCGAAGGGCTCACTCGGTATTGAGGACCGTGTGGGCCGTAACACTGTGCAATTAAGCGAGGATGGGCTATATTTAGTTCTCAATAGACTCGCTCAAGGACGCATTGGTAGACATCGACGGATACAACTGGATTGCTTTGATACACGATTGTCGTACACGCGTACTGCGATACACATATTTCGTACATGGCACCTAGGAGAGCGACATTACACGGGCGCACACGACACGGGACACACCCTGACATACGATACACCTACTCGTGGCGAGCCTTTTTGTGCGGACCCGGGAAAGACTGGGGCCCAGGCAGCGGCATGTCCTTGCTGTGGATGGGTTAGAACATACACGCGACAAAGGCGAAGCGACGTACGCCCTGATGGGTGGATCCTCCCGCGCGCACACGAATTTGATACAGGATATCAACTCGTACATCAAGCGCTTCCACGCTGCGACACGTCCTGCGAAACTGTTACCTATCCATATGTGAGGAGGGTCTTCGCAGGAAGGAAAGTGGGCGGGTCTCTCCCAGCGCCCGTCCAGGAACGGGTTGCGGTACGGGAAATCGTCCTGAGGGGCGAGCCATATGGCCTGGACAAACTGTGCATAAAGGCCCTCAAGACCGGCGCGGGCCAGTGTGACGAGAGTGGTGTTGTAGACCTCGCCCCATGGCCTACGGTCCGTCATGGTCGGCCGGGCCACGTCGTAAAAATCGAGAACCACACCCATAAAGGCGAGATCCTGGTCGACTTGGTCCAAACCAAGGGCTAGGGCACCGGGCGGCTTGCGGGTGGTGAACATGTCAGGTCGGAAGGGGCGGTTGACCCACGCTCCTCCATGATAATGCGACGGGACGCGTAGCTAAAAACAGATTAGTACCGTGGCGTGTGAGAGGCGACTGCTGCTTACGGAGCCGTTGGGGTAACGCAAGACCAACCGGATGAGCTTCTGGTGGGTCGTCCTTAGACTAAGCACGACGCCGGGCATAGTGGCCGGCAACCATACACGACCCGCGCTGAGTCGGGTGAGATAGGCTTCGACAAGGACGAACATGGTGTGGGCGTCTGAGACAATATCAAAGGATATCACTGCACGCCAGCGTCAAGACGACTCACCTCGTACCGCCTGAGTGGATGAATGGGCACACGTAGCGTCTCGAACGAATCGTAGCTGAGAGGCGGGTAGAGATACGCGCGACAGGAAGGGGGCTGAGGGATCGAGCGGGAGCACGTCCACGCCCAGACGGTCTGGCACCAGCACCGACATGAGCACGACGGACGGCGATCTGGCGGCCACGGTCGTCATCTTCCTGCGGATGGTGTTCGCGATCGTCATCCGTGTCGGTGTGACGTCCAGCCCAAGTATCGGCGCTGGACAGGCCGTCTTCATCGCCGCCGTCATAGGCCTCGAGGTCGTGTTCATCGCCGGTGTCGCTGCTTCGATCGTCGCCTTCATCGGCGAGGTCTTCTGCAGGGTCATAGGGACGAGAAGCAACCTGGGTGGTATCAGTTGCCAGTCACATCGCCGTGGAGACGAGCTGCTTACTCCGCCCGACCGCCCAATGCCGGGACTTGCGACCCGCCAAGACGTGTTCCATTGCTGTAGAGCGCGCATGGTGGGCGCAATGCCTGGGACCCATTGATCAGGCGGGTGCGCAGCGAGGTCTTCCACGATGGCCATAGCGAGGCGCAAGCTGGACAAGTACGTGCGTGTGGGTTCATCTGAGGGCGCGTGTGCGACGGGTAAAGACGACGCGACCGGCGGCGAGGAGGAACCACTCTCCATCTGAGAGAACGTGCGGCGGCGAGACATAGAGGACAGGATGGGCATGCGCGAGTGATTGGGGGCCATGGGGGCTCACAATAAGAATGGAGGTGTACGCTGCCGATGTGCGATGCCCGCGCTGAAAAAGGGGTGGTCAGGAGGACGGAGGGAAGTAACCAAACAGAGGCGGATGACTCCCGTGGGATTGAGCCAAGTGTACGGGATGATGAGAATATATTGTTCAGGGATGACAGCATTCTAGCCCGGAGTGATAGAGGACACTAAGGACAAGGGAGCCTTCTAGCCGGGATGATAGAGGACATAGAGGACAGTGGTGATGCTAGAATACACGAGGCGACTCCCGCATACACAGCCGCATGTCGAGTATGGAATGGAGACGACAGCTGAGCCGACAGCTGGGCCGACAGCTGAATACATCCCGTGTGCGTGAATAACGCTCACAAGAAGACCGATGTGCAGTGAGCAGTATGGGTTCGGCGCAGAGCGAGGTGGTGGCAGTGACCCGATCGCCGCAAGCGCCTCGCGGAGATCTGTGATCGCAGCGGCGATCTGAAAGACGCTTCGAAATATATGACTGGGGAACACGTGGGATTTCATTATGTATGCTGTACGGGTGCATGATGTAAATGGGTGGCGGTATAGAAGCCAAACCACGGGCACGATGCGATATACTCAAAAAAAAGCGAGCCTTTGTGAACTACTGACTACGGTAGCGATACAATGGTCAACGACAAATGCCATATCCTGCATCCACTTGCGCCATGCTGCGATGCGCGTGGCGAGAGAACCGCCGACCCAATGGGCGGGATGGTTAGGGCCCAATGTCTCTCCTGCGAGGGGTCGCCATTGGTATGTCGGGAACGGGTCGTCGATGACGGATGAATCCCACGGCATCACTAGGATACCGAGGAACACAAAGTCGTATAAGCCGTATACACCGCGGCGACGGCAGTGACCAGTCCTGGATGTCCACCTGCTGGAGCCAACCTCGCCCATCGTGCCGGGTTTTCGGGTTGACATAAACCCAGTCGCATAGCAGGCACAGGAACATACGGTCGATACCCCGCGCATTGCGAGGCGAGGGCATCGCGCGGGACGCATGAGCGTTGGACCTGGCCTGGTTGATATCCCGGCCCCGATAAGGACGCGCTATAGACGGGGAGCCATTGCGACCGACAAAGAATCTTTGCTGAAGGAAATGTGAGTGTGCCAATGGTGCAGCGAGGAGCAACTTACGTCGACTCCAGGTTCTTGTTCACACCAGGTTGTGGTCATCTCGTGGAGGTTGCGCAGGAGCGCGATGTCCGCTGGGGTCAGCCAAGCCCGGCCGATGGTTATGGTCGCGAGGGTACTCTCGACGAGCTCGAATTGCCAAGGGGTGGGCACGGATGGCGGAGATACACCGGGCGTGCTGGGTGACGCAGGATGGTACTGGATGAATGCGATGCGACCGCCGTCCGACATCTCGCGGGGTGTCGATGTATGTCTCGGTGACAGTGGTGTAGTACATACGAAATACGCCGGAGCCCCATTGACATAGTCGCAGGGCTGTGGGTAGATGTGCAGCGAATCGAGCCTTGGTGCAGGAACATATGAGATGCGGTGTTGCAAGGCGTGCAGGACGACTCGGTCAGCGTGTGCGATGATATCTGCGGGAGTGAATGGAACCGGGTGACTGAAAAGACCTGGCGGCGAGGCGAGGCACACGTTGGGTGGCAGCTGAAGATCGGCGGGGTTGACGGTGAGTGGAATATCAGACATGACTTGCAACAAGCGCAGAGGAGGCTGGGAGTAGACCAGAGCAAAGAGACGGACCCAGTCAAATAAATCCATGTCTCACCTGTACGCCTACCTTCGCGTACGTTTGATAATAGATGAGCGCTAGAGTACGGGCGGATGATCGGGGAAGATCCATGTGAGATGCTTCTGGTCTGCGCGTTTCGCGCTAACCTGAAATGGATTGAGTTTATTGAGACACCGTCGAGTCATCACGGAAAAAATGCTGGATGACTCGATTCGACAAGCGAGCCATAGTGTCGGTGATGACGCACAAGCGGGGCAATGAGGTGGGAGAGAAGCCGCTGTATGTGCGGGCATCGGACGCGAGCGCCACCGCGCCCGGGGTACCGCTGGATGAGATGTTGTGATGGCCGGATGCAAGAAACTCAAGTCAGGCAGCACGAGGGGGTCGACATAGGAGCGAAGCTTGAGGATGATGTGACGTGTGCGGGACGAAGGGCTGTATGTGCAAAAGTACACACAATGGTGTGTATTGCTTGCATTGCATCGAGAACATACAAAGGCTGGGATCGACATGAACGAATGGGAGAAGAGCGGTGGCACAGGATGAAGAGTCTACAAATTGAGGATCAACACGCACGAGGGACATGAACGGGCGCTCGCTGTGAGAGCTAAAAGTACACGGTTCGAGGAGACAGAGGCTGCTAGTAGTACACGGACATCAAGAAACATACCATTCTCTGACCAAACTCACCTTGGGGCCGCAATTACTCCTGCACATGAAAGCCAGGCCATTTGGGGAATAGCATCTGGTCGTCCTGGTCCCGCAGAAACTTGTACACATATCGAGCGACATTGGCACCGGCGATCGTCTCCACAACGCAGAGCAGCATATGCTCAAACGCAGAGCTGCAAGTGTGACACACCGTGGTACCGTTTGCCTTCGTGCTCTTGAATGCCCAACTGCGTCCACGCAACGTGCAGGGCGTGCAAAGGGATCGCCCGAGTGATCACGCAGGTGGGCTTCAGTCCACACCGGGTCGATGAGAATCAGGGAGCCGTACTATAAGGAAGTGAGACGGCGGATGAGTGGTGAACATTATGGCCACTGACGAGGTGGAATAGTTTGCTGAGCCTGTTCTGCATCGTGACCGCGTGTCTGTGCGTGGCCTGCCACATGTCAAACTGAGGCCGTACGATTTGCCAGACTTCGCGTTCAGAGAGCTGCGCGTGCGATTCAAAGAGCCGCGGATGCAGCCTGCGGAACAGTTTCTTGGCGAACTCGCCCTTCGCGCTCTTGGCCAGTTGGGAATAGTCGGTACCCCATTTGATATGGTCGATGCGAGTGAGCACACGACACACAATCTGCGCGCCGAGTGATTGCTGCGTAGTCTGATCGAGGAGCTGCACGAGATGAGCCAGGAGCAAGTACGTAGGTGAGCGTACTCACAACGGCCCTTTGCATCAGGCGTTCCTGGGTGTCTTTCTCTTGGTCGCACTTCAAAGACTGTGTGGACTGGTTGACAGCTTCGTACGGGGCTTGGGTGGCCAGGTCTCGGAAGATGTCTTGCTACAAGAAGACATGTCAGTTATGGTACACGAATGCGGGGCGATACTGACCCAAACCGCCGATGGGAGCCATACAACACCAGCGATCAGCCGCACAAATGCGAGCTCTTCCAGTTTGTTGCGCGACGCGACGGGTAAGGTGGTGAGGTACTCCTTCACGGTCGCACCGTCGACGTACCGCTTGCGCTTGAGATGGATCAACACCATGGCACGTGCTTCAGCCTTGTGCTGGAACTGGCGGTAGACTGTCAATGGCGTATATGCGTGCAAGAGGATACGGAATCACCGATGCAGCAGGGGGGGTGGGTGCTGGCCCGCGACTGTCACCACGCGCAGCATCGCCATCGCCCTCGCCGTCTCCTTCACCTGCGTCCTCGCCCTCGCCGTCTCCTTCACCTGCGCCCTCGCCCTCGCCCTCGCCGTCTCCTTCACCTGCGTCCTCGCCCTCGCCGTCTCCTTCACCTGCGTCCTCGCCATCGCCGTCTCCTTCACCTGCGTCCTCGCCCTCGCCGTCTCCTGCGCCTGCGCCCTCGCCCTCGCCTTCGTGGTCATCGTCATTGCGACCCTGGGACTGACTGTTCAAGCCTTGCGAGGGCGTACGCCGCGGCGGCCTGCCACCAGTAGAGATCCGTGCAGTCTGGCGTTTCTTGCGGGTCGTGGGCATGGGTTGGGAAGATGCAGGTATGTTCTGGTTGGCAGCCTGGGACTGACTGCAATTGACACTCGGAGGGCGCGTGTCGCCTGAAGGTGTACGGGGCGTGGGTGCATCGGGTGCAGAAGACCGCGAATCCTGCGGGCGAGGAACGGGTTTGACAGGTCTAAGGGGTTTTGTGAGATCGATTTTGCCAGGCGGGGGGGCATGCTTGCGTTCGCGAGCGCGCTGCTCGGCGACAGCGGCTATATGCGCGTTATCTTCCTCATCTTCTTCTTCATCATCGGAGGAATCTGCGACGTATCTTTGCGGCGTTTGTGGCTGGGGACGGAAGGCGGGTGCACACGATGGTGTCGGGCGTATGTGTTGATCGCTTTGATGGCATCGCGCACGCCGTGCGCCAAATTTATGTCCGGACTTGAGCGAGACTCAGGGATGTCCCTGGGAACTTGATGGAAGGCTTGTTGCGTGACTTGCAGGGAATCCAGGACTTTGCGGAGACGGGCTCTGTATTCAAGCCGCGCGCGCTGTGGGCCATTGGGATCGTCGTTAGGAGATCGCTCATGAGACGGCTCAGGATCGGGCTCTGGCGTGTGCTCGGAAGATTGGTATGGAGAGCCCTCGGGGAGGGCTCGGGAGATTGGTCTGGAGAGCCCTCGGGGGAGGACATGGTGGACAATAAGGAACCAAGAAATTGGGGCTGTTTTTTGCATGGAGACTCTAAATATCGCAGGACGCGATCACGTGAGGACGTCAGAGAACCACGACGCGTACAATGATCGACAGGTATGGCGTCATAGAGGCCCAGTGGCGTCACGATCACCTGACGCATGTAACAAGGCCAGACGATGCATATACAGACACAGGGCGCATATACGCACTAAAAACATCTTCGACCTGTACCACCACTACGCACTCCCACCATGTCCGAGCTCGACCACTTCATCCTCAGCCAGACCATACCCGATGATCCGACCGAGAGCCGCCAGTACTACTGGAGCAAGAAACTGCTCGAAGAGAAACGTAACGAGGAAAAGTTACCGAAGTAGACCAACTCTTACGCCGCTGTGAGAGACACTGACCGTTCTGCAGCGACAAGGTCAAGGTCTTCATAGACGAGTGGCGTTACGCGCACGGTAGAAAACCGAGCTTGTCCCGCACGCATATACTGACCACGGACAGTGCTCTCGGCGACATCCCCGGTCTCACCGTCTGGAAGGAGCGGTGCCCGGACGTCATTCCCAAAAATTGGATCCTCGTCAACAGAGAGGAGTACATCATGTGGAAGGAGGGTATCGACCCCAATGACACGGGGAACGTGCTCGTGCCCAGTACTCCCGCAGACACACCCGGGACCCCGACGGGTAGGATCAGGATCCGGGCGACGACAGGACAGTGCCTATCAACCCAAACACGCCGGAGAAGAAGAAGAAAAGAGGCCCCCGAAGAAGAGGGTGGAGACGACCGTGAGTGTGTCGACTGCATTTGCTCACTGAAGCTGAGTTGCCACAGTCCAAGCGTCAACGCGAGAATGCGAGCCCCGGACCGTCTACTAGCAAGGGGACCAAACGTGTCAGACGTACTTGAATGAGACTCACAGGGTTTAATATCGAACAGAAATGGGAACGGGCTCGGGAAGTGTCGTGATACGTGTACTATTAGTTTTATTGTGGTCTGACCACCGTGTACAAAAGCAATCAGGAGCATGAAGGTTCGCAGGACTCGCACGCGGTTGCTAACTCGCGATGCAGAAAGGACACCACGCTTTGGGTGCGAGCGCTCAGCAGTGCGCGGTACTCGCGACAATGACAATGCATATACGACAATATTACTGTGACTGACACACTCGACTCGTGTGCTGATACACCCGCATAAGTGGCTACATACTCGCAGGAGGCCTCGCGTGCTCCTGCAGGTACTGCGCAGACGCGAGCTGGCAAGAGGCGATGAATGGGGATGACAGCGCCTTGTTGTATCTCATACGTGATGACCAAGCCTTGCGATTTGCAAGGATAGTGTCTGGAGAGAATTGATTCAACTGGATGAGGGTCAACCTGCGCTGATACCAATCCTCCGCTTCAGCAGACCAATAACCCATGTCCAAGCCAGACGTGCGCCAGTCATGCTGCGAGGGCCACCAAGACATTTTCCCCGTCAAGTTTCCTGACAATGGACGGCATGAAGAGGTTTGCTAGTACAGAGAGACACGACTCACCTTTGCTGTCGACAAAGGAGTATACACCGAGTAGGATGTCGTGCTCGTACTCGGTTATAACGTCGTCGAAGAGACGCTCTTCACGGGCAACCTCTTGCGCCGTGTACACCGCCTCCTCGGATAGCGTAAAGAAGGCGTGTTCTTTTCCCAAAAAGGCCGCATGGGACACACGCCAGAGTATACCACCGGCCATGACAGCAGCGCGCATGTGAGGTCGTTGCAGCAGCACGCGGCGGTTGTGTAGGTACGTGTAGAAGTCGTCGAGGCCGGGGAGCCAACCTTGTGGACGTTGCATGTCGATCCTGGGAGCGAGGGGGCGATACCATGGCATGGGGGGGATGTGCGTCTGAGACGTGAGAGTTAGAAACGGAATGCCGCGATTAGCGAGGAACATGACCATGTCCTCGAGTTGAGGGACAATATGGAGGCGGATCATATGCGTGACGTCAATCGCGCTGAACACCGCCAATCGACAAATGGCAGGGTGCGTGTCAGCGAGAGGTTCCAAGATGTACACAGTCTTCTCGACGGGCGTGTGGGCGTGGGTTTGTGCTCTATGCGTTGAATGTGAGGATTTTCTACGTTGAGAAGACCAATCCTAACGGGCCATTGGAAGTCCGCGAGATACAGGGAATGGCGCACATCGAGATCCCACAACAGGCCTGGCCATCGAGCATCATACGAGGCATCTTGTTGTACGAGCAAGGTGACAAAAACACGAAATGCCTCGCTGGACCTATCATCTGGAAACGTGCCATTGCGGTACATAACGGTCTCCAAGGCCTTGCGCGCGGGTAGCTTGTCGAACGGACACGGAGGATGACGGTCGTCGACCGTGAAGCCGTATCGTTCATGCATGTGTTGCAGCAGAGGAGTGATCTCATGCCGGGATTCGTCGGGGGAGATCGTGACCAGGCTCTCTGAGCCCAAGAGACGAGTGGGATCGACAGGGTGCTCGGCAATATCACCTTGCACGAGACCCGTGTCACACGGTTCATCCACGTGCATGGGGGCAGGTGGTGAGGCCGTTGTGGATGGCGCACTAGGCGTAGACCCAGCGGCTGACGCTTTCAGACGGTCCAGTGCCTGGCTCACCTGCGTAGGCACAACTGACGTCAATGGAGAAGGCTCGGCGTGCACGTGCCACTGGGGATGCAGACTTGGGACATATGGCTGGCCTATGCCCATAGTCTTACTGAAATCCGTGGGGTCGAATCCAGGGAGGTACAGTTCATCCTCGGCGTCCCCGTCGTCCTCAACCCCGGCTTCCTCTGGTGTATCTCCAAATTCGGTACATATGTCCCACTGATTGTCGATGTCATTGAAGATGCGTTGTGTATACAGGTAACCCGTGTAAAAAGTCAGGTCGGACTTGTCGAGGAGAGTGCGGATGCGATGGCCACTGTAATTCTCCCAGTAGTAGTACTCTGGCCGATTGTGGCGGTAACGCTCGCGAGCCGCCTGCTGGCACCGTTTGGTCCACAACGCCCGCTTTGAGCTGCTCGCCGTGGCGCGTAGTGGCTCCTGCACCTCCCAGCGACGAGTCATAAACTCTCGCCAGGTCTCCCCTGGCATCTGGCCACTCAACGGTTGCGGCTCTGGGACATACTGGCCTTCGGGCGGTAAATCAGCATCGGGGATCGAGGGTTGTTTCGATTGAAGCCTGAGGCGGTCCAGTGCGGCCCGAACGACAGACGTCTTGGGAGTGATAGTGCTGATGATGTGGGGCATGACTCTGGTGTTCTCTTGGTGAACAACGCCATCGGGTCCCCAATATAGCCACACAGGGATGCCACACGAAAGGATTCGTTTCATGTAGCGGATCCAGGTCCATTCGCGCGTTAAATCAATGACGACGCCTACAGCGTGCTCGGTGTCCACGATCAGCTCGAGGATAGCGTTGAGCTGCGCGCCAGTCATGGATGCGGTTTCGGGTGACCGCTGGGCGTAGAATTCGATATGATCACGTCCAGAGAGGAAGGCGAACATGCGAAGGTAGCCTATCAAAGGCTTGAACGCTTCGCGCGAGTTGCTAGCACACTTGAGGGCAATGGCATGTGTGCGATGGACCCGGGTGTATCCAAATCGAGCAGGGAATGGGAAGCGATAGCTCGAGTACTTTAACGACGCGAGGAATTCGACCGTCTTTGAGAATATCTGCGTGTTGTACAATAACAAGTCTTCCAACATGATCCACGACTTTTGAATCGCGGGATCGAGCTGCCAGGTATTGCCGGCACCTTTGATAACCATGACGGATAGTGGCTTGAGGAGGAGGTGGTTGTAGTCGAGATAGGTGGGTGCGAACGCGAGATGGAGGTACCGGTCTAGTGTCCATCGCGGCAGGGCGGACTGCGACGCCTGCACTTCATCGCTAACCAAGTCGGGGTATATCCGGGAAGGTATGGCATGGCGGTTGGTAGAATACACATGGCCTTGATGAACTATGACATTGTTGACGGGGTGATATTCCCGTGACCAAAGGTGATATGTGTCCTGGCCGAGGGCGAAATGAGTGACGGCCTGTGTGAGTGATGAGCGTGCTTACATGAGTCTTCCAACCGCGGATATAAGGACAACACTCCTGTATTACGACTTCGGTTCCAGAAAGCGCCATGAGGAACCGTGGCCAGAACAAGAGGCACAGCGGGCACTTGCAGTTTGGTTGCCAGTAATGGGGAGAGCTGCGCGACGGCGGCGGTGTAACACTCTGCGCAGGATGAATAACCCGCACGAGCGTCGTGGTCGAAGTTGAGCGAGACTCAGTACGGGTAAATGACCTGTACGAGCGATGTTGGAGTGGCCAGTGAGCAAGGCCTCAGCGCGCAATGGCGTGGATGACACTCTGTGCAGGATGAATAACCCGCACGAGTGCAGTGGATCGTAGACTTGACGCGAGGAGTCGAGCAATGGGCGCAAACGCGTCAGGTGAATGTTGGAAACACGTGACGGGACATGGACGCGTTGAGGATGGCGGTTGTGTGTGCGTGTACCTCGATCGAACTGTGCTAGGATTTCGCTAATTTCAGCGGATGTCCTGTGGTCTGGCTGGTATATCCACACGCTGGGCTGAGGTCGGATGGAATACGCGTCATTCACGCGTATTCACCATCGAAAGTATCGACACATGGCAACTTCATCGACTGTCAACTGGCTGTCAACTGCATTGCGATGGGACAAGGCCGATGACGGCAAGACACCCGAGCAGAATGGCCAACAACAGCTCGCTTCTGCTCGTGCGCGCGGTGAATGGCGTTACTATCAAACGCGGGGCGTGTTGAGCGCATGGCGCGCGAGCTGGCGACGGGACTGCGTGGGCGCGGGCGGGTCGAGGGGACGTGAATGGAAGCAGGGCAGTCGAGCGACACATCGATGGGTCTGTCTCTGGGGATGCCAAAAAATAGAAGCACAGGCGCGGGCTCTGCGCCGACGTACCGGCCTCAAAATGCGCTGGTCTGCTTGTAACCGCCCCACCCCCATCCTCTCCCTGGTCTGCTTGAAACCGCCACCCTGCTCTTCTCCCTTTGGAACTGCTGTACCTCGACAACCCGCCACGATGCCTCGTATTTGCCCGTATTGCGCGACGAAAGTGGACGGCGAGATGGACGCCCAGCGTCATATGGGCACTCACAACGCGGACCGCAGTCTCGCAATGACAACCTTTGGTACGTGTGTCGACCCTCCGATGGGTTGTCGTGTGCTGACCCACTGCAGAGCAACTTCACGTTCTCGAATGGACACGGCGCGGATACACATGCCCCTTCGAGGACTGCGACATGGAGCTTTTGCCGTACGACCTGTCCAAGCATGTACGCGACCATCTCAACGGCGCCATCGAAGCGGAAGATGTCGAGAGCGACACACAGATGCGCGTGACTAAGCGCGCCGCCGAGGACGAGACACAAGAGCGCGAGCGCGCGACGCGTAGGGCGCGAGTGCAGACTGGGTCTAACGGCGAATCCAATGCCCCTAGCGGCGAAACGGAAGACGAGCACGAGTTCATCCAGGAGCTCAGCGCATCTGAAGAACTGGGGCGTTTGTCGTCGCGTGCGGTAGCAAAGGCGCCGGCGCGTATGGCACCCGCGCATACATCCACGCATACATCCACGCATACATCCACGCATACATCCACTCAACCCCTAGCGAAATATGCGGCCACGCCGAAAAGTCCTTGCCCCGGGCCACGCAAAGCCCGCAGCGGACCTCTGCAATCGCTGCAGGCACGTCGCAGCAAGCTCACAGGCACCGAGACTGGACCAAGAGACGGCCTGTTCGGCGAGCCCGAAGCCATAGACCGTCTGAGCTTCGTCATGACCGCGATAGGGCCACTGCGAGGTCTGTGCTCGTATCACTACGTTACAGGCATCGCCCATGATCCCAGTATACCGCATATTGGTGTATACGAATGCCCTAATGCGGGCATGGGACGAGGGTCGGATTACGTCGAGAAGTTCCGCAAGGCCTTCAGAGTTAATACGGCAGGATGCAAGTGTTGGAGCTGCGGCGCGCCGGCCGGTTATATCCCGTTAAACCACGCGTTCGCCACGGAGAAGACGCAAGGTGCGAACGCCAAAGGATGCAGGGACGACGCACTGCAGAACTGGTTCCTAGGTCTGGCTTACATTGTGTACGAGCGCAAGGAACTTCGTAGAAGCATATTCCGTTATTTTCCCGACGTGGATCCGAACATGGGGGTTGAGGCGTACGCATTATGGGCAGCAGAGTTGTCGAAGATGACGCAGTCCACCAACCAGTACGTAACGAACCTCGTGGACGTCGTGTACGTATATTTCAAGACGCACGATGGCATGAAACCAAAGAGCAAACAGCCCAACAGTAAGTTGCATATCAATGCTAGGAAGCACCCGCTGACATAGGCTATGCGATCAGGAAAGTAGGGTATGAACGGGGCCGAACGCTCGCCATGCTCGTCGCTCATACCATCCATGCCTCATACCCGCCCGTCGCTGTACCAAACACACAATTGCCGATCGTGACTGTATCAAACTCCATGTCTCTCGTCAAACTCTTTTCTTCACTGTATCAGCTCGTTCCCAACAATGCTCACTGCTGCCGTGTCGTCCCGCTCGCCGCTGTATTAAATTGGAAGCACTCTCGTCAAAAGCTCTCGATACCATACGCCAACCCTCGATAACGTTGCCCGTCTGCTAAGATGACCATGTACAGTATCCCCTCACTCGCACTGAATCAAATCGGAAGCACTCTCGTCAATAACCATGGCTACCATACGCCAACCTTCGATAATCTTGTCCCCCTGCTACGATCATCCATGTCCAGTATCGTCTCTCTCGCACTGTATCATATGATTCCAGCCTGCACTCTCCGTATCCTAATCGCCCAAATGCAGTCATGTGCAACGGCAGTATAGCCGTCACCGTACTCGTCTCTTCCCCCGTTCGCTGCTCGTGACATAGCCGCGTAAATCGTTCGTATACCAACGCTATCTGGACCGCTCCATCATCGTAAACATCCCGAAAGTACAAATAATCCGAATACCACGAGGTATGCTCTTGAACCGTCGCCGATGATACGATTGTACAGTGCACCGATGTAATAGCTTAAACCACAATACAAACTTAATGTTACATAAGCGAGTGCGTCTGAGATGCGGCACAAAAATCTCGAAATGTTGGACTTAGTATCCTGGCATCGATACACCCCGGTCGGGGCGTATGGGGCAAATGTCAGCTATGGGGTGTGTGTGTTCTTATGACGATATGCATGCTGAAAAGAGCTTGGTAATGTGGGTGGATGCTTTCCCGAGGCTGAATCAGGGCGAGAATGCACGCCGGGCACAGTCTTCTCTGTGCCCCCAAAACGAGCAAAGTGGTCGACAGCCTTGCGGACGTCCATGCGACGATTGTATATGAGCCTTTACGCGTCTCACGAGTATCGCTTACACCTGGTCTTATTGCGACACATGTCTGCATGACAGTAATGGGTACCTCGCATCGAGAGCTCAAAGCGAACGTGCTGTGGTAGTATACCTCGGCGCCCGTGGGCACGCAAGGCCCGGCACAAAAATCGCGAAATGTCTGGCTTAGTATCCTGGCATCGACGCGGCCCGGCCGGAGTGTGGGCACGACACTAGCCGACTCGCGCTCCCAGGGGTAGGGCTCACAACTGAAAATGGTCGAAATGTTGGACTTAGAATCACAGCCTTGGTGGTATCTGAAGCTGAACGGGGGCGATACAACTGGTTGATATGGGAATGATATGCGATACAGTTGGCAACCGATAGCAATGTTACTACTAATACATACAACAATAGCGACTAGATAATACATGATGTGTGACGTTCCTACTGGTCCATGTCCATGAGACGGAATAACTTATAATAAGTAAGTATAATAGCCAGTGAGTTCGGGAGATGAGCGGGAGATTCGACAGGCTGTTGGGCCCAACGGCTTAGCAAGGGTAATTCCGATAGGTGTCTCAGAGGGATGCCCAGTTCCTGTGCAATGCGAGGCATATATGGCTCACCGTCTGCATCTCGCCCAATAAAGATCTCGGCGAGCAGGCGGGGGCCGATCTGTGGAATGGTGCCGTGGTAGGGACAGTCCGAGACGTCGATAGGGGAACCCTTCGCTATAGGAGTGTGATGCGTGGGCGAGCGGAAGGGGACCCAGCACATGAAACAATACGGCCAATAGAGGACATCCACACGGCGTTGAGCACAGAGTGCAGAGATGGTGCCGTCGACGAGAGGATCGCTGCGATGGGCATGGGGTAACGAAGAGGAATCGTGCTCGCCTTGGACCCAGCAGTGTACGCATCCTACACTTACAACGCGATCGAAAACACCCTTGACTTCGACCATCTGCGCGGTGCCAGCATTGTACCTGTCATCAATCGCAGCACCCGTGCTTGCAACAGATATAGCACCCCCGGCGGCAGCACCTTGCGCTTGCGATCCAGGCGCGGGGTCTCTGAGCGGTAATGTGAAATTGGAAGACTGCGCGATGTTGACAGTGTTGTCCTAATGGAACATGGGTGAGAAGCAAACAGACCATACACGGATGTTGCTTACCTTGGCTGCAGCTTCGCAATTATCGCACAGCTGCCCGCCTACATACGCCGCGCACGAATGTATATCTGGATCCACTGTATGAAAGGCCAGACGACGACAAGATGTTGTCGTCAGGAAGTTCTGTATCTCGGGGAGACCCCTTATCGCATCCTTCTCTGGCGCGTTTATGTCGGGCCACGGCATCTTCCACCAGACGCAGAATGCCAATGCGGGTTGTCCCGCGCGTCCACTTCGACCGGACTGCTGTTGATAATCGAGTAGATACCTCACTCCGATGTGGATCACGATGATGACGTTGGGCTCGTCCAACCCTTCCCCAAAACACATCGTGGCGACGACCCAGCGGTGATTAGGCTCAGTAGCATTGCGCCATTGGTTCACGATCTCCGCCTTTCGACGGGCATTTTCTTCCGGATCCTCGTCCACTTTACTGGTATAGTATGGAATATTGAAAACCGCCGCGACAGCCTGGACTTCCGCGATAGTGGTGCAATAGATGAGACCGCGCTGGTGCGGTTTCATAATCTTCTGGTACTCATCGAATTTGGCCTTGCCGGCAGCTAACGCGGCAGTGTCGTCTTTCACTCGGTGGACTTCGTACTTGATGTTAGGGCGGACGGTCGACGTACGAATCTCTCGCATTAGCGCGGGGTCAATCTGCAACGACCGACAGATTGAAGGTACGGCGATAGGGTAAATACTCGCTGATAATAAAGTGATCGGCTTTTTGAGTCGAGTGAACAGATGGAAGAGGTCAAAGCAAGGCCGGTAGTCATTCGATGTGTTCAAATGGTGAGCCTCTTCCACGAACACTCTCCGAATGCGATGTGAGTACGTGATTGCCCAGTCGTAAGCAGCTTGGGTGCCTGCGTGGTGGGCGGGCATGAGCACAAGCTGAGCCTTGAAGTAGTCCAGGGGCGCATTCACAGATGAAGGCCATCTGCCTCCGTATATTGTAGTGGCCGCGATGCGTCGCTCGATGTCATCCAGCAGCGCCGTGAGCGGGACTAGTACGAGGAACATGTCGTCGGGACAAAGCGCGGCCGCTCCGAGGTAAGCCATACTCTTCCCGGCCCCTGTGGCGAGGACGCCGAGAGTGTGTTCGGAACCCAAGGAAGACTGTACCAACTCCGCCTGGTGAACATCACTCCACTGAGGATTACTGCGGGCTGGGACACACACGAGTAGAGCCTGTTTGGTCTTAGGGTGGATTTGGAGCGGCGCACGGCGTTTCCATATTGCAGCCGCGACGGAATGTGACAGAGGCGCAAAGTAATGCGAGACCCTGCTCACAATCTCAGACGCATTGTCCTGCAGCCCAGTGAGTATCGCGTTTTGAAACGGTCCGAAGACCTGAGACATATGTTGGTTAAACACAGTCGTGAAGCTGTTCGTGAAAGCGGGCAACGCGGCAGCGAGTAACCCTTCTCCTGCGGATTGCGTCTGCAAAGCGGGTTTCATACCAGGGTGCAGCATACCGATGGCATCGTGGAATCGCAAACAGACACGTTGAGAAGATGCAACACCGGTCTGTGAGAGGTGAGGCAGCGCGTCAGAAATCTGTAGCGCGTAATGTGCGTTCGCTGCGTCCTTGCCATGAGCATACGAGCGATGTATCTCCAGCAGGTCGGCGTCATCTTCATCAGGTAATCCAAAGTCCGTCCGCGCGATGTTGACCATGATGCAGCACATCAACTGACGCCAATCCCGTATGCCCATTGGTAAACGTAAGAACAGATCAGAGTATACTTCAATCGTCTTGGACAATTGACGAGAACCCATCACCCGACCGCTGCGCACAAATACATACGAGGAGTAATTGGTAGCGAGGCCTGTAGGCATGATGTACGTCGCCAAATGCGCTGCAGCAGGGAATATAACCGCATACAAGAGGAGTAGGTGCGGAGCGGCGTCGTGTGCAGGAGCACGCACACATAGCCGGTTGCTGCCACGGATGTGAGACGGTTTGTCGTAGTCGAAACTGAACGTCAACATTCCGTTCAAGATGAATAGATTGCGCGACCCGGTGCCGTCTATTTTGTATTTCAACTGATCACATTCGGTGCCACGCGCTCCGCCTCCCCAGGTCGTCAGACATACAAAAGCTGCGAGGCCGACCAACTCGTCCAGTTGCGCAAACCATTCGCGCAAATTGCCTGCGAAAAGAGTGTCAAACGGCGATATGTCAAGCTGATCAGACAGACTTACCAATGTGAGGAATACCCGCCCGTCGACGGCATTGAAGTAGTGCTCTTGACGCGACATGTGCTCCAGCAAGACATCCTGGTACGGAATGAATCCGTTGGATGGCTGAGAGAATATTGACGTGCCCTGTCTTTCCTGGCGGGGATTGTCTCGAAACCAGTTTTCCGAGATCGACGGGTCCATGTGAGACTCAATGTGCTTGTATATCGCGGTCAGATCGAGCGCACCACAGACTCGGTGTATCAACTTGGTCATTTTATCGATGCATATATGCAGTGACTGGCGGAGCTTAGACAACGACACCGCGTGACCGTCGATAGACACGGTACTCATGGAAAGGTCCCAGTTGAATCGTGGAATACCTGACTCGGCGTAGGACAACGCCGAAGTGAGGCTCATGTTCTGTCTCAACATGGTAAACAGGGTTTGTTGGCCATCCACGATGTAGTTTTCGAGACTCTCGTAGACTCTGTAAGCGGTCGGTAAGCACGGTAAACACCTCATGTAAAGACAAAAATACTGACTTGAAGTCGTTCATGCCGAATCGCGGCTTGAGCATGATAATCTCAAGCGCAACACTGGCACGAAAGCACCACTGAGCTTTGGAAATGTTGGGCGGGATACGGGACACACGCTGCATGTTGCCCGAAGAATCCGCCAGGTGGTAAGTTACCAAGAACATGGTGAACAAGTCGCGCCATTCGACCTGGAGAAACCCTTCGCTGGCGTGGATAAGCAGCACCATGACCAGCCTGTGAACGGCTTGCGCGCATGCCAATTCAGTCGAGCGTTCGTCAATCAGAACCGCCCATAATTCGCCAAGGGCGTGCGTGTGCGCGGGGGCAAAATATAGCCGAACGCTAGCCAGCGGTTGTAAATGATGGCGGAGGAGGAACATTAAAAGCGAGAAATGAAGTCCGCATATCGATTGATTGTGTCGTCTTCCTGTGGACGACGAAACGGAGACTTCTCCACTTCCGACGTCTTACTGGGCGACGCGAGACGGCGCAGGGTGATCGTCGACAGCTCCGATATGCGTGGTGCAATGGAATGGTAATAGGCGCGAACCATCGCCTCCATCCGCACAAACGGAGCTTCAGTCTCGGTATTGGCACCCAAACCGGTGGGTAGCAGCTCAGCGAGGTCAGCATCGATGATGCAGTTTTGCCACTTTGTGTGTCTCAGCGCACTACTGCTGAGACGTGCGCTCGGCGCCTTGTACACAGTAGTACGAACATGAAGCCCGGCTTGTTCTGAATGCGCACGTATCGCCTGTAGGCAGAGATTGTCGGCGACCGGAGGGGAGACACGAACCTCAACAAACTGTCGATACTGACGCTCCTGGCTAAGGGCGTGGGCTTTGACTGAAGTGGTCTTTCGCTCAGAAACGGGAATTTGTGGGTGGTCCTTTGCATAATGCTCGAGGACACGCTTCCTGTTACTGTACACCAATCCACATCCTGGCATGTCGCACCTACACGCATCGACGACAGTGATACCGGGAATGCGGTCAACAGGCCCGGGAAGAGGAGATCGAGGCTCGTGAGCGGACATGATCTCTAGCATAGACATGAGTATTGGCTTGGAAGGGAGCCGTTGCGCAGCCAGGTGGACGGGAGTTTTCCCTCGATGATCGACGCGGTGACGGTACATGTAAGTGTGTCTGACAGGACTGCCACAGTCCAGGCAGATGGCAAGGTGGTACTGAGGGTCAACTCGAATACCCAGAGTCGGCGAGACGGTCGTTCTGTTCAGTGAATGTCAAGGAAACGAACGTGTCCAAGTGGTGGTGCTCCACCGCAGGGTCCCCATCGGGTTGGGCCTCGTCGACTGCATCTTGGTCCCCTTCGTCGTCAGATGGGTCCTCCATAGACATACCAAAGAGCTGACCAGCGACGTCGTCGTCCGAATCACCATTAGAAGGTGGCGTCGTCGTTGTGGTCGTCGTCGTCGTCGTGGTGGTCGTCGTCGTCCTCTGAGTCCAACTCTACAACAGGCGCATGTTCCGGCTCCTCTTTGGGATCCTGCTGCATGACATCGGCCATGTTGACATCTTCGTCGACGTCGTCGTGAACAGGCAAAGCGTAGTGATGTTCGTCTTCATAAGGTGGTGGCGGGTCCGCCGGATCATCCACCGGCATCGGTTCATCACCAGCGGACGCGAGGACGGTTGTGGCTTGTGTATGCGAGGACGACGCTGAAGCTGACGTCAAGACGGCGAGCGCAGACGACGTGACGGTGTCGCGGGGCGGAACCCAGTCCTGGACGTCGGCAGCCGGTGGGTCCGGGGACTTGTCATCGTCGGTGGGATGTTTGGTCGAGCGCGAGAGGGAGAGGAGTTGGTAATACGAGAGTCTCGCGTGTCCCGGCCGCCCACAGGGACAGGGGAACATACGAGTGGTGGGATCCCGTGAAACCCTATAGCTGTCGCCTGGGTGAACGACGAAAATGAGCGGTTGCAGCAAAGAGAAACAACATGCACTAACCATCGTACTTGAGGGTGCATTCCGCATTGTGAAAATCGCGGGTGTGGTGATTGTCGTTCGTGTTGGCGGGTATATGCGGGCGGGGGCAGTCGGCCTGTGTGCACCTGTAAGACTTGTTAGATGCGCATATATGCGTGGGTAAAGCAGCATACATGCGGGCAGGACGTTGTTTAGGCATGGTTAGACGTTGAAAAAAGGGGAAGGGTCGGTTTTGCGGGGCTCGGGGGGGAGAGAAAAAGTTGGCAATGGTTTGCCGAGCGTGGTATGCAATGAAATTATCGCATCCACGCGTGACTTGATGCCGATGTAGCAAACGGTATGCGATTAAATTATCACATCCGCATGGGACAGTACCGGGGGATGTGGTGGTAGTGGAGAGAAAGACGGAGGGGAAAAGAAGGTGCAGACCTGTACTTTGACGGGGCAGCGACACGGTCACATGATCAAGGGCAAACGCGTCCGGGTTCGATGAGGACTTGGCAGCAGTCGGGCGGGGTGAGTGTGGGATCACGTGCAAGCCTGTCAAACTTAGCACGCGATACGTACGGGTTATATGCTGTTGGATGTTAGTGGGCAATGGCCTGGTAGAACGGGAATGGCGAGTGTATGGGACATGTACTCGGCGATGTCCCAACAGCGTACATGCCGTGCGACCAGCAGCATAGCGCCGCTTGTGGCCTTATACAAGGTTGGACAACGCGATTGTATTGAAAACGACCGATACAACGAATGTACATCCAATGCTACCCCAACAACCATTTTACAAGGTAGAGGGACGGAGTGCATAGAAGATGTTTCCCATGCGGGATTGCCTCCGGATGTCATATCAGATACAGGAGAAATAATGAGGATAATGAGGAATAAGGCGAGGAGATGGTACGATATGCGGGATGCGGCTGCGGCAGAGACGCTAGTACGAGACAAAAAATGGCAGGCAGAAGGGCAATATCGAACTAAGAGAGCAAGGTTCACAGATCGCAACGTAGTACACGATAATACGCAGTACAGCGTTGCAACAGACAAAGTGGCTACCGAGGCTCTGCCTTAGTCGCCAAGTGTATAGCAGCGGTCATAATGCTGTGCTCAAATAAAAGAGATAACGGACACAAAAGTGCGCACACTGGCCGTGTAAATACACGGCGCAGCTTGTCAGAGAGGTTCGGCGGCGTAGAGTAATGAGTGACATAGTATCAAACGAACAGGCGGTCTGCAGGATAAAGCGAGTGAAGGCGACTTAGATTAGCAGGCGGGGGGTGTGTGTGCAACGTGCTGGCTGTGTGAATACACTGCGCAGCGGGAGGATTGTGGCGAAAGCTACGCTGGCTGTGTAAATACACTGCGCAGCGGGAGGATTGTGGCGGGAGCGACCACGCGGCTGTGTAAGCAACACAGCACAGCGGTGTGATTGTGGCGGAGCAGCATCAAGAGGGCAGTAGTACGGTGAGCATAGTGACTGCCTGCTGGGGCCAGTACAGTCACGGAAAGAGGCAGTGGAAGACAGCGCGACTGGCTATGTGAATACACGGCGCAGCGCAGGAGGGCGTCACTGCCAGTGAGTGCTGCCGAAGAGAGAGCCGGTGGTGCAGCGAAAGTGTCCAGTACGCAAGTCGCAGGTTTGCCGTAGTGGGTATATAGATGGAGGTAGCTGGAAGAGGCTCGCTGGCTGTGTAAATACACGGCGCAACGCAGGAGGCCGTGACTGAGTGCTGCAGGAGAGAGAGCCGGTGGTGCGGCGAAAGTGTCGAGTACCCAAGTCACGGGTTTGCCGTACATAGCCAATGGCTGTATATCCGTATTGAAAGAGCTGGAAATGACTCGCTGCCTGTGTGAATACACGGCGCAGCGGCAGGAGGGTCGAGATGTAGCAGGGGCGAGCGCGTCCAGTCCAGGGTTAGTCGCACAGAACAAGTGGGTATATGCACTTCGAAAGAACCGGAAAAGGCTCACGGCCCATGTAAATACACGGTGCAGTGGCGGGAGGGTGGCGGTAGTGCAGAAGGAGTGTGGAAACCGCATTGGGAAGGGGAGGTGGCACGGGCGCTTAGCGTACTCGACGAAGATTGCTAACCTGTGAAACAACCACGCAACCGTTCGGGTCGTGCGGGGGCTTAAAATGACCGTAAGGATCAGTATAATGCGGCGCAACATCGGCGCAAGTCGGCGGTTGCGCGGGGGTTGCACGAGAAAGCCATCACTGACCTTACCGCGCGTGTGAGAAAGTCTCCCTTTCTCCCGGCCTACCGGCGTCCAACCGCGGACCCAATCATCAACGCCGGAAAACCGCCGTATAGATTCGAGGTCGGCGGTCATTTTGAGATAGTCGCGGGGACCGGCGGTGCGGAACTGATCGTGGCGCAAATCGATCTTTCCGGATTTGCCGTTAGTAAGAACCGGCGGTCGGCCTATGAGTAGCCAGGTGCGTAGTCCTTAATGCAATTAGCGCCGGGGTAACGTGATTCAGTCACGTGACATGGGGCGTCTAATATACGCGCTCGATGACGTCATGTTCCAGGCCCGCCTGGGCCGTGACGTCAGGGGTGGCACATGTGATTGCATGAATCACATGCACCGGCTCGGCTACTTCGGTGTTTTCTCGGAGCGGCGGAACGCCGACGGAAGGAAGACTTGCCTTAACGGGCAACAGATCTAGGCCATGACATCATAGTCCGATGCCACCCGAATAGCGAGTTTACGCTATTGGCTCGGACTCCTCGGCATGTATTAATAAGATATTATGCCGTCGTACCACTTTCAAAGTCGTACGATGCGAGGTAATTCTCGCTTGACTAAGCAAGGGCCTGATGAGTCTATATAAGACGAAATGGGTCGGTGTTGTAAACTCAGCACCTCATTGCCCAGCTCTGTCCCCCGCTCCTCAGCAACTTCCTTCGATAAGGTCGCCTTCGGCTCCCATATCTCAGTCGTCGCTTCGTCGCTCCACCACCTAACCTCACCTCAAACGACGCACCCCCATTGAGTTTTTTCATTTCTTTACAATGTCTTCGTTCAACTTCTCTGTTGGAACTCCAGCCTTCCTACGCGCCGTCTCCCCTCTCGCAGATTCTCTTCGGATCAGCAATGTGTCGGCGCAGTCAGGCGACGAGTCTCACACCTCGTTGCTATACGGCCGTCACACAGCGATTCTCGCGGCCAACACGGTCGATGAGGTCGTTGCCATGGTGTCTTCGGACTACCGTGACGTTCTCCGGGGCCCTCTTCTTGAGATCGCCAAAACCGTCAGCAAGTGCTGTTCGGCCCGGGCCACTCTCGCAAAGTGGGAGCACCACAAAAGTGCCGGAACGTACCCTCAGCACCTCCGCGTCGCTAAGCCGGACCTTCAGCTCACGAAGGAGTTCTCCGACTCGGTGACTGCCCTCGCGCACAAAAAGAAAGTCTCTGATGATTGGGATAAGTACTTGAGTGGCACGTTGGAGGAGTCGATCAAGGCGAAGAAAGACGACGTTGCTCACCAGGAGGGTCTCTTGAATCGAGATGTGTTGTTCCAGCAGCTCGATAATATCGTTAAGCATCGGTGGCAGGTGGTAAAGACACAGGCCATGGTACCGAAGTTCGTTGCTTCGCCCAACGACCCTAACGAACAGGTCGTCGACGGTTGGGAGGTTTCGCCGGCATCAGTTGCCGCCTACCACGCCTGCCGCGAAGACTTATCGGTCTACGTCTTGCGCATCCAACGTCTCGTCGAGAGTCGTGATGCTGCGTCCCGTCTCAAGCAGGACGCCAAGAAGGAGATCGCCGCTGCCGCCGACGTCGAGATGGTCGACGTTTCAGAGTCTGCCTCCGCTGGTCCGGGCCCATCTACGATGGCCTTGATCAACAAAGCAGTCGACGCGCGGTATCATAAGCTTGCGGACAAGCTCACGAAAGAGTATGCGCAGAAGCAGAAGGTAAGTCCAGGTCCCTCACTTGGCACCAAAGCCTATACGCTAATGTCGTACCTAGAAGAATGGCGGGTCGACTCAGTCCAAAGGCAAAGGGAAGGAACTCCCTCGTCCCCCGGAGGTAAAAAGGTACATCCCTCCTCCGACTCGTTCGCGCCAAAGAAGCGCAACTCAGTCATCCCTAAGCAGAAAGGCCAAGGCAATTCGCGCGGCGGGTGGGGTAAAGGCTCATCAAAAGAAGGAGCAGGCGAAGGAAAAGAAGGGGAAGGGAGGAAAGAAGGGTGGCAAGTAAGTGCGTACTATAACGATAATACATCGTTTACGCCATTGTCAGAGAATGAGGCTTTCTCGAGGACTTTTTCGTATCAGTATGGTCGTCCCTCTTCTCTCCCGGACTGGTTGCTTTCGGTCCCGCATCCTGTAGCAGTACGTTGTGTACTTTTGAATACGCCAGTAGATGTTCTGCGCGCGTCCCAATTCAAAAGTTATGTTCATCTGTCTACCGGTGTCTCTGTCCCCCGTGAGATACAATTTCAGTTAAGTATAGGCATGAAATTCATGTTCTATGCGCCGTACAATCGTGAACTCATACGCGATGCATGGCGTGAATTCAATCGTCGTATTCATTGGCGATTGTTCTTTCACTTAACTGATCAAAATCAGTGGTTTGATCCTGAGTACGAGGTAAAATCTGAGCGAAAAGCAAAGAGAATGCCCGCACTACCGCACTACATCGAACAAGGCCTTCTCAAAGGCAGGCTGTTCGTTAACAAAACGCTAGCCAATATGCCAGAGTCGCTAGAGTCGGAAGACCACCTTAAGCCGCTCGGTCCGAATCTCCGCCAAGTTCGAGATTTCTTGAAGGCTCACGACTACATTGTGACACCTACAGACAAGAATCTGGGAATCGCGGTGTCAGAGCGCACCTGGATCATCTCCCAAACCTTGGAGGTGCTGTCAAATGCTAAGGATTATCGACCCCTTAGCAGATTAGCAGCCAACGAAATCCTTCGAGTAAAATGTGCAGAAATGAATGCGTTGGCAGACTTAACTGAGGTCTACCTAACACTTGAGGAGCCGTTTAACCTGTCAGACTTTTTGCGGTCTAAGATAACACCGGCAGGCTCGAGTAACCATCATATACCTATATTTTACGGTATACCTAAAATTCACAAATACCCTGTGAAATTTAGGCCGATAATTCCATGTCACTCGGCCATTCAAAATCCTGCGGCTAAATTCGTTTCTAAAAAACTCAAACCGATTGTCGAATCGGCGCCAACCATTTTACATGGTACCAAACACTTGGCGATAAAATTGAGTCAACTGAAGTTGCGTCGAGACCGTCGCTGGTACATTGTTACTGGTGACGTCGTCGCGTTCTACCCAAACATTCCTTTGGACAAATGTCTGAATATTGTCAACGAGTTATATCTTGAACATTATTGGAATGCGGATCCGGAACGCGGCGGTGCGAATCATGCTAAGAAGGTCCAAGAAATCTTCAAGCGCTGTCTCGAGGTTGGCAACACTAGGTTGCTTACACAGTTTCAAGGTGTTTTATATGAGCAATTGCGCGGCCTAGCAATGGGCGTTGCGGACTCGCCGGATCTAGCTAACTTGTATGGTTGGTGGTTCGAGCGCAAGTGCGATATTATGAATAACGATCTAGTTCCTTTCTATGGTCGTTACATCGATGATTGTTTAGCGATTGTCTACGCTTCTAGTGAACAAGAGGCGTTGGATATTATTTCTTACAATATTCACTTCGATGGCTGTGTTATTGAGTGGAATGTGTCGCACCGGTCTCAGGTGTTCCTGGACATGACGCTCTACAAAGATGAATTTGATAGATTGCAGCACATGCCATACCGCAAAGCGGCATCCCACCAAGAAAGGATTCCATGGATATCTCATCACCCTCTCGACGTTAAGAGGGGTACCTTCATAGGGGAGATGTCACGGCTTGCCACCCTGAGTAGTACTAAGCATACTTACTTACAGGCCATGCAAGGCTTGGTCGCCTTGTACATGTGCAGGGGGTATCCCGAACAACTCGTGACTCATTGGCTGAAGAATAACATCTCAGAACGATGGGAAAAACGGCTCAGTGTACCGCGTGACGGCGGAGAGCCTAAGGCGTCGCAAGGCGTTCTTGTACTGAAGTCAGAGTTTAACGAGGCATGGAACTACTTTCAAGCGAAAGAGCTTGGAGACGTCATCACTGGATATTGGCGTGAGTGGTGCACACGCGCCGCCACAGGGGACTGGTCACCAGAATACCCGTACGAAGATCTGCAGTCTGGCAGAGCCTCATTCGACGCCGCGGCGAAATTCGGCAGTTGGCATGTGGGCGAGGAAACCAGATTTGTGGACATTCGTAAGACTGATATCCTAGACCGTCGCTGGTTAGTGTCTCGTAAAAGAACACGAAACTTAGCCGACATCGCAAGTGTCTGGAAAAAGATGATTCTCGAAAAGCTGGACGAGCGCGTAGTCAACGAACAATCTGCGGAAAGTTCGTCAATGGCTGCGCCTAGTGTTCAAGGCGGCTCGCAGTTGCCCTTCAGTCAGCCGGAGGAAGTCTCTGGGGTTACTGATGAAGATACCATTTATCTGCACCGTCACTCGCCGGACCCATTCGGGTGGGCTCATTAGTACCTGCGTTGGTGAAAACTGTAGCCAGCGTGTGGGAGGGTGTGTCTGCTAGCGAGTCAGCCAGCATGTGGCTTTTATTTGTTATACTCTGGAGACTATTCTGTCGCCCGTTGGCGGTCTCCTTTACATTCTCAGAAGTGTGGAAGGCGCATAACTGGGCCTGTGCCTCTCAGGGGAGGTGCCACTTCGGTGGAGTTGCCTCTGATGCATGGGGGGAGGGTACCACGACTACTCTTATGGATGAACTGACCCTGTGCGGCAGTCCTGCGACCGTTGTATAACTGATAATTTCATGTGCTGTATCTGGCAGCCCGCGATTCGAATGGTAGTTCCTCACGAGCTCTGATTCAGTGTCTTTCAGCTGTTTCGGAAGGGGGGAGATCAGCAACTCTTTCGCTACCTCACTTGCAATATCTTGTAAGTACCACGGTTTCTGTGTACACAACAGACGGTATTAACCGAGGCGTTTTACCTAATTTAACCTAACCAGAACCTAACCGTGCGTATATTCCTTAATCGGAAATACAATACTGTCGACTTATTGATGTCATAACAGTAACCTAATCTAACCGAACCTAACCTAACGGACCTAACGGTCCGAGCCAGGTGCGTAGTCCTTAATGCAATTAGCGCCGGGGTAACGTGATTCAGTCACGTGACATGGGGCGTCTAATATACGCGCTCGATGACGTCATGTTCCAGGCCCGCCTGGGCCGTGACGTCAGGGGTGGCACATGTGATTGCATGAATCACATGCACCGGCTCGGCTACTTCGGTGTTTTCTCGGAGCGGCGGAACGCCGACGGAAGGAAGACTTGCCTTAACGGGCAACAGATCTAGGCCATGACATCATAGTCCGATGCCACCCGAATAGCGAGTTTACGCTATTGGCTCGGACTCCTCGGCATGTATTAATAAGATATTATGCCGTCGTACCACTTTCAAAGTCGTACGATGCGAGGTAATTCTCGCTTGACTAAGCAAGGGCCTGATGAGTCTATATAAGACGAAATGGGTCGGTGTTGTAAACTCAGCACCTCATTGCCCAGCTCTGTCCCCCGCTCCTCAGCAACTTCCTTCGATAAGGTCGCCTTCGGCTCCCATATCTCAGTCGTCGCTTCGTCGCTCCACCACCTAACCTAACCGTACGGCTACGGTACGGCTACGGTACGGCTACGGTACGGCTACGGTACGGCTACGGTACGGCTACAATACACCTGCCATACACACGCAACACATCCATACAACCATTACACTGCCACTACATATCACACTCGCAATAACTGCATCCATAACACGGCCACAATCTCATTGAATAACCTCCCTTGCGGTTATTGTACAATGCACATGGTCACAACAATCACACATAAGGAATCCAGCCATAATTCCTCCCGACTGCCACACACTGAATGAACTAAACTCTGCATATACCAATAGCATAACAAGCGAGCAAGTGAGGACTCACATACTTAATCCTTAAAATGTATAACCAAACTAAAATGAGACATGCAAGATACACTCACCGGTGATATCCACTTAGAGAATATGCACCCTTGTAACATCTCTAACAAATGTCAACCCAGAGGCGCATTGGGCTCTACGAGACAGACTCACATCAGGCGCCCACACTCCACTTCATGGGTGGCACCCAGACTCAATATTGGTACATGAACTCAGACACGAGGCATAACAAAGAACCATGTGCACAAACTTGATCATATTGACAACAACACAGACAAACACATCGGCAGTGCATCGAGACAGGCAGACCAACAATACTGGACAAGAAAGGAATACAACATGAAAAGAATGCACCATGCGAATCATAAGGAGTCATCACTCTCCTGGACTTCATCGGCATATACAATCTTGGTGCTGTCGAATGGGTCAGGTAGAGGAGGTACAAGACCAAGGTGTTGCGTGGATTTGATAAAATGACGAACATACTCCAAAACAGTCAGGTCGGACTGGAATTCGACATAGCTGTCAAGGAATTGAGCATACGCCGGCTGCCGGATGCTCATCACATTGTATTCAGTGCCGGCGACAACGACCGTGGCCTGAAATTCGGCGCCAAGGGCGAGCAGCGCGGTGTGATCTGATTGGAACGATTGGTCTTCCTGCACTGACCAGTCCCAGAACGGGTCGAACAGAGCGGGCAGCCCAAACTGCCGAACCGCCTCAGGAAACCCAAGATGCACCTGCTAACCACTCACCGTCTCGTACAAGGTGAGCATATACTGAAACATGGCCACGTCTCGCCCCCAACCCACCATCCAGCGTTGACACACTTGAGACGAATTGCGCAGAAATTCTTTGTCGTCCATGTCGTGGTCGAACAAGGCCATCAAGGCAGGGAACGAATCCCACATGAGGTGCGTCTTGAAGTCGGCGACATGGGCCCGCGTCATGTTCTCCATTCTCTGCGCCCAACGGATCATGTCGATGCGCACGAGCACACGATGCATGAGGTCATCCTCGGTGGTACGGGCGATCATGTCGAGGATAAACTGGGCGAGGCGATCAGCACAGAAGAAACATTCAACAGATCGACACACCCAGAAATACTCGAACAGAGCACCCGGTGAATTCTCGCGCTTATCGAATGCATGCGAGGCCGCAGCGTGGCCCACAGCGTCGTACAGCGCACATCCGCGTTTGGCCTCGAGAATGATCGCCTACAATCGCATCAGCGCATATACCCATCCCCAGCGACAGGCCAGCTTACCCATTGATCCAGGGAGGCGTATACAACCCCACTTCTGACGCGAATATAAGCGGCTTCGAGCTCGGCGACGTATTCGCCACTGACGGGGGTCAACACTTGGAGCAAGAAAGCTTTGACATCGGGTGGGGTGTTCATGGCCATTGCACGAAGGTCTCTAACGCGCTCTTGGGCACCTGCGTACGCCTAGCGGGAGTGTTATATCCACGGACGCGATCTGGAACGCGGACTAACCCTCTTCAACGGCACCAGAGTGAGGACGTCCTTGAGCGAATCTTTGAATCTGCGGTCGCGTTGTATGCCGGCTTGCTCGGCGTCCTCCTCGATGAGATGTTGAAGGTCTGCTGCTCGACGGGCGTCGGACCTCCTGAGCAATTTTTTGCATCGATGCAAGTCTTTGCGTTCGGTGGCCTTCATGCGCCGCGTATATTTCTCGTGGGCATCCAACGGGGCGGGTTCTGGAGCGGGGCTTGGCGGCGGCAAAGGCGGTGGTCCCATAGGCTGGGGAGACAGAGGTGGCACGGGCTCCAGGTGCGTGTATGGGGTCGGCGAGACGGCGGAGTCCTAATACCACAGGGCAGGAGACAAGGGCGATCATCCGCAAAGCATACACGAACAACGACGCGGCGGATAGTACCACCGCATCGCCCAGCCATGATGGACAACGTACCTGGTCAGGCTCATGTGATCGCGCCTGTAACCCTCGACCACCCTCGTCGTCTTCTAGGCGCATGGCAAGGAAGCGCGCGGGGTAGCGGACGGTCGCGAACAGAGCTTGTGCTTGAAAAAAAAATGCGTGTCAGGAGAGGTCACTGTGCGATGAGAGCAAGACCGTCTTGCAGTTGGATACGAGACAGACCCGCGCGGTATGAAGGAAAGATAAAGAAAAAGCGAGGGTGCCAGAACGCGACGTCAGGGAGACAGTGAACGAGTGGTGGTGTGAAGCAAGGTGGCACAAGGACACCTAACCTAGCCGCATGGACTATATGCGCCCCAGAAACACGACGATCCGCGGGTATAACCCACTTGGGCTGGAGTTGACAGGGGAATCACGTGAGCGTGTCGGTCACCCATAGGCACAGCATAGGCACACCATTCATTGACACGGCGCGCGAAATGGGTTATATTACAGATGACGCAGGGCGGCAATAACACTGACAGTTGCATCCACGACTCTGGCGAGGCCATGGGCATCGCCGATGGCACGCCGCGTTATCCTGTGTCAGGAAAATCGGGTACGACACACTATGTAGCGATTCGTTCGAGAAAACGACAAACGCACAGTGCAACACAGCTATCGGCCTAGGCAGAAGGCGTACAGGTGTTGCGCGTAGCCAGCTCGCGAAAATATGAACATGTTGACTTACAGAGAACGCAGGGCGACATTTGGACAATAATACACAGGTTCGACTGTACAGAGATGGATGCCACAGGGATCGAGCGCGATAACGGTGAACACTGAAAAAGTGGTTGGAATGCAGCAACAGGGAGCGACAAGACACCGATAGAACGCGGATGCAGTCCGAGACTGATGAAACACGGTGTAAAAATACAACCGAGGGTGATCGGAAATGGAATGGAAACATCGACTCAAGTGGTGCGCATGTCCGGAATGGTCATAGTGTAAGGGTCGTATAACTTGTCAGGGAAAGCGGGCACGAGGCGACGTTTTGCTGTTCGATCGATAAATTGACGAACCCACGCTGCGAGACGGGAATCGGCCGCTGCGGAGAGGTAGTTGTATAGGAACTGCTCGTAGCCAGGCTGCAAGAATGTAAATATGTTGAACTTGGTCCCGCATGTCAGGGTCGTAAAAGGGCGAGAGGCACGCAGGATGGCCCAGTTATCAGGCCTAAAAGGCTCGTGCTTGAGCGATTTGACATCCCAGAACGGGTCGAACAAAGCGGGAGCCCCGAACTGCCCAATGTGAGAGTCAGATACAGGCCCTGACGCATACACTCACGTATTCGTAAACACTCAATAAATATTGCATGAAGTACACCACCCTGCCAACATCAGCGTCCCATATGCCAACCAGGGCGCTAGCGACAGCGGGATCATATGCGTCACGGCGACTGACGCGAGTGCCCGCGTCGGTTTTGCATGCGAAGATGATGCTGACTCGGAGAGTGGATCGTTGCTCGGGCGGGAGGTTTTCATATGCCATCGCCCATCGGATCATGTCCATGCGGTATAATACCCGGGCCACGATGTCGCTGCATAGGTCGCGGCGACTCCTGCGATATATATACTGTACGATATATGATATACAGTTCGCGCGCGAGCAACAGGCGGCGGGACGCACCTCAAAGAATCGCACGACGTCATTCTCTGCGAGATGGTTGCAAAAGTAGCTGCGCGACGCGTCCCTGTGTTTGACATAGTCATAAGTCGTTTTGGGTGTAGTCTCCAAATGGGACATCTGGGGGCGCGTAAGCATACACACGGAGGACGCTTGGAAGGCACTGGCCCATTCTGCGTCGGTCTTCATCTGTACACCGGTATGTGCACGAATATACGCAGCTTGTAACCCCTGAGCATAGTCCTCAGGCACTGCGGCCGTGATGTCTTGCAAAAAAGTAGCCATATCTTTTTCCCCCAAGAACCCCGTCTTTCTAATGTTCTGGTAACGAGCAACGGAAACTATAATATCCTGGACACTATGATGGTTATCCTCGCGCGTCGAAAAAAGCGAACACGTACAATGCGTTCAATATCGTCCGCGAAGAGGTCTAGCGCATGCAACCGGCGCGCACGCCTGCCCTTGACCTGCCTGATGTGAGCTCGGACGTGTTCAGTATCATCTAGAACCGCCTCTTGATCCATTCGTGGAATGTGGCGTTATGGGATGAAACAGACACTTATTGTATGGCGGTGGTCGACGCAGAGACGGATCTAGCACACAGGGCCAGATTTTAGCACACAAGGATGCATATGTGCTGTGATGAGAGAGGTGGTAGTCACCTGTGAACGACTGTAGCACGACGTGTTGTCTGCGAGGTGCTGTGTATGGCTGCAAGAGGCGACTATATGCGGGGAGCAAAGGCGACAAGGAAGTAAAACGCGCACCCGGGCTGCAGGACGACGTGCATGCGGGAGCTCACGTGACCGCGCCAATCATGTGACTGGTGTCCGTGTGATGACCATCTTACGCTCATGGGATGGACGTCTGATGCCCTCCTAACGCTTGTGCAGAAATTGAATAAAATACAACGACAAACTGACTGTGGTTATCATACAGGAGAAGTGCGTCGCGAGAGCGGGACACCGATAGGGATACACTTCAATGGACGCGAACGCACGGCGTGATGAGGGATCAACGGCGACGACAGCGAGTAGGGAATGACATAATGACAGGGAATCCTGCATGGGCAGAACGTGAGCGAGGGTTAAGAGATGCGACGACTGCCGTCGAGAGCGATGACAGGTAGAGGGGAAACAGCGGCGCTTTGTCACGTGGTGCTCCTGCTCGGGATTATCATGGAGTATGGGTTATGCAACTCGTAAGGAAAACCAGACACGAGGCGACGTGTTTCAGTGCGCTCGATAAAGTGACAAACATAGATTGCAGTATAAGGGTCGGCGGCCGCGGACAGGTAGTTGTATATGAACTGCTCGTAGCCGGGCTGCAGGACGGTGAACATATTGATTCTGATACCAGAGCTGAGGTTAACCATGGACCGAGGCACGCGGAGGAGGGCGCGGTGATCGACAAGAAAGGGCTTGTGTTTGAGCGATTTGAGATCCCAAAAAGGGTCGAACAGAGCTGGAGCGCCGAACTGATAAAAGTTAGGAGCGCGTTCGGTCACTACACCATAGACTTACGTATTCATAGACAGTCAACAAATATTGCATGAAGTGGACCACCCTCCCAACATCCGACTCCCACACGCGAGCCAGATCAGGCGCCACGGCGGGGTCATTCGAGTATTGCATCGCGATGCATGGTCTAAAGTCGCTTTTGCATGCGATGACGAGTTTGATTCGGAGAGACGAATGCTGCTCGGGCGTGAGGGTTTCATATACCATTGCCCATCGAATCATATCCATGCGGGACAGCATGCGGGCAACCATGTCCGTGCACAAGTCGCGGTGACTCGTGCGATATATGTACTGCGCAATAGGGCGTGCAGTGGGAGAATGAGCAACAATAAGCGTGACACACCTGAAAGAACTTAACGACCTCCTTCTCCCCGAGACGATTTTGAAAGAATCTGCGCGACGCCTGCTTATGTTTGCCATAGTCGTAAGGCGACTTGGGCACGGCGAGTAATTCAGGCGTCTGCATGAGGCTCAGCATACACACGGCGTGCAATCTGAAAATACGAGCCCATTCCTCATCGTCCTTCATGCTGACACCGGAATGCGCACGCACGTACGCCGAGTCTAGCCCCTCAGCGTACTGGGCCGACACTGCGGGCGTGATGTCGATCAAGAACTCTCCAATAGCCTTTGGACCCACGAACCCCGTTTTTTTAACGGATCTGTAACGTGCAATGGCAGACAATACATCCTACGCGTAGTGATGGTCGTGAAGGTGAATCGAACAAAACTGGCACGTACATTAAAGTCAATGTCGCACTCCGTTTCTTCTAACGCATGCAAACGACGCTGACGACTGTCCTTCACTCGTCGGATGTCAGCTTGTACGCGATCGTTGTCGTACGGGACCTCATCTTGATCCATCGGTGGTATGTGGCCGAGTGTGTTGAAACGGGTTCGAGTGGTAGGGTGCTGGGTCACGTACGTATGCAGCTATCACGAGCCACTCTTAGCACGTAGTATCGCGTACGCGACGCGGCGTCTCGACAAGTCTAACCTGACTGGACGCGGATAGGGATAACACCCCACTGGATGGGTCTAACGAGACCGTACGAAGGCGACAATCGCTGTGGCGGCCAGGGTACAGCGTGGTGATTGTAAGATATCGGATATCGCTGCCAGAACCGGCTATATGCGGGAACGTAGTTGACAATGAGATAAACCGCACGATCACAGTGGAGGGCCGAACAGACAAGAGGGCGCAGGGAATCACATGACCGTGGCAGTCATGCCGCACGTCTGACGCGCATCTGATGCCCACCTGAATGCCAGAGTCCAACCACGCGTGCTTAGCGCTCTGTGTAATGGCAAGTGCACCGATTATGCAGCGTGCGAGAATCAGGCGTGAAATATATTCATTACAGGACGCGAGGGCATATGGAACAACCCGAACAAAATCACGCGGCACCCACGAGAAGGTACCCACAACAGCGGCGAAGGATTACCGGGCGGCATAGAGTCGGCGTGCAGCGAGAGGCAAACGGCACAAAGGAGACCACGCAGATACGAGAGTAGGAACCGGAATGCACATGCAGGGCATCTCTAACCCGTGTGGGGTATCCTAACGACGGAGGGGTCGACGGGGAACGGATAATCTTGGACCAGCCGATGGCTGCGCGTGTCATCCACGAACGCAGCAACGTGGTCCGCGACACTTGAATGGGTTACACGAGATATATAATTGTATAAGAATTGCTCGTATGCCGGTTGCAAAGGGGTGAACATGTCGATCGGGATGTTGCCGCAGATGCGTGCGTGTTTTTGGGGTGAGGCGAGCAGGGCGATATGATCGGCCAAAAAGGGTTCATGCCTCATGGATTCAATGTCCCATAAGGGGTCGTAGAGAGCTGGCAAGCCGAACTGACCAAATATTGAGACTGGGAGAAAATTAACACGCATAAGACTCACGGATTCATATAAGGTTAACATGTACTGCATGAAATACACCCGCCTGCCGACATCGGATTCCCAGACGACAGCAAGCTCAGCGTCAACCGTAACCGGGTCGAGTGGAGGCCCTCGTGCAACAGACTTTTGGCCAATCACACGCGACTCGAATTCAGGATCCAGGGCCATAACGAGACTCTTGCGCAAGTTGCACTGCTGTTCCGCTGACAGCGCTTCGTATGCGGTTGCCCATCTAACCATGTCCATGCGCGTGAGTACACGCAGGACCACACCCACACGTGCCGAACCGGAGCTGAGGCTGCAAATGTACTGCATAGAGACGACCGATGTTAATCGTTGAGCAATTGGCAATCGCATGACGCACTTCAAAATAACCAGCTATGTCGCATTCGGCGAGTTCTCCAGTGTTGTACAATGTGGACGCTTCCACTAGGCTCAAGAAGTCGTGGGGTTGCAGGGACTCCGTGCGCAAGATGGCCATCTGCGGGTAGATGAGGTTAGACAACCACGGTGAATGGGGAGCACTAACCCAAGCGGGATCGTCCATATATTCAACTCCAGCTCCGACACGGTCATAAGCGGATACAAGTTTTTGCACGTATTCGCCCAAGACAGGCGACATGGTGCTATGCACAAAGGCAGAGACATCCATCGTGCCATTGAGTCCTTTCCGCTGCATGGCTTTCACGCGCGACGCTGCGCAATCGAGTTCCTGGAGGGTGTTATTAGCAACTCAGGATGATGAGACTTGAGATGCATGCCTCTTGACTGATGCCGTAGTGTGGCACCAACGACAACAAGGCTTCAAAGCGCCGCTCACGCTTGAGTTCAACGGCGAGCAACTGAGTACGCCGTTCGTTGTACACCTGTCGTACACGCTCTTCCATGAGGTCTTTGGCGGACCTCTTCGAGCGACGCGTGGATAGGAGACGTGGGCCGTTTGACGGCGCTGCAGACGAGGACAGCGCACGGCGGGAGGCAGGCATATGTCTGACAGATAGAGGTCTAGAAGGACGCCGGTAATAGCAACAGGCATGAGCACATGCCCGATCAATTTGCGATGCAACGTCCTGACGAGTACAACCCGAGCAGACGCTGCCAGTGGCGACCCCGATGGCCCCGCTGGTACAACCGGCAGGGCCTGGAATGAACGTTACTCACCTGTATTAAGGCGCGAGTTCGTGCGAGTAAGAAGTATATAGCGCGCGGATAGGACTGGAACAGACAGGAAAACGAACCACGAGCACGTGACCGTCTCGCGCCCGAGGAAAGAGCGTCTTGGTACCCCGTGATCGTCTTACGCGCGTCTTCCCGCGTCTGATGCACACCGTCTGATGCCCGCCTTACGCCTGTGCAGGAATGGGATCAAATACAACGCAAAACTGACTGCGGTAATCATACAGGACAAGTGCAACGTGAGAGCGGGACAGCGATAGGGATACACTTCAACGGACACAAATACACGGCGTGATGATGCAGGTGTTAGAGGACTAGAGAGAAACAGCCAAAGGATCACCGAGACGATATACACGCTGCGACTGCTTGTCCACAAACTCGAACAGCGGGATCGTGTCAAGGAGCCAAGCGATGGTAGAACTGGACACCGGATGAGATGCAATCACAAATATAAGCGGTGCGAGTCACCTTATGAGACGGGCATTCAAGCCTATGGATCCGGGACATAACGAAACCAGTTGTTCGACGACGTATTTTAGGGTGACCGTAGGCTGGGCGTCCACCGTGAGGGCGTCTTGTATGACCGCCAATACAAGCGCGGCAGGCAAGACAAACGCAACGGGCGGAGCGGAGTGGGTCGGCGGCGATGGTGTGTGCATCAGGTGTTCGACTTGAGCTTGGCGAAGCTGCAACAGGATAATACCAAATCAGCACGGGAGGGACGTAATACACGAGATCGCGCACGTTGTCAACAGATACGCGCATGTGCTGACGATAAGTGTTGGCGGCATTGTGGTGGAACGTGTGCGAGGGTGCATCGAGTGGCAGGCCGTAGGCCAGCAGCGTCACACTCGTGGCATATAGACACTTGCGGTGCTTGGGAGAGAAGTAAACCATCGAGTCCAAATACAGGGCACCGACGAGTTCTACCGTGGCACCAGCGCTGTGTATGTTAAAAAAGGTCAACGCCCATGGCGCATACATGCGCATACACGAACGAGAACTCACTGCAGGCGTTGCGGGCCACCAGAATGGGCATAGAGAACTCGAATGGCTCCAGTGGGATCCAAAACTTGGCCTTCACCTGGGCGAATAACATCCCAGGAGATGACCTGCGCCACCAGTTTCACCTGCGGGGAGGCGTTGTCGTAACATAAAAACACGGCGACGCGAAGCTTACCTCGACCAACCGTGCCCCTCTGAGCCACCATGCTATACCGCTGTGATCCCGACCAAACGGCTGAGCAGATAACAAATCACCCACGACGACCGGCACCGGGCGAGATTTTGTCTAAACACTGGACATGAACAGACGTCGAGGGGCATACGCCAAGGTCATACCTGTGCGGCCGACGGGTGGTTGCTTGCCGGGCGGTCGAGAAGAGGCAACGGGACAGGAGGCAAAATGGGGGCATATGGGACTTGCATATTACCGTGCAAGTCGTGAGGCGCTCGAAAAACAGGAGGGGCCGGAGGGGGGTAACGAGCGCGATCGCGAGGGTCCAACATGGGCGTGTTCGACCGCTGGGGATGAGCAGCAGGGCCGGAGCGGCGGCGAGAGTGGTATGCCTGGGAGAGGAACATGGTGGGGAAAGGCAAAGACGTGGGCGACTCGAGCGGCGGGTGGCGGCAAGTGACAAGGATGTGACAGCGCGGCATGAATCGCCGTGCGACAGATATACCAAAGCAGCGGACATCGTGAACTCTGTGTAGCGGGATGCGCGGGGCACACGAGAGGACGAAATAGGAAGGAGACTGACCTAATTAGGCAAATTGACGCGCGTAATAGTCAATGAAACGGCACGCAGGACCTTGACTCTCCACACGGGACCGAGCGAAGCATAGAGATAAAAATTAATGATATTTGTACCGAGGGTGGATACACGCATCGCGCTATTAGAGACGAGCAGACATAATATATGCTACTCGCGAACGAGAACCCCGCGGGAAACTAGAAAGCCTTCAAAAAGACTACACGCGGATGACGATCCCACTTAGGACATACGACGGATGAGCTCGGCGGACGCACTCTCGCAGGGGTTAAGGAGCTTTGGCGTAAGGGTACGGGCAAACTTGATAACCCCCTGCCATGTACGACGATCGAATGGCTGGCCCGAGCCCGACAAAATAGCCGCGAGGCGATTCTGGTACCATTGCTCGTGTGCTTCGCTCCAGTAACCAATCGAACCTATGCCACTGCTGGTCCACACGTCAGCAGGGGGCCACCAGGAGACCAGTTTCGTGTTGTTGCCGGCTGAAGAGCGAGCATGCGCAACGCGGACGTGAGTGCAGGGAGATACACGGGATACAATGCATAGACTCACGCGTAGCGATATGGTAGCGTCCGATAATGATGTCCTCCTCCAACTCACTCAAGCTGTCCTCGAACAAGTCGCGCTGCCAATCGACGTGGATACAACTAAAGTGGACCTCTTCCGAAGGGCCATATACGGCCGTCTCGCGTGAAGTGAAATGGTCACGACAGAGACGCCACAAAATACCTCCTTTCAAGACAGCAGCTCGGATGTGAGGACGTTGCATGAGCTGCTGGCGACGGTGGAGATATACATTGTACTCGGGTACACTCGCACGCCATCCTTCCAAGCGGCGTCGGGTATCGTACACCGGCTCCGGGCGGTACCAAGGACGAGCGGGCAAGGCTTCTTTGCGACATGGTGTATAGAAAGTCATCCCGCGCACGACTAGATCGTGGACGAGATCTTCCAATGAAGGGCCCCACTGGGAGCGCCACGCGTGTGCCACGTCGAGTGCCGAGACGAGTACTACGATCCACGGACGCACATAGCGAGGCTCTCGAGGTCGAAGATAATACACATAAGGTCGGCGCTTGCGTTCTGCCACGATAGGATTGGCCTCGGGAGAGACGGTAAACGCGAACGGTGTGTTACCCAGAAAACTAGGTGACTCAGGGGTGAGGTCCCACAAGCGAGGGGGCGGAGTGCACCCATCCAAGAAAGCAGAGACGAAGAGGTAGAAATTGTCTTCATGCGCCGAATCGACGATCGCGTAGGCGCACATCACGGCACGGCGACATTGGAGGCGAGCTCTGGGATCAGTGGAAGAGAATTGGGCATATGGCACGGTGTCTGGAATGAACCCGAACCGGGCGCGAAGATTGGCCACTGGATCGTCGATAGCAGGAGTCTCGTCAGGTATGAGTGGATAGATGTGAGAGTCTGCGACGTCCCCAAACGGATTAGCGGGGCGACTATCCGCATCGACCAGTGGGCCGCTGTGAAGCTGGCCCTCCTCAGGACGTGCCGACGCAGGTTGCGCACACGTCGATTCAATGACTGTACCATCACGCTGGAGGATATCTGTTGCACGAACTGAAGCAACCCGAAGACTTAGGGTATTTTGGTAATGCACAGGCGATACAGTGGCAGCGCCACCACCATCAACCTCCTGACTGGTGTAGACTTCAGTGTCAGCCACCGCGACATCACTCGCAGTCGTGCCTGCGAGGCCATCGGGTGGAACATCAACGGCTATCGCTGTTTGCTTCTCGAATGGGCAGTCGTCGGCATCAAGTGGGGGTTCAGGATAGTAGTCATCAGGAATATAGGGGCAGCCAGGTTCGACGCCGTGAGCTAATCGCCAGTCTCTCGGTTTAGCGGGATCTTCAGGGTCGTGGTGATCCTCATCCGGGTCGAATTCCGAACACACATCCCATTCGTGGTCGATCTCGTTGTATATCCAAAGAGGAGGGGGATAAAAAAGGCGTAAAGTTGTGACAGACGTGGGTTCGAGGTGCACACGCACTCTGGTTCCACCCACGGGTAGCCAGCGGAAATAGCGAGGGAAGCCAACGGGTCCGTATTTCCCCCGCACGGCGTGGAGTTGACGACATTGCCAGCGACTGCGTTGTCGAGGAGAGGCAGACATCCGGATCTCCAGTTGAGCCTTGTAACGGCGTAGCATGAACGCGCGCCACGTCTCGCCTTTCCTCTGGCCGCTACCGGGCTGAGGATCAACAATATGGCCAGGTCTGGCACTACGAGATGGCAGGTTCGCAGCGTAGCGGGCAATGGTGGCATCGACCTCACTCTTCGGCGGATGCATTTCCTTAATTCTCTGATTCCACGAGGGACGCGGGGCCACGGGACAGTCTCGGGTGCCAAAGTCATAATACACCGGGACGACAGTGTCGATGAAGCTGATGGTCCGCCGTAGGTGATGAATTGCATGATCCTCGACCGTGTATATGAGACCAACGCGCCGTCCGAAACCACATCCGTGTAGGCACGCCATGACAGCATCCGTCTGAGAATGGCTCATCTTGCACGCGATTCTCAACCGAGTTTCCAGATGGTCACGCAAGGCGGCATGGTTTGTTTGAGGACGATTGGTATATAGTTCGTATTCCATCTGGGCATGCGAAACCAGGATCATGAGCGCCGTGCGTGAATGCTCCGCTGCCTTATACGCCGCTTCTGGCGAGCGAAATACACGCATATAGCCAAAACTGCGTGGATACGGAAACATGTTGTGTACAAATGGAATGCCTGGGTCATCAGAGGTAACGCCAATCAACCGCGGAATAATGTAAACCCAGGCCCTCTCGATCCAATCCCAAGCCCTAATCAAATCACCTTGCAATTGAAAACCAGTCGGGACGCGGGTGATGATAATGTCCCGAAGTGGCGAGAGCATGGCCGGATAAGTGGTCATCATGGTGGGGGCGAATGCAAGATAGGGGTACTTGCGCAGATCGCGACGCGGGACTAGTGCAAGATCAATCTCGGGCTCGTCTGGCATATCCGGATAGATGGCCAACGGTGGGTGCCTACTGCGCGAGGTAAGTATGTGATCGTCACATAGATACGCTGTGCGCGGGCCAATATCATCCTGGGTTGCAGGTTGAGACTGGATATAACTCGAAACAAGACGTGACGTACCCAGGGAGCGTACATGTAGACGGAGACACGGCGACAATAGGCCCGAAACGCGTCTGGTTTAACCTGACTCGTAACCGAGGCGGCAGGGTAGATAAAAGCGGGCCAATGAGTCTAGGTTAACCGGACTCGTATGGTGGAGAGGGTACACGAAGTGGCTCACATGATCTGTGTAGAAGCACTGTTTGGCGTTGTGTCACCAGCGCCATCGTGGATCTGCGTCTGACGCGCGTCTGATGAATGTCCGCGTGGCCGTCTGATGGCCGTCTTATGACCGTCTGATGAACGCCCACGTGCCCGTCTCACACCCAGTCGTCTCAAAGGCAACGCACATGGGCCGCAACGACTATCCTATCGTTGTGCGGGACTATACAGTGCGTGTTGGACACGCTGCTGTAGGCTTCTTTCTACACACACGAAACTGGACTTGTCGCGCCATCGCCGAAGATCTGGGCAGCGATGGGTGATGATACGAGGTGAAAGGCGACCATACGCAGGCTGGAGAGGAGAGGACATATCACTGACAGATCAGGTACGTCTCACAACACACACCACTAACACTAGTGGTACACAACGGCGGACACTGAGTATTGAAGCCGCGGGTGCTGGGCGTGTGCGGACAGCACCCGCAAGAAAGTGTCTGTGTGAAGGCGGGTGTAGCACGCTGCAGCATAGGTAAGCCCTTATTATGGCTGTGTAATATTACTCAGGGTGTCGCGCTGGCTCATGTGTGTCAATCAAGGCGGACTGTTTGCATGAGGCACATGCACTGGGTCGAGGAGTCCCGGTGCAAATGCGTACGCGTGATCATAACGCTCGTGCCCGTGTGCGAGGAGGGCTGGACGAGGGAAGGGTTACCGGCAGGCGTATGTTCACGGCCTGCTCAGTGGCCACGGGGGCCGATACGAAACATTGATAGCGAGCATTGTACTGAATACAAAATGCTGTTACGAATGTGGAGGGATACAGAGTGACCTCAGCAACATCCAATTGTTCGACTATGGAATATGGACAGGAATATCATATACATTGCAATAGCAACCGGCGACCACACGCACGGACGATGCAATCACAAGACGACAGCGGAGCCACATGCTAACTACGTAGTACAATCAAGTAACGGACGGAACAGGACAGGTGCCAAGACTGTGAGTACAGCGGGCCCAGCCAGCCTACGACTCTTCGGAACGACGCGAGCGCCTGGCTCGTTTCGGCAAAGCCTACACGCACTGCGAATGAGAGAAAGGACAGGAAAACGGCGCGACACTCACCTGCTCAACATCACTGTCACTGTAATGGATGACGATGGGAGAAGAGGGCCGGTGGCGAGGCGACGAGTCGGGGCTGCTATCCACCCGATCGGGTCCGACGCAGTGCCGATGGGGGCGTTCATATAGGACGGCCTGGACGGCGCTGTCATGCGAGCAGGGCGCGGTGCGCGTCTGCGGACAGGGGGCTGGCTCGCAAGGATCGGCGAAGAAGGCGCAGCGGAAGAGGTGCGCGCAGGAGTTGGCGACGGACGAGAGGGATCAGGAGCGTTAGTGGGCGCGCGCGCTCATAGGACGCGGGAGACGGTGCTGGATCGTCACTCTCGGCGTGGAGCGCAGCAAGGACCGCGTCGTCGGAGGATGTATCGGAAGCCTCTGCGTGAGCAGGGTTGGATTGGCCTGCCTCGCGCTCGGTATCCATAGCCCCGCCGACACGACCCGACGAGCCTGCATCGCGCTCGGTATCCATAGCCCCGCCGACACGACCCGACGAGCCTTCCTCGCGCTCACCATCCATAGCCCCACGGACACGACCCGACGGGCCTGCTGCTCTCTCATGGCTGGATACACCCGACGGGGGCTGACGGGTGGAGGAGAGCTGTTGGAAGCATTCACTAGCAATGGTATTATAAATTGCTTACATTGCCGCTCACAATCGGACGCCCCAGCAATGCCTCCACTTCGTCAACCCACACATCCACCGCCCCGGTGGCAACCGTCAAGCCAATGTCCCACTGTCTGTATTGAATCTGATGCACTTGGTCCAGCGCTGCGAGACCGCGCTGCAGGGATTGACGCGCCATGTTGATGGCGACCTGGGCAGCCACTGGGATGGCGGACATGAGAGGCGACCGACGATGGGATAAAGTCGAGAGACAATGATTGTGGGAGGTCGCAATATAGACGCGACGAGCAGAGGTTATCATATAGCAGGCAAGCAGAGCGGGTGCGCGCGGAGTGCGAACGAAAACCCACGTGTGCCAGAGCGGGGTAGGCTTGGTGGTCATTGACATAAGATCATCTAGATAACATAGAGGACGATCTGATCTTGTAGTCCAAGCAGACGTAATGACCGGAATTGAGTCGGGTCCGCCCGCGCGAGTGGCCGAGTACATGAGTCACCCTAAGAGCGCGCAGGCGCACGTCGATTTGCACACAGCATCGCCTAGCGCAGCGCAAACTGATATATTTTATGCACGAAGTGTGGTAGCAGCCAAGGCCGAAAATCAGAACCGCAGTCATCACGAGGCAAAAGAGGGGCAAAGTGGGACTTGTATACTTTTGGCGATCGCAGTGCGGCGGCGATGCGTGCACTTATGCACGGGAAGGAGCGGGGCCAGCAACGGTATGAGGATGGCAAGCGCGTGCGCGTATTATATACATGACGAGAACGGCTACATAAAGGCTCCGAGGATACGACATTTGCACAACGTACACAAAAGAATGGGGAGTACAACATTCGAGTTGCAGACCTGGGCGAAATGGCTGCGTCAACAGGCCCTAAGACGCAGAGGTGGACGCCCCGTTGGAGCGAGCTTTGCGAGTCCTGTATATGTATAAGGACACGGCGGACATGACAAAGGGAGAGATTTACCGCTTGGGCCTTGGGAGAAACCCCACGGCGAGCGAGCGTTCGATGGCTGCCCGGACAGTCGTGTCGACGTCGGCAAAGAACGCGCGCCACAGATGAACACGCGCCTCAAACGACATGTCGACCACATTTTTAGGGATCTCGAAGGGATCATCGTTGTACGATTCATGCCGCTCGATATGACCTTGCGGTTGACCAGATGCATCGGGGCGATAGGGCATGCTGATAAGGAGGGCGAACATCAACTCCATCAGGCCATTCCTGCCGCGCTTGAGGAGCACGGAAAGATCCACGCCTTCAAGGTCCTTGAGGAGGGTATTGTCACGCACGCGATCGCGCGGACTAACGTCAAGATAGTCCCGCAATACAGCATGTAATGCTTGAATCGGCTCGGGAGGCTTAGAAACATGCCGCCGGAAGCCGCTGTCTTTGAACATGCCCATGCTCGGGTGACGATATGGACGAGAAGAGGAATTGGAGCTGCGCGAATGGAGGCGTTCCTGAAGGCCGATGAGCGCACAGAGATTTAGAGTTACCGAGGTGAGACTTGCCATAGCATGAGGGACTTCTTGGCTCCAGCTCCATACAAAGTCGACGATATCGCGGAGGGCGTGAAATTCAAAGGTATATGCCCAAGACCGCCCATGCGCCTGAAGGTGATCGAGTAAGATGATGAGGTTGTCATAAGCATGACCTGTAAAAATGATCAGGGACCAGGGACGAAACCCAAGGGTATCGACTTGCGATTGTGCTCGGCCTCCTTCTGCTCGCGCGTGAGACCAGGGGCACGAGCCGCGGCACTATGCTGCCCATGTTTCGCAACCCTGCGCTGGTCGTCGTCATTGTCGAACTCGTCGTGCTCATCCTCCGAGCCGTCAGGCGCATGATCGCCTTCGGACTCGCGCACAGCGTCATCGGCCTCGTGTTCTGACTCTACCCGCACACGCGCAGCGGCTTTGCGCTTGGCGGAGAGCGGAGGCTCCTCATCCGAACTGTCTTCGCGTAACGCAATGGATACAGGGGTGGTAGACACAGAAGCAGGAACTCGACGTCGAGCGACGCGGGGAGTAGACGGCACAGGCGGAACAACCGCAGAGAGGAATCGCGAGCCAGATCTGCGTCGAGCGGAAGGGGCAGGACGGGTGCGTTTGGTGCGTTTCGGGGGAGGCTGAGCAAGGTGATACTCAGGGACGACAGCGCGGAGAGTGACGTCGTACTTACCTGCACAATCTCGCTGTCGGAGCGCTGCTCGGCATCCGGAGGGGCGCGCTTCCGACGAGGAACACTCACGCGGCCGCTGTCCGTGCGGGGCACACTCACGCGGCTGCTATCCGAGCGGGCAACACTCGGGCGGCCGCTCGCCGAGAGGGGCGGGGCCGGACCAGCGCGGGTAGGTGCAGGAGAGGCGTCGTGGGTCGGAACCGCGTGGCGACCCCCGCTGCGAGTGGAGGCCAGAATATCGAGGGGCGAAGGAAAGCGAGAAGACGCGCGAGACGACGCGGGAGACGATTGGACATGAGATGTAGCCGAACGGCGAGGCGACGGCGTGTGATCGAGTGCATCGTCTGGATCAGGTTCAATGGCGTCGTCGAGAGCCGCAGCGATAGGAGGGTCGACAGCACCGGGCGAAGCAGGTCGACTATCCCCACTAGTCTCACCAGCGGGGATAGACTTGCGGAGAGGATGCAAGTTGTCCTCGGGGGCCCCGCTGGATGCAACCGGCAGGGCCCCGTCGGACGAGGATTGCGCTTGAACGGGCTGGGTGAATAATTAAAAGGATCGACACACGGAATATAAGCCGCGGGGCACTCACAACAGCTGCATGCGTGACAGACTCCGCCGAGAGTGCGGATGATGCTCGACGGTTCCAGTAATCAGCCGCAGAGACGACAACATCCAGACCGATACTCAACTCTCCATGGCGCACGGCATGCAAGTCTCTCATAAGATGCAATGTCTGCAGCAGCGTCTCGCGAGGGTTGGATTCGGCCGACAATAGAGGCTGCACGAGAGGAACCGGGGGCGATGGGCGCGGATTGGAAAGACGACGGCTGGGAGTCGAGCGAGAGAGCGTGCGAGGTCGGGATGTGGACATGGTGGTTGAAGACCAAGTTCAACATGCTACACATGAAAGAAGAGATGCGCGAAACGCGGGGCAGCGCGGAGTGCGAATGCATGGCCACGAGACCGCAAAATGAACATGGCTACGATGCCAAATGGAGCAGGTGTCCATAGATAGGTCAAAGGACGATCAGATCTACCCCATATGGCGTGCACATGGTCCCCGAGCGCCTCAGCGGCTGAGGCCTGAGCACAGGTAAGACTCTGAGATTCGGCGAGCGCTCGCGTCGAGGTCGAGGATAGCACACGAGCAAAGCATATATTTTTGGGTACGTGCATTAGCGAGAAACGACAACCGAACTACTCGATAGGTACAAACAAAACAAGCGCGTGGAGACCCCGATCCCCGCGATCAATCGGCGTGCATATACCGATCTACTACGTGCGACGGCGCTGCTCAGGATGATCGGCGTCACGATCAGCGTGGTGAGACGAGCTGGACACGTCCCGCGGGCTACAAGGAACATTAGAATAAGCATGCGATGAAGCAGGGATCACGCACCGCTTGCCGTGCGGCTCTGGACGCTGGTGGGGGAAATAAACTTGTTCGATGGCGTCTATGCAGGAACAAAGCTGGCGAAACAAGCGATTCCACGCGTGCGCACGTTGTTCGAAAGAGTCGCCGATCCAGTACGCCGGATGGGCCCTTGTGATTGGGGTACCTTTCGGTGGCCGCCATTCGTCCGGATACGGATTGCCGTAGTCGCGGTCATCGACGGGTGCGATCCAGGTGATCTGCAAGAACTGGCTATATATGCCACGCAGACCGCCTAAAGCAAGGGCTTCAAGCCTTGCACCGTCGACGGGAAGAGGGTCATACACGTCGTGGCGAGTCACGTCGTAGAAATCCATGGCCACGCCGAGCGCGACGAGGTCCTCTTCTTCAAGCGGGAGGCGGTGCGCCTTGACACGGGGGCAGCCACCGTGGTGGAACATGGCAGGGCGAAACGGCCGTTTGACGTACTTGGTTGGGTCGGACGCCGAGCGGACGCATGCCTGTGACGCGTTTTAGAGAACAGTTTTGCATCGTGTTGGACACGTACCGGTTCACAGAGTCGCAACTGGGCGATGTGGATGGCTTTGGTATGATATTGGAGCACCTTGGCCATGATCGCAGGCGTGACCCACTTGCGGTGCCTGCGGAAACGGGCTATATGTTTGTCTAGCGCCTCGAAGGTGCGCACAGCCACTGGGACGGATCAGTGAGTATAGACGACACGGGAAGAAGGACACTCACCCGCGCGTAGGCGGTCATGGTTCCGCTTTGGAGAATGAGAACACGGGAGAAAAATGTTCGGATCGAGACGCCGAGCAGGAGGGGAGACCGCGCCCGGGGATGGAGTGCTCGCACAAGACAGAGGGGATGGTGGAGGTCGGAAGTGGAACCGGCCACCAACGGCGACGGACGCTGACTGAGCAGCGTCGTCGGTTGAGGAGTCGGGGCCGGAGCCGAGGAAGGCGTCGAGGTCAAAGTCCGCGTGTCCATCATTGGGGTCGTAGTCCGAGTATTCTGCCCCATCGAGGTCCAAGTCCGAGTAATCTGACCCGTCGAGGTCCGTGTGACTGTCTTCTGCTTGGTCGTCGACAATGACATCTTCTCCGTCTGCTGTGTTTGAGCCAATGTCCACGTACATCGCGTCGTCATTGTCGTCATCACTGCCGGACAGGTCCACGGGTAGGACTGGCTGGCCTGCATGATCGCCGCCAACACCACCGGGACCAGCAGGGCCTCCGGAGGCATCAGCGAGGCTGAGGTCAAGGGCCCCCTGCTGGGACGAGGCTCAGCGACGATGACAATAGAGCGCAGGCGCCAGAACTCACACGACGCCTGAATGCTATGCCAGGCACAACGAGCTCCCATGAATGGTTCCATCGCTCCAGTGCGCGCATTGTGTCGACGATGCCGGGAGCCCACTGGTCAGCAGGGAAGGCGTGGAGGCTGTCGATGATGGCGAGAGCGAGGCGGAGAGTAGCCTGGTACGAGTTGGCAGGCGCTGGGGCCGATGCAGAGGAGCGAGGAGCAGAGGTGGAACTGGGGGTTAGACGACATGATGGTCAGTGCGCTGGTTGACGACGCGCATGGGAGCCCTTGATATATAGCAGAAGAGAGCGGGGACAGTGCGGAGTTCTAATATGCGGGCACGAGACATAGGAAGAATATCACTGGTTACCATTATGCGACATTGACATAATGTCCTCTAGATGTCCTTAAGATAAAACAGAGGACGATCAGATCGCACCCCAGATGTACGGGCCACGTGGGGACCGGCGGTGCCGCGGGGCATGCTTCTAGCGGCTAGCCAAGACGCCGATCAAAACTGGGCGCCAATCGGACCCTAGCGCAGGGTTATGGTGAGTGTGGGGTTGGATGGCCATCTGAAGAAAGACTTTGGATTGGCAAGGACAGCCAAGGACAATCGGATTACTGCGGAAAACGGGCAAATAATCAGCAATATCATAGCGGAATGTCACAGGAATGAAAAATGACTGACCGCCAGGCGAGGATACATCCTCCCAAAAGCGAGGTTTTTCGTGCGCGCACCTGCCCCGTACACATCATAAGTCAAGTACGGAAATCGTCAACAATAGAACCCCACCTCCGCAGCAGCGTCAGCCGACGAGCGGCAGGCCCGCCCCTTGGATAAGCAATGAGCACCCCCCTGATGTTACATATTAGTTCACTATATACTACAAGTCTTCCGCCAGCACAAACGTCGACTGGTCCCACGCGAACTTTTCCTTTAACTTCGCCTCTATACTGAGAAAGGGTCAGCGCATACGAGACAGCGATCAGATAAAGGTACATACGTCCTAATCTTATCCCGAATCAACTTCTGCCCATCCCGCCCGGTGCCGTGGTTCTGAGCCACCGAGTGAATAACGGAACAGGTTAGCAAACACGAACACTTACCTTGTCGATCACAAAAGAGTGAGCGAGGTACTTGTCCGTCGAAAAGCGGACCCGCGACCCCTGCGCCGCCTCATCCACATCCCACCCGATCGCCCGCATCGCCTACCCGGTTGCGTCAAGATACAGCAGCAAGATAGCAAACAGAGCCTACCTTGATGAACGCTGGCCATGTCAGCTTCACGCGTTCAGTCGGATCATGGTTGAAGATCGTCGTGAACGTCTGAACTTGCGGTTAGACGAAAGTTCGACGGCGAGAAAGATATCTTACCTGCAGGGTCGCCGCATCCACGGCGAATGTCGTCGGTACTGGAGGGAGAGGTGGCGGAGGAGGCGGTGTGGGCGGTGGTGCAGCGCGGCGAGAGGAGCGGTGGTTGCGAGCCATGGTAGAGGTGGAAGTGGGAAGGATGAGCGGTCGCAGTGGATGGAAATGGTAAGTGCAGTGAGCGCCGGTGTAGGGTTAGGATCATTAGAGCGCCGAAAGCGCCTAATGCGCTGCGGCTGTGGGATGTCATAATTGAGAGGTTTCGCTCGTCGAGCAGAATTATTGCCGACGGCGGCGCGCCTGATGCGCCCCAGGGCGGTGATCGACGAGGCGGGTCAGCGCTTAGATCAGAAATGGAGCACACAACGAGATTAGATATCGGGTCACGTGACACATGCACAGAATATATTACAAGTCGAGGCCGGTTTATGCCCTGACGCCGTTTGTGTGCACTATATTACAATTATACGGGTGAGCACGCCGCCGCAAGGTATCAAGTACAATTAGACAATTTTTTCCTCTATCATTAATCAAAACAACGTAAACGACGAAAAAGAAACCAACGACTCCGCACCCTCGGTAGCTATGCGCGCCTGCGCGCAGGGATGCGCAACTTGAGCCCACTCGAGGCCGCGCGTGCACTCCCCGATCGGCTGCTTGACGTAGATGGGCTACGAGGCCGTTCCGAGGCGGCGCGAGGATGATCTTGGTACTCGCCGAGTGTCTTGATTTTCTTCGTGGGGCGAGTCGACACATCGGCTGATGCATCCTCCCGCGGGCGTTTCGTGCGACCGGATGAGGGAGTGGGCTGAGATGGTGGCTAGCAGAGCGGGGTCAGCGACGGCGCCGCCACAGGAGTAGGGTAAATAGACCTACCGAGTACCCAGTTTGTGAAGCGGATCGCGGCGCAGGGGGTATGACCGCAAACCGAGCGAGAGAGTCTGCGAGGTCCACGACGGGACCAGGGTCATAACGATCACCCGTGCGCAGTTCGGCACACGCAGATTTGTAAGTCAAGCCGAAATGACGGAGGACTGCGTTGGCGATGTTCCTGGCAGCCTGTTTGTGGGACGCATGAATGGTGCGCGGCCTTTGGTTCTTGGCGTCTTGCTCATACTCAAACGGCTTGAGGACCATGACGAGGAGCGCGATGAGAGAGCGTCGGTGAAGGACTGCAATGTGATAAGCGACGGGAGAAGAGTATACACGCCGACCACTTACCGATGTATGGATCGAGACGCGGGAGAGCTAGCACCATGCGGATGAGTGTGTCGAGCGCATGATAGTGTTCCTGGTTTGTTGTGATCTTGCCAAACGAAGCGTCGATTTCCCGAGCCTCTTCCGCGAGATGCATGGTGTCGTAGGAATAGAAATGGCCTCCGATAGCGACGCAGGCGAGCGGCGTGTAGACAGCATGAAGCATGCCGCCTGGCTGGAACCTACCTGCAGGTCAGACGCATAGTAATGGAGCGGCGTGGCACTCACAGCATATCTCCTGGGCGCAATACTACTACCTCTATATCACAAACCTCAGAGAGCGTGAGGTGTAGCTCCGGATGAGTGTCGGAGCTTGCGTCGTCGTCGTCGTCGTCGTCGTCGCTGGGATCCTCCGGGAATAAGAGACCCGGGGCTTCATACGTACAGATACGCTCCACGAGCTTGGCGAAACTACGCCTGTCCAACGCGCGAAACGCCGGCTTGGGGATGATGAGGCACCAGAGCTTGATGCCGTACATGACAGAGACCCAAGTGTTCTCCCCATCAGCGTCGTGATGAGGATAGGTCACGACGGCCGCCTGGTGTACAAGAGACCAACCTCCGACAGACCAATTGTCGGGATGGATGGTGGTGTCTGCTAGGTTGTAATCAACCGTGGTCTGATTCCAGCCTTGTACGATACCATCGTTCAGGAGGCTGGAGAGTATGTTAACAATAGCGAGCACAGGACCACGGTGAGAACCACTCACGATAGATGCCGGGGTAAGCCGCGCTGGCCTTGGAAACACGCGAGAATATACTGGATGCGAGTGGGCACATAGATACCCTCCATGACGTCCGCAAGAGTGCCGCTTACATACGGATTCGAAAGTCTCGAGCACGATGTCCTACGTCTGCCAACGGATGAGCACGGGGAGGGGCAAGGGAAGTTAATAAACAGTACCATGAATGTCGACACGCATGCGAGATGAGGCCCCGAATTCCTGCCGTAACCCCTGCAGCGTCATCTGGAAACCCTCTGCATCCTTATAATATGCGCGCAAGACGGCCGGCCTGCCTTCGGACATGGCGTGCCGAATAGACTCTTCAATCTCGGTGGGGGCGGCGGTAGGATCAGGAAAGTCGGCGAGGTGTGAACCCGGGACACATTCGGGGAATTGAGCGAGGAATTGAACCATGAGCACATCGGAAGTGGCATAGTTGGTGCCATTATCGTCGAGGACAGCAGGAAGTACAGTCCTGTACCCCGCGGCCCAGTCAATGGTGCCAGCAGTGGCGGGTACCTGCACACCGAGTAAGCCTTCGCTAAGGTCGGTCAAGGGTGGAGGCACCGGGAGGGCTCCAGGAGACGGTGGCTCAGGAGTGAGGTCACTCATGGGGGACCAGGGACGGGCCGACTCGGCTGACGGCAATACAGGAGATGGCACGCATGGCACGCAAGGAGACGGTACGCAAGGAGTATCATCGCGAGCCGGAGGGGGGTCCGAAGATTGAGAGACCTGCAATGGAGAAAAGTTACGAAGAGGAGGGAGACGCCATGAATCGGGTTGGTCACCCCGTGGGTCAGGATCCGGAAAAGGGCCGGATTCAGTGTGGCAGGCAATGGCAGAAGTGCTCGCGTCTTGAAGCGGGAGTCGCGACACGACGGGACTGATTTGCATACTAACGTGGCGTTCAAACTCGAGCGCTAGGGTGTGTACGGTGGCGGACGAAGGCTGGGGCGAGACAGTTGCCGTGTGTGTCGCGCCATCGGAGGAGTCTGGAAATACTCGAACTAACGACGGGAGACTGAAGGCTCGTGCAGACGAGTCAAACTCGGGGCGCTGCGAAGGTATCCGATGTGTGGTTTCTGTGTGCACCAGTGGCGAGTATTGTACGCCACGATCTGTTCGCTCCGGCGAGTGCATGATGGGTGTGCGTGCCCTCCCCGGCGGCGTGGGTGCGAACAGGTCGAAATCGACCTCTGGCGGCGAGTATTGTATAGCACGATCTGCTCGCTCTGGCGAGTACATGATGGGTGTGCGGGTAGTCCCCGGCGGCGTGGGTGCGAACAGGTCAAACTCGCCCTCTCCACGCGGGGAAGCGGCCGGCGTGGGTTCAGCGTGAGGGGTGCAGGCGGACCTAGCAACGACTGCATTTGGGGAGCCGTGTATATGACGCCCTTCCGGTAGCTGACCAACGCCGTCGGGAAACAACAGGGATGGCTGGACGCTGATAGGTGAACGAAAAGCTGATCCCTCAAGCCCAGGTGGGGATCGACGCGCAGAGGGGCGTTGGGACGGCAAAGAACCAAATACGAATAGACTAGGGTCGATAGGAGAATCTGATGTCAGACGAGCCGATTCGGGAAAGGTGGATGACGGCGGGAGGATCAATGCAGGCGCAATGGGTACCTGACCAGAGTCCGCGACTAGCGGGGGATGAACAGACGAGAGCGCGGACAACGCTGAAGGACCAGCAGGGGGAAGTTCTTCGGCAGACGCGGGAGTGGTCGTTGTGTGCGGAGGCTCGCCGGAGAGATCCTGGTCCGACTGCGTGTCGGGCTCGTGGTTTGGGCCCCCGGACTGGCGTTGTTGCGCTCTGCAATGCATTTCAGCACAGACTTAGATCACCAATTGCACAACGACTCACTTGCGACGCCGCTTGTACAGCCTATTCGACTCTGCTCGCTTGCGAAAAGCTTCCGCCACCAGGGGATTGGTCCTAGTGGTGCAAGTGAATAGACATCGAGCACCAGAGGAAAGCGTACTGACTCTTTTTCAGCAAGGCGCTTGGCGTGGTATCGCTTGTTGCGAGCGCTCCGCAACTCTTGGTCATGCACCCGCCGCTGGGGAACAAGAGTGTAAGTCAAGCGAGGCTAAAGTCACCTCCGTGCAGGCATACTTCTTCCTCTGTCATTTCCAAACGCTTCCCCATCGTGAGCTTGTTGCCTAGACGTTCAGAAAGTGGCGTGAACCGGGAGAGAGAGTAGCCAAGTCGCGTCAAATGGAAGGTGGGCAAGTCCGGCCTTCGCTGCAAGTACAACCTGCGGCGAGCCTGAGTAGCGTAGAGCGAAGATAGAAACGCGGCTGTCGAGTTTACCCGACGGCCAGCAGAACACAGAGCAGCAAGAGAGAACTGGAGTGTGGATACAAGAGACCAAAGAGGAAGCGTGAAGTAGAAAGCAAGACACTGTACAGTACGGGAGAGACGCGGTGTGGACACGTGACCGAACTTCCGCTGTAGTGTCTGATGAATATCTGACTCCCGTGCGATGACCGTCTTGCCCCCGTGTGATGCCCGTCTGACCCCCATCTGACGCCAATGTTGACACCATCACGTGCGAGAACCGTCATATGAATATCCGACGCTCGTCCGACGCCCGCCTGACGAAGGTCTGACGCCTATAGTATGCCTTGCACGCCTGACGCTTGTCTGATGAGAGTCCGACGCTCGTCTGATGGCCGTCTTGTGCGCATATGAGGTTGGCAGCGCGTGAATACCAGCTTGCGCCTGTCTTACGGACGCCTGAAGCGCGTCTTGCACTGCGGGCAATGGCCGATAGCCTACGGCGTCAAATGTAACCATGGTGGACAACAGTGATTGAGGACAGCAAATCGTGAATCCAGATTAGGTAATCCATGAGGCCATCTGAATTATTTTCGCGTTTGGGATTCTGTGTGCACTTGCTTATCATTTGGGTCCATGCAAGGAATACCTCATTTTTCTCGTGTTGCATATGTATGTCTGATATTAACGTTGAACGAAGCTGACTGTTTTCATCTCAATCCGTACTCATCGTGCGCCCGTGCTGAGCACCGTCTGAGTCCCACCTGACGCCCACCTGACGCCCGCCTGACGCCCGCCCGTCTGACGCCTGTCTTATGCCGGTCTGACGCCTGTCTTATGCATGTCCGCTGCCCGCTAGAACGTGGGCTTGCGTGCGGCGGTACTGCCCGGGCGGGGCGTGAACATCGCAGAGATACACGCGACGGACTGGCAGTGCGCACCAACGCAAAAATCACCAAAAGTGGGACTTAGTATCTCGGCCTACACTCGACTCGGGCTACATGAACCACCGCAGCAGTGACCAAGCACACATCGTGCACACACTCCTATCGATACGAGTGCACTCGAAGGGCTCACTCGGTATTGAGGACCGTGTGGGCCGTAACACTGTGCAATTAAGCGAGGATGGGCTATATTTAGTTCTCAATAGACTCGCTCAAGGACGCATTGGTAGACATCGACGGATACAACTGGATTGCTTTGATACACGATTGTCGTACACGCGTACTGCGATACACATATTTCGTACATGGCACCTAGGAGAGCGACATTACACGGGCGCACACGACACGGGACACACCCTGACATACGATACACCTACTCGTGGCGAGCCTTTTTGTGCGGACCCGGGAAAGACTGGGGCCCAGGCAGCGGCATGTCCTTGCTGTGGATGGGTTAGAACATACACGCGACAAAGGCGAAGCGACGTACGCCCTGATGGGTGGATCCTCCTGCGCGCACACGAATTTGATACAGGATATCAACTCGTACATCAAGCGCTTCCACGCTGCGACACGTCCTGCGAAACTGTTACCTATCCATATGTGAGGAGGGTCTTCGCAGGAAGGAAAGTGGGCGGGTCTCTCCCAGCGCCCGTCCAGGAACGGGTTGCGGTACGGGAAATCGTCCTGAGGGGCGAGCCATATGGCCTGGACAAACTGTGCATAAAGGCCCTCAAGACCGGCGCGGGCCAGTGTGACGAGAGTGGTGTTGTAGACCTCGCCCCATGGCCTACGGTCCGTCATGGTCGGCCGGGCCACGTCGTAAAAATCGAGAACCACACCCATAAAGGCGAGATCCTGGTCGACTTGGTCCAAACCAAGGGCTAGGGCACCGGGCGGCTTGCGGGTGGTGAACATGTCAGGTCGGAAGGGGCGGTTGACCCACGCTCCTCCATGATAATGCGACGGGACGCGTAGCTAAAAACAGATTAGTACCGTGGCGTGTGAGAGGCGACTGCTGCTTACGGAGCCGTTGGGGTAACGCAAGACCAACCGGATGAGCTTCTGGTGGGTCGTCCTTAGACTAAGCACGACGCCGGGCATAGTGGCCGGCAACCATACACGACCCGCGCTGAGTCGGGTGAGATAGGCTTCGACAAGGACGAACATGGTGTGGGCGTCTGAGACAATATCAAAGGATATCACTGCACGCCAGCGTCAAGACGACTCACCTCGTACCGCCTGAGTGGATGAATGGGCACACGTAGCGTCTCGAACGAATCGTAGCTGAGAGAGGCGGGTAGAGATACGCGCGACAGGAAGGGGGCTGAGGGATCGAGCGGGAGCACGTCCACGCCCAGACGGTCTGGCACCAGCACCGACATGAGCACGACGGACGGCGATCTGGCGGCCACGGTCGTCATCTTCCTGCGGATGGTGTTCGCGATCGTCATCCGTGTCGGTGTGACGTCCAGCCCAAGTATCGGCGCTGGACAGGCCGTCTTCATCGCCGCCGTCATAGGCCTCGAGGTCGTGTTCATCGCCGGTGTCGCTGCTTCGATCGTCGCCTTCATCGGCGAGGTCTTCTGCAGGGTCATAGGGACGAGAAGCAACCTGGGTGGTATCAGTTGCCAGTCACATCGCCGTGGAGACGAGCTGCTTACTCCGCCCGACCGCCCAATGCCGGGACTTGCGACCCGCCAAGACGTGTTCCATTGCTGTAGAGCGCGCATGGTGGGCGCAATGCCTGGGACCCATTGATCAGGCGGGTGCGCAGCGAGGTCTTCCACGATGGCCATAGCGAGGCGCAAGCTGGACAAGTACGTGCGTGTGGGTTCATCTGAGGCGCGTGTGCGACGGGTAAAGACGACGCGACCGGCGGCGAGGAGGAACCACTCTCCATCTGAGAGAACGTGCGGCGGCGAGACATAGAGGACAGGATGGGCATGCGCGAGTGATTGGGGGCCATGGGGGCTCACAATAAGAATGGAGGTGTACGCTGCCGATGTGCGATGCCCGCGCTGAAAAAGGGGTGGTCAGGAGGACGGAGGGAAGTAACCAAACAGAGGCGGATGACTCCCGTGGGATTGAGCCAAGTGTACGGGATGATGAGAATATATTGTTCAGGGATGACAGCATTCTAGCCCGGAGTGATAGAGGACACTAAGGACAAGGGAGCCTTCTAGCCGGGATGATAGAGGACATAGAGGACAGTGGTGATGCTAGAATACACGAGGCGACTCCCGCATACACAGCCGCATGTCGAGTATGGAATGGAGACGACAGCTGAGCCGACAGCTGGGCCGACAGCTGAATACATCCCGTGTGCGTGAATAACGCTCACAAGAAGACCGATGTGCAGTGAGCAGTATGGGTTCGGCGCAGAGCGAGGTGGTGGCAGTGACCCGATCGCCGCAAGCGCCTCGCGGAGATCTGTGATCGCAGCGGCGATCTGAAAGACGCTTCGAAATATATGACTGGGGAACACGTGGGATTTCATTATGTATGCTGTACGGGTGCATGATGTAAATGGGTGGCGGTATAGAAGCCAAACCACGGGCACGATGCGATATACTCAAAAAAAAGCGAGCCTTTGTGAACTACTGACTACGGTAAGCGATACAATGGTCAACGACAAATGCCATATCCTGCATCCACTTGCGCCATGCTGCGATGCGCGTGGCGAGAGAACCGCCGACCCAATGGGCGGGATGGTTAGGGCCCAATGTCTCTCCTGCGAGGGGTCGCCATTGGTATGTCGGGAACGGGTCGTCGATGACGGATGAATCCCACGGCATCACTAGGATACCGAGGAACACAAAGTCGTATAAGCCGTATACACCGCGGCGAGCGACGAGTGACCAGTCCTGGATGTCCACCTGCTGGAGCCAACCTCGCCCATCGTGCCGGGTTTTCGGGTTGACATAAACCCAGTCGCATAGCAGGCACAGGAACATACGGTCGATACCCCGCGCATTGCGAGGCGAGGGCATCGCGCGGGACGCATGAGCGTTGGACCTGGCCTGGTTGATATCCCGGCCCCGATAAGGACGCGCTATAGACGGGGAGCCATTGCGACCGACAAAGAATCTTTGCTGAAGGAAATGTGAGTGTGCCAATGGTGCAGCGAGGAGCAACTTACGTCGACTCCAGGTTCTTGTTCACACCAGGTTGTGGTCATCTCGTGGAGGTTGCGCAGGAGCGCGATGTCCGCTGGGGTCAGCCAAGCCCGGCCGATGGTTATGGTCGCGAGGGTACTCTCGACGAGCTCGAATTGCCAAGGGGTGGGCACGGATGGCGGAGATACACCGGGCGTGCTGGGTGACGCAGGATGGTACTGGATGAATGCGATGCGACCGCCGTCCGACATCTCGCGGGGTGTCGATGTATGTCTCGGTGACAGTGGTGTAGTACATACGAAATACGCCGGAGCCCCATTGACATAGTCGCAGGGCTGTGGGTAGATGTGCAGCGAATCGAGCCTTGGTGCAGGAACATATGAGATGCGGTGTTGCAAGGCGTGCAGGACGACTCGGTCAGCGTGTGCGATGATATCTGCGGGAGTGAATGGAACCGGGTGACTGAAAAGACCTGGCGGCGAGGCGAGGCACACGTTGGGTGGCAGCTGAAGATCGGCGGGGTTGACGGTGAGTGGAATATCAGACATGACTTGCAACAAGCGCAGAGGAGGCTGGGAGTAGACCAGAGCAAAGAGACGGACCCAGTCAAATAAATCCATGTCTCACCTGTACGCCTACCTTCGCGTACGTTTGATAATAGATGAGCGCTAGAGTACGGGCGGATGATCGGGGAAGATCCATGTGAGATGCTTCTGGTCTGCGCGTTTCGCGCTAACCTGAAATGGATTGAGTTTATTGAGACACCGTCGAGTCATCACGGAAAAAATGCTGGATGACTCGATTCGACAAGCGAGCCATAGTGTCGGTGATGACGCACAAGCGGGGCAATGAGGTGGGAGAGAAGCCGCTGTATGTGCGGGCATCGGACGCGAGCGCCACCGCGCCCGGGGTACCGCTGGATGAGATGTTGTGATGGCCGGATGCAAGAAACTCAAGTCAGGCAGCACGAGGGGGTCGACATAGGAGCGAAGCTTGAGGATGATGTGACGTGTGCGGGACGAAGGGCTGTATGTGCAAAAGTACACACAATGGTGTGTATTGCTTGCATTGCATCGAGAACATACAAAGGCTGGGATCGACATGAACGAATGGGAGAAGAGCGGTGGCACAGGATGAAGAGTCTACAAATTGAGGATCAACACGCACGAGGGACATGAACGGGCGCTCGCTGTGAGAGCTAAAAGTACACGGTTCGAGGAGACAGAGGCTGCTAGTAGTACACGGACATCAAGAAACATACCATTCTCTGACCAAACTCACCTTGGGGCCGCAATTACTCCTGCACATGAAAGCCAGGCCATTTGGGGAATAGCATCTGGTCGTCCTGGTCCCGCAGAAACTTGTACACATATCGAGCGACATTGGCACCGGCGATCGTCTCCACAACGCAGAGCAGCATATGCTCAAACGCAGGCTGCAAGTGTGACACACCGTGGTACCGTTTGCCTTCGTGCTCTTGAATGCCCAACTGCGTCCACGCAACGTGCAGGGCGTGCAAAGGGATCGCCCGAGAGTGATCACGCAGGTGGGCTTCAGTCCACACCGGGTCGATGAGAATCAGGGAGCCGTACTATAAGGAAGTGAGACGGCGGATGAGTGGTGAACATTATGGCCACTGACGAGGTGGAATAGTTTGCTGAGCCTGTTCTGCATCGTGACCGCGTGTCTGTGCGTGGCCTGCCACATGTCAAACTGAGGCCGTACGATTTGCCAGACTTCGCGTTCAGAGAGCTGCGCGTGCGATTCAAAGAGCCGCGGATGCAGCCTGCGGAACAGTTTCTTGGCGAACTCGCCCTTCGCGCTCTTGGCCAGTTGGGAATAGTCGGTACCCCATTTGATATGGTCGATGCGAGTGAGCACACGACACACAATCTGCGCGCCGAGTGATTGCTGCGTAGTCTGATCGAGGAGCTGCACGAGATGAGCCAGGAGCAAGTACGTAGGTGAGCGTACTCACAACGGCCCTTTGCATCAGGCGTTCCTGGGTGTCTTTCTCTTGGTCGCACTTCAAAGACTGTGTGGACTGGTTGACAGCTTCGTACGGGGCTTGGGTGGCCAGGTCTCGGAAGATGTCTTGCTACAAGAAGACATGTCAGTTATGGTACACGAATGCGGGGCGATACTGACCCAAACCGCCGATGGGAGCCATACAACACCAGCGATCAGCCGCACAAATGCGAGCTCTTCCAGTTTGTTGCGCGACGCGACGGGTAAGGTGGTGAGGTACTCCTTCACGGTCGCACCGTCGACGTACCGCTTGCGCTTGAGATGGATCAACACCATGGCACGTGCTTCAGCCTTGTGCTGGAACTGGCGGTAGACTGTCAATGGCGTATATGCGTGCAAGAGGATACGGAATCACCGATGCAGCAGGGGGGGTGGGTGCTGGCCCGCGACTGTCACCACGCGCAGCATCGCCATCGCCCTCGCCGTCTCCTTCACCTGCGTCCTCGCCCTCGCCGTCTCCTTCACCTGCGCCCTCGCCCTCGCCCTCGCCGTCTCCTTCACCTGCGTCCTCGCCCTCGCCGTCTCCTTCACCTGCGTCCTCGCCATCGCCGTCTCCTTCACCTGCGTCCTCGCCCTCGCCGTCTCCTGCGCCTGCGCCCTCGCCCTCGCCTTCGTGGTCATCGTCATTGCGACCCTGGGACTGACTGTTCAAGCCTTGCGAGGGCGTACGCCGCGGCGGCCTGCCACCAGTAGAGATCCGTGCAGTCTGGCGTTTCTTGCGGGTCGTGGGCATGGGTTGGGAAGATGCAGGTATGTTCTGGTTGGCAGCCTGGGACTGACTGCAATTGACACTCGGAGGGCGCGTGTCGCCTGAAGGTGTACGGGGCGTGGGTGCATCGGGTGCAGAAGACCGCGAATCCTGCGGGCGAGGAACGGGTTTGACAGGTCTAAGGGGTTTTGTGAGATCGATTTTGCCAGGCGGGGGGGCATGCTTGCGTTCGCGAGCGCGCTGCTCGGCGACAGCGGCTATATGCGCGTTATCTTCCTCATCTTCTTCTTCATCATCGGAGGGAATCTGCGACGTATCTTTGCGGCGTTTGTGGCTGGGGACGGAAGGCGGGTGCACACGATGGTGTCGGGCGTATGTGTTGATCGCTTTGATGGCATCGCGCACGCCGTGCGCCAAATTTATGTCCGGACTTGAGCGAGACTCAGGGATGTCCCTGGGAACTTGATGGAAGGCTTGTTGCGTGACTTGCAGGGAATCCAGGACTTTGCGGAGACGGGCTCTGTATTCAAGCCGCGCGCGCTGTGGGCCATTGGGATCGTCGTTAGGAGATCGCTCATGAGACGGCTCAGGATCGGGCTCTGGCGTGTGCTCGGAAGATTGGTATGGAGAGCCCTCGGGGGAGGGCTCGGGAGATTGGTCTGGAGAGCCCTCGGGGGAGGACATGGTGGACAATAAGGAACCAAGAAATTGGGGCTGTTTTTTGCATGGAGACTCTAAATATCGCAGGACGCGATCACGTGAGGACGTCAGAGAACCACGACGCGTACAATGATCGACAGGTATGGCGTCATAGAGGCCCAGTGGCGTCACGATCACCTGACGCATGTAACAAGGCCAGACGATGCATATACAGACACAGGGCGCATATACGCACTAAAAACATCTTCGACCTGTACCACCACTACGCACTCCCACCATGTCCGAGCTCGACCACTTCATCCTCAGCCAGACCATACCCGATGATCCGACCGAGAGCCGCCAGTACTACTGGAGCAAGAAACTGCTCGAAGAGAAACGTAACGAGGAAAAGTTACCGAAGTAGACCAACTCTTACGCCGCTGTGAGAGACACTGACCGTTCTGCAGCGACAAGGTCAAGGTCTTCATAGACGAGTGGCGTTACGCGCACGGTAGAAAACCGAGCTTGTCCCGCACGCATATACTGACCACGGACAGTGCTCTCGAGCGACATCCCCGGTCTCACCGTCTGGAAGGAGCGGTGCCCGGACGTCATTCCCAAAAATTGGATCCTCGTCAACAGAGAGGAGTACATCATGTGGAAGGAGGGTATCGACCCCAATGACACGGGGAACGTGCTCGTGCCCAGTACTCCCGCAGACACACCCGGGACCCCGACGGGTAGGATCAGGATCCGGGCGAGCGACAGGACAGTGCCTATCAACCCAAACACGCCGGAGAAGAAGAAGAAAAAGAGGCCCCCCCCGAAGAAGAGGGTGGAGACGACCGTGAGTGTGTCGACTGCATTTGCTCACTGAAGCTGAGTTGCCACAGTCCAAGCGTCAACGCGAGAATGCGAGCCCCGGACCGTCTACTAGCAAGGGGACCAAACGTGTCAGACGTACTTGAATGAGACTCACAGGGTTTAATATCGAACAGAAATGGGAACGGGCTCGGGAAGTGTCGTGATACGTGTACTATTAGTTTTATTGTGGTCTGACCACCGTGTACAAAAGCAATCAGGAGCATGAAGGTTCGCAGGACTCGCACGCGGTTGCTAACTCGCGATGCAGAAAGGACACCACGCTTTGGGTGCGAGCGCTCAGCAGTGCGCGGTACTCGCGACAATGACAATGCATATACGACAATATTACTGTGACTGACACACTCGACTCGTGTGCTGATACACCCGCATAAGTGGCTACATACTCGCAGGAGGCCTCGCGTGCTCCTGCAGGTACTGCGCAGACGCGAGCTGGCAAGAGGCGATGAATGGGGATGACAGCGCCTTGTTGTATCTCATACGTGATGACCAAGCCTTGCGATTTGCAAGGATAGTGTCTGGAGAGAATTGATTCAACTGGATGAGGGTCAACCTGCGCTGATACCAATCCTCCGCTTCAGCAGACCAATAACCCATGTCCAAGCCAGACGTGCGCCAGTCATGCTGCGAGGGCCACCAAGACATTTTCCCCGTCAAGTTTCCTGACAATGGACGGCATGAAGAGGTTTGCTAGTACAGAGAGACACGACTCACCTTTGCTGTCGACAAAGGAGTATACACCGAGTAGGATGTCGTGCTCGTACTCGGTTATAACGTCGTCGAAGAGACGCTCTTCACGGGCAACCTCTTGCGCCGTGTACACCGCCTCCTCGGATAGCGTAAAGAAGGCGTGTTCTTTTCCCAAAAAGGCCGCATGGGACACACGCCAGAGTATACCACCGGCCATGACAGCAGCGCGCATGTGAGGTCGTTGCAGCAGCACGCGGCGGTTGTGTAGGTACGTGTAGAAGTCGTCGAGGCCGGGGAGCCAACCTTGTGGACGTTGCATGTCGATCCTGGGAGCGAGGGGGCGATACCATGGCATGGGGGGGATGTGCGTCTGAGACGTGAGAGTTAGAAACGGAATGCCGCGATTAGCGAGGAACATGACCATGTCCTCGAGTTGAGGGACAATATGGAGGCGGATCATATGCGTGACGTCAATCGCGCTGAACACCGCCAATCGACAAATGGCAGGGTGCGTGTCAGCGAGAGGTTCCAAGATGTACACAGTCTTCTCGACGGGGCGTGTGGGCGTGGGTTTGTGCTCTATGCGTTGAATGTGAGGATTTTCTACGTTGAGAAGACCAATCCTAACGGGCCATTGGAAGTCCGCGAGATACAGGGAATGGCGCACATCGAGATCCCACAACAGGCCTGGCCATCGAGCATCATACGAGGCATCTTGTTGTACGAGCAAGGTGACAAAAACACGAAATGCCTCGCTGGACCTATCATCTGGAAACGTGCCATTGCGGTACATAACGGTCTCCAAGGCCTTGCGCGCGGGTAGCTTGTCGAACGGACACGGAGGATGACGGTCGTCGACCGTGAAGCCGTATCGTTCATGCATGTGTTGCAGCAGAGGAGTGATCTCATGCCGGGATTCGTCGGGGAGATCGTGACCAGGCTCTCTGAGCCCAAGAGACGAGTGGGATCGACAGGGTGCTCGGCAATATCACCTTGCACGAGACCCGTGTCACACGGTTCATCCACGTGCATGGGGGCAGGTGGTGAGGCCGTTGTGGATGGCGCACTAGGCGTAGACCCAGCGGCTGACGCTTTCAGACGGTCCAGTGCCTGGCTCACCTGCGTAGGCACAACTGACGTCAATGGAGAAGGCTCGGCGTGCACGTGCCACTGGGGATGCAGACTTGGGACATATGGCTGGCCTATGCCCATAGTCTTACTGAAATCCGTGGGGTCGAATCCAGGGAGGTACAGTTCATCCTCGGCGTCCCCGTCGTCCTCAACCCCGGCTTCCTCTGGTGTATCTCCAAATTCGGTACATATGTCCCACTGATTGTCGATGTCATTGAAGATGCGTTGTGTATACAGGTAACCCGTGTAAAAAGTCAGGTCGGACTTGTCGAGGAGAGTGCGGATGCGATGGCCACTGTAATTCTCCCAGTAGTAGTACTCTGGCCGATTGTGGCGGTAACGCTCGCGAGCCGCCTGCTGGCACCGTTTGGTCCACAACGCCCGCTTTGAGCTGCTCGCCGTGGCGCGTAGTGGCTCCTGCACCTCCCAGCGACGAGTCATAAACTCTCGCCAGGTCTCCCTGGCATCTGGCCACTCAACGGTTGCGGCTCTGGGACATACTGGCCTTCGGGCGGTAAATCAGCATCGGGGATCGAGGGTTGTTTCGATTGAAGCCTGAGGCGGTCCAGTGCGGCCCGAACGACAGACGTCTTGGGAGTGATAGTGCTGATGATGTGGGGCATGACTCTGGTGTTCTCTTGGTGAACAACGCCATCGGGTCCCCAATATAGCCACACAGGGATGCCACACGAAAGGATTCGTTTCATGTAGCGGATCCAGGTCCATTCGCGCGTTAAATCAATGACGACGCCTACAGCGTGCTCGGTGTCCACGATCAGCTCGAGGATAGCGTTGAGCTGCGCGCCAGTCATGGATGCGGTTTCGGGTGACCGCTGGGCGTAGAATTCGATATGATCACGTCCAGAGAGGAAGGCGAACATGCGAAGGTAGCCTATCAAAGGCTTGAACGCTTCGCGCGAGTTGCTAGCACACTTGAGGGCAATGGCATGTGTGCGATGGACCCGGGTGTATCCAAATCGAGCAGGGAATGGGAAGCGATAGCTCGAGTACTTTAACGACGCGAGGAATTCGACCGTCTTTGAGAATATCTGCGTGTTGTACAATAACAAGTCTTCCAACATGATCCACGACTTTTGAATCGCGGGATCGAGCTGCCAGGTATTGCCGGCACCTTTGATAACCATGACGGATAGTGGCTTGAGGAGGAGGTGGTTGTAGTCGAGATAGGTGGGTGCGAACGCGAGATGGAGGTACCGGTCTAGTGTCCATCGCGGCAGGGCGGACTGCGACGCCTGCACTTCATCGCTAACCAAGTCGGGGTATATCCGGGAAGGTATGGCATGGCGGTTGGTAGAATACACATGGCCTTGATGAACTATGACATTGTTGACGGGGTGATATTCCCGTGACCAAAGGTGATATGTGTCCTGGCCGAGGGCGAAATGAGTGACGGCCTGTGTGAGTGATGAGCGTGCTTACATGAGTCTTCCAACCGCGGATATAAGGACAACACTCCTGTATTACGACTTCGGTTCCAGAAAGCGCCATGAGGAACCGTGGCCAGAACAAGAGGCACAGCGGGCACTTGCAGTTTGGTTGCCAGTAATGGGGAGAGCTGCGCGACGAGCGGCGGTGTAACACTCTGCGCAGGATGAATAACCCGCACGAGCGTCGTGGTCGAAGTTGAGCGAGACTCAGTACGGGTAAATGACCTGTACGAGCGATGTTGGAGTGGCCAGTGAGCAAGGCCTCAGCGCGCAATGGCGTGGATGACACTCTGTGCAGGATGAATAACCCGCACGAGTGCAGTGGATCGTAGACTTGACGCGAGGAGTCGAGCAATGGGCGCAAACGCGTCAGGTGAATGTTGGAAACACGTGACGGGACATGGACGCGTTGAGGATGGCGGTTGTGTGTGCGTGTACCTCGATCGAACTGTGCTAGGATTTCGCTAATTTCAGCGGATGTCCTGTGGTCTGGCTGGTATATCCACACGCTGGGCTGAGGTCGGATGGAATACGCGTCATTCACGCGTATTCACCATCGAAAGTATCGACACATGGCAACTTCATCGACTGTCAACTGGCTGTCAACTGCATTGCGATGGGACAAGGCCGATGACGGCAAGACACCCGAGCAGAATGGCCAACAACAGCTCGCTTCTGCTCGTGCGCGCGGTGAATGGCGTTACTATCAAACGCGGGGCGTGTTGAGCGCATGGCGCGCGAGCTGGCGACGGGACTGCGTGGGCGCGGGCGGGTCGAGGGGACGTGAATGGAAGCAGGGCAGTCGAGCGACACATCGATGGGTCTGTCTCTGGGGATGCCAAAAAATAGAAGCACAGGCGCGGGCTCTGCGCCGACGTACCGGCCTCAAAATGCGCTGGTCTGCTTGTAACCGCCCCACCCCCATCCTCTCCCTGGTCTGCTTGAAACCGCCACCCTGCTCTTCTCCCTTTGGAACTGCTGTACCTCGACAACCCGCCACGATGCCTCGTATTTGCCCGTATTGCGCGACGAAAGTGGACGGCGAGATGGACGCCCAGCGTCATATGGGCACTCACAACGCGGACCGCAGTCTCGCAATGACAACCTTTGGTACGTGTGTCGACCCTCCGATGGGTTGTCGTGTGCTGACCCACTGCAGAGCAACTTCACGTTCTCGAATGGACACGGCGCGGATACACATGCCCCTTCGAGGACTGCGACATGGAGCTTTTGCCGTACGACCTGTCCAAGCATGTACGCGACCATCTCAACGGCGCCATCGAAGCGGAAGATGTCGAGAGCGACACACAGATGCGCGTGACTAAGCGCGCCGCCGAGGACGAGACACAAGAGCGCGAGCGCGCGACGCGTAGGGCGCGAGTGCAGACTGGGTCTAACGGCGAATCCAATGCCCCTAGCGGCGAAACGGAAGACGAGCACGAGTTCATCCAGGAGCTCAGCGCATCTGAAGAACTGGGGCGTTTGTCGTCGCGTGCGGTAGCAAAGGCGCCGGCGCGTATGGCACCCGCGCATACATCCACGCATACATCCACGCATACATCCACGCATACATCCACTCAACCCCTAGCGAAATATGCGGCCACGCCGAAAAGTCCTTGCCCCGGGCCACGCAAAGCCCGCAGCGGACCTCTGCAATCGCTGCAGGCACGTCGCAGCAAGCTCACAGGCACCGAGACTGGACCAAGAGACGGCCTGTTCGGCGAGCCCGAAGCCATAGACCGTCTGAGCTTCGTCATGACCGCGATAGGGCCACTGCGAGGTCTGTGCTCGTATCACTACGTTACAGGCATCGCCCATGATCCCAGTATACCGCATATTGGTGTATACGAATGCCCTAATGCGGGCATGGGACGAGGGTCGGATTACGTCGAGAAGTTCCGCAAGGCCTTCAGAGTTAATACGGCAGGATGCAAGTGTTGGAGCTGCGGCGCGCCGGCCGGTTATATCCCGTTAAACCACGCGTTCGCCACGGAGAAGACGCAAGGTGCGAACGCCAAAGGATGCAGGGACGACGCACTGCAGAACTGGTTCCTAGGTCTGGCTTACATTGTGTACGAGCGCAAGGAACTTCGTAGAAGCATATTCCGTTATTTTCCCGACGTGGATCCGAACATGGGGGTTGAGGCGTACGCATTATGGGCAGCAGAGTTGTCGAAGATGACGCAGTCCACCAACCAGTACGTAACGAACCTCGTGGACGTCGTGTACGTATATTTCAAGACGCACGATGGCATGAAACCAAAGAGCAAACAGCCCAACAGTAAGTTGCATATCAATGCTAGGAAGCACCCGCTGACATAGGCTATGCGATCAGGAAAGTAGGGTATGAACGGGGCCGAACGCTCGCCATGCTCGTCGCTCATACCATCCATGCCTCATACCCGCCCGTCGCTGTACCAAACACACAATTGCCGATCGTGACTGTATCAAACTCCATGTCTCTCGTCAAACTCTTTTCTTCACTGTATCAGCTCGTTCCCAACAATGCTCACTGCTGCCGTGTCGTCCCGCTCGCCGCTGTATTAAATTGGAAGCACTCTCGTCAAAAGCTCTCGATACCATACGCCAACCCTCGATAACGTTGCCCGTCTGCTAAGATGACCATGTACAGTATCCCCTCACTCGCACTGAATCAAATCGGAAGCACTCGTCAATAACCATGGCTACCATACGCCAACCTTCGATAATCTTGTCCCCCTGCTACGATCATCCATGTCCAGTATCGTCTCTCTCGCACTGTATCATATGATTCCAGCCTGCACTCTCCGTATCCTAATCGCCCAAATGCAGTCATGTGCAACGGCAGTATAGCCGTCACCGTACTCGTCTCTTCCCCCGTTCGCTGCTCGTGACATAGCCGCGTAAATCGTTCGTATACCAACGCTATCTGGACCGCTCCATCATCGTAAACATCCCGAAAGTACAAATAATCCGAATACCACGAGGTATGCTCTTGAACCGTCGCCGATGATACGATTGTACAGTGCACCGATGTAATAGCTTAAACCACAATACAAACTTAATGTTACATAAGCGAGTGCGTCTGAGATGCGGCACAAAAATCTCGAAATGTTGGACTTAGTATCCTGGCATCGATACACCCCGGTCGGGGCGTATGGGGCAAATGTCAGCTATGGGGTGTGTGTGTTCTTATGACGATATGCATGCTGAAAAGAGCTTGGTAATGTGGGTGGATGCTTTCCCGAGGCTGAATCAGGGCGAGAATGCACGCCGGGCACAGTCTTCTCTGTGCCCCCAAAACGAGCAAAGTGGTCGACAGCCTTGCGGACGTCCATGCGACGATTGTATATGAGCCTTTACGCGTCTCACGAGTATCGCTTACACCTGGTCTTATTGCGACACATGTCTGCATGACAGTAATGGGTACCTCGCATCGAGAGCTCAAAGCGAACGTGCTGTGGTAGTATACCTCGGCGCCCGTGGGCACGCAAGGCCCGGCACAAAAATCGCGAAATGTCTGGCTTAGTATCCTGGCATCGACGCGGCCCGGCCGGAGTGTGGGCACGACACTAGCCGACTCGCGCTCCCAGGGGTAGGGCTCACAACTGAAAATGGTCGAAATGTTGGACTTAGAATCACAGCCTTGGTGGTATCTGAAGCTGAACGGGGGCGATACAACTGGTTGATATGGGAATGATATGCGATACAGTTGGCAACCGATAGCAATGTTACTACTAATACATACAACAATAGCGACTAGATAATACATGATGTGTGACGTTCCTACTGGTCCATGTCCATGAGACGGAATAACTTATAATAAGTAAGTATAATAGCCAGTGAGTTCGGGAGATGAGCGGGAGATTCGACAGGCTGTTGGGCCCAACGGCTTAGCAAGGGTAATTCCGATAGGTGTCTCAGAGGGATGCCCAGTTCCTGTGCAATGCGAGGCATATATGGCTCACCGTCTGCATCTCGCCCAATAAAGATCTCGGCGAGCAGGCGGGGGCCGATCTGTGGAATGGTGCCGTGGTAGGGACAGTCCGAGACGTCGATAGGGGAACCCTTCGCTATAGGAGTGTGATGCGTGGGCGAGCGGAAGGGGACCCAGCACATGAAACAATACGGCCAATAGAGGACATCCACACGGCGTTGAGCACAGAGTGCAGAGATGGTGCCGTCGACGAGAGGATCGCTGCGATGGGCATGGGGTAACGAAGAGGAATCGTGCTCGCCTTGGACCCAGCAGTGTACGCATCCTACACTTACAACGCGATCGAAAACACCCTTGACTTCGACCATCTGCGCGGTGCCAGCATTGTACCTGTCATCAATCGCAGCACCCGTGCTTGCAACAGATATAGCACCCCGGCGGCAGCACCTTGCGCTTGCGATCCAGGCGCGGGGTCTCTGAGCGGTAATGTGAAATTGGAAGACTGCGCGATGTTGACAGTGTTGTCCTAATGGAACATGGGTGAGAAGCAAACAGACCATACACGGATGTTGCTTACCTTGGCTGCAGCTTCGCAATTATCGCACAGCTGCCCGCCTACATACGCCGCGCACGAATGTATATCTGGATCCACTGTATGAAAGGCCAGACGACGACAAGATGTTGTCGTCAGGAAGTTCTGTATCTCGGGGAGACCCCTTATCGCATCCTTCTCTGGCGCGTTTATGTCGGGCCACGGCATCTTCCACCAGACGCAGAATGCCAATGCGGGTTGTCCCGCGCGTCCACTTCGACCGGACTGCTGTTGATAATCGAGTAGATACCTCACTCCGATGTGGATCACGATGATGACGTTGGGCTCGTCCAACCCTTCCCCAAAACACATCGTGGCGACGACCCAGCGGTGATTAGGCTCAGTAGCATTGCGCCATTGGTTCACGATCTCCGCCTTTCGACGGGCATTTTCTTCCGGATCCTCGTCCACTTTACTGGTATAGTATGGAATATTGAAAACCGCCGCGACAGCCTGGACTTCCGCGATAGTGGTGCAATAGATGAGACCGCGCTGGTGCGGTTTCATAATCTTCTGGTACTCATCGAATTTGGCCTTGCCGGCAGCTAACAGCGGCAGTGTCGTCTTTCACTCGGTGGACTTCGTACTTGATGTTAGGGCGGACGGTCGACGTACGAATCTCTCGCATTAGCGCGGGGTCAATCTGCAACGACCGACAGATTGAAGGTACGGCGATAGGGTAAATACTCGCTGATAATAAAGTGATCGGCTTTTGAGTCGAGTGAACAGATGGAAGAGGTCAAAGCAAGGCCGGTAGTCATTCGATGTGTTCAAATGGTGAGCCTCTTCCACGAACACTCTCCGAATGCGATGTGAGTACGTGATTGCCCAGTCGTAAGCAGCTTGGGTGCCTGCGTGGTGGGCGGGCATGAGCACAAGCTGAGCCTTGAAGTAGTCCAGGCGCATTCACAGATGAAGGCCATCTGCCTCCGTATATTGTAGTGGCCGCGATGCGTCGCTCGATGTCATCCAGCAGCGCCGTGAGCGGGACTAGTACGAGGAACATGTCGTCGGGACAAAGCGCGGCCGCTCCGAGGTAAGCCATACTCTTCCCGGCCCCTGTGGCGAGGACGCCGAGAGTGTGTTCGGAACCCAAGGAAGACTGTACCAACTCCGCCTGGTGAACATCACTCCACTGAGGATTACTGCGGGCTGGGACACACACGAGTAGAGCCTGTTTGGTCTTAGGGTGGATTTGGAGCGGCGCACGGCGTTTCCATATTGCAGCCGCGACGGAATGTGACAGAGGCGCAAAGTAATGCGAGACCCTGCTCACAATCTCAGACGCATTGTCCTGCAGCCCAGTGAGTATCGCGTTTTGAAACGGTCCGAAGACCTGAGACATATGTTGGTTAAACACAGTCGTGAAGCTGTTCGTGAAAGCGGGCAACGCGGCAGCGAGTAACCCTTCTCCTGCGGATTGCGTCTGCAAAGCGGGTTTCATACCAGGGTGCAGCATACCGATGGCATCGTGGAATCGCAAACAGACACGTTGAGAAGATGCAACACCGGTCTGTGAGAGGTGAGGCAGCGCGTCAGAAATCTGTAGCGCGTAATGTGCGTTCGCTGCGTCCTTGCCATGAGCATACGAGCGATGTATCTCCAGCAGGTCGGCGTCATCTTCATCAGGTAATCCAAAGTCCGTCCGCGCGATGTTGACCATGATGCAGCACATCAACTGACGCCAATCCCGTATGCCCATTGGTAAACGTAAGAACAGATCAGAGTATACTTCAATCGTCTTGGACAATTGACGAGAACCCATCACCCGACCGCTGCGCACAAATACATACGAGGAGTAATTGGTAGCGAGGCCTGTAGGCATGATGTACGTCGCCAAATGCGCTGCAGCAGGGAATATAACCGCATACAAGAGGAGTAGGTGCGGAGCGGCGTCGTGTGCAGGAGCACGCACACATAGCCGGTTGCTGCCACGGATGTGAGACGGTTTGTCGTAGTCGAAACTGAACGTCAACATTCCGTTCAAGATGAATAGATTGCGCGACCCGGTGCCGTCTATTTTGTATTTCAACTGATCACATTCGGTGCCACGCGCTCCGCCTCCCCAGGTCGTCAGACATACAAAAGCTGCGAGGCCGACCAACTCGTCCAGTTGCGCAAACCATTCGCGCAAATTGCCTGCGAAAAGAGTGTCAAACGGCGATATGTCAAGCTGATCAGACAGACTTACCAATGTGAGGGAATACCCGCCCGTCGACGGCATTGAAGTAGTGCTCTTGACGCGACATGTGCTCCAGCAAGACATCCTGGTACGGAATGAATCCGTTGGATGGCTGAGAGAATATTGACGTGCCCTGTCTTTCCTGGCGGGGATTGTCTCGAAACCAGTTTTCCGAGATCGACGGGTCCATGTGAGACTCAATGTGCTTGTATATCGCGGTCAGATCGAGCGCACCACAGACTCGGTGTATCAACTTGGTCATTTTATCGATGCATATATGCAGTGACTGGCGGAGCTTAGACAACGACACCGCGTGACCGTCGATAGACACGGTACTCATGGAAAGGTCCCAGTTGAATCGTGGAATACCTGACTCGGCGTAGGACAACGCCGAAGTGAGGCTCATGTTCTGTCTCAACATGGTAAACAGGGTTTGTTGGCCATCCACGATGTAGTTTTCGAGACTCTCGTAGACTCTGTAAGCGGTCGGTAAGCACGGTAAACACCTCATGTAAAGACAAAAATACTGACTTGAAGTCGTTCATGCCGAATCGCGGCTTGAGCATGATAATCTCAAGCGCAACACTGGCACGAAAGCACCACTGAGCTTTGGAAATGTTGGGCGGGATACGGGACACACGCTGCATGTTGCCCGAAGAATCCGCCAGGTGGTAAGTTACCAAGAACATGGTGAACAAGTCGCGCCATTCGACCTGGAGAAACCCTTCGCTGGCGTGGATAAGCAGCACCATGACCAGCCTGTGAACGGCTTGCGCGCATGCCAATTCAGTCGAGCGTTCGTCAATCAGAACCGCCCATAATTCGCCAAGGGCGTGCGTGTGCGCGGGGGCAAAATATAGCCGAACGCTAGCCAGCGGTTGTAAATGATGGCGGAGGAGGAACATTAAAAAGCGAGAAATGAAGTCCGCATATCGATTGATTGTGTCGTCTTCCTGTGGACGACGAAACGGAGACTTCTCCACTTCCGACGTCTTACTGGGCGACGCGAGACGGCGCAGGGTGATCGTCGACAGCTCCGATATGCGTGGTGCAATGGAATGGTAATAGGCGCGAACCATCGCCTCCATCCGCACAAACGGAGCTTCAGTCTCGGTATTGGCACCCAAACCGGTGGGTAGCAGCTCAGCGAGGTCAGCATCGATGATGCAGTTTTGCCACTTTGTGTGTCTCAGCGCACTACTGCTGAGACGTGCGCTCGGCGCCTTGTACACAGTAGTACGAACATGAAGCCCGGCTTGTTCTGAATGCGCACGTATCGCCTGTAGGCAGAGATTGTCGGCGACCGGAGGGGGACACGAACCTCAACAAACTGTCGATACTGACGCTCCTGGCTAAGGGCGTGGGCTTTGACTGAAGTGGTCTTTCGCTCAGAAACGGGAATTTGTGGGTGGTCCTTTGCATAATGCTCGAGGACACGCTTCCTGTTACTGTACACCAATCCACATCCTGGCATGTCGCACCTACACGCATCGACGACAGTGATACCGGGAATGCGGTCAACAGGCCCGGGAAGAGGAGATCGAGGCTCGTGAGCGGACATGATCTCTAGCATAGACATGAGTATTGGCTTGGAAGGGAGCCGTTGCGCAGCCAGGTGGACGGGAGTTTTCCCTCGATGATCGACGCGGTGACGGTACATGTAAGTGTGTCTGACAGGACTGCCACAGTCCAGGCAGATGGCAAGGTGGTACTGAGGGTCAACTCGAATACCCAAGTCGGCGAGACGGTCGTTCTGTTCAGTGAATGTCAAGGAAACGAACGTGTCCAAGTGGTGGTGCTCCACCGCAGGGTCCCCATCGGGTTGGGCCTCGTCGACTGCATCTTGGTCCCCTTCGTCGTCAGATGGGTCCTCCATAGACATACCAAAGAGCTGACCAGCGACGTCGTCGTCCGAATCACCATTAGAGGTGGCGTCGTCGTTGTGGTCGTCGTCGTCGTCGTGGTGGTCGTCGTCGTCCTCTGAGTCCAACTCTACAACAGGCGCATGTTCCGGCTCCTCTTTGGGATCCTGCTGCATGACATCGGCCATGTTGACATCTTCGTCGACGTCGTCGTGAACAGGCAAAGCGTAGTGATGTTCGTCTTCATAAGGTGGTGGCGGGTCCGCCGGATCATCCACCGGCATCGGTTCATCACCAGCGGACGCGAGGACGGTTGTGGCTTGTGTATGCGAGGACGACGCTGAAGCTGACGTCAAGACGGCGAGCGCAGACGACGTGACGGTGTCGCGGGCGGAACCCAGTCCTGGACGTCGGCAGCCGGTGGGTCCGGGGACTTGTCATCGTCGGTGGGATGTTTGGTCGAGCGAGAGGGAGAGGAGTTGGTAATACGAGAGTCTCGCGTGTCCCGGCCGCCCACAGGGACAGGGGAACATACGAGTGGTGGGATCCCGTGAAACCCTATAGCTGTCGCCTAGGTGAACGACGAAAATGAGCGGTTGCAGCAAAGAGAAACAACATGCACTAACCATCGTACTTGAGGGTGCATTCCGCATTGTGAAAATCGCGGGTGTGGTGATTGTCGTTCGTGTTGGCGGGTATATGCGGGCGGGGGCAGTCGGCCTGTGTGCACCTGTAAGACTTGTTAGATGCGCATATATGCGTGGGTAAAGCAGCATACATGCGGGCAGGACGTTGTTTAGGCATGGTTAGACGTTGAAAAAAGGGGAAGGGTCGGTTTTGCGGGGCTCGGGGGGGAGAGAAAAAGTTGGCAATGGTTTGCCGAGCGTGGTATGCAATGAAATTATCGCATCCACGCGTGACTTGATGCCGATGTAGCAAACGGTATGCGATTAAATTATCACATCCGCATGGGACAGTACCGGGGGATGTGGTGGTAGTGGAGAGAAAGACGGAGGGGGAAAAAGAAGGTGCAGACCTGTACTTTGACGGGGCAGCGACACGGTCACATGATCAAGGGCAAACGCGTCCGGGTTCGATGAGGACTTGGCAGCAGTCGGGCGGGGTGAGTGTGGGATCACGTGCAAGCCTGTCAAACTTAGCACGCGATACGTACGGGTTATATGCTGTTGGATGTTAGTGGGCAATGGCCTGGTAGAACGGGAATGGCGAGTGTATGGGACATGTACTCGGCGATGTCCCAACAGCGTACATGCCGTGCGACCAGCAGCATAGCGCCGCTTGTGGCCTTATACAAGGTTGGACAACGCGATTGTATTGAAAACGACCGATACAACGAATGTACATCCAATGCTACCCCAACAACCATTTTACAAGGTAGAGGGACGGAGTGCATAGAAGATGTTTCCCATGCGGGATTGCCTCCGGATGTCATATCAGATACAGGAGAAATAATGAGGATAATGAGGAATAAGGCGAGGGAGATGGTACGATATGCGGGATGCGGCTGCGGCAGAGACGCTAGTACGAGACAAAAAGTGGCAGGCAGAAGGGCAATATCGAACTAAGAGAGCAAGGTTCACAGATCGCAACGTAGTACACGATAATACGCAGTACAGCGTTGCAACAGACAAAGTGGCTACCGAGGCTCTGCCTTAGTCGCCAAGTGTATAGCAGCGGTCATAATGCTGTGCTCAAATAAAAGAGATAACGGACACAAAAGTGCGCACACTGGCCGTGTAAATACACGGCGCAGCTTGTCAGAGAGGTTCGGCGGCGTAGAGTAATGAGTGACATAGTATCAAACGAACAGGCGGTCTGCAGGATAAAGCGAGTGAAGGCAACTTAGATTAGCAGGCGGCGGGGTGTGTGTGCAACGTGCTGGCTGTGTGAATACACGGCGCAGCGGCAGGAGTGTGGCGAAAGCTACGCTGGCTGTGTAAATACATTGCGCAGCGGGAGGATTGTGGCGGGAGCGACCACCCGGCTGTGTAAGCAACACAGCACAGCGGTGAGATTGTAGCGGAACAGCATCAAGAGGGCAGTAGTACGGTGAGCATAGTGACTGCCTGCTGGGGCCAGTACAGTCACGGAAAGAGGCAGTGGAAGACAGCGCGACTGGCTATGTGAATACACGGCGCAGCGCAGGAGGGCGTCACTGCCAGTGAGTGCTGCCGAAGAGAGAGCCGGTGGTGCAGCGAAAGTGTCCAGTACGCAAGTCGCAGGTTTGCCGTAGTGGGTATATAGATGGAGGTAGCTGGAAGAGGCTCGCTGGCTGTGTAAATACACGGCGCAACGCAGGAGGCCGTGACTGAGTGCTGCAGGAGAGAGAGCCGGTGGTGCGGCGAAAGTGTCGAGTACCCAAGTCACGGGTTTGCCGTACATAGCCAATGGCTGTATATCCGTATTGAAAGAGCTGGAAATGACTCGCTGCCTGTGTGAATACACTGCGCAGCGGCAGGAGGGTCGAGATGTAGCAGGGGCGAGCGCGTCCAGTCCAGGGTTAGTCGCACAGAACAAGTGGGTATATGCACTTCGAAAGAACCGGAAAAGGCTCACGGCCCATGTAAATACACGGTGCAGTGGCGGGAGGGTGGCGGTAGTGCAGAAGGAGTGTGGAAACCGCATTGGGAAGGGGAGGTGGCACGGGCGCTTAGCGTACTCGACGAAGATTGCTAACCTGTGAAACAACCACGCAACCGTTCGGGTCGTGCGGGGCTTAAAATGACCGTAAGGATCAGTATAATGCGGCGCAACATCGGCGCAAGTCGGCGGTTGCGCGGGGTTGCACGAGAAAGCCATCACTGACCTTACCGCGCGTGTGAGAAAGTCTCCCTTTCTCCCGGCCTACCGGCGTCCAACCGCGGACCCAATCATCAACGCCGGAAAACCGCCGTATAGATTCGAGGTCGGCGGTCATTTTGAGATAGTCGCGGGGACCGGCGGTGCGGAACTGATCGTGGCGCAAATCGATCTTTCCGGATTTGCCGTTAGTAAGAACCGGCGGTCGGCCTATGAGTAGGTTTCGAGATTGAGGAGGGGGGCGCAAGGCAAGGCGTCGCTATCGACAGCGGCTTGGAAACGAGGGATGCGACGGCCCGATGGATTAAAGATATGAATTGGATTGCCCTGCTCGTCTTCGTAAGGCAGGCGATGAAGTTCGCGAACGCGCTGACGAGTGTCTGGATTGGGCGAATCGTAGATGACGGGGTTCTTGTTGACGATATCGATAAGGGATCTTTTTTCCCACTCTCGAACCTCATGACAGCTGAAGAATATATTAGTGTGTGGGAAGTGAGATAGAAAACGGACAGGAAAGACTCACGAGATATGGGATGCGAGGGCGATAGAATAGAACTGGATCTTATGATACTTGCGGGACCTCTTCCACACGTCGAGCTCAGCGTTGAATTGATCACGGACGGCGACGGGTTGGTTTTGGCCATATCGAACCGAGATGAATATAGGTTCGCTCTTCATTAAGAACCCGTCCTCCTTCCACTCAGCCGGAGCCTGAGCGAGCCACGGCTCCCACTGGTCACAGATTTGATCACTGAGCTTCACAGTATCGACCAGGCGCATCTCGAGCGCGTTGAAATCCCTGTTAAATTTTGAAGAACGCCAAGGGTGGAGAATGGTGGAATAGCGTCCCAGGACGGTATTCCGTGAAACGCAAGAGGTGAATATCGTAGGAATAGCGTCCCGGGACGATATTCCACGGAAACGCAGCATGAAGGTCGGATAAAAGGAGGTTTTCGTCAGTATATATCATGCAATAGATTAACGGGATACGCACAGGATATTGGTGCACTGAGACAGCGTGAGCTTTTTCGGGTCCTTCTCCCCGGGAGACCCGTAGGGCCGAGTGACGGCGATGGGCTGGGTGGGGATCAAGCTGACGCAGTGGGCGAGGAACAAGCGCAACATCTCGATGTGATGAGGCAGCATACGAGAATCACCCGTTTCTCGAGCGGCGTACGACATATCACCCAACTGCTCTTGCGCCATCCTTTCGGCATCGGCGGCGCGCCAGTTGTGGGGCGCATAGCGAGCCAGACCTCCGACAACGCGCAGCGGCCGACGTACATCATACGACGCTCGGTGGAAAACCCTCGACGACCGAACTTGGCTTTGAAGATACGGTAAGGCTTGTGGACGTCGAGCACGAAGCTGTAGGTCGGATCGACCACAGCGTTCGGCAGGATAGCGTCGAGGCCGGTCTCGCGAGGGACGACCTCCTCGTAGTCGATGAAATGCTCGCGGAGCTCCCAGACGAGATCGTCACTGTCAGAAGGGATCACGTACTTGGGGTCGATCTGGAGCTTGACCTTCTTGCGAAGAAGGTTGATGGCGCTCGTCTGGTCGTGACGCCTGAAGTTGCGCTCGAAGGCGGAGAGAGGAACGGTGATGGTGGGCTGCTGGTCCCAGTTGACAGGAGGGTTCCTGCTGTCCGCGTCGTACAGGAGACAGCGTTGCACCTCCTCTTGACCGAGGGCGTCGTGCGCGAGGATCCCGTTGGGGACATCGTCGATGTCGAACGGGCCCAGAGCGCCGGCAAGAGTGAGCTGGAAATCGCTCGTCTCTTCGGCCCTGGAGAACAAACACGATGGTGAGCCTCGTATCTCCTGCGCAGAACGAGTAACACTTACGCATCTTCTCAGTGACGAAGTTCGCGAGAACTTCGTGTGCCGGAGGAGGCGCATTTCCTTCGTCCGCACTGTCGCTGCTGAACACCAAGACAAAGAGGTCAGCAAATCACTCATAAATACAGAGTAGCGGGTTCCGACTTACACGTCGAAACGAGCAGCGATATCGTCCACGTCCATGGGGTCCATGAAGGGCAGCAGAGTCGAAGGATTTTGGAAAGCGAGTAGAGATAGATGTAGAGAAAGCGGGAGAGCGATGTTCGAAGACAAAGGACGCTATGCTTGTCTGAGGACAGGCTCTGCAGAGCATGGAGAGGATGAGGCTGGCTTTTATACACCAACTGTTTGTTTGGATATCGCCTTCGGCCGTACGACCTGGTCGGGCCACTCGCAAATTTGGAATAATTTGAAACATTTCGGTCTCAATTTTTCTTTCGTTGACACCCGACGGAGCGTGACCCGACCCTGAAGCCGTCGTTCGTCGGCAAGCTTAACAGGGAATGGAATCGGAAAGGCGAGATCGCGCTGAACGCGCGATCTAACCAAAAGCGGATTCGACGCGTTAACTCAAAGGTGGGATCATCGGTAGTCCCGCATTAGGGACGCAGCGGGGATCTCGCATGGATGAACGCTGCTGCGGCACATACCATTAAGGGAAATGAGATCTGTGTTTCAGATATACTTCCGGGTACTACTCCGCGCCGGACGGGGCGAAGTCGCTAACTTCGCAGGCATCGGATGCAATAGTAGTGCGCTTGACACGCAGCCTGCCTCCGAGGCCAGTGCGCTCGAGACAGATTCCACTGGTATACACGCTCCAGAGTGCATAAATGATAACTATTGCCATTGCAAAGGTACTGCTATTTAAGTAAAGGACATGAAGCAGGGTGAAGATATTAGTAGCAGGAAAAGGCGCAACGTTGCGCCGATAGATAAACGAAAATGACATAAGCTGCATGACAACGAAATGTGCGACTAGACGTCCGACACGACAAATCTCGACTGCGAGGACGACGACCCCTGAGCGCCAGACTTCTGCGAATTGGACGGTTCCATGGGCGCTGCGGATCCAGATCGAGAGCGCGAGCCACCACGCTGTTTCTTGCCGGTGCCAGGATACGAAACCCAACCCGAGCGAGGAGGCTGGCCTTGCGCTGTGAGTTCGTCGCGGCGCTGCTCCATGTTAGCCACCGTTAAGGACTCGCGCACAGCAGCAGCCATTGAGCTTGCGCGAGTTATCCGAGGAGTGAACACAGGACGCGGCGCGGAGATCGAAGCGAGGGGCTGAGGCACATTGCCGGATGTGCCGGTGTGTGCCTGCGCGTGACCACTGTCGGACCGTTCGTCCTGGCGCATTTTCTTGTCAGGACCTAAGCAGATGCAAAAGGAAGTCAGATTGAGGGAAGGACAAGATGAGAGACAAAAACATACGTTGCTCGTGCCCCGCGCTATTTGAGCGATCTCGTTTTGCTCCGAGCGCGACAGCGGAGGAATTGTCTTGCCGTTGCCCGAGCGAATCCGTATGAAAGCCAGAGTCGACACTGGAGTGCATTTCAAGTCTTCCTGGGATGACAACGGCGCAGAATCGTTGAACTGACTCTGGGTGAAGTCTAATCCAGCGTTGCGCTCACGCTCCTCTTCCGCTTCCTGCATCTCGATCTCGAGTTGCTCTATGTCATCCGCATACTTCTCGAAATCTTGAGAGTCTGTGAACTGCAAGGGAGCTTGGTGAGGCCGATGCGCTGGCTGACGAGCGAGATGATCCGATGTCTCTGGAACGGGGGCAGGGCGAATTGCCTCTGGTAGGCTGCTGGGCCGCTGGGCCGCTGCCTGTGTTCCTGAGGGAAATAATTGGGCTGGCGAGACGTACCAGCGCGACGAATGGGAGACGTGTACTGCGATGGAGGATACGGAGAATTAGATGCGAAAGAGGCATCAGAATCCGAGCTGGCAGGAGCAGGGGTGGGGGGCATCGGCGGTGGAGTCGAAGATGGCTCCGCAGGGATCGTGGCTTCTTTTGTAGCCCTGACTTCCTCTTCGTGTTTCTTGATGAGAGCGTCCAGACCGAACTTCTGTAGATCCTCCGGAGACATGTACTTCTCTATCTTCCTGATCACGTCTGGAGCGAACGACGCAAGGCCCTCGTTCTTGATAACGCGAATGGCAGCGTTCATCTTCTTCAAACGATGGCTAGTGAGCGGAAGCACAGTCTCTGCAAACAAACGAAACATCATTAATGTCTCAGTCATGTGCGAGGTTAGGCTAGACGAAGCACTCACGATTCTGCCCAGGCAATTTAATGAAGAAATTGATATCCCTGTTCACCACGACATCCCGATTGAATTTGTGCCGAGGAGGGATAGGAGAGTTCCAATCTATGGTAGCTTTGGGAGTCCTCTCCATCCTCGTCTTCCTTCTCTTGGGCGCGTCCGGAATGTCATCAACATTGATAACCGATACTTGAGAGGACGATGCTGTACTGGAATCAGCACCTATCATAGCGATGTGAGTTGTCACATAATCACACAAAGGATGTGATAGGAAACTCAGGAATAGCGTCCTGGGACGCTATTCCACGAAACATCGAGCACGCATACGCACGGAATAGCGTCCCAGGACGCTATTCCACGAAACACCAAGCACATGCAAACTATGGAATAGCGTCCCAGGACGCTATTCCACGAAACACCAAGCACGTGTAAACCATGGAATAGCGTCCCAGGACGCTATTCCTGGTTTACGAACGTGAGAAGAAGAGAAAACTTACCTCCTCTGGGTGGTGCAGATCCGTCTGCGGTTTGTTCAGCCATGGGCTCGTCCTCGTCGTGAACGAATATTGCGTTCTCTATGGGTCCCTGTCCAATCATCAGATGCTTCAACATGTCCAGGTCCTCAGACGCGGCGCTCGACTCCCGCATGAATTTCTCCAGCCGATCGGATTCCTGCTCCAACATGTCGCAGATGTGGTCTCGGTCACTGTCGATCCAGTACTGCTCATCGTCGTCCGCAGATGCGCCTTCGTTAGCCTGGCTCGCATCGGTGTCCATAGGAACGTCTTGGCTCGCCGCAGGGGTATCCAAGGTCGTGGCGAGACTCGACGGTGGAGCACTCGCCTGCGTTTCGGTCAACAAGTCGTCCTCAGACTGGCTCGCTGTAGCAGCCAGCGCAGCCGCGGCGGTCTGGGCATCCTCCTCCATTATTGCCAGCCGCCATTGAGGTATCTTTGGAGCCGCTGCGCTTGGCGCTTCGATCCCGCCCTTCTTCGCCATCTGTTCCCTTCGCCAGCGAGGTAGTATGGTCACCTTCTTGGGAGGTTGGCTCGGCGCTGCTGCCTTGGGCAGCTCTTCAACGTCTTCCTCTTCCAGATCCATCGGCGATGACCTCCCCGATGTGTTCAAGTCCTCCGCCTCAGCTGGGGTGATGTCTTTCGTCTCCCCTTCCATCGCCCCATCCGTCGCGGTGGATACCTCTCCGCCCGTGCTGTCGACTTCCATCGCTCCAGGCTCCTCGACTGGCTGATCCCCGTGCTCCGACTCCATCTCGGTTTCCGGAGGTGCCCCCTCCTCTTCTTCCGAACGCTCCCCTTCCTCTTCGTCAGAAGGTTCCCCCTCCTCCTCGTCAGAAGGTTCCCCCTCCTCCTCTTCTTCCACAGGTTCCGTCGGCTCTCCAATCTCGGACTCTCCCTCGTTGCCCTCGGACGCACCCTCCGACGGTTCCACGTCCGACAAGTCGTCGTCGCTCGGAATATGCCCTTTTGCAACCTTCTTCGTGGCCTTCCGCTTGCCTTTCCCGTAAGCCGCCTTGTCATGCTTCGTCCCTCCCTCTTCGCTCTCTTCGCCGCTGTCACTCTCGCCCCCCTCGTCGCCTGTGGGCTCCTTTTTGACCACCAGCGTGATGTTTTGCTTGGGAGGCGCCGTTTCCCGCCTGGTGTTGCTGTATACGCTCGTCATCGCTTTCAGCAGCTGTTCACCATAGTTAGAATTTTAGAATATTGTGTAATACATGTGCATGTCCTCACATTCGACTCGCCAGCCATCCCTTCAGAATATGTCGAATGGTTGCTGTGGACATATCGTCCGTATTCAACGTCCTGCAAGTCGAACTGCGGCTTGTCGCCTTCGAAGTCGTATTGGTCCCACACATTACGATTGGCGTTGATGTCGAGCACCTGCCGTCGTTCGAAGTCAGCATACCTCCCCATCGCGTCTCACAACCATTTCGCTTACCTTCGCCAGCAGTCTCGTCGCGATGTACACCTCTCGCGCAACAGCTGGCTGTTCACGCTTCTTCGCAACAGCTCCAGGTTCGTCCGAGACCACAATCCGGTTGTGGTTGGCAGGTGGAAGTCGTGCAACAGACATCCGTTCAATCGAACGGATGATCGACTGCACCTCCTGGCGATAATGCGCCGTCGACTTGATTCGATCCAGCGCCCTCAACCCCTCTAACCCCCCTTCACTCCCGTAGGCCACTCACGAGCGATCGGCCTCGTTCTTACCTGTCGTCTGTTCCAGGAGCTGTCTCGTCCCAGAAGTGGAACTTCGCCGTCGGCATGTTGCACATCCGGTTCTCTTCCTCGTTCCACTCCCTCTGCGGCTCGATGCTGCTCTCGATCGCAGTTCGCAGAGCCTCCCGCAGATCCAACGTGTCCGCGTGCATCGTCTTGTGACGGTAGCTGGTCACCGTGTCCTCTTCCACGATCATCGCAGCGCAAAGCCATTTCGGCGGATGGCTGCGGATCAGCAGCCCTGCGATGCGTGGGTGCGATGTCAGTCCCAGACGACCCCCAGGAGGTGGACGGAATCCCGCTTTTCTTTCCGTCAGCATCTTCGCCCTCGCCGCGCGGTCCGTCTCGTTCCTCTTCAGGTGCGGCAGCAGCCACTCATGACAGTTGTCAATGTCAGACTGGTTCCTGTCGGACATCCATGGCTCCTTTTTGTAAATCGTCCAGAGTGTACTGTCTGCGTCTTCGGCTTGCACCATCTGCTCCACCTTCGTCTTGTCTGTAATTCGCGGAATAGCGAGTTCGATCAGATCGCACTCCAGGCGCGTCATCGATCGAGGGCAAAAGTCGATGAGGACCTGCGCGATCTGCGAGCCCATGCACATGTCAGCACAAATGTACTTAATGCTAATCATAATCGTATCCACGCACCTTATGATACGCTTCGCGAGCGCGGATGTGCGGAACCGAGCGGACAGCGTTGTAAATGCATGTCGAGCCGTCGTTCATGATCTGATCCCGCGAGTTCTTGCCACGGTAATACCACCACAAGCCTTCGAAGTACCCACATACCTACAGAAGCGCCCATCAGTGGAACACATTAGGGAAAAGAGCAAACAAACTCACCTCCTGCTGTGCCAGCGGGGTCCGCAGGAACATCTGGTTGATGGCTGCCATCATCGACGCGCAGAGCAGTGGCAGCGGAGGCGAACGATGGATATCGCTCTGCCTCGACAGTAAAACGAACGTCCGCGCGAGCACTCGATCGGCGTGTGCTTCGCTGACCTCACCTTTCTTGACCATAATCTCCAGCCGCTCATCGAGCCAACTGATGACCCTGGTGCGATATCCCTCGAGTTTCTTGATGTATGTCCCCTCTTTCACACCGATCCAAGGGAGGGAAGGTCCAAAGAACATGTTGAATACCGTGTCTAGGCCATCCAGCGTGTCCCTGTCCTTGAAGATCTGGAGCTCTCCCACCTTGCCTCCTTTGATGTCTTGAAGCCACTTCTTGGCCGTCTCGACTTCAGGGAGCTTGGCGTACTCAGCGGAAGATAGCGTTTCTTGCGCCTTCTCCAGATTCTTGATGAGCGTCGAGACCTCTTCGAGCGATGGGAAATTCTCGCTCGCCGATTCGATGCATGACAGCTCCAGGTGCTTCATGTCGAAAATGACGGCGAAATGCTGTGTGGAATGATTGAGTGAGAATAAAAGAAATTATATGACAAGACAAACGTACCGCAGCGTGAATGTTCACCAGCGAACACAAGAACTTCATGGTGAAGGTCTCCTGTCGACGCCAGTATGAACCCATCTTGTTCATATGGGACAACATGCGCACAATGTGGAAGTTCGAGAGGATGCGATTGGTGCGCGAGTTCAGCTTGTCGTCCTTCAGACCCCTGACCTTGTTCTCGAAAAACGTCTCTCCCTGCTTGAGGTACTCCTCCAGCACAGCGAGCCTCGACACGAGCAGCTCCTCGTGTGTCTCGCCATAACGATGCTTGACCTCGTTGCGCGAGAGATGCTTCGAGAGACTGCGGTTGTTCTCGAGAGCGCCTGCAAAAAATGAAATCGTCAGCGCCGATAAATTATATTATTAAGTCGAGACGAAGAGGGGCCGTCGCGGAATAGCGTCCCAGGACGCTATTCCCGCTATTCCGCGACGCACGCACATACACGCGGTGCGGAATAGCGTCCCGAGACGCTATTCCATGTTATATCGACCAGCGTGAGGATGAGGAATAGCGTCCTGGGACGCTATTCCGCACCACGTGTATGTGCGTGCGTCGCGGAATAGCGTCCTGGGACGCTATTCCGCAATATCGATGGAGCGGCGTTATACGGAATAGCGATCCAGGACGCTATTCCGCATACCGTCGAATAAAATAAAAATAAAAATACGCGTATACTTACGACGGTCGTAGAGCTTCACGCCCCACCAACGAAGCTCCTCGATCTTCTTCTCGGTGTCGGCGATGTTGTTCGCGATCCGCTGGTCCTTCGCCTGCGCATTCGCATTCCCCGCCTCGAGCTTCTTCTCGAGCTTGTTGCGGTCCTTCTCGTACACCTCGATCTTCTTGCGCAGCTTCTCGACCATGTGGTTCACAGCGGCGTGACGATGCTGCCCACCGCACGCCATGATCTGGTACCCGCTCGTCTTGAATTTGAGCTTCGGAAGGTTGATGCCGCCCAACTCGTCTTGACTCGGCTCCATGTCCAGGTCCTCCGGATACACCGCCAGGGGAAGCTGCGAGTCGCTCGCATAGCTGTGCACTCCGTTAACATTGAGGTTCTCCTCCAGGCCGTCCCGCTGCTTGACCACCATAGGACGAAGATTTTCCCCGCCGAAAACAGGCGAGTACGCCTCCGTCTCCAGCATGTCGATTCGCGCGAACCCGAGCCGGTGCTGCGTCGCGAGACGGTCGAGCTCGAGCGTTTCCTCAGGTACCGGCTCGAATTTCATGACCTGCGCCCCTCATCTATTAGCGAATTCGTTCCCTCCCAAGAAATTCCCTAACTCACCTCGACTTCCTCCTCCTGATCCTCCTCCTCGTCCTTGCGCTTCTTAGCAGGTTTCTTCTTCCCCTTTGCCCCCGCCGCCGCTCCCGACCCCTCCGCGCTGGCGCCCTCAACGGCCTTGCCCGCTTTCCGCCCTGCAGGCTTCGCCTTCGCGGCGCTCGGCCCCGCCGTCGCAGCGTTCGATTTCGGAGGCATCTTGGACTCAAGAGTTTCGATTTTAGAATGGAAGCAGTGAGCGAATGGATTTAGTATGTGGATGTGTAGACCAACAGCGCGAACACCAATTCGGGAAGGCCGCTCAGCGCCGGCGCGCGCGGCTGCGCCCAATATAGTCATTCTTTCCCACACTCTTGGCTCGATCACTTCGGCGCATCTTCTCTCACCATCTCTCACTTCTCATCCTTCTCCGTACTTCTCGGACTCCCATATTCCCTCCCTCTATCACATACATCTACATAGTCACCTTTCAATATATTTTTCCCTCATCCGACTTGTATCATACACATGCTACCGGTTCACCGACATGTTCTCCTTCCCAACCATTTATAATGTCCGGTAGCATCATGTCGTCCATTTCCTTTTCAACCAAACAATGTCAGATTGCACCCAGCTGCTCGGCTCCTCCACTACAGTAGACACATGCTGCGCATAGTACATCAAACGCACACTCTACGACTCCACTATTCCATACCAGTACATTCTCACAGCTTCGACCCCTTCTTCACCGATTCCAACATCCTCAGCTGTCCCGGAAGCACAGCAGGACTCATCGACTTGATGTCATGCGCTAACGAGATGATCTCCCTGTATTTCCCGATCGGAATCCCGTCCGCATCGCGCGCACCATATATACCAGAAAGCACCGCCATTCCAAATCGTGCCATATCCTGTCAATTCCATGTAAGTCCATAGCCTTCAAACACCTCTCTATGGACTTACTGCACACCACAAGACACGTTCCGCCCACTCCAACCACATCGCAGAGAACACGAACGGCTGCGCCATAGGTCGTTGCTTCCATTCCAACTCGAGGCCGTCAAAACCTTTCGTGACCATACCACACACTCCAACGAGCGTGTTCGCAGGAGGCGGGAACGGATTGTTGCCTGTCATGGTGGATATGATGAGGACAAAAAGACTGAAAGTACGTCTTCCGACCCACCGCTGGCTTTCATATACGTCTCCTTTTAGCGCCCATGCCTTTCCATCACCGAATTGAACACACGGCTGTTTGACAGAAGCTTGATGCAACATCACACGTGCATCCGCATACAGGCAAAAATGAGGCCGTTCGCGACCATCAACATGGTTCGTGTCCACAACGCTCTGCACGTACATAATTTAGACACAATTCACTTCATGTTGTAAATAATGAATGTTTAATGTCCCCCGAAATACGCAACGAGAGAGGCTATCTGCATCCCTCAATATATTTCTATGTGAAGACGGCATACTAAAAAAAAACCCACAATAAATCATGTCCTGTTGTGCGCTCCGATCACCCGTTCATATCTCGATCGATTGGCCGATCGAGCGATAGAATGACGGAATAGCGTCCTGGGACGCTATTCCTGATATCTTCGATATAGAGATTACACGGAATAGCGTCCTGGGACGCTATTCCTCGGGTATCCAACGTCGAGATGTTACGGAATAGCGATCGTGATCGCTATTCCGCGCTGTCACACTTTTCATTCCATACTAAACTATTAAATATAGTCTTTTCTGTGCATGACACATGCACATTTTACCCTTCTACACAAATGCTACGGTGATCCTACTAATAATTATTCATACATTCATACATCTAATAAACTGTTGCTTACCATCAGTCAGCTTGGACGTCCTCCATCCTTGCTTCATTCTCCATGTCTTGAACAATCTCCGCCGCAAGTTCAACCAACGGACGGTAGATCCCAAGCACCTGGTAGATGATCATCCCTGGGTTATGCGACCTCAGCGTACCCATTAGCACCATGTACTGCCCAAGTAATATAGGTCAGCTTTCACATAACTGTTGTTGACACAATCACTCACACCGTACCATAGGACTCGTTGAGCCCACTCGTACCACACCTCCGCCGGATGTTCCGTCCCTCTGCTCGCAACTCCCCACTCCCACTCCACTCGCAGCCCCGCATACCCTAGGCATGCCACATGGTACATGTGCTCATTGTATTCCTCCTCAGAGATCGTCGCCATCGGGATACGGGGATAGGTATTCTTTTCGCATTTCGTCTCCTCTTCCCCTCTCTCTTATAACACTATTCCTCTATCTTACGTTTCAGAAGCCCTCGCCTACATCTCAATATATTCAAGCTCTTCCCAGACTATTTTTCAGATCCTCAGATCCCCAGATTCATTCAATTCTATCTCGCTTCTTCTCCTGTTCTCTCCTTGATGCGCCCTGTCACACGCATCATCTTCTCATCTATATATGTCATCCTCCGCGCATCACATCATTTAGTTTTGACATGGGAATAGCGTCTCTGCATCCCCATCACCACATGGCCCGCCTCACCCAGTACACAAGGTCTCCTTATCATAGGCCTTCCATTGGCTAATTATCCATATCCCCGATCAAATACACATATTCTACAACATCCATCTTTCTCCATATTCCCTTCGCTTTCTTGTCTGCCTTCCTGGCGCCTAATTATTAAAACATGTCTTGTCTCAGCCAAAGTATTTTATTTGACAACCATGTGAGTATGTTCATGTATGTACTTTTGAACGTCACTGATCCCTATAATCGATGGAATAGCGACACGGACGCTATTCCACATATTCCCCCGTCGCATTCCGTGGAATAGCGTCCCTGAACGCTATTCCACGAGTTCAGTATGTCTTTATTTTTATCAGACAGAGGCGCATAATCATGGAATAGCGTCCTAGGACGTTATTCCATAGTTTCCACTTTATTATTTTTGTATAAATCAACGGTGCGTATTCATGGAATAGCGTTCCAGGACGCTATTCCTTGAACACGCACATTTAATTTATATAAAAACAATAAAGTAGCAATCATGGAATAGCGTCCCAGGACGCTATTCCACGGATCTGTCATGTCTTCGTTGGCATCAGTCAAAGACACATAATCACTGAATAAGGGTTCTGCTCCTTCAATGATATTGTCTTTATGTGAATCCAAAATGTGTGTTCATGGAATAGCGTCCAGGGACGCTATTCCATGATTGCTACTTTATTGTTTTTATATAAATTAAATGTGCGTGTTCATGGAATAGCGTCCTGGAACGCTATTCCATCATTTCCACTGGGTTGTTTTTATATAAACCAAAGATGCGTATTTATGGAATAGCGTTCAAGGACGCTATTCCACAGCTTGACTCGTATTTATTATTGCCCTCCAGGGACACTACCCATGGAATAGCGTCCCAGGACGCTATTCCGCGACTTCATCATATCTTCTTTGTCATCAATCAAAGACAAATTATCCCTGAATAGGGTTCCTGTTCCTTGGGTTTTGCTGTCTTTATGTAAATTAGTGGTGCGTGTTCATGGAATAGCGTCCTTGAATGCTATTCCATGGTTTCCACTCATCTTTGTTATCACCACTCAATGGTTCATAACCATGGAATAGCGTCCGTGAACGCTATTCCACCATTTCATCATGTCTTTGTCTTCGCCTGTCAATGCCATTACATCACGGAATAACGTTCAAGGACGCTATTCCGTGGTTTCTGCTCTCTTTGCCTATGTACATTTAAGGTCCGCAACTTTTTGTCACTTGTCAATTCATGTCAGTTGAGGGTGCATATTTATGGAATAGCGTTTCTGGTCGCTATTCCATGGTTCACCACTTAAGATCCCTAGGAAAACCCTAGATTTACCCCAACCCATTTAGAAAAACTCCCTATAATGTCGAGGATGGAGGTGAACGGCTGCTTCCCTTTCCCTTTCCCACTGATGTTGTCGCTCGCTGTTGGGTTCTTGTTGGACTCGCGACGGGCCAATGAAGAGGAGACAGCGGTTGAGGAGCCCTCGACGAACATGTCTTCTGGGACGACGGAGGCGAGGCGAGGGCGTTTGGAAGGAGGCGGGACGGGGGACTGATCCTGTTCACGAGTCTCATTGTTGAGGACGCGATCGATCCAACTCGGAGTAGACGACTGGCTGCGGGTGCGTTTCTGCTGACGTGCAGCGGAAGACGAGTGAGTGCCAGCAAGTTGACAGGGAGGGATATCTACGTCGAGATCGAAGTCAGGGTAGTCAGCAGGGACAGGATGGGGAGCCATGGGGTAATGCGGATCGATGACCGGAGCGTCGAGCGTAGGAGGGGTAAAGACAGTGCGTGCGATGCACTGGCCGCGGTGCTGAGCGAGCTCGAGGGCCATTGGGGCGCCGAAGAGCAGGACGCAGGCGTCGAATGGGCCGTACGGAAGGTTCGTCAGCATTGACTTGAGCTTGACGTAGAGATCTGTGAGAACTTCCTCCGAATAGAATCCCCAGTCGCGTTGGAAGATGGCTGCCTTCCAGACCTTCGAGCCAGAGGCCCATGCCAGACCGAGACGTACCATGTTCAAGTGGCCGATGCCCTTGGCGGAGTGCTTCTTGGTCCAAGGCTGTCCCAAGGAACGAGTGCGCGCAAAATAGCGACGGACGGGGCTCTCGGGGTCGCACATGGCGATGATGTAGACGACGATCATGAAGATATAGCGGGCTTGGTCCTTCGTCCCCTTGCGCGTAGGATGGGGCTCCCATGGGAGCTGGCGGATTGCGTGAACTGTGGTTTCTTGGGTCGCTCCCAGAGGAACGACGTGTTTGCTGGCGTCGTCGTAGAACATGTTCGGGACGACCTTGGAAGTGCAGAATCCGACGATTAAGGCGAGATGGTGGACGGGGTAGGCGAAGTTGAAGTGCTGGATGACATACCTATACGTGTCTAACACGTATCTCGCTTCCTCGGGGCTCATGTTGGAATCGACGAGGCTGAGTTGTTCGAGGGGCATGTTGAACTCCTCTGGGGGAACCTGTCGATTGAGAACGGTGTAGAGGTCCTGGATGGACAGCTCAGAGGCGGTCCAGGGAGCGCGAGTGTTTTGCGCGGCGGCCCGTCGACTGGAGGAGCTGGCGATCATCTGATGGGTGACCGAAGGATTCTGCGTCATGGCGAGCTGCATGGTACGCATTTGCTCGTACTCTGCGCCATTGAGCTTCTTGCCGATGTCGATCCAGAAGCGTGGTGACGCGAGCCTGGAGGGACGCCCTCTGTTGCCAGTGTGGGGGGGTTTGTCAGGGACGAAGCTGATGAAAAGGCTGTCGGAAGCCATGACGAACGCTTGACAGACCCAACGGTCGAGACATTCCTTTCTGCGATTCGAAAGGACCGGGCTGACGGTCGGCGTTTTGAAGTCCTTGGGTGCGCAGGAGGCGATGTAGCTGACAGCGATTTTGATGACCGTGTTCATGGCGCCACCGCTGAGTAGAGGAGCCTGGATAGGACCAGAGTCGCTCTTTCCCATCGCACAGAGGAGGCGAGCGAACTGGAGGACGGTGATCTTCGACTTTTTCGGATTGGGAAGGCCGAGATACAAGTCCTCTGGATTTGCGGTGATCGCACGCAGCAGAGCGTCGTATGCGCCGTCCTTGTATGACAAAGGGTGGGGGGACTTGATCCATTTATCGAGGGCACGCTTGCGCTCGTCGTGGTGCTGCTGGGTGATGATATCGGGCGCCGCTGCAAAGCCGGAGCTCGTGGGCGATGGCTCGAGCATCTTCTTCAGGTCGTCTTGGACGACTTTGCAGACGCTCGACTTGACATCTGAAATGTAGACTTCAAGTGCGACCTCGGCGACCATGGCTGCATGCCTGACTGAAGGCGCATAGGAACTGTATTTTTGAGGAGGCATGTGGTAAAAGATCATTGCTATGCGAAGATCGGTGAAATATGCCTGTGGTATATGGAGCACAGTGAGCGATGATAACTCAGACAGTGAAAACGAGGGGAAGGCAATATCAATGTGTGAATAGAAAAAGACTTACCAGAAAGTGAACGGAGCCGTAAGTGAGTTCTTGAGCACGACGAGATGCCACTGCAGGGAGCTTGTTGGGACCGACGGTGGGGTAGTCCTGCGGATTCATTTGGAACGACGTGGTGACGGTGGGACTGATGCGAACGACCGGGGAGAGAGTGGGCATGCCGAGGGTAAGGAGACTTCGCACAAGCCACAAAGGGCCCATGGACTGAGTGGACAACACCTTTGCATTTCCTGTATGCGCGTAGGCGAGGATACGCTCTAAGATGGCGCATATTTCGACATCGATGGTTGCTGGTCTGAGAGTCAAATCGAGGTTCGGTCCGATCGACAAGACGATCTTCTCGATGTTGTCCTTGTGATTGTCGAAGATTCGCTCGATGAGAGATGTGACACCATATGTTGTCCATTTGACGAGAGCAGGGAAAGCCTGTGAGAGACATTGTTCAGTCAGCATAAAACAAGAAGAAACAAGAGAAATGAGATGAGGACGTCGCTACTCACGTCAGCACGGAAGACGACGATGTGCCTCTTGAGATCGTCAAATACATGGGGGTGGCTCCAGGCGGCGGTTAGCTTGAGTATGATGCCCTTGTATACCTCCCTAAAATAAATAATGAAATATGATAGTGTTGATGAGTGAAAGGGAAATGCGAAAGAGAGGGAGTAGGAGTACTTACGTTCCATGCCTCTGAGCCTCAGGGATGTTGTCAAAGTCGATCTGATAGACGTTCTCCATGCGCAAAGCGCGTGGAACGTCGGGGAGGTCGATGCGCTTGTCGAAACGTTGATGAGGGAGATTGAGAGAACACTTGCGCCAGATATGACGATGGATTCTCCTGGCCTCAGGGGTTCGAGCGTACGCGCCGGCGAGGGTCATGCCAACTGAGCCCTGGCAGACCTCGTGCATACCTGAGCTGGGACGAACACGATGCGAGATGCTATTATATCCCTGAAAGCAAACCGGGGTGACGACGGGCGCGGTTGTGAAGAGCTCATCGAGCACAGCGTCCTCCTCGTCATCTGTGTCGACGACGGTGGCACGTCGAGATTGAGTGCGCTGGGTCGACGAGCGGACAGGGCCTCGTCGTCGGCCATAGGATCGACCATCGCCACCAAGGAAATCGTCGTCGTCGTTGTCATCGTCATGGTTGTTGTCTTCGTCATCTTCGTCCTCATCGTCAGCATCAGATTCGACGGCGTGCGCTCTCTGAGCGGCAGCATTGGCGTTCCGCCGTTTTGCGTGTCGCTTCCGGGAGGCATCGTAGTGGTCGTTGATGTTGTCGATGAAGGGGAGGACGGCGGTGGGAATTGCATTTGCTTGACAGTTGCCGATGCTGCGCAAGAGGGCTTGAGGATACAGGCGAACATTGGTGGCGGAGCGATGGTCATGTTTTCGACCCTCAGGCATGTAAGGAAACTGAGAAGAAGAACTCTTCTTGGGGCGATCAGACGGTCTCGTCCAACGAAGACGCTCCTCCTCCTCGTCGTCGTCGTCGTCGTCGTCGTCGTCGTCGTCATCGTCATCCGAGTCTGTTACAGAAACGAGATCGGGAATCTCGTCGTCGGTATCGGTGCGCTGATCATCATCGGGAGGGACGGACTGAGGCATGACAGCTGGCTCGAACATGTCAGCACAAGTGGAGAGATTGAGGAGGGGAGCGCAAGGCAGAGCGTCGTTGTCGAGAGCTGCAGCGTAGCGGGGAATGCGACGGCCTGAGGGATTGAAGATGTGAATAGGGTTTCCCTGCTCGTCTTCATATGGAACGAGATGAAGATCTCGAATACGCCGACGAGTGTCCGGGTTGGGAGAATCGTATATAACCGGATTCTTCTGAGTGATTTCCACGAGTGATCGCTTGGTCCACTCCCGGACCTCATGGCATCTACGGACCGGATGTGTCAGTGAATGAAGATTAACTTGCGAGAAAAGATGTTCTTACGAAATATGAGAGGCGAGAGCGACGGAGTAGAACTGAATCTTCGAGTACTTGCGAGATCGCTTCCATACGTCAAGCTCGGCATTGAACTGGTCCCTGACGGCGACGGGCTGATTCTGACCGTAGCGCACCGAAATGAAGATGGGATCATTCTTCAAGAGGAAGCCATCCTTGCGCCACTCAGCGGGAGCCTTAGATACCCAAGGTGACCATTCCGCAGCGAGAGTCTCACTGAGTTTGACGCTGTCGACGAGGCGCATCTCCAACGACGGGAAATCACTATGACCATTGCGATCGGCATGCAATGCGAATGATGGAATATCGTCCCGGGACGATGTTCCGGAGAAAGTCAGGGATCGGATACCATGGAAGATCGTCCCAGGACGGTGTTCCGCGGAATAAGACATAGCGGTGAATCGCGGAATATCGGTCGAGGACGATATTCCGCACAAGTGGACATGTGAATGAATAAAAATATGAGGACATGGTCAGCTATGGTTCCCCGTCACGTAATAAAGTGTACGTACAGGATGTTCGTGCACTGAGATAGGACGAGGTTCTTCGGATCGGTATCGCGGGGGGATCCATACGCTTGATGGATGGCGATGGGCTGGGTGGGGATCATGCTGACGCAGTGGGCGATGAACAGGCGCATTTGCTCGATGTGATGGGGCAACATGCGCGAATCGCCCCCCTCACGATCGGATTGGGAGACCTCTCCCAATTGCTCTCGTGTCTTCTTGTCTGCGTCGAGAGCACGCCAATCACGAGGGCGCATAGCGAGCCACACCTCCGACAAGCCGCACCGGCCGACGTACATCATACGCCGCTCGGTATTGAATCCTCGGCGACCATACTTTGCCTTGAAGACACGGTATGGCTTGTGCACGTCGAGAACGAAGCTGAACGTCGGATCGACGACAGCGTTGGGTAAGATGGCGTCAAGACCCCGCTCACGAGGAACGACCTCTTCATAGTCGATGAAGTGTTCCCGAAGCTCCCAGACAAGACGGTCGCTTTCGGAGGGAATGACGTACTTGGGATCAATCTCCAGCTGGACCTTCTTCCTCAATAGGTTGATGGCGCTGGCCTTGTCGGATCGCCGGTAGTTGCGCTCAAGGGCTGAAAGAGGAACCTTGATGGTAGGCTGTTGATCCCAATTGACAGGCATTCTCTTCGTGTCGTTGTCATAGAAGAGGAGCCTTTGGACTTCGTCTTGCCCGACACCATCGTCAGCGATGATCCCGTTCGGGACATCGTCGATGTCGAACGGTCCCAGCGCACCGGCGAGATCGAGCTGGAAGTCGCTCGTCTCATCGGCCCTGCGGAATAGCAGCGTGTGTGAGACATGCTCCTGCTCTCGCCCATGTACGACGTTAGAGTAAGTAACACTCACGCATTTTCCTCACTAACGAAGTTCATGAGAACTTCGTGCGCAGGAGGCGGCGCGTTTTGTTCGTCGGCAGCATCACCGCTGGAGCACGGAGCGTGAGCAACAGGTGAAAGGAAACAAAAAAACTAAAGGAGCATGATTCGACTCACACTTCGAAAGGAGCAGCAATATCATTGATATCCAAGGCGCCGTCCATTGGTATCGAAAGAGTAGAGCAGTTTTGAAAGCGAGTAGAGATGGCGAGTGAGCGAGAGAGAAAGGACAACGCTAGGAGACGACGTCTGTAGTGCTTGTCTGAGGGACAGGCTCTGCAGACAATGCAGGGGAAGAGGGCAGCATTTATAGACGGATTGTTTGTTTGCATCGTGCGTTCGGCCGTACGACCTCATCGGACAGCGTACGGATTCGGACCAGTCTGAAACATGTTTGTCTGAATTGTCCCTTTGCTGCCGAAGCATCCATGGCTCAGCGGCTCAGCCCTTGGACCGTCAAAGCATCGGCATGCATGAGCCGAGCATTGAATCTAGAAGGTCAGATCGCGAAGAATGTCGAGTCTAGCCAAAAGTGGATCGGACGCATCGAAACAACTGCGGGATCATCGGTAATTCCGCGTTGAGGACGCAGGGCGCAGAATAGACTTTCACATGAGAAAGTGGCGCTGCTGCGGCGGCTCCCATGAATGGAAAAATGAGATCTGTGTTTCAGATATACTTCCGGGGACTCCGGTCGAGACGTCGCGAAGCGCTGAAGATAGCGTCTCCCTATGAAACAAGGCTACACTTGGACTCAGCAGATTCCGTGAATGGGAGCTGAGGGCCAGGCGCATTCATGAGCACGCAATGTACACTATTAGATTGTGATATTGCTGTGTGTAAACGACCATGAAGCGTAGCGTAGATATGGAACGACATTAAAAAGGTAACCTCTTTAGCGAACCGGACGATTGGCACGAAAATATCGTAAGCGAAAAAACACGAGAACCGACGTTATCGGCGGGAGACGTGAGAACTACTACTATACGTCGGAAACGAAGAATTTCACATCTGCAGAGGATGCCCTGGTGTTCGAGCGAGTGTTGTGAGTAGTGTTCTGTGCCACAGAGCCACGTCGGGAGCCTCGAGAACCTCCTCCTCGATATCCTCCGCCGCGAGCACGGCTGCCATATGTGTAAGGGTTTCTGAGAATGTCATTAACCTGCTGTCCGACGCCAGCCGAGGAAGTCATTCCAGGCTCAACCGGCGAATGAGACTCAGGGACGGGGTAACGGCGCACGTCACTAGACGTGCCGGCTTGTGTATCCGTGAACTCGTCTTGACGCAATTTCTTATCGGCAGCTACATGTCGAACAAAGTCAGTTGCAGACCGAAACCTAGATACCAGCAGAGAGAACATACGTTGTCCATTTGCTGTACTGTTGGAACGATCGCGCTTGCCCGCCGTAGGGGCAACACCCTGGGAGAAAGCCTGTGTAGAGTCATCTGTGTGACGCTTGCGGAGGCGCTGCTTCAACTGCCATTCATAGTCAGACGGGTTCATTGCCTGTGAAGAACTGCCTTGAGATGATCCGCCCATTGGCTGTGATTGATCAACGACGGTAGGAATGGAGACAGCATCAACCGCTGCAAGGACTTCACGACGACTCTTCATTAGAGCCTCCAGGCTGCAAGTCTTCAAGACATCTGGGGACATATACTTCTCGAGCTTCTTGATTACCTCAGGAGCGAATGCGTCCAGACCCTTCTTTTGAATCGCGCGGACGGCAAAATTCATCTTCTTCAAGTGATGACTTGTAAGTGGCAGCACTGTCTCTGCACGCAGAAAGAAACATGCGATGTGATGTCAGTCACAATACCACGTGCAGGGTTAGGTTAGACATTAGACTCACGAGTTTGCCCGGGCAATTTGACGAAGAAATTGACGTCCTTGTTCTTCGTGACATCGCGATTGAACTTGTGACGCTTGGGGATAGGAGATCGCCAGTATAACGTCTCCTTCGGAGTCATCTCCATTTTCGTCTTTCGCCTGGGAGGAGGATCGGGGATAGCATCGACATCGATGGCCGGAACCTGAGTGAAAGGAGGCTGCGAGGCATCGACTCCTGTGAAAGAGGACGTCCATAAGCATCCGACGAAAGTGACACGCATAGCTGTGGATGTGTGGAATATCGTTCTAGGACGATATTCCAGTGATATCCGCATAGGTAAGTACGTAGGAATACCGTCCTGGGACGATATTCCAGTGATATCCGGATGGGCAAATACTTAGGAATACCGTCCTAGGACGATATTCCAGTGATACCTGGATATGCAAGTACTTAGGAATATCGTCCTAGGACGATATTCCTCGAGGTGCCATGTATGGTCACAGTTAGGAATATCGTCCCAGGACGGTATTCCCGACTCCGTGAAGTAGAAATGAATGTGCACTTACCAGCTGAGGTAGAGGCTATGTCGACATCGTCTCCAATGAGCGATATTGTCATGTCCGTCTCTTCGAAACGACCACTACCAATGATCATGTCCTTGAACATGCCCATGTCGTCCGACGCTGCGCTCGATTCCCGCATGAAGTTCTCGAGCAACTCCGAGTTCTGTTCCAGAACGTCAAACAGGTCGTCCATACCGGGGTCGATCCAGTAACCGGCCTCTTCCTGATCCACTGCCATGCGGTCGACGGGTGGGCATGGATCTATGTGCATTTCCTCCATCTGGCTACCACCAAAGTAGTCCGTGCTTGCACCTATGCTCGACGGTGGACCACTTGCAGGCGGCTCGTCCGTAGCAATACTCCCGGGCTGGCTGCTATCGATCTGCAATCGGGGAGCCTCTGCGTCAGTTCGCTGCGAGTCTGACGGTATGTAATCCGATATAGACATGTTGGAGGATGCTCTAGACCTTCCGCCCATCTGCTTGTGTTCAGACACAGGGACCTCCTTCGCTGGGTCGGCGGGTTCCTGTCCCTCTTCCAGAGTCTCCTCCTCAAATTCGGTTTCTGGGGGCGCTTCTACCTCTGTGTCCGTCTCCATCGGTCGTTCGTTGTCGTCCGGCTTGTAATTCTCCATATCCAACGACGGAGGGAGCGGTGCCAACTCTTCATCCGACTCGGGCTCGTCGTATAAGGTCTTCAAGTCGATCTTCCTCCGCACACCCTTCCCTTTGACATCCTTCTTCCCATACGCTTCCTTGTCGTGCGTTGTGCCACCCTCCTCGCTCTCGGCGCTGCTGAGGATATCATCCTCGTCGTCGTCATCCTCCTCCTCCTCCTCCTCCTCATCCTCCTCCTCATCCTCCTCCTTCTTGACGATTGCTGGAATGTCCATCGATGGAGGTGCGGTCTCCTTCTTAGTCTGAGAATGTGTCTGGGACATCATCTTCAAAAGCTGTCCGTACAATATTAGCAAATCAGATCATCTTCAATGAATAGTTCCTCTCTTACCTTCGATTCTCCCTCCATGCCATCTATATACCTTGTATGCGTGCCATGCGTATACCGTCCGTATTCGACTGTTCCCACGTCGAACACGGCATGTTCGCCCTCATAGTCGCAGTGATCCCAAAGGTTACGACTGGCGTTGATGTCAAGAACCTGTTTCAAAATGGATGCATCAAAAGGTCAGCGTCTGAGGCATGTATGTAAAACGATGTGCATACCTTCGCTAAGAGTTTTGTCGCAATGTGAACCTCGTGCGCAACAGCCGGGCGCGGAGCACGTTTCTTCTCAGTCCCCACATCGAGAGCTGGCAGTCGTGCGACGGATGTCCGTTCGATTGAGCGGATGATCGTTTGAATCTCCTGCCGATAGTGCGCCTGCATCCGGATGCGTGACAAAGACTTGAGACCCTCCTTTGCCCCTTCCACTCCCGGAGCCCATGCACGCTGAATCGCCTCATTCTTCTCCATCGTCCGTGCGAGTATCATCTCGTCGCAGAAATGAAACCTCGGGACAGGAAGCTGACAGAACCGGTTCTGGGCTTCATTCCACTCCTTCTTCGGCTGCACGCTGCTCTCGATCGCCTTGCGCAGAGCTTCCCGCAAGGCGAGCGTGTCCTGGTGCATCGTCTTGTGGCGATACGTCATCAACGTGTCCTCTTCCACAATCATCGCCGCACAAATCCACTTCGGCGGATGCGTGCGAACAAGAAGACCGGCGATTCGGGATGGCAGGTGAGCCCGATGCGCGCACCAGGAGGTGGATGAGTTCCCGGTTTGGAAGCGAACGCGAGCTTGTATCTGTCCCACCGCTTTTGCTCGAGATTCTTCAATGGACTCATGAGCCAGCTGTGACAGTTTTGAACATCAGCGCTGTTCCGATCAGGGAGCCAGGCCTCTGCGCTGTAGATCGACGACCCGCTGTTATCTTCCCTGGAGTTCTCGATGACGCTCTCGATCGCTTTTCTGTCCTGAACTCTGGGGACCCCAAGCTCCACCAAATCGCACTCAAGGCGAGTGAGAGAACGAGGACAGTAATCGATCATGACCTGTACAATCTACAGGACCCGTCAGCACACTACCACGAATCCAAATTACTGATAACGGCGACACACCTTGTGGTACGCCTCGCGGGCGCGAATGTCGGGGACCGAGCGAACGACGCTGTAGATGCAGGTCGACCCGTCGTTCATGATTTGCTCGCGTGCGTTCTTGCCCCGGTAGTACCACCACAGACTTTCGAAATACGAACACACCTACATGCATGTGAATCAATGAGACAGTAAGACAGCGATCAGAGAAAACACTCACCTCTTTCTGCGCCAATGGAGTCCTCAAGAACATCTGATTGACAGTCTCCATCATGAGCGAACAGAGCATGGGAAGGGGAGGCGAGCGATCAACGTCGGACTGCCTCGACAGCACAAGACATGTCCGTGCGAGCACTCGATCGGCGTGCTCTGCGGTGATCTCTCGCCTTTCGACGAAGGGGCCCAGACATTTCTTCAGCCATTCGATGACTTTCGTTCGATATTCTTCAAGCGCAGTCAGGTATTGGCCTTCACGAACACCGAGCCAGGGGACAGGGGGAGACGCGAAATGGTTCTTGAAGTGCGTGTTGAGTCCTGACAGAGTATCGCTGTCCTTGAAGAGCTTGAGCTCGCCTTCGGGTGCCTCCTTTATGTCTTCCAGCAACTGCTTCGCTTTGACGACGTCTGGATCCTTGGCATACTCCTCCTTGGATAGTGTGTCTTGCTTCTTCTCCAGAACAACCAGTAGCTCTTCCACCTCCTTGAGCGATGGGAATTTATCGCTCATCGATTCCAGACGACACATCTCCAGATACTTCATATCGAAGATCAAGGAGAGATGCTAAGTGAATGTATCAGCGTCAATATGACTCTTCATATACTGAATGGGACTTACCGCTGCATGCGTATCGACGAGAAGATAAAGAAACTTCATGGAGAAGATGCTAGACCCTCTCCAATAAGGGCCCATTTTGTTCATTTGTGTCAGCATGCGAACGACGTGATAGTTCGAAAGAACGCGATTGCTACGCGAATTCGCCTTGTCTTCTTTCATGATCTTCATGCTCTTCAAGACCGTGTCGAAAGCCTCTTCTCCTTTTAGAATCGATTCCTCCAACTGCGCGAGCCTCGACACAAGAAGTTCCTCGTGTGTCTCCCCATACCGGTGCTTGACCTCATTACGCGAAAGGTGCCGTGCGAGGGCGGAATTCTTCTCGAGTACACCTGTGATAAAACACGAACATAAGTATATATTTCTATGTACACACAGAACCCTCCATCACGGAATATCGTCCTGGGACAATATTCCTCGCTACGGACATGATCTCATTGCGCGGAATATAGTCCCAGGACGATATTCCGCGGTATGATCGTGTATGCGATACCGCGGAATACCGTCCCAGGACGATATTCCGCGCTGCAGACATAGCTCCGCAAAGGCGGAAGATCGATCCTGACCGATATTCCGGGGTACCCGTATACTCGCCGTAACGAGGAATATCGGTCTGGATCGATATTCCGTGTATCGACGAACGGAACAGAGGGAACATGAACTTACGGAGATCGTACAGCTTGACACCCCACCAACGAAGCTCTTCGATCTTCTCTTGGGCGGCGGTGATCTCCCTCATGAGCTTGCCGTCCTTTTGCGTCGCTCGCGCGTCGCCATTCTCGAGCTTCTTCACAAGCTTCTTGCGATCTTTCTCCATGGTCGTGATCTTCTTGCGCAGCTCGTCAACCATGTGATGCACCGCTGCATGTCGATGCTGCCCCCCGCACGCCGTGATGATGTAGCCGCTCGTCTTGAATTTGAGCTCGGGAAGATCGACCCCACCCAGCTCGTCCTGGCTTGGCACCATGTCGAGGTCCTCCGGATTGATGGCCAGCGGAAGCTGCGAATCGCTGGCGAAACTGTGCACCCCATGCACGTCGAAGTTACCCTCCAGACCGTCGCGCTGCTTGATCACCATAGGACGGGGGTTGAATCTGCCATACGACGTCTTGTACTTCACCGTCTCCAGCATGTCGATCTTCGCATATCCGACGCAGGTTTCCTTCGCTGTTCGGTCCATCGCTAACGTTTCCGCAGGGACCGGTTCGAATTTCATGACCTGCGCCGCGCACAGTGAGCGCGCTCCTTTGCTCGAAAAAATGTAAGACTCACCTCAACGTTATCATCGTCTTCCTCTTCCTCATACTCCTCCTCTTGCTTACGCTTTCGCGCAGGCTTCTTCTTCTCTTTTTTCTCGACCGCCGCTCCCGGCGCGTCCTCGCTGGCGTCCTCAACGGCCTTGGCCGTTTGTCGCCCTCCGGCCTTCGGCTTGGGGGCGCTCGGCCCCGCGGTCGCAGCGTTCGCTTTAGGAGCCATTTCGAAGTGCAGAGAACAGGATTTGAAATATAAGCAGAGGTTGAGTGAATATAATGGCGGATTGAGTCCAACAGCGCGACGTCCAAATGAGGAAGGCCGCGCTGCACCGGCGCGCGCGGATGCGCCCAATGCGGACATAGTTTCCCACACTTGACTCGATCGAGTCGGCGCATCTTTATACACGCAGACTTCACTTGTATATCATCCTTGCCCTCACTTCTTGTACACAGGCTCTCCCTCTGACTTCTCCATCTCTGTAATAGTCAGCTATTCAATATATTCTTCGCCATCTGATAGATACCAGTGCCATCGATCGTCCGCGATGTTCGCACCATACAAATCGGTACGTGCTAAGTACATACATCCTAGACTGGCGCTTCGACTTCAGCTCATAGCTTCGGGCCATCCTTCCCTTGATCTGGAATCCTTAACTCGCTCGATCGCCCAACAGAGTGCATGGAAATGATGTGGTGAGCTAACCCGATCATCTCCCTGTACTTGCTGATCGGAATCCCATTCTCATCGCAGCGCACCATAGATTCCAGATAAGACCGCCATTCCTAGTCGTGCCATATCCTGTCACCTACTAGTAAGTCGCTTGTCTTTGTCTTTCTCTCCTTCTGACTTACTGCAAACCACACAACTCGTTGCGCCCATGCCAACCAAACTGAAGAGAATACAAATGGCTGTGTCATCGGCCGGCGCTCCCACTCCCACTCGAGGCCATCAAAGCCTTTCGTAATCATGGCGCACACCCCAACCAGCGTATCGGCGGGAGGCGGGAAAGGATTCTTGCCAGGCATGGTGTAAGAGGAGGGAGAATGACTGAATATAGGTCTCACCCTTCATGCCAGTGTGCTTTCATATATGTACATAATTAGCGCCCGTGTACAGCCATCGACAATCTTGATCGCCAGCAAGCCGGGGACTTTGATATGTGCAGGCGTACACGAGGCCGTCTTCCATCGTATGATCCTTCATACTGAGTGCATCCAATAATATATTTATATTACAATCATGATATCTCCAATAAAGAAGCTTCTTTATTTGTATACTTATTCACGAGTAAGGCTTTGATTTTGATGCCCGTCGGACGCTCACAATCACGGAATATCGTCCTAGATCGATATTCCGCACTTGATCATGATCGAGATATCGCGGAATATCGTTCACGGACGATATTCCGCATTTCCTCGTGATCGTGTTATCATGGAATATCGTTCCTGACCGATATTCCTCACATTCGTATGTTTTCAGACTCTATAAAGTAAACGTGTACTGCATCTCGGCGATTAATATCTATCTACATTTTACTGGCCGGCGTGTATGTGAGCGATCAATCTAGACAGAGTTATTTATCTGCACGTATACTCACGAAGTCAATACTCACCGTGTATGGGCTCAGTCTTCGTCTTCCATCAACTCGTCATCCATCTCGTCATCCATCTCGTGGACAATCTCTGCGGCAAGTTCCACCAACTGACGGTACATGCCAAGCTCCTGGTACATGATGACCCCCGGACTGTGCGGCCTCAACGTGCTTATCAGCACCATGTACTGCTCAATTACTATTATTAGCTTCCACGTCTTCCGTTATTTACACCATCACTTACTCCGTAGAATAGGACTCTTTTCGCCCATTCGTACCATACTTCCGCAGGATGCGCCACACTTCGTGTCACAACTCCCCACGCCCACTGCAGCTGCAGCCCCGCGTACCCTATCTGCGCAACCCCATACATCTGCGCGATGTACTCTTCTTCGGAGATAGTGGCCATCGGTGATTAGCAGGAGTTAGTATCTCATTTCCTTTAACCATTCCCTCCTCTTATAACTCTATTCCTCAATCTTACGTTTCAGAAGCCCTCGCTTACAATTGAATATATTTTCACTCTTCCCAGACTACCTGCCCAACGATAAGGACACGGGAGCATAACTATTCAATCGCCCTGCCCATCTAATTGATGCGCCCCGTCAACCACGTCCATTTCTGATGGACACATGTCAATTCCCACACTAACATCGAAGATCCCCCACAAATCCCATCATTTCAATTTGACATGGGAACACAACGCTGCATTGCCATCACCTCATGTTCCGCCTCACCTGATCCATGATGTATGGCAATCCTCCCCGTCCTATTGGTCGATTCGTTCATCTCTCTATATCCCCAATCAAAGACACACAATACGACACAAGCAGCTTTGAAAACAGTTTCAATCTGTCTTATACTCTGGTCAATATGGGTTCCCTCTATTCAAAACATAAATATAGCATATTTTTACTAGACTACAAAATCCTTCTTTATGTTCATCAACTGCATGTTTTACTTTATCTCTCATTTCATATTCATTCTGATCTCATAATCCCCGGAATAGTGTCCACATTGATATTCCGCATATATCAGATACCTTCATTTTTGTCCCATTCTGATCTCATAATCCCCGGAATAGTGTCCACATTGATATTCCGCATATATCAGATACCTTCATTTTTGTCCCATCGGAGGTCTCGTAGCACGGAATATCGATCCTGACCGATATTCCGCATATTATCACGTCTTTTATTTTCATCTTGTCAGACATCATGCATCACGGAATATCGTTCAGGATCGATATTCCGCGTTTCTGACGGTCATTCTTGTCCTGTAGTAGAGGTTGAATATTGCGGAATATCGTTCACGGACGATATTCCTCACTTCTCACTTTGTCTTTGACATTGATGCCTCACAGTAAACCTTCATGGAACATCGTTCAAGATCGATATTCCGTGGTATCTCACTGAAAACCCCTAGGAAGACCCTAGTTTTACCCCGACCTATTTAGAAAAAGTCCCTATAATAATAGGAGACAGGTCTAGACAATGACATCATAGTCCGAGTCCACCCGATAGCGGGATAATGCTATTGGCTCGGTCTCGTCGGCAACTATTAATAAGATATTGTGCCGTCGTACGATTTTCAAAGTCGTACGATGCGAGGTATTTCTCGCTTACCAAGATAGAGGGCCTGATGAGTCTATAAAAGACGAAATGGGTCGGTGTTGGATCCCCAGCACCTCATTGCCTTGCTCTGTCTCCCGCTCCTCAGCAACTTCCTCCGCTAAGGTCGCCTTCGGCTCCCATAGCTCCGTCGTCGCTTCGTCGCTCCACCACCTAACCTAACCTAACTGTGCACCCTGTGTGAGCTCTGAACTCGAGGGGGAAAAGGAACTTGTATTTGTGAGAGAAATATGACAGATTTTATACTACGAAAGGAACGCTACGACTATCGAGAGTGGCACACTAGTACGAGTGGCTTTGCATTGTCCTACACGAGTCCGCCTCACCGAGTGGCACGTATCGAGGCCATCGGTCGAGTGACGTCATGCCGAACGCGGAAATGAAGAGGAACATACGATACACCTCGGACCGATATCCGGCTTCGATGGTACGCCGCGAGACTCGATACCTAATTGGGAAAGACCGGACGCGTCGGTGTGCCACGAAGCGATGCATGCGCTGTACGAGCGGCGTCGAGTGGCATCATTGTTCGCCGAATGCAGGAGATGGCCTGAGATCTACGGACGAGGCATCGGAACGACCGCGCCGAGCTTCGAGCAAGTGTAGAGAACGGCAGAAGACGTTGAAGAATGTCGAAGGGTACTGAGCGTCGGGGTCACATGCGTAGTATCGACGGACGTCGAAGGCTAAATCGAAGTGTTGGACGACTGAGCCGAAGTGCCGGGCGGGATGCGATTGCCGAAAAGAGCTGTATCGGGGCCCAGAGGGGCTTGGCGCCTATCACCGCGCAGCGTGATCGGCCGACTCAGCTGTGTCACAGCCGGCACTGTCCACAGCGTTATCCATGCACACTCTCATAGGTATATGCTACTCACCTTCTCCTCCTCCTTCTCCTTCTCCAGAGCTGCTATCAATCTCCTCTATCTCAGGAGGATCCGGTTGCTTGCGGCGGCGGCCTCCTCCGGTTGTCGTTGCTTTCTTTGGAGGCATGGTACAGGTACGTCTCAGTCTCAGTGTGGAAGTCGAGGCATATCGAACGACCAACGCAAACCAGCGCCCAGTCGATCGATACGATCACTCGACTCTCACAGTCACATGCATCGCCCGCACGTGCCTTCTTCGCGCATCCGCATGACCGAACGGATGCGTGATATAGAGGGTATTTTGTGGTCTATACAAGTGCGCAGATCGCGCTTCCGTTTGCTCGAACGGATGCGCGATCGACGCGGTAAATATATCCCCAAATGTATAGCCCCAAAGGGCAAAAAACGTGCTTCCGTTCAATCGTGCGGATGCGCGTTTTTTGCACTTCAACACTGCACATATTTACCCCGTCGATCGCGCTTCCGTTCAATCATGCAGATGCGCGTTCGACGAGGTATATGCGTATAGTACCCGAGTGCCTCGAACGCGCATCCGCACAAGCAAACGGAAGCGCGTTCGTGCATATACTTCACTTCTGTACATTCAGTACTCCGTTCGCGCTTCAGCACGCTCTATCCGAAGCGCGCTATTTTCTCTCAACTCATGTATTTATGGTATATTACCCTACTGTACAGGGTTTCGCTACATAAATGTACCTCCCCCCTCCTAATCGGACCTACCCAAACCCAGAAGGGAGGTAAGTGTACCCCAACCCAGTTAGGAAAACCCTATATAATATACTCGCTTCGCTGGCAATTATCATTTCGAATGCAATGAGTGGAGGTTCATTTGTGAAACGTAACATAAGACAGCAGATTAGCATGATGTACGACGTGAGAGCGAAGCAAATGAGATATGGGATACGTTAGATGTGCGTGAAGTTGGCAATGATGACGAGTAAGACGATGAAGGGGTGTTATTAATTCAACATGATACTTTTATGTCCTCAGCGAGGCCATCCGTCGCTTACGATCAGAAGCCCATACCGCCCATGCCTCCCATACCGCCCATACCGCCCATACCACCTGCTGCAGGTGGCGTCTTCTCCTCCGCCTCAACAACGCATGCCTCGCTCGTCGTGAGCAAGCTAGCCACACCTGCTGCATCCACTAGTGCAGTACGAACAACCTTCAAGGGGTCTACGATACCCGCCTTGATCATGTCGACGTACTCACCCTTGCCCGCATCGTAACCCCAGCTGAACTTGTCAGGAGCGCCGTACGTCGACATGAGGGTGCCGACGATGACGGATGCCTCCTCGCCGGCGTTCTTCAGGATCGTACGCGAAGGGTACGTCAGCGCACGCTTGATGATAGAGACACCGAGGTCCTGGTCGAAGTTCGCGGTGTTGATGGGCTTGACATCTGGTGACGACGTCGCAACCTTCACACTACCCGGAGCATTCGACGCGAGTGCAAGAGATGCCTTCAAGAGCGCTACACCACCACCGGGAAGGATACCCTCTTCGACTGCGGCGCGTGTCGCGTTGAGCGCATCGTCGTAACGGTCCTTCTTTTCACCGACCTCAACCTCACTGCTACCACCGACCTTGATGACCGCGACACCACCGCTCAGTTTGGCAAGACGCTCCTGAAGTTTCGTCTTGTCGTAGTCGCTCGTCGTAGGGTCGGCGATCAGACTACGGATCTGCTCGCAGCGGGCCTGGATGGAATCCTTCGAACCCTCGCCGTTAAGGATGATAGTGTCCTCCTTAGTGACGGTGAGAGAACCCGTGGACCCGAGCATGTCAGCAGTCATGCGCTCAAGTTTGATGTCAAGTTCATCGGTGAAAACGGTACCACCGGTCAGAATAGCGAGATCACCGAGGATCGACTTGCGGTTGTCTCCAAAGCCTGGTGCCTTAACAGCACACACCTGGATCTGCCCTCGAAGCTTGTTCAGGATACACGCAGCGAGCGCCTCTCCGTCCATGTCCTCCGCGATGATGAAGAGCGGTCGCCTTGCTTGAGCAGCGATCTCGAGTGCGGGGAGGATGTCCTGGAGGAGACTAATCTTCTTCTCGCTGAGCAGAATGAACGGCTTCTCGAATTCGACCTTTTGGCTCTTGACATCGGTGACGAAGTACGGACTGATGAAGCCACGGTCGAACCGCATGCCCTCGGTGATCTCAATCTCGTCGTCAATAGTCCGGCCTTCCTTCACCGTGATGACACCCTCCTTGCCGACCTTCTCCATTGCTTGAGCGATGAGATTGCCGACGTGAGTGTCGCCGTTGGCTGAGATGGTAGCTACTTGGGCGATCTCGGCGGTTGTCGTTATCGTCTTCGCATGGGAAGACAAGAACTCGACAACGCGGTCCACGGCAGCCTGCGAACCCCGGCGGAGGTCCATGGGGTTGCAGCCGGCAGCTACGTTCTTGACACCTTCCGAGTAAATCGCACGCGCAAGCACAGTGGCTGTAGTCGTGCCATCACCGGCAATTTCATTTGTCTTCTGCGCTACATCCTGGACGAGACTACAGAAGCTGTGAGCACAATGAAGGAAGTTGATCGAAATTGCGGCTTACCGAGCACCGAGGTTCTCGAACTTGTCCTTGAGTGAGATGGATTTTGCGACAGTGACACCATCTACACACTGTCGGTGAAGACCTTAGAGAAGTAAAGATAGCTGGAAAACGTACCCTTCGTGATTTTGGGACCACCGAAGGACTGCTCAATGATCACATTACGTCCTGAACGCAACGGCTATTTAGAAAAAAGGTACTGAAGAGTTCTCGTACACACATACCCTTCGGACCCAGGGTGACACTAACTGCGTCAGCAAGGACGTCTACACCCTTCAGGATGCTAGCGCGACCCTCATTTGAGAACTTGATCTCCTTGTGTGCGCCGCGGGCCAGAGTTGGCTTAGCTGCCTTTGCAGCAGCGCGACGAAGAGCAGAGGACGAGGACTGAGAGAGGTGGTGCATGATGAAGAGGGAGGGATTAGCAGAGACGGTGAGCAACGCGTGGACGTCCAGCGAAGAGCTTTATGAGCAATTTCACGTCGAACACTCTAGAATCACGCATCACACTCTCGTCACAGTCACAGCCATCACGCTCTTTGCCACGTGTCCCGCCTTTGCCCGATCGCCGACCGACGCATTCAGATGTCGAGCGTGAGGAAAGTGCGCTCCCACGAGGTACAGGCGACAAGTCATGGAGGTGATAATAAATTCATTTGAATACAAGGCGTTATTTTTTATTCCGCTATACACCTATCGTAGCAGCAATATAAAACGTATGGTAGGAGAATCGACAGCAGCAAGAAAGCAACCTCTGAATTCGGACCCAAAACAAACCACCCATTCTCTAGCCTTCATTTCCACCTTCATCCTCGCTCTCCCACTGCCCGAGATGAAGACCGAGTTCTCGGACGCTCGAGATCGCAATCAGCAATGAGTGGTTCGGGTCGAACGTCATCAGCATCTTCGCCATATCTTCTAACGCGAAATCCTCCATCTCCTCGAGTAACATGAGGTCGTCTTTGTCATTCGCAAGTTCAGATGCTGGTCGCGCCGCACGAGCCTTGCGTTTATCAGCGAGACTCTGTAATTGGCGCTTCGTGGCTTCGATGACGCCGTCGTGGATCTCAATTGGCAGAGCGGACGGTCCCCCAAGGAGGCGCATGCAGTCGCAGAAGCACTTGTACAGTGACGCGAGGAAAGACGCATCCGTCTCGGTCCCTATGCAGTTCACAAGCTGCGAGAAGGTTGCCGAAACCATTTGGTTCGTCAGCGTCCCACTGCCCTTACCGCATGAAATGAGCATCGGGATCAATCTGCGTTGGGCGTCAAATATCAAAATCCACGCAAGTGGGAAGTTGAAGAAAACCATACATGGCGCAAGCCTCTCGAACACCTTCGTGGAAATAGAAGCGCAAAGAGGGAAGGACTAGCTCGAGGCTTTGTGACAGGTACGGTGCGAAACGCACACCGAGTGTTGAGCAATATATAACAAGCGTTTCAAATGCCTGGCATTTCTCTTCGAGTCCAGAAGTCTTGATCCCTACTTGCTGTCCGTCCATAGAGATCGTCTCCCAGCCGTCCTTCTCCTCTGGATCTTCGTCTTCGTCTATAGCGGTACAAAAAAGTTCATCGAAAATATCCCGAAATCAAGAGAAAACCACCACCGTACCGTATATCGATACATCCGGTTTAGCACTCGCAGCGAGTAATAGTGGGGGCATAACAACGGGCAAATAAGGTTCGAATTCGGGACCCATGGCTTGACAAACTTTGGCCCATGTTGCGATCAAATAGTGTCCTAACATGGTATCATTCGGATCCGCTGGGCTATCTGATACGGCCAAACAACATTGTCAGCGATTACATTGACGGCTTGCTCAAAATTCCGATCACTAACTTTGGATATGCATCAACAGCTCGATAAACGTGTTGGCATCGGGTCTGAATACATCCCGGCCGACAGCGATAGCTGATAAAAACAAAGGTCAGCATAATTCGGGAATGTTATTGGGATGACAATCACCTATCAACCCTGCACATTCCATGGCCTTGACTCTTAATTTCTGATATTCCGGGCCGTTGGCATTTTGCAACACGTTCAGCAATAACGGCATGATCGAAGTATAATGCTACGGGGTGTTTTCCCATCAGCACAGGATCAACCAAGTTAGACACCGTGCGGCACAAGACAATTGTGGCATCGATGACTTTAGCGGTGACATTTATTCGGGAAGAAACCTGCCTTCGCAAATGTCGCCTCACTCGCATCTGCTACCATGGCCAACGTGGTAATGACTTGTTCTTGGACGTATTTCTGCGGTGACTTGGTACCGTCCACAGAAGACGGGTTGAGTAGTCTCAGAAGACGCTCGACGATCGAATCAAGATATGGCAAGAGAGTTTCGCGTTCGACGCCCTCACAGAAGTTGATGAGGGCCGCAGCCGCATGGGCATGCACGCTAATTAACCAAACCAGGATGGAAAGTCAGAATATGATGAATTTACAGGACAAGCTTGTTTACCGAGGCTCTGGAGCTTCAAGGGTGGGTATGAGAGCAGCGAAGATCTGCTGATGGTATCGTTCCTGGATGACTTCCTAAAATGAATGCGCACCAATGGACTCTCAACATAATATCACACGAGCGGATGGTACACCACAAACCTCGAGGTCTGTGCACAACTGACCACTATTTTTCAATCGGTCAATGTGAGTCGCATGACAGTGTACTGATAGACTCACATGCACTGACAGGCCGCGTACCGGACACGAGGGTGCGGATCGGCAAACATCGGCGTAATAAGGCTATGAAAAGTAGGTCAGCTTCCGACTACATGCAAATGCCGGCGATGCTTCCTCACTCCACCACCTTGCCCAATTCGTGTTGCATGACTTTATTCGTTCCCTCTGCAATCGCAGCAATAGCCATGAGACCCGCATGGCGCAATCTCCAGTCATGGCTCGCGAGCATGGCAGGAATGTATTGGAAGGCTGGAGGAAGGACGGCCTTCCCGCCGAGCGCACACGCTAGACGGTCAATCGATTGTTCGTATACATGCGGATACGTGTCGTCTGTGGGATCCTCTCCAGGCTATGCCGACCATCATCGACACATAATATCGCAGCCAAAATACGAAACAAACGTACCTCCGCCTCCAGCCATATGTCAGTTTCATCTTCAGGTATCTCGCCCATGCCCTCCAGACACCCACGGACGACAACAGCCGTCCATCCTTCGACGCGCTTAACCATCACCGGACGCGCCTCGCTGAGACTGATCATGAACTCTAGAGCAGCCTTGCGCACTTCTTCCTCCTCATCGTGGCCCTCGCGCTCTTCGGCCGTCTCTTTACCCTTGCCATTCCCGTTCTGCGACGGAGGTGGAAAGACGAAACTGCTCCCACCTGCTCCTGGGTTCGGACGCGCGACCGTAGGAGTCGGACCAGCATCCACTGCGGGAACAATAAGGGCTGGAAGAAAAGAGAGTAAAGCGCGTAGGTGCGGCTCAAACAGGACTGGATGGCTAGAAGCCAAGGGAGTCAGAGTGGAAAGGAAGGCTGGAAGATGCGTGTGAGGAAGATTTGGAAGGGTGTTAAGCATGGGATACAGGAGAGACAGAATCTGAGCTTGTTGTGATAGATCGCAGGCTGACAAATAGACCGCCGACGCGCGTAAAGCAGCCAGGCGGACCTGAGCGAAAGCTTAAATCCAATCCCCTCGGAACAGAGGGAGAGATACCTACATCGATGCTCTCCGGGTCCTGCAGCCCTTTCTGTAGAACGGGCAGGACCGAGTCGGCCTGCAAGTCCATGATCAGGTTTGGGCATCCAGAAAACACTCTAAACGCGGCTTCACGGGTGACTGCATCTGAATTACTGGCCATACTGAATGACTGCGCCTGGAGCGCATGCCACGGCCTGCCGCGGACCATTGAATTATTGGCGAGATCAGACACGGTATCCACTGTTTTTCGCCGGACGATAGCGGACGGCTCGTGAAGGAGGGAATGAAGCAGTATACGCTCCAGAGTTGCAAGACTTTGCGACGAAAGATGGTCGTATAACGAAAGGTGAGTAGCCGAGGTCGACCTGAAGAGAAGACGACGGAGAAGAACGAGCGAGAAAGAACGCATCTGGAACGGTGTTATGCTACAGCCTCATGCACATACAGATGTGCTCACCACTTCGGTGTCTGCATTTGTGGAAAATTGCGCGAGCGCGAGTAAATATAGCTCTGGCGTCTGCGCGAGACGGTCGTTCACTGCCTTCTCTGCACTGAGAGGACATCAATACGTTTGACGGCGACGTGCGAAGGAGGCTCACTTCGACCGGATCTGGTTGTCACCGAGAACGAGATTTGACAGGATTTGCGTCAGTTCGGCGGTCACCTCAGGCGGCACTATAGTGTCCATGGTGGGGACAGCTCTTGAGGTTTGTCCAAATGGTGAGATGCGAGCGCGTCTGCAGCACTACCGAACGTCGCCAACGTAAACAAAATTTATGGGGATGAGTAGGCAATGGTGGTATGAAGTTCTCTATTAGAGAGTGGGTTGTGTTAGCGGAGGTATATGAGTGCGAGAGCTAATCTGCACGGAAGATTTCGAGATGGAGGACTCTTCCCCCCTCGGCGCTTCCGACAATATGGATGGCGCTTCTTGGCACGTGCCCATGATCGCAGACATCAAGTGGCCGGGAGAGCTGAGAACTGTCCAAGTACGGTATGTTCATTGTTCACAGCTAGCACAGCAAATTTGTTCTCCATCGCCTCATGCTGTACTTTTGCCATCTGTCTTGCATGATCTCTCCTGCAAGTTAGTTTCACTTTAGATCTGTTTGCCATGCGAAGCTTGTCGGACTTGGTGACCCGCTTCGGGTCTATCATTGACCGCCATCTGTGTCCAGCTTCATTGACTATGTATCGGGCTTAATCCGCTTTATCACGCCGAAGTCATGGTATGTGTCATCGTTTATGCCATCTATCCTGTATCAGGTAGCTAGGAAGCGTTCAGAACTGCTCGGCGGCGTAACAAAGAAAGTGGGTTAGTTATTGTTTGATTGGACGTATGATTTACTCCGAACAATAACTCGCTCTAAATACGGTCCTGGTATCTACTGCACTGCTCGTGCTGTGCGATTCATGCTGTGCTGACAACTGGCAGCCTTTGTAGGAACTTGCTAATCGGTCTGGCTACCATCAATGTGTTGGGTGAGTTAGTCTATCATAGTTACGTAGACCCGATACAAATGTCCTTTCGATCGCTTAAATCGAGGTTTCTCGGAATCTGATGGACTTCGATGCAAGAATACTCTTGCGAAGCGACATCCCATGCGAAGTTAATCTCCGCTGGGAAAGGCAGTCAGAGACCATTCCTAGTTCCATCCGTCAACATCTTACTTCACACGTAGAAGCGATGGTCATAACGATACAGAATTCAATAGATGGCACGTATATGCCATGGCATTCAGTCGTCGTTGAGGGATACCCGGTGTGCGATATTAGCAAAACCTGTCGTCTGTTCTAAATGCATTTCTGGACGGCAACGCCTTTGTCTCATCTATCATTTCAGATGTGAACGCCTCCCCAATGTTGTATCACACCTGTAGGCGCTCTGCGTTGACCGGGATGATATCGATGTTGTAGCATTGTGACTACGGCTTGTCATCTATGATCTCTCACATGGATCGTTCGGGCCAAAACGTGCGCCGAATGCGGATGCTGCATCATGGCCATAATATCAATGGGTGGATTTACTTCTGGTGTCATAGGAGAGGATGTAGCCACTTACTGACAACGCCTCTATAGCCTGTAGTATTACGATAGGTCGCCTAAGTTCATAGCCGGCGGAACTCCGTGAGTAGCCCGGCCTTCATGATTTAAATTTACTGAATTTCGCACTGTTAACGCTTACTTAGTCAAGTCCAGCTGCTAAATGAAAAACGATGTGTTATAAAAGGTGTTATGATCCCGACTCTTCGATATTGGCAGATCGAACACAATATAATCATCATAATAAGGAATTCTAGAGACAAGTCGTTCCCGACTCCAGATGTGCTATCGAGTCTCGACTGAGGCAGTCTAGAAGTAGCCACCGGCTTGAATATGATCTGTGAGTACACAATCAACAGTTAGATTCAAATAAGGGATTCATTTTAGCTGCCGGCGGATGCAGTCTACGTGCCTAGATATCGTGCATATCGTTCAAACTCTAGGACTCCACACGAAGAAGCCTCGACCGTCGACTCACAAGTCTAACGCAGTGCGGCCCTGATCGACGTGCCTTATCGCTACGCTTCCTAAATCAATAATCATCCTGTTTGAATCGCAATGAGCCTGGGTTTGATAAGTCAAGCTTACCTCAGAGTAGAGGTACGTTAGCAGAGAAGTCAAAAATAATATAGTCACATCCATCAGGTCAATAAGAATTTATAGGGTGTCCTTCCTCGGACTATAGTCAACTCGAGAATTGGGCGACGGCATGCGCGGCTAGAAGGAGTCGCAGATCTCGACGGTAGGACGAGGCTTCCTCCCAGGGGCTCGAGACTCGGTACGTAGATCCTGCTCCCCTAGCACACCATATTCGGTTACAGCTGTAGAGCATCTGTATGACCGTCGTGGAGCGATTGACATGCGAGATGTGGGCTATCACTCCTAATACGGTATCCTGGTATCGGAGGCATGGAAGATGACGTTTGAGGAAGTTCGAACGCGTTAACGTTGAATGGGAAGGCGTATGTACCTGAGAACGTCTCCACGACAAGATCAAGACCAAATGAATATTAGGCATTGTCATATTTGACGGTAGTCTCGAGTCCTGGGCCGGCCTCTTTTACATATTCCACTTGAACAGGCTTGAACAGCTGGCTTCTGACTCGGAGCCGATTTATTACATGACAGATTGGCACCCCTTTACCCCGAGCACAAAATTTCGAAAGGGAGAAACTATGATTGCCGCAACACACAGCCACGGCTCTAGTCGATTTGAGGGAGATAGGCTACGTAACAGAGGGAGTCAGGACGAGATTGGGCCCTGGCCGGGTCGCCCCTGAGATTCTGATAAGGCGTCGACCAGTGCCAACGACAGCCACCGCAAGTCGATCACTTTAATCAATAAGCGCCCGACGCCCGCGCTCACAGTGGCTGTAAAATCGAATAAGCCACATCCGCCTTTCGTCCTCTCAACTGCTCATCACCCTCGCAAAAGCCTTCCATACTCTGTGGACACAATATCTATGCTATTGGAGAGTGTTATAGGGCCACACTATCCACCTAAGCCGTAGTTGGCCTGCGGCAGAATCTGCTTTACAGATTTACCTACTTATCAATGTGCCGTTATCTGAGACCATGGAGCGTGCCTCGCGCCGTACTTCCTCAAGTAGCCGCTACCGCAAGCCCATAAATACAGGACGGTCGTATACACTGCTTGGATTGCTTCTGCCCTCCATCATCCCCCACCCCCGGTACCGGCATGATGCACAAGCTGAACGTCGTCCAACCCGTGCGCAACTGGGCCGGTAGACTTCGCGGCGCGTTCAACTCCAAGGAGGCCTTCCTCCAGTACATCCATACGGACGGTAATGCTCATGCCTATCACTCATGGACCAACGAAGACCTTAAGCCGTCACCGCCTCACATGATCAATTGGCGATGGTACAACTTCTGTCTCTTCTGGTTTGGAATGGGCTTCGGCAACTGGTACGCCTCATACGCCTCTGCACTACACTACACTTTACTGAACTGCTGCTCGCAGGACACTTGGCTCCAGTCTCGTAGGCGCTGGGCTGTCATGGTGGCAAGCTACGATCGCAGTATGGATCGCCGCTTTCGTTTCAGGCACCTGCATGGCCCTCAATTCTCGCGCCGCCGCGAACTACCATGTAGGCTATCCCGTCATTCTCCGTACCTGCTTCGGTATGTACGGACATTACTGGCCAGTCATCGCCCGTGCTGTCTGTGCTTGCGTATGGGTGTCTGTCATCTGTACGTCCCGATCATCTATCTCATCTCAACATGGAAAGACTGATCGATCGTCCTACCAGCATTCGAAGGCGGTGCATTCGTGTCCACCATGATCAACTGCGTGGTCGGTAACAAATGGAACAACCTAGCGGTGCAGTTTCCAGGGTCTGTAGGAACGACCGTTCAGCGTTTCGTCGGTTTCCTTATCTTCTGGGCTATCGAATTGCCCTTCTGCTCATTGCGACCGACCCAGCTCAAGTGGCTTTACACCCTCAAGGCGTGGACCCTACCGCCTTCTGTGTTCGGTCTCCTCATCTACTGCTTGGTTCAGAGCAAAGGTGAGCTCGGCTCGACCGCGGCGCTGGCCGGGACGACCTCGCTGCCAAAGGGCTCCGTCCTTGCCTGGCTATGGGTTAGCTCGATCAACTCCTGCATGGGCAACTGGGTATGTCTCCGGGCTACGATCTGACAATATCATATTAATTAGTATCCTTCAGTCGACGTTCATTGCCAACATGCCAGACTTCTCCCGGTACGCTCAGAACCCGAAAGCAGTCTTTTGGACGCACATCTTATTTGTGCCGTTCCCGGCAGCCATCGTAAGTTTAGAGCATCCCGACACTTCTGGTACACGGTACTGACGTTCCTTGCAGGGCGGTATGATCGGGATCTTCGGCACAGCTGCATTGCAGAAGGCGTGGGGCGTGACCATATGGAACCAGTGGGATGTCTTCGATGCGATGCTCGAGCACACCTGGGACGGCAAGATGCGCTTCGCCGTCTTCCTTCTCGCATTCTGCGCAGCGCTCTTCAACTTCGGCTCTATCATCGGCGCGAATCTTCTCCCGTTCTCGAGCGACATCACTGCCCTCTTTCCCGCCTACTTCAACATCCCCCGCGGGATGTGGTTCTGCTGCATCCTCGCGCTCCCGCTGCAGCCATGGAAGATTCTCGCATCTGCCGACGGCTTCCTTGCGTTTTTGGACGGCTATGGGATCTTCATGGGCCCGACCGCCGCGATCATGATGACGGACTACTGGATCGTGCGCAAGGGCAACATCAAGATTATGGAGGCGTACAGCTCACAGAAGGGTGCGACATACATGTACTTCCACGGCTTCAACCTCAACGCGTGCTTCGCGTACTTCTGCGGGATGATCCTTCCCTTCGTCGGATTCGTTGGGACGTTCGGCGTCACCGTGCCTGCGGCCGCCACGAAGCTGGACGAGATCGGGTGGTACGTCAGCGCTGTCGTCGCGGGTGTCGTGTATGTCGTACTCTGCAAGATCCGCCCGCTTGATAACATGGACCCCAACATGCCATGGGAACAGCTCGCGCGCGAGTTCGCACTGTCCCGGGAAGTCTCCGAAGACTCGGTCAGTGTGGAGGAAACAGAAGATAAGGTGGTGGATGTGGATGGAGACGCAGAGAAGGCCGAGGGCTACGTAGTCTCCTACGTACCAGCTATAGACGTCTGATGACCTGTTTGCGTCTCACTTCTGAAGTTCGTTTCATAACTTTTGTAGGTTCATTATCCTTATGCCATCCAGAGCTGCGATGTATATTACGATGACTAGATTTATAGCTACTCCTGCTTCGACAAAGTCATCATATCTAGGCTGCTTGGGAAGCCCCGTCAGTTTGTTTGCATAACGTCGCAACGCGAGTTCAAATTTCGATGACTGAGTACTGATCCCGTGATCGCGACTTCAAGGGATATCGATGTCAGTGTCATGTCACGCGAATCCATTCAATTCAAGTTCTAACATGCGCCCTTTCAGCTTTGCTTCAACATTGTTTCTGAAGCTACCATTTACAAATGTCGCCGGCTGCTGTGTTTCTGATCTCAGTCTCGATCAGGACATGACTTGAAAGCGACTCGCAGCAGCGGTCACCTCGAAAAGCAACTGAATCATAATATCGGACTTCCTGCAAGCATATGGCCCCCAATCCTATCATTAATAGTAAATCAGTCTTGAGACGCCGTCCCACTCTGACAAACGTATATCCACCCCACAACGGCATCCAGCGTATCGCCGTTCGGATGACTTCACAAAAGCCCCAAGAGTCGTTTGACAAAATCTACTCTTTCACGTATGTCTTTTGTTTCCTCCCCCAAACGTACAAAAGGTATACCGATCTCTTGTAGTGTGGCATATAGGGTCTCGTTATAAGTCCATGGATCTTCGAGCGAGCGCACGCCGTCGTCCTGAATCCATTCCTCCACAGGAGGAAGTATGACTGTGAAATGCGAAGCCTGGTGAGAACTTGCAGTTCCTGGCATTGACACACTCGATCACTCACTGAACTTCGACCGCCTATATAGCGGGAACATTTCCTGTAGGCCAGCATCCTCTAAGAGTAATTGACGCCTACTGGATGCGCCTGGCACCACTGACGTTCCGGCGTAGACAATGGGGTCTATCGCCGATCTGTCGCTGAGCAGTATTAACCCTACGTCCTCGCGTTCTGAGATCTGTAGAACATTTTGTTCTGCTCGCAATTGTGCTGCCATTATTGCGTTCTGCATCTCGTATGTGTCTACATCTGCCCTCGAGAAACCTTGTTCTCTCATAACGTTCCTGGCGATCTCTTTGATATAGCGCGACGGATTCATATTTAAGCTTTTTGCAACAGCGTCGCATAACGTTGTCTTGCCACTCGAAGAAGGACCTAGGACAAATAGTGCTCGCAAATTTGACTCTTCGGCGTTCTCTGTAGGGTCAATGTCCGCAGGATGATCTTGGGAAGCCCAGTCTTGGGAAGTTCGAGTTTGCGTCCCTTGGTTGGTCGTACTCATGGTTGCGACCTGCTACCGCGCGCATCACCGTCAAATGTACTCGACAGTCATCGTTGGTTTGATTTTCATACCTAGAACCGTCTTGTCTTACTCGAGGGTCGAATGAGAGGTCAGCTTCTCCAATCGATGTGGCAAGAGGAAGCACGTAAGCGAGTTGTCCAGGTGATGTTCCTGGGGAGATTACTCGGTATCTGTTTACAGAGGCAGTATAGCGGCCTTCCTCCTTTTGCCGCAAGGTTCAGAGAAGGCGCTCAAGAATCGATCTGACGGCGCCTTTTTTGCCCAGGCAATTAATGATGTCTAACCCTCATATATAAATGCCAGCCCCATCCGAAGCGAACGCTCCTCGCCTTCTCGCTGTCTCCCACCATTCATGAATTATGAGCCCTGCCGTTCTCAATGACAATCCTCGACCTGAAGACACCTCTTGGGTCTTCAACGCCGCAATCCCAGCTATTCGACGCGCAGGTTTTGGCAAGCATGTATCGTTCTCCGCCAAGGCCATCACTCTGGACATGATCTTATTTCCATCGAATCGCATCTTGCGTGCAGATGATCCTTCAAAATTCATACTCGTCTCATTTGAGAATCTCAGATTTCCTGACACTCCTGCCTCGACATCGAGAGAGTACATAATGCGTCTTTTCAAAGCAGGTCTGTACCTCAATGGTGTGCAATACCGCTTTTATGGTCACAGCAATTCGCAACTGGTGCAGCATACTTTCTATCTACTCTTGCGAGCCTTTCTGATAAAAGCAGAGATCACGCAGCTGCTTTCTAAGAGAAGCTAATACAGATCGTGAACTTGATGACAGAATCTACAAGTTTGGTGATTTCCAACGAATAATGAATGTAGCAAAACGTGAGTTGCTTGGTGCTTCAGTCCGCTGATAGTATTTCATCATGACCTACAGGCGCAAAACGGATCGGACTACTTTTCTCGAAAGCTGAGCTAGATTGGATTTTGGATACACGATGGACAAAGGATATCGATGATATCGTTGTCAATGGAGAGACATTCTCCGATGGTTGCGGATTGATGTCGAAACGATTTGCTGTTCAGCTGAGTCGCCACAAGCGATTTGTTTTTCATGGTCGACCCTATACTCCATGTGTGTTCCAAATTCGGTAGGTTAAATATGCACGCTCATCTATCTGTCCTGCTGAATTGGATATAGGTATAGGGGGTACAAGGTACATCGTGTATGAAGCAGTTTGCGGGTATACTGAACCATGATCTATTCTGACGATTAGGGTGTGCTGATGTTACATCCAGAGCTAAGCGAGGAGCATCATGTGCACTTCCGAGCGAGCCAGAAGAAGTTTACTGCAACTCAAGACAACACATTCTCAATGGTCGATCATTCGGTGCCATATGCATTCGGCAGATTGAACAACGACATCATTGTTCTTCTTGCAAGTCTCGGCATCGAAGCGGAACAACTGCTGGCGAAGCAGGAGTCCTACCATCAGTGGATTCAAGCAGCTTCTAGGGAGTGGGAAGTCGCATTTAATTTCTTATGCGCGCTGGGACACTATGAATTCGCTGAGCGCCTACTTCTTGACGGCATCGATGCTGCTGATGTACAGAGGAAAATACGGGCGTGTCAACTGTCAGAGCTGGCGGCTTTCAAAAAGAACGAGAAGTTCCGCTCTCGAATGATCATCCTCAAATCTCGGCTCCTGTTCGGCGTTTGTGATCCCTATGGCGTTCTGGGGGAGGGAGAGGTCCACGTACGGGTATCTGTCCCCCGCCGTGGGGCATCCACTCTCAAGAACGCGGAGGTCATGGTCGTCCGCAATCCATGTCTCCATCCGGGAGACTGCCTGAAGCTCTGGGCAGTAGACCATCCTCGCTTGTCTCACCTGGTTGACTGCATCGTATTTTCGTCTAAGGGAGGTCGTGCTGCTCCATCGATGAGCTCCGGGGGTGACTTAGGTGACTCTGATTGTTACTTGCGGCTTCTTAATCCGTCAGATTGATTGCTTCTTATCATAGACGGAGACAAATTCTTCGTCTTGTGGGATCCCGATTTAATCCCGAGGAAGGTTGCCGAAGTGAGCTTATCTTGCGGTCTGGTATCGCAGGTTGACAACAGGGTTATATCCAGTCGTACACGTACCCAGCGGCTAAAGAGCATGTCAACACTCAAGTAAACCGAGAAGACCTCGCAAAGCACTTTGCCTCCTATAATACGTAAGTCACCCACTCGTCACACATATCCATCTTCTTATACATGTGGTACAGGATGGCTCTTGCCAAGATCACGTCCCTTCATGCAAAATGGGTTCGCTGTAGCCCCAAAGGTGCTATGAGCGATGAGTGTCAAGACCTCAATGCGTTGCACTCTCACGCAGTCGACGGTGCATCAGTTAAGATCCCGGAGCGTTTGCTCTCACCTCCAAATCCAGATACACCATACGTTATTGATCTTCTACAAGAATCTGCCAAATATTTCTTCGATAACTTCTTACAGTCACAGCCAGGCGGATTCGATACATCAGGACTGCCTCAAGACGTCGCGGAGGTCGTTCTTGCCAAGTTTCTTTCCACGGAAAAGCTCACGATGTCGGAATATGAAACCGTCATGGTGGCCGCCGCATTTGCTAGGAGGAATAACATCGAGCTACGACCATTCCTGTGTCATGTTGACTTCGGAGCTCTTGCGACGTCCGAGAAGCATGCACTGAGCATGCACTTGAATTTGACACCAGAGCGTGATCCGTACATCTGGAATAGGTGCATTCACTTCGTTTTCACCGGGTATTGCATTGTCACTGATCAAGTTTAGTCTTGTCCGTTCTGCCATTTTACGCCCGCGAGACCTGGAAGGCCGAAATCTCGGAGGCCCTCTGCGCTTGCAAAAGTTATATTCATCATCGGAACAGGGCAGAGCAGCTTTCTTCGAATATTTGAAGGAAGCCACGCAGCAGTACAAAAGACGGCTGATAATCATGAAGGTTCGCTTATAATTGGTCTCATGCGTGCTTGTTGGTCACTTATAATCAATTATGCCCAGACAGATGACAGGTTCTCTGTCGGTATCTTTCTGAGAGGAAATATTCCTTGGGATGATGAAGTGAGGGTTCAACCGTCGTCCGCGATAAAGGCGTCTGACGTCTGTATCTGGGTATCACTAGCCCGAGATCAATGATAATGTGCTTGTTTGTCCTTTCATGCCCAACGCATCTGAAATAATGTCAGCGTATTGGCGCGGAACAAAGGGATACAGGTTGCATTGTAGCGAGAATGCTATGCAGCTCTATGACAAAGCCAGGGGAAATACGTTCATCTTCGTAATCCGGCCTCCTGAGAAGTCCGGTTCAGATATCGTGACGAGCATTGCATTGCAAAAGATTTCCGCGAAAGTGCAAAAGGTATTTCTCATTAATATGGTTAACAAAACAGCGATATTGACAGCGCATTCTATGCTAATTGATAGCAATGTGGCCGCATTTATCGGACCCCAGTAGTAGATATTGAGGTGCATGTTGTCTCGAATCGCGATCGTGTTGCTCATCAAGCATTTGACCTCCGATTCGAGCAGTACGATGATTTCATTATCCTGCGATGTTGTGAGCTAATACTTGCTTCCGTTGTGTAGAGTCCCTACGGACGAATTTCTTCGCAGATTCGACACTAAGCCTCAGTCTTTTTCCCTAAACACAATTGCTGATTTTGATTGGAAAGACGACGAGAAGGGTCGGAGCATATTCACAGGCTCAAAGCAAGACATTGGGCCCATGTTGGCTGACATGGACGTTGGCACCCTCCAACGATACCTGCAAATTGCAGTCAAGTTCCGAGCGGAGGACCGGATATTCTGGATATTTGAAGCATTAATCAAGAGAAATAACATTGCTCTGGATGAACTTGACGGTTGCATGCAGCATTACCCTTCGCTAGCATATTCTTTAATGAAGGAGTATTTGCCAGCGGGAACGGCAGCCATTCCCGCACTGATCGCTCCCATTGCCCCATCCCTAATTCGCAACGTGGTACGTTCCGCGAACGAACTCGGTATTGCGTCTTTGGCTGCTCTGGAAAGGCTTGCAGACGATATTCCACGACTCGATCTCCCGACTTATCTGGATATTCTCTGGTACATCCCACTTGCAGTCAGGTCTTCAAACCTTGTCCAAGAATTGCTCCTTGTGCTTCACGAGAGCCGTCTCTCTAGAGACACGGACGACGCAGCCTATCAGTATGCATACAAGTTTGCGCTCGGTATAGCCTTTGAGAGGGCTGAGGAAGCCGCGGATGAATGTCCTTGCGATGAAGCGGGAAGACCGAAGAGACAGAGGACTGCACCGATATCGGCGAAGTTAGTCCCCCCGAAGGCCGGTCAAGATTTGTCTCCAGATTCCTCGAACACGCCACTTGGTCAGGTCATGGCTCATGTGCGGGTCGACGCACAGACTCCCATTCGGATTCATTCTCACGTCCGGCTCCGGATCTCTTCGCCACTAGAAGGTCCCAACACCGAAACAGGTGCCATAGTTGTCGATGCAATCGTGCTCCGTGCCTCTAGGGGAGAATTGTACCTTGATCTACAACATCCTTTACCGCCAGAGTACCAGCGAGTCAATTGGTTGTTGTACAACGCCGGGAGTATTGCGACAGCCAAGGCGATGATGGATGCTGTTCTGAAACTTGCCGTCTCCAGAGCTGAATGTTGTGCTTTCGGAGGCATTATTTCGGGAGACGCAGATCCAAGGCATGATGAACAAGGCGTACAAGATAGTCATGAGGGGTGGGGATCCGCCGAGGTGCAACAGCGAATTTCCTCACTTAATGCAAGCCAACGCGATGCTGTTGCTTCAGCAGGGAGAGACAAAATGACCCTTATATGGGGTCCTCCTGGTGAGCACATTCGTCATAAAGACATAAGAAACAGCTCACGGCCTGTATAAATGTACAGGAACCGGTAAAACAACGGTGGTTGTGCAGATCTTAGCCCGGTTTTTGAGCGAGGATCCTGAGTGCAAGATACTTATGACAGCATCTACCCACAATGGTATGTACCCAGTCGTTTAGCCTTCGCATGGACATTCACAAGTGATGCGCCTAGCCGTCGACAATGTTCTGGAGCGTTTTTTGGTGGAGAACGAAGTGAATAATCTACTGCCTCAAGAGAAAATCCTCCGAGTAGCCACCGAAAGCTCGAGAGTCAACAAGAATCTACAGAAGTTTACAATCGACTCCCGTGTAGGAGGAAGTGTGAACGAAAACCCGAAGTTGATGCAGAAGGCGGAACAGAGAGTAAAAGAAGCTCGAATTGTCTTCACTACATGCAGTGGCGCCGGGCTAGGAATATTGCGGAATATGGACTTTGAAAATGTGCTGATAGACGAGGCTTCGCAAATCACTGAGCCATGTGCCTTGATTCCTCTTGTAAAAGGCTGTCGACGTGCAGTCCTAGTGGGAGACCAGTCAGTGCAGATTTTTCTCTACCGACTGCTTATACTCATTCACAGTCTCTTTTAGCGTTCAATTACGCCCCACTGTGCGCCCTATGGGTAAAGCACTCGAGTTTGATCGTTCATTATTCGAAAGGTTGTATACTGGGCCGGCTTATGCTCAACTGTCTCGCACTATGCTAAATGTGAGGTAGTTAACTCTCTAGTGTACTGATTTATCTGCTCAACTTCATCAGGTCCAATATCGTTTCTCACAAGCCTTGGCATATTTTCCATCCCAAGAGTTTTACGAAGGCCGCCTGAGGACAGGGACTACAAGGACCGAGGAGATCTGCACATCGCTAGGAGCGTCCTCCTTCCCTTGGCCTTGCGACAACCAAATGATCTATCCGGTCGTCTTCGTTCCATGTACCTCGGAGGAAGACTTTGGGCGGGCCTCAAAAAGCAACGCAGGACAAGTCGACCTTGTCAAATATATCGTCTCGCTTCTGCGTACCGCTCGTGACAAGGAGGATGCAAACCTTTCGGCCCTCATACAATCTATATCCATAGCGGCACTCACTCCATACTCACGGCAGGTGCAACTGCTCAAGCAGGAGCTTTCGTCCTTCATGAACGTCGTCGTCAGCACGATCGACGGCTTCCAAGGGCGTGAAGCGGACATTGTCGTATTCACCACGGTCCGGTCGAACGTAGAGGGCGACATAGGCTTCGTGGAAGATGCAAGGCGCTTGAATGTAGCATGGACGCGCCCGAAACTAGGCCTAATCATCGTAGGTAACCGAAGCACTTTGCAGGCAACAAGCACTCTGTGGCAGAGAGCATTGGCATCCTGTAGGGAGGTAACGATCATCCGTCCTGATGCCGTGTGAACAATCGATAGTAGCACGGGTATATGATGGGATTTCTATGACACGATGATGGCACATGGTCCTATTAGTAGTGTAGTCGTTCTACAAACAGCATCTAAAAACGAGCCTCAATCCTCACAGGCGGTGGGTATCAAGTGTAGGGCAATCGTATCACGCCTTCAGCGCATCGCCAGTCTTCTCGCCTCCGCCGAACATCGTCAGCATCTCTTGAATCTTCTCGCCCTCCTTCACCCAGTCCGGCCGCCGCAGGCGGAAGGAGTCCCCCTGCCTTGCGTATGCGATGTCGCCCAGCTTCCCGACGGCCTTCAGCTTACCGGGGTCGACGTTCCCGCGCTCAGTGAGCACATCCTTCCGCACATGGATGTATTTGACGATGCCAAGGATGAGCGTCGTCGTCACCGCACCCGTGTCGGGATGGACGATATCGATAGACTGGAAGAGCTAGTTGGAGAGGTTTGAGTCAGCGCGAACAAGATCTATTCCAATGTGTGAACGAGAGCGTACCTCGCATTCCATGCTAAACGCGCTCTCTTTGACGCGAGGAGCTTCCACATGAATCTGCGTAGTGTCCGATATACAGCATGAGAAGACCCGATACTAACAACGCAGCAGGAAGACATACGCTACGCTCTTTGGTGAGACCGCTGAGGGGCCATTCGCTCGTCTCTGGCGGAGCGTCTACGGAGCAGATGTTGGCGTTGTGGATGAACGGCTCGCTGATAATATTCACAGTGAAACCCTTGGTGGTTTTGATGTTCTCCGCGCTATCTTTGAGCCTGCTGGGGTGGTTGAGAAATGCGATAGAGACGAGGGGCGGGTAGCTGGTGACCTGAGAGAGAAGGCGCGGTTAGCCTGAATTGTAGCAAGAAACATAATACTCGTTCTAAGATGCTCACCATGTTAAACCAGCTGAAGGTTGGGATTGCATCAGTGATATGTATACAGTAGCGGAGGTCGAGGCCTCACCTGAAAGGCGCGAGATTCTCGAGGCCATTTGGTGAAATGCTGGACACAAAGGCGATTGGCCTAGGAATAATTCCGCTGACCATGAGGGCATACTGCAAGTTGTAAAACATTGTTATAGTACTCTATGGAATATGTTGGCGGACACTAACAAGTTTGCTAGGAGCAATTAAAGCAGGGTAAGTCTCGACTCAGATACAGCGGTCGCGAAGGACGTACCTTGGATCCTCGCGAGATGTATCAATGACTTTCCAACCTTCTTTCTCGCCGTCCAGCCATGCACGCCCCTCCGGTGTTGCATCTAATTTCTGGCCGAAGGTCCAGCCAGGGTTCGGGACCTCGGTGAATTTCATTCCTGTCGCATGTTCGAATGGGGGAAGCTCGGCGGCAGACATTATCAACTTGTGGCGGGTCCGATCTGGTACGTACAGTGTACGTCGACGGCACGCGCCCAGACTTATGTACCTCTGCAGGCCGGAGGCGACTCGTCCGACGCCCATTGTGTGCATCATGCCAGCCTACTGCGAGGCGTGCTCAGCGCCATCGCGCTCACTCAGCACTCCGCGAGATATCTGGTAAGCAGGCGATCTTATCGCACGCCAAAAAGCAGTCTCTTACCAACTTCTCACACAGAAGCGGTGCAGAAGGGTGCAGAACAGTCAGTTTTCCGGGGCCCTTCGACGGGTGCGGACAACTTGTTTTCGATCCGCTTCGGCCGCCTAGAGATCGGGATGGGCGGATTAGTGGTACCTCGCACGAGAGCATGCCAGAGATCATGGTTTCCCGTGATATGCTTACAAGAAGAGTGCCCCTTGACTCTCACATCTATCAGATCACCATGCTGCTGCAGTTTCACTCAGGGCGCCGTGTTGTCCGCCCAGCGAAAATCTGGACGCCTACGTATGGTACGTTCGGCCGAAACATAGACCAACCGATGCACAGCTTGAGTCCAAGTAGGAGGAGTCGCCGGTCCCGTAAGGAGAATATAATCAGGAATGTCCTGGGTCGCAACATTGGCATGCATACTTAGTACCTAAGTAAGTACGAAGAGCAATATGGTGAGCTGTGGGATTACTTATGCGATATATAGAGAGGTAATCGCACGGCCCGATCATCCGAACCGCTTGGAGGCCTTTATTTACCGATCGAGATAGCGATCACACTCAACGCCCACGGCGCCCAGCCTTGTGCTCTTGCGTTTCGTGTATAAGTACGTACGTACTATAGAGGAGCTAATTCTACGCACCCTGGGCTTACAAAGTTCAACCACGCCATAAGTCAAGATTTTGACTGAACTCGACAAGCGCAGTCGATTTTTTGACACAACGAGTTAAGCCATTGCTTCAGAACACTATGACACTAAGCGCACAGGGATAACTTTGGAAGCTTGAAGATAAACGTTTATGTTCCAGCGAGCTCGAGCCGCGTACAGAGTCCAGACAATCCAGACACTTAGGTTAGGTCTTAGAGCCAGACCTAACCCTGAGCTCAATGTACACCAACTTAGGGTTAGGTTAGCCTTTCGACCTCTCCCTCTACTTTCCGTTGCAAAGAGTAGTCTCATTTGAAGCTGCACTGTTGGTAGTGGGGAGTGAACCAGTATTACTTGGTCTATATCCGTCTATTTGGCTTCCGCGTCACCTCTGGAGTCCAATATGCCTGGAAGTAAACATGTGGTCCAATTATGGTGTACGTATATCACTTACTGTATCGCTCAAAGCTCACCAATCAGGTAGGTCACAACTTCGTTTCGGCCCCGAGTCCACGGTCGCATAAAGACTAAGGATGAGAACACTTGGCCTTTGGAAGCAGTACAGTGCGATACTCCGCGTGACCTGCCTGAGAAGTCTTAAAACGAAGGCGATCTCTTCGCGCTTCCTTACTTCCACGGTTCTCGCAGAACCATGGCACACCGTGCGCTCATATGCCCATCTAAGTCGTACAGGAGCTATCAGCTGCCCTCCTCTGCTCCCGCTCTTTGCCAGGCGAGATCATGCGACCTGGGAAACCGCTACCGATTGTAGCGGCTAGCGTCATGGGGATGGAATGGATTCACCTGCGGCATCCCATGCTCATCCAAACGAGCGTGAGTTGTATGGCCTCGACGGGTGACCCCCCCTTCCACCACGACCATCTTGATACTACTTGTCCAGTTGTGGCTGTTTCAAACCATGACTTCATTCGACTCGACTGTACTCTTTCTCATTGCGCTATGCACTCTCGCGGTATATTATTTCAATCACATCCGTTCGACATCTAAGGGCGAGCTTCCGCCAGGCCCATTTCGTATTCCACTCTTCGGTAATCTGTTCCAGGTCAACGCTCTGCGTCCTCATCCGCAAGTACGTTCGGTTCTGTCTCGCTTACGATGGCTTCTTAACCACACCGCTTTGTTCCCGTTCAGTTTCGACAATGGGCGCGCCAATACGGCCCCATCTTCTCATTACAGCTCGGGCCACAGCGCATGATCGTGCTCAACACCGCCGAGGCAGCAGACGAGCTACTCGCGAACCGCAGCAAGACGTATTCGGGCCGGCCAGAGATGCACGTTGCCCAGGACATCGTCAGCGATGGTCAGCGTATGGTTTTACTACCCTACGACCGACAGTGGAAGGTGTGTCCCGCCTTCACACCCGTCTAATGTCGCTCTTACACACTGGCCGTGTTCGACGTGTCTGCTACCAGGTAGCGAGACGGACGTTGCAGGGCGTCATCGGGGCAGGGCCCTCCAAGCGTCTCCGTAAGATGCAGGAGTTCGAGTCGCGCGTCGTGATGCACGACTTGGTCTGCCACGGAGACAGGAGCATCGCCGAGACGCACGTCCAAGGCCCAAACGGCGAGGTTCCTGAGAAACATTGGTTCTCCATCATCAGACGTTACGTGAGTGTTGACTACGTGATTCTGAGGGATACTCTTGAGGCCTAAATTGCACGAACGATTCGGTCTTGTTGTAGTCGACTAGTGTGGTTATGCATCTGGCGTACGGGCAGCGCATTCATCGCATTGTCGATAATCCGCATCTGTGAGTCTATCACTTTCGTCAGATTTCGTAAGGAACAACTGTATGACTTGCGGCCATAGACATAAGATATACGATGTTATGTCAAATTTCACACGTGTTGCACAATCGGGAAACTACCTGTCAGTGGCGCTTACTCCCTTTCCACACGCATGTTCTCACGAATCATTCTGAATTGTAGTGCTGATACCTTGGTGCCTCTCCGTTGGCTCCCCGATTTCTTGGCTCCATGGAGAGTAGAAACGCGCAAAATGCATGAATGGTAAGTGTTCAAATCCTGATGCCCATATGAGCGCCTTCTAATGCAGCCGTTGGTTCCAGGGAGATGGAGCTATGGGGAGGTCTTCTCTCCGACAGCCGTACAGCCTCTCACAACGGCATCGCTCGTACCGGATTCGTGCCCTCATACCTCCGCGCACGCGCTGAGGCGGGCCTCGAGGACCTTCCCGGCAAGGGTGTCGCCGCTGACGGCACCGGCTGGATGCGAGACAAGATGGTTGCTTATACTGCGGGCTCCGTGCTCGAGGCCGGTTCAGATACAACTGCCACGACAATGCATATATTCGTGCTCTTTATGCTGAACAATCCGGAAGCCCTGCAACGTGCTCGCGAGGAGATCGACGCAGTCGTTGGGTCCGATAGAATGCCTGGGTGGGACGACGAAGAGAAGCTGCCGTGGATGGTTGCATGTATCAAGGAGACAATGAGGCGGCGGCCCCCAACGATTCTAGGCAAGTGATGCTCTTCCTCGAATAGCGCTTGAAGATCGATGTATATTTAATTTTCCTCCTATCAGGCATGCCGCACAAAGCTGACGAGGATGACGTTTACAAGGGATACTACATTCCCAAGGGCTCTACCGTCATCGGGAACATTTGGGCTATACATATGGACTCCGAGCGTTACACAAATCCGGAGGCTTTTGACCCTGGGCGTTTCTACGACAAAGACAAAGCCACACGATGGGCGAGCGGACCGGATTCACACAATCGTGACCAGTGAGTCGCATCTTCAAATTCTCTCCACACACTTAATCCTGCCGTCGCATAGCTACGCCTTTGGCTGGGGCCGGCGCTACTGTCAAGGTGCTCTCATGGCAGAGGCTTCATTGTTCATCGTCCTTTCCCGTCTTGTATGGGGCATCGACTTTTATCCCCCGTTGGATCCTCAGACTGGGCGGACAGATGTGCTAGATGTTGACGACGAAGAGGGCACCTGGAGCGATGGCTTTGTCAGCGCACCACACATATTCCCGGTAGGCTTCAAGCCGCGCTCAGAGAAACATGCAAGGGTAATCAAGAAGGCATTTGAGGAGGTGCAGGGCGAGTGGCAGACCATGGGGCTCACAGGAGACGAGCGGTGAGAGTGACGCAGTGAGTGTTACTGCATAACAGCATCGTGATAGCAGTAATCGCATACCAGGTGATGCTTGTGTTCTCTAACTAAATCAAATGGAACGACATTGGCCCGTACCGCGCAGTCTATTGTCCTCCAGAGCCAGGTACCAGAAGGTCTTCGCTATATGACCACCAAGGTTTAGGACTCATTCAGGGAGATCGTCGTTCAGATGTCCATATGCTAACGCGTTACGCGCTTAACCTTCTTTGTTCACATTGGCAACACTCCGAAGCTACTGATATGCAGAGCTACTTCTGCTGGTTTGAATCACAGATAAGAGCTGAATCATGAAACTCGTGATGACGCCTCTGGCCGTTCCTATTGCTTTCCGACGGTACTCCCACTGCGAGTTCTTGCTACAATGGCGCAGTCTAATATTGCTCGAGACGGATGTCGACTGAAAGCCGGTGGGAGAGATGCTAGCATCTTCCCATTAGAAAACGCTATCTTTTGGCTAATCTCTTGTCGGACATTGGAGCTCCCTGAAATAATCCGCTTCCGTGGCAATACTCCACCTCATCTAGACGAGTGTTTGCCTCCTGAAGCATATATAGACCAACGCTAACCCGAACGTTCTCTGACTGATCTTGGCAAAGTATGGAAGCACTAGAGTGAAAACCATTTCCTCAACACGCCTTGACTTGGGATCAGATTTTTTTGACACTCAATTACCACAGACTCTGTTAAGTATCCTCTACATCCGGCGAAGGACGCGATGATCGCTCCTGATCGCGAGCTGCGGCGACAATCCGTGGTGAGTGAGCAATATGCATGGTCAGGTATATCGAATTCAAAGAGGTTTACTGGCGATCTTAACTCGTTGTCAGGCTCGTGTTACCCCACCGATGTGAGCTATAGACGAAAGTGCGTTCTACTGGTTTTCTATCAACCGGTAATGTCTATTGATTTCCCATATTCAGCGTCTAGTATTAATTTTCGATTCAGTACTGACGTTGTGCGCGCCACGAAGCACACCGTGTGAGACCGCTCGCCCTCCATGTGACGATCGGATGTAATGACGTCCACACCCTCCAAACCAACAATGCGCTACATGCAGTCTTCTTCATCCAGTTTTGAAAGCTGACATCAGCAGCTTCTTCGATATTTAAGTATGCCCTTACCTTGCTGAGATACAGCGGTTCCCAACTCCTGAAAGCCGTGCTGCCCTCAAAGGTTTGTGCACAGAAACATGCGTTACGCCGACATCGTCCTAGTGCTTCTCGCGGTTTCATCGGCCATTGTTATATATCACCTCAATCATAGACGATCTACCAATGAGCTTCCACCGGGTCCGTCCAGGATCCCAATTTTTGGCAACCTCTTCCAAGTCAATGCATTGAGGCCGTACCCACAGGTAGAATATCAATCAAGTGCGCGTCCGCTCGTTCTGATATCTTTCCGTATACAGTTTCGGGCTTGGGCACTGAAATACGGAGAGATCTTCTACTTACGCCTCGGGCCTCAAGACGTCATCGTTCTCAATACGGCCAGAGCTGCGGATGAGCTCTTTGTCAACCGTAGTGCCAAGTATTCTAGCCGTGCATACCCTCATGTCGCTCAGACACTTGTGAGTGATGATCAACGCATGGTTTTCCTCCCTTATGACAAGGAGTGGAAGGTGAAGTATTTAGTTAGATGTTTACCGCATCGACTGACCCTTTTATCTAGGTTGTAAGACGCGAGCTGCAAGGTGTGATTGGGCCCAATCCCTCGAAACAATTTCGTCATGTTCAAGATCTCGAATCGCGTGTTTTCCTACATGATCTACTTTGTCACGGGGCTTCCAGTGTTACGAATGTACATGTCCAAGGACCAAATGGCGAGGTTCCTGAGCGTCATTGGTTTGCTCTGGTAAGACGCTTTGTGAGTGGAATGTCACATCATGGCGCTATATCATCTCATCTGGTGCATATTCATAGACGACAAGTGTCGTGATGAATGTTACATACGGCAAGCGAGTACATCGGCTGTACAATAATCCACAATTGTACATCTTCGATCTTTGCGCTGCTGGCGACTGCTTATGATCTCATAACTTTGGTAGACATAAGATTTACGACATTCTTGCCAATTTTGTCCGCGTCGCGCAACCGGGAAACTATCTGTGTGTATGATAAGCAGTTCAGACTGGAATATTTTGGTTAATTATCGAATAATCTTGTAGCGTGGATTCTTTCCCCGTTCTAACCCTACTTCCTGATGTTCTAGCACCATGGAGAGCGGAGGGCCGGAAGATGCACCAGTGGTGCGTCCTGTGAAAAACAATGAAGTCGATACTCACTGAGTCCGGTCCTACCTGTTTCAGGGAGATGGAACTCTGGGGCAGGCTCCTGGAGGACGGGAAAGCAGAACTCCGGGAAGGTGTGGCCAGTCAAGGCTTCATCAATACGTATCTCCGAAAACGCGCAGATGCAGGATTGGAGAACGCCCCCGGGAACAATCTCACCGAAGATGGGTGGATGCGGGACAAGTTAGTCGCATACACTGCCGGTACAATTCTTGAAGCAGGCTCCGACACCACAGCAAGCTCTATCCAATCGTTTGTGCTGTTCATGCTGAGCAACCCGCATATACTGCGCCGCGTGAGAGAGGAAGTGGACCAGGTAATTGGACTGGAGCGGATGCCCGACTTCGAAGATGAAAAGAGGTTGCCGTACATGGTTGCTTGCATTAAAGAGACACTCAGACGGCGTCCGCCGATAATAATGGGTAATAACGCGTTTCATGTCTGGCCCGCCAGAGTGAGCTCAACGTCATTTGTTGTAGGTGTGCCTCATAAGGCTGAGGAGGATGACGTATATGAGGGTTACTTCATTCCTAAAGGCTCTACTGTGATCGGTAATGTGTGGGCGATTCACATGGATCCCGCTCGGTTCCCGAATCCCACATCATTCAATCCTGAGCGGTTCTACGATCCGGACAAGCCGCCATTCTGGGGCAGTGGACCTGAATCCTTGAATCGAGACCAGTTGAGCGCTCTTCTCGTTCCCTTACATAGTGAAAGTCATTGATGACTATTACAGTTATGCCTTCGGTTGGGGGAGGCGCTTTTGCCAGGGCAGCTACGTCGCAGAAGCGTCGCTCTTTATTGCGTTATCGCGCCTCGTATGGGGCATCGACTTTACTGCACCGATTAATGAGCAAACTGGGCAGCCTATTATTCCTGACATGGCTCATGAAGAAGCCAACTGGAGCGAAGGATTCGTCAGTGGGCCAAGGATCTATGGTGTCACCTTTAAAGCTCGTTCCGAGAAACACGCGGAATTGATTAGGAGGTCTTACGAGGACTTGCAGAACGAATGGCAGATAGCTGGAATGGTAGGGGACGAGCGATAGAAATGTCGTCATTCATTGCATTTATCGAATTTCAGTGACATTCGCATCAGAATTTGAATCCGTGTACATGTCGCACATGAAATTCTGACTGAACAAAATCTTTAAAACAGAAGAGGAGTTTGAGCGAGGACGCCTAGTGCCACCAAAGGCGCTCGTAATCTAATTTAAATATGCTCAAGAGACTGGTGCTGACCAGCGTTGTGCGATTACGCAAAATGAATCTGTAGCGGGAAGAATACTGTCGGATACAGCCTCTAGTATCTGTAGGACATGTATCGAGATGCAAGCCTGAGCTCGACGCGTCGCAAGAGGAGTAGCGACGGCTGTGAACCGTAGTAGGTTAACTATGGCATGTACGAGAACGCGTTTCGGAAGCAGTAACTCGATATGTAACTCGATATGTACCGGTCTATAGCAACGGACGCAATGGAATAAGAATAAACGACAGGGATGCGCCTACGGCGTGGGCTACATGTCCGGATGGACATGTGAGGATGTTAGGCATAGCGCTTTATTAATACCTACGGTGCTCCAGAGTCCACAAACGCGCGCGAGAGTGGAAAACGGCCTGATCATTTTAACCACCATAACGCTACACCTGAAGATAATAAGAGGCATTCTGCCCGAGTGCACGAACTCAACCCGGTCCTCATTGAAGTGCCACGGCTCCGCTTAGGCGCTACGTGGAGTATATGAGTAAAAAATTGGCGGTGCTCACCGCTACGTATTTAGAGTACATCATAGCTGGAGGGTCGACGCTAGGCCTTTATATATTATTAGGTCCAAATGGGCGGCAAAATGAGTCGAGCCTAGGGGTGGTGTCGAGACTCGGGAAGAGTCGATGAAGAGTCGGGATAAATGTATCCCTATCCGCAATCCCTGGTCTTTGCTGAAACGTAAGCTCACGGAGACCGTGAGATGTAACAGGGAACGCCTCCGGGAGGAGAGTATCAGACTCGCCACACCCAACCGAGGGTAAGGCCAACGTCGTCAAATCAGGACAGCGCTGAGCGAAGGGGACAAGGGCGGACATGGACGGCAGCCCTCCTCTGTCTATGTTACAGTGAAGCGTAAATGCCTTCATTCTTGGCCATGCTGACGTCAACTCGTAGAAATCCGCGTCGGGTAGATGCATTGCTAGCGTTTCGAATTGGAGATGGATTCCTTCCAGCTGTCCCATCACGAAGAGCGGCCGTATGAGATCGATGAACGCGAACGATGCACCCTCCAAGTATAACCGTGGAACCCACGGCGAGCATTGCACAACCAGCCGGCGTAAAGCTGGAAATTTTGTGCAGAGAGCCAGACTCATCATGGCCTTGCGGCAGCTGTCAGGCCCCAGAGAGTCGTCGCGACCCTCAGGCCCCCAAATGTCCCGATACTTCAACGAGATGGAGCGAAGCAGAGGCGGAGATATAGCTTGTAGAAAAGAAAGAATGATTTGTTGTCCCGCCTGAAGTGATAGGGATTCCAGTCGGCTGAAGCCTTCGCGAAGCGACTCCGGCATAACCTCCACATCCTCAATGCTAATGTGGAGGTCCGAAAGGTTTGCCATCCCCGCGAGAATATTGAAAGATGGAGCGTCCATCATCCGCACTGCACTATGCAGGTGCAGTCTACGCAAGTGGTGACATGCCACCAGAGGTAACAACGAGTTCGCCTGAGTAATGCCGCGCACAGAAAGACTTTCAACCGCAGCAGCCTTCAGTGGGATATAGCGAAGTATGCTCTCTAGGACGCATTCCCTTCTGGTCGATCGTCCGTATCTACCTCCATCGCAGAATTCGAGGGAAAGGTCCTGAAGCGACGGTGAGACGAGGGGGAACACGGTCAAATCATCACCTGAGCGCTGCGACCAATGCAGCTTGCGCAGCTGAGGCAGAATGGGATCGCCCTGCTGACAATGGGAAAGGAAAGAGAGGACCGACGAATCGATGGCATCCATGTAATGGTGCCGCAGAGAGTGTACACGCTTGGCGTACTGCCGAAGTCGCTCCCACTCGCTGAGACATACGTCGCCCTGTAGAACCTAACATGTATAGATCATCAACACGGGATAGCACGTGTCTAGAATAATGTTACACATACCCACACGAATTGGTGGTCCAGGTCATATTCATCGTCGCTATCCACGTCAGAGTCCCTAAAATCTTCTGTCTCCACTACGACCCTCTTGAAACAAGTTAAGACTCCCAACAAAGGTTTCATGCTGTCTAGGGTTCTCCACAGTGACTGCAATGCAGGATCCGCAAACATTTTGCACACTCTCGCCAACCTCGACATTGTCTGCCGGTTGCTCTGGTAAAAGATGACGTCGCCTTCATTTAAACGATCGTACGTATCCCCGTAGCACGGCATCTGGTCAAATACAGCAAGTAGGACATCTCGCGTATGTAGTGCACAAACACATGCCATGCTGAATGATGTTTGGGACGTTTGGTTTGCGGGACACGTCCAGGCTCCTCTCCATCCGTCTTCGAGTGGCAGAGGAAACTCATCCGAGTATTTCCCAATATGTACTAGTTTATTGATATCTCTAATCCACGTGTCAAATCTCTCTCAAACCCCGCCAACTTTATTTTCCTCTACCACTCTGCGACGGCTGGCACAAAACATTTGTCAACAACATCAGCCACAGCACCGGAGCATGAAAAGAACATTAGAAATTTGTTGACCTAACCCTATCTCAAGGAGAAATATGGTTTCCAAGTCTCGTTTTGGGAGATGTTCACGTGCTTTGTAGCTACAATCGTCTCACCCCGTATGAGAACGACTTTGCAATCAATAACGTCGGACAACGCTCGGCGCTCGCCTCTACGAGCAGCTTGCGCATGTTGCTCATGTACTAAGTATATCTCGAACATCAACATCACATTTTCTGCTTTCCTCACTACAAGGCTCCGCCTGGAGCACCCGGAATCTCGCCGCCGTCTTCACCTACAGTCTCGAGGTCAATGAGTTAGTAACAGAAGTCAATGAATGGCACTTCGGAGTAGATATGTTTCGTATCAAGGGGTTGCGCACTGATGATAGAGCGAACAACCATTGCAAACAACACTGTTACATAATCAATGTTTGAAAGACGTTTATTTCATCCTCCGACTTGTGGCTGACGTTGTTGACAAATGTTTTGTGCCAGCCGTCGCAGAGTGGTAGAGGAAAATAAAGTTGGCGGGGTTTGGGAGAGATTGGACACGTGGATTACAGATTTGAAGAAACTAGTACATATTGGGAAACGACGATATTGGGATGAGTTTCCTCTACCACTCGGAGACGGATGGAGAGGAGCCTGGGACACGTCGTGAAGCTTGAAGCTTGACGGAGAAATGAACGGCATTAAGATGGAATATGCACTGCAAATAAATAACCGTTTCAAAGGCAGTGAAAACAGTAAGATAAGTGCGCGAAAGGGGTTATTAATATGGAACCATGCCTTTCACACGCCTATCTTATCATTTTCGCTGCCTGCGAAACGGTGATTTTTTTGTGGTGATGCCAACACGTCGCAAATAACAAATAACATCAGTACACGTGATCGCGACACGAACCACAAAGACGTCAAAGCTTGCTACCGCACCCGGCGTGCCATCCCACTATCAATCTTGAGACCCATCCCACTATCGGACCGCCATCCCACTATCCTGTAGTACTTCTACTATCCCATTAACAATATACTAGTATATACTCGAAAGAATATGCTCGCTTCGCTCGCAATTACATAAGAATGAGCAGTAAAACCAGTCGAGCTTGGAGGGTGTGTTGAGATTCGGGAAGAGTCGATGAAGACATAAGATGAATGTGTCCAGTTCTGCAATCGCTGGTGTCCTCTGAAAGGTAAGCTCACAGAGACCGTGGGACATAGCAGGGAGCGCCTCAGGGACGAGAGTATCACTCCACAGCGATGGTAAGGCCAGCGTCTTCAAGTCAGGACAGTGCTGAGCAAAGGGGACCAAGGCGGACATGGATGGCTGCGCTGCTTCATGCGTGCGACAGTGGAGTGTAAATGCCTTCATTCTTGGCCATGCTGATGTCAACTCGACAAAATCCGCGTCGGGTAGATGTATTGTTAGGCTTCCGAATTGAAGGTGGATTTCTTCCAACTGTCCCATCACGAAGAGCGGCCGTATGACATCAACGAAAGTGGACGTTGTATTTTCCGACGGCCGCAGGTACCATGGCATGGAAATAATCAGCCGCCGCAAGGCCGCAAATTTTGTGCACAGAGCCAGACTCATCATAGCCTCGCGGCAGCTGTCAGGCCCCATAACGTGGTTACGACCATCAGGTCCCTGAACATTCCAGTGGTCCAACGAAATGGAGCGAAGCAGAGGCGAAGATATGGCTTGCAGAAAAGAAAGGTTGGAAAGTTGTCCCCCCTCAAGCGATAGAGATTCCAATTTACTGAAGCCTGCGTGAAGTGGCATCGGTATATCTTCCACATCGTAGATGGCAATACGGAGGTCCGAAAGGTTTGCCATCCCCGCAAGAGCGTTGAAAGATTCTGCATCCATCATGTGCACTGTACTATGCAGGTGCAGTCTATGCAAGCGGTGACACGCCGCTAGAGTCAACAGCGAGCTCGCCCGAGTGAGGCCTTGCACAGAAAGACTTTGTATCGCAGGAACCTTGGATGCGATATAGCGAAGTATGCTCTCCAGAACGCATTCCCTTTTGGTGGGTCGTTTGTCTCTACCTCCACCGCAGAGTTCGAGAGAAAGATCACTAAGCAACGGTGAGACGAGGGGGAGCACGGTCACATCATCACCTGAGCCCTGCGACCAATCCAGCTTGCGCAGCTGAGGCAAAATGGGTTGGCCCTGCTGACAGTAAGAAAGGAAAAAAAGGACCGATGGATCGATGCCATCGAAATGATGGTGGCGCAAGGAGCGCACACGCTTGGCGTACTGCCGAAACCGATCCCACTCGAGGGGACAGACATCACCATGCAAAGTCTAGCATGTCTCTCATCAACATGAAGCACCGCATGTACAAAAAATCATACACATACCCACACGAATTCTTCTTCAGGTTCTTCATCGCTCTCCATGTCAGAGCGTGGAGAATCCTCTCTCTCCACCATGACCCGCTTGAAACAAGTTAAAAGTCTAAGCAAAGGTTTCATGCTGTCCAGGGTCCTCCACAGAGACTGCAGTGCAGGATCCGCGAACACTTTGCAGACTCTCGCCGACCTCGACACCGCCCGGCGGTTGCTCTGGTAGATCTCGCGTTCTTTTAGGCGATCGTACGTACCCTTATGGCACGGCATCTGGTCGAATATAGCAAGTAAAATATCTTGCATTTGTAGTGCGCGAAGGCACGCCATGCTGAACGATGCTCGGGGCGTTTGCGGGATGCAGTGTAGAGGTTGAAGGAGAAACAAGAGACACAGAGCGCGCCGACGCGTGGCAAACAACACCAGTGCACGTGACCGCGACGCGAGCCACAAAAGTTAGGAATTTACGATACAGGCTAGGAGAAGGAGCTGTGTTACGAAACTTTCAGGTCGAAAACACGTATGTAACACTGTATCAGGCCATGTGCATGAGATTCCGCGAGCAAGTGTGAAACCAGGCTTTCTGATTGGACACAGATGGTAGAGCATAGGGGTACTAGCATTCATTCTATGGTAAAATTACATTTTCCAGGTGCAACACAGCAAATCAGTAATAGGAATAGAGATAAGACGGAGAGGGGCAATTTTGTCCGGTACCGACGTCTGACCCACACGCAGGAAGAGATGCAAGCAGCACAGCCCGCCAGGGAGGGATATGATGAGGTAGGAATTGGCGATAGAGGGGTAGGAGGGGGAGGCTGTGGTATGAAAAAAACAGAGGTACAACATGCAATGAGAAGGGATGACGGTCGGATTGGGATGTAATGAGAAGAGTGACGTCGTGAACCAGCGATGTAAATGCCCACCCATGGCAGTCAAGTCCAGCAGAGGAGGGAACGGCAACGGCTCCGCGCGTCGTTTTCACGGTCGTAAGCCCGAGAAGTGATGGCTGACGACGGGGGCGTATCCGCGCTGACAGGACCTGCCCGACACCGGGGACACCTAATACGTATGAGAAGCAAGACAGGGACAGGCGACGGGCGGCCGGCGACTGAGGCTGGGTACAGAAGGGCAAGGTAATTCGGGAGCGCGCAATTAAGATTCTTGGTAAATTAATCCGTCCTCGAAACCCACTAAGTCTGGCATTTCGGCGAGGGGCGTCGTTGAAGCGATGGGAAGATACGTCAGGGAGTGAACCGCGGCCCGGCACACTGAATAGGACGAGGGGGACGTCCGCACCCAGCACGAGTTGAGCGCGAGAAGGCAAGAGGCAATTTGAATGTTGAATGTTCAGTAAGCGAACGTCCGACGCTCGGGCGAGGAACAAGGTACGGCACGCCCACACTAACGCACCACGCAGCTGAGCTATCCCAGGGCAACGCAACCGAAGCGAACTAGACAAGACGGTGGGCCCTGCTCCGAGCGTTCGAGCCTGATCGATCAAAGCTCGTAGGTGGCCGCTCCTGCATAATCCTTCCCTTCCTTTCCCTACCTAGCCACGACAGCGAGACCGGAGGCCCATCAGCGCATCGCATCACGCCGACGTCAGCCCTGCTGTCCCGGTCCTCTTCCTGAACCCCGATGCGAACCGGCGAAATCCGCCAACAGATCTCAGCTCCGCCGGACAGCTGCGATAGTGGCATTATGACAAGTGCACATTGCACAGTGGCAGTGGCCCGTGACAAGCCGGACGTGTGCATGCGTGCGTTGACGTCTCGAATCCGACATGCGCTGCGGCTCTAGTGATGGGTGGCATACCATAGGGATGTGGACCCGCCGAGGTCGGGCAAAGAACAGCTCCGAGAGGAAGAGACGAAGGCGTGTCATAAGCCACCTTGAGCGGATAGAACTGATAAGAAATACGTAAGATATACGATGGAGACGACCGTGCCGTGCGACGTTGATAGAGTAGGATAATGATAACGACAGTAGATGGTCGTCGTTGACGGCAGTAAGTGACAATGACGGTAGGAGATGCTGACGGTAGGCTGGCGACGGTGACGGTATAATAGGTGAAGCGGTGGCGCTAGAGACGAGTACGATAGCGAGATGTCCAGACAGAGGCGACGAAATGAAATGAGGCAGGCAGACGAGGCGCGTGTAGTGGTGTGAGCTGGAGAGGCGCGGTACAATGTGATGAGACGCAGGCTGATATCATGAGGAAGATGGCAGATGGCGGATGAGATATGAACGGGTGATGATGTGCATGCATAATGAGATGAATAGAGGAGGACCCTGCTGATTGTCGCACGTTAGCACGAACAACTGTAAAAATTCGACATCGACATAGCAACGATGAACGGAGAAAGTAGGAGACGGAGGATGAGCCAACGAGGACGCGTCTCATCGTGCATCGTAGCCGTCGAAGAATGAGGCAACACGGAAGGAGCACGGAAAGAAATACTCACCGACAATGTAACCGAAAACCCTATATACACTTCCCTAAAATCCTACAAGATGCCTGAGTCCTTCAGCGCATTCTGCAATATTGTCTCTTTCACTGCCGCGAATACCAGCCGGATATTGCTCGTATCTGTCGCCTGCGTCAAACTACGCCCACAAAATCAGTAACCGCACGCCGGAGAGACGACGAGACACAGAACCAGGAGAAGTGCGCAACGTGGGATTCGGGTACAACAATAGGGAGGGGACCAGGAGATGACAGAAGACGAATAAAACCGCGACACATACTGTGGATATACACTTAGTCGTGCCCGATTCGCCTGCATAAATCGCCACAAGATGTACTTCGCCGCCTTATTGATATCCGGCCCGCCTGTATACTCCGGAAAATACCTCTCAAGAGGCACCTTCGGTAGCTTGTTCTTGAACACGTCAATCTTGTTCAGAAAAAGTACGATTGATGTCCGCAAGAACCACCGCGAGTTGATCACCGAGTCGAAAAGTACCAGCGACTCCTTCATTCGGTTCTGCGTGGCCGGGACGAGTCATAGGTAACAGCAGCGAAAACAAAGAACAGACGACATACTTGATCCCGCTCCTCAAGCAGCACCTGGTCGTACTCGCTCAGCGCCGTGCAGAAGATGATGCTCGTGACGCTCTCGAAACAATGTATCCACTTCTTCCGCTCCGACCGCTGCCCGCCGACATCAAACATGTGTATTCTGCAGCGCATGTTGTCAGCGTGCCGTCTTCCTGCAACGCGAGCGCGCTTACGACAAAGGGCCCAGCAAAAACCGTGTCTCCGTGATCCCCGTGCTCTTCATTCGTGCCCGGAGCACGTCCGTCTCTGTCGGCACATAACTCGGCGTCCCTATCCGCAGTGCCTCTGTGAAGAAACTGCCCCGCCATCAGCCACCGCGAGACTGCACACACACACGCCCACGCCCACGTACTAGCTCGCACTGTCCATCAGGTAGAACTCGCTGCTATGGTCCATAATCGCGGGGATGACCGGGTCCTGCCACAGCTCGTAGATCGCCTGCGCCATGTCCTCCGCAAAGTAGAAGCTCGCCTCCGCGAACACCTCGTAGTCCAGGATCCGCTCCGTCCGCGCCCTGTTCTCCGGCTGCACGCAGTCCACGCCGATCTTGCGCATCGCGAGGATGATGTTGTGCGCCGACTCGAGCAGGTTGCGGTAGATGATCGTCCGGTACGTCATCAGCTCCGCCTTTGTGTACCCGTTCTGGTGGATGATCTTCATCTGCTTCACGATCGTCGACTTGCCCGACTCGCCGGACCCTGTGCGCGGTGCGAGGTCAGTGCTTCGGTGGTGGGTGGCTACGCAGAGGAGACGGGCGGGGTGGCGCACCTAGCAGCAGGATCTTGCATTCCTTCTTGAACTTGCGCGAATCCTCCTCGATTTGTTTGTCAATCTCCTGGGACCGCTGCAGGGCCGCGCGATCATCCTGGGTGGAGACGCAGTTGCCCATGGCGGCGGGAGTGGGGTCGAATCAAGCTTGTGTAGGTATGTACGTATTTGAGAGGGTAGGTGGTGCGCTGTAATGTTGGGGAGTATGTATGGCGGAGGATGCTGAGGATCAGGCCAGCGTGCAGAGGAAGACGGGGAGGAGGAAAGGGACGAGGAGGACGGTGAGAGCAGGAGGTGGACCGTTAGCGACTGGCGAGAACAAGGGCGGCGGCTGAGCAAGCATCACGACGCATCACATCACTGTCACGCCCTTTGTCCTGCTTACAGCCAAGTCCAGTCACGGTCCCGTCACGGCCCCGTCGGAGTTGAATGAAAATCAAAGTTATAATTTTGGCTAATTTTATAGATCCCAAATGAGCACACTTATTCAAATTATTCAAGCCTGATTGAGAAAGCGTGACAGACGTGCGACTGTCTCGCGGCGTGTTGCGTGTCACTCTACCAGCCAAATTCACCGCGCGGCAGGCAACTGTCACACCTGGTCACGCTATGAAAAGGAATGCATTTGCGTGACTTCTAACCACCGCGAAGTGAGATAGACATTGAATATTTGAAAACCAAGTAGACAGAAAGTATGTTAAGTCATTTTTGGATTAATCTGTCTCTTCAGAATTTGGCCAAATCTGTTTTTAAGCCAGCAGGACGGAAATTTTACTTGGGTGTGAAAAGGAACGCCGCTACACTGCATATTTTCCAATCTCCGACAAACAATGCCTGTTCGGTGACGGACTCTCTGTTTTGGACTTGGCTGTAATCGGTGCTGTCACGGTCACACATCTCAACCTCGAACCCGACATCTAAGTTAACATGGGTGATGTCGCTGCTCTCATGTGCATGAGGCACTCTCCGCTGACACGCTCGCCGCAACCGCTCCCACTCGCACAAGCTGACGGTTGGGACCGTTTCCGCCGCCACCTGGGATCTACGTCCGCCCTCCGCCGGTGACCAGCGCAGCGGATATCGCTATAGGCTACCAGCCGCACTATGCCAAACGTAGGCATGCCGCGGCCGGCATAAGTAATTTATCTCGATCTGGTTTCATTAAACACACCTGCGCCGCTGCGCGTAATGTAACCCGAGTCCCTCCGGCATTCTCGGAAAGCACTGGCTTTTGCGCTCTCACCCGATACGGGTATGACGACGCTCATCTTCATGTACATTCGTAAAACATATCTACGTGCGGAAGGGACATCCTCGTCGAGCGCACCCGCCAATTTCGCGTCCTGGTAGCGGCCGGATCGAATGAAGGAGGGCGAAAAAATAGCACATGCTTGTGATGTTCGGTGGGGGCGAGAAGACAGGCGATGTACTGACATGATAGGTACTATTCGCGTGTGCGGATGCAGGCTTACCTCCTCAGAAACTATCTGCGGAGCTGATCCTAAGAGACATTACATCGGTAAAGAAGCATTGTACCCTCGTTAACGTACGCGTTTTGTGATGGAAAACCCATGACGATCGCTTGTACGTCAGTATTGCAACCTCAAGAAGCCCCAGTATCCGTACAGTGCTTGGAAATCGTAATTTTGGCTGTAGCATTGTTATTCTATTGATTATGACTACTCATGATAATGAGGTCGTCTTCCATTCTCGTGCGCGCGCCGCGTTGTGTGAAAGGCGCTTTGTCTCTGATATCAGGGCATATAGCCATCATTTCTCGGGCTTATGACCATTAAAACGATGCGCGGAGTCATTGCTGTTCTTTCCTCTGCTGGATTTGACTGCCAAAGGTGGGTATCCACACGATAACGCTCTTCTCACTACATCGTTATCTGGGCCGCTGTGACCGTCATCCTTACTCATTGACGTGTTGTACCTCTATTTGTTCATAACATAGCCTTCCCCTCCTACCCCTCTACCGCAGATTTCCTACCTTTTTACATCCCTCCTTGCAGGCTGTGTCACTTGCATCTCTTCCTGCGTGTACTAGGTCAGAGGTCGGCGCTAGACAAAATTGCTCCTCTACGCCTTATCTCTATTCCTATTTCTGATCCGCTGTGTTGCACCTAGGAAATGTAATTTTATCGTGGACTGAATGCTAGCACTGTGACTACAAGTACTACCAACATATGTGGCGAGTTGCGACTTTCGTGGCTCGCGTCGCCATCACGTGCGCTAATGGTGTTTGTCACGTGTCGGCACGTTCTGCGTGGCCCAGCAGACATCACGTGACGGAAACGGACAGAATTTGCTCCGAGGGCCTCGGGCTTACCGTCTGAGGTATCGAGTGCGTCATACCCTCACCTCGTCGGCCGCCCTCCTGCCCTAAAAGGCCTAGCTGCCGTGTGGCTGAGAGACATCATTTGACGAAGGGCAAAACGTCTATCGTTTTTTCGTTGGCTGGAAAGCTGCTTTCCGCCGCACGATCAAAGCTGACCTCCTCCAAAGTTGAAAGCAGAGTCGAAATCTCTACTCTGAACCCCCCTAATATGTGATACAAAACTTGAGCAAAACGTGGAAATATGATGAATTCATGAATAAACTCAGAAAGAGCTCACATTTTTCTACGAGAAAAAGGTATAGAAAAGAATGATTTTGCTTAGGACAACATTCATGATTTTCTTGGGTATAAAACAGGCTATGCACCCTGTGTGGAGACAGAGGATTTTATGGACTCTGTGGATAGCGACGATGAATATAAGTACCGCCGATTTGTGTGGGTGAGTGTATGGTTGTTTTGCACATGTGCTGTCCCATGTTGATGATATACATGCCAGGTTCTCCAGGGTGACGTATGTCCCTTCGAATGGGAGCAGTTTCGGCAGTACGCTAAGCGTGTGTACTCGCTGCAGCACTTCTGCTCAGATACCATCGATCCGGCGGTGCTTTCTTTCCTTTCCAATCATCAGCCTCAGGGCGACCCCATCCTCCCCCAGCTGCGCAGGCTGAATTGGTCGCAGCTCTCGGTTGATGATGCGGCCCTGTTCACCCTCGTCTCACCGTCGCTTCGCGATCTTACCCTCGAATTTGCAGGTAGATACGGACAACTGACTAGCAGGGAATGCGCCCTAGAGAGCATACTCCGCTATGTCTCATTCAAGGCTCCTGCAATAGAAAGTTTTTCTGTGCGAAGCATCGCTCAGGCAAACTCGTTGTTACCTCTAGCGGCATGTCACCACTTGCGTAGACTGCTCATTGCTGTAGGTTGGTGCATTGAGTTACAACTTCCAAACATGTTCTCGTGCTTGGATTAGTACGAAACCTCAGCCAAGGCGCAAATAAGATCTTTGGACACATATTTTTATGTGTTACAGCTCAAACCAGATGCTAACGGACATTGGACTACACGTCAAAGTCATCCTGCTTCGTCCAATGGACATACATAGGGAACACGAACATCACCTGATAATTGCAACGGCTGACGTGACACCCTCTCGTGCAGAAGCACTAACACACCCCTCTCACCGCTCGTCTCCTGTAAGCCCCAAGGCCTGCCACTCACCCTGGACCTCCTCGAAAGCCTTCTCGATCACCTGCGCATGCTTCTCTGAGCGCGGCTTGAAGCCCACCGGGAATATGTGCGGCCCGGTGATAAGGCCGTCGCCCCAGGTGCCCTCCTCGTCGTCAACATCAGGCACGACCCACCGACCAGTCTGAGAGTCCAGCGGCGCATAAAAGTCGATGCCCCATACGAGACGCGAGAGAACGATGAAAAGCGAAGCTTGCGCTAAATGAGAGCCTTGACAGTAGCGGCGGCCCCAGCCGAATGCATAGCTACGCACAAGGTGGATCACAGGCGAGCGGAGAGAATACAACGAGACAACTCACTGGTCACGGTCATGCGAATCCGGTCCGCTCGCCCAACGGGTCGGTTTATCCTTGTCGTAGAAACGTCCAGGGTCGAATGCCTCGGGAATTTGGATAACGCTCAGGATCCATGTGAATAGCCCAAACATTCCCGATGACGGTGGAACCCTTGGGGATGTAATAGCCTTCGTAGATATCATCCTCATCGGCCTTGTGTGGAACGCCTAAAGATTGGTGAATTGCCCATCGATCAATCTTCAAGTACTCCAAAGGACACCACCACCACTTACCTATAATCGTTGGGGTTCGCCGTCTCAGTGTCTCCTTAATACACGCAACCAGCCAGGGTAACTTTTCTTCGTCCTCCCAGACAGGCATTCTGTCGGCTCCAACGACGCTATCGATCTCCTGGCGAGCACGCTGCAGGGCATCCGGGTTGTTCAGCATAAAGAGCACAAATGCGTGTACTGTCACGGAGGTCGTGTCTGAGCCAGCCTCGAGCACGGAACCCGCCGTATAAGCAAGCATCTTGTCGCGCATCCAGCCGGCGCCGTCAGCGACAACACCATTTCCAGGGAGTTCCTCGAAGCCCGCCTCGGCGCGTGCGCGAAGGTAAGAGGGCACAAATCCACCGCGGGCTATGCCGTTGTGAGAGGCAGTGCGACTTTCCGAGAGAAAACCTCCCCATAGCTCCATTTCCCTGAGGCCACCAGTCGCATCAGACGACGCTCGGGGGGAGAGGCCGGTTTGCAACACTTACCATTCATGCATCTTGCGCGTTTTTACCCTCCAAGAAGCGAGAACATCGGGAAGCCAACGGAGAGGCACAAAGGTATCAGCACTGTAAACTCAGAATCGTTCTTGAGAAAGACGTGTTCGGAAAAGAGACGAGTATCACTGACAGGTAGTTTCCCGGTTGCATGACATGTGTGAAATTCGACATCACGTTGTATACCTTGTGCCTACGACAGCAGGTCAAATTCGTCCTCATGAGTCTCAACAAAACGTAACGAACGCACAGATGCGGGTTATCAACAATCCGATGAATGCGCTGTCCATACGCCAAATGCATCACGACGCTGGTTGTCTGCATACGCATTCGAACAGAGTTGTATTTCATCCTCCAGAAGTCAAGACTGCATAACTCACGTAGCGTCTAGTAATGGAGAACCAGTGTTTCTCTGGAACCTCGCCATTCGGGCCCTGGACGTGCGTCTCGGTGATGCTCTTGTCCCCGTGGCAGACCAGGTCGTACATCATAACGCGCGACTCAAACTCCTGCATCTTGCGGACCCGCTTCGAGGGCCCGGCCGCGAGCGCGCCTTGCACGGTCCGTCTCGCTATCTGAGCAGACATGCCGAACGCAACCAGTGAGTAAGAGTAACGTGTTTGCGCCCGCAGCATCAATTAGACAGATATGTCATGTCATGCGCGACGAGACGGACCTTCCACTCTCGATCGTAGGGCATTAAGAGCATTCGCTGGCCGTCACTGACGATGTCCTGCGCTACATGGGCCTCTGGCCTGCCCGAGTACTTCTTGCTGCGGTTTCCGAACAGCTCGTCTGCTGCCTGAGCGGTGTTGAGCACGATCGTGCGCTGTGCCCCGAGTTTAATTGAAAAGATTGGGCCGTACTCTTGCGCCCATTTCCGGAACTGGATGGGGAAAAGCAGTGGAGTCAAGAAGTCACCGTAAAACTAAGAGAGCTGAACGTACCTGCGGATGCGGGCGCAGAGCGTCCACTTGGAACAGGTTCCCGAACAGGGGAATGCCCGAGGGACCGGGCGGAAGCTTGCCCTTGGAGGTAGAACGAACACGATTGAAATAGCACACCGACAAGGTGCATAACGCGATGCCAAAGAGCACTATGAAGTCCAATGAGGCCATGTTTGAGCCAGCAGCTTCTGTCTGAGCGTGCAGGAGATCAAGTAGCATGGGAGGTTGTCCGTGAAGACTGAGAATACTGGTTTGAAGCTCATTTAAATAGGTTGAGCATGCTAGGGGCCCGTGTTATTCCCATAAGACCAAACTCTGCAGCACATCCTATCGGCAAGGCTATGCGTATGTGGTCCCCGGTCGCATGACCTCGCTAGGAAAAGATAACGGGAGTAGCGTCGTGCAGCCGGCGGCCTGCCCAACATGATAGATGGAGCTTTCATTGCCGTAGAAGTAAGGAAGCGCATAAGGATGACCACATACAGGAGTCGTTTTCTCAGGAGGGTCGTGGAGATATCCTTGAGGAGTCGAAGTGAATTGCAATCCTCAATCAGACCTTCTCTCGAAACGGTGGTCTCGGAGCCGAACGTTCGAAACATATTTGCAACTTCAAATACGGCTGCCAGTGGAAAGGATAGATGCGTACCCAAGCGTATTAACACCTCCGGGTGTCCGGGAACCCATATAGAAGAGTATTACAAACCACTTGTCAATCAGATGACGAAACGAGACAAGACTCATTACAGAGCGAGAGACATGACAGTCGCAAATTATGCCAGCAGAACTAAGGAAGAATGCGTTTGCTGAGCTTAGCCAATGAGTCGGAGCAGCCCATGATAGTGATGGGAGTCCCCCGGAAGCGCGCTAGACTCTTTTTCGAGTTTTTGCAGCATATTTGGCATGTTGTGCTGATTGTAATGCACCAGTAGTAGAACACGTAGAACACGGGTGTTCATCCTGATCCCTAAATTGGATCGCTATTCCAGTGTCGATAAGACCTATTACAAGTAGCTTAATGAATTGGCGGAAGGAGCGTCGCAGCAAGGACTCGGCAAGTGGGAGAAGATGTGCACTGCCTATGGGGAGTGTGTTCGAGTTCATGAAGTAGATGCTGATACAGTCGGATATTTCCCGAAAAGGAATTCCTCCCTGAGAATACTGAGTGTGCGCACCAATAACGCCGCCTCTCCTCATGTAAAATGTGGAAATATTTGCCGCAGAAACTCTGAGTAATACATTGAAAGACTTCACTGCTTCACTTAGAGCCACCCAAAAAATTGGTCGATATCCAGACGTCGAAACTGGGGGCTAGTTACATAACTAGCCCAGTTTTGAATAGATAAAAATTATGCAGATAACGCAACCCCCATATGTACACAATACCTGTGCAGAAATGCCAGAGCTCTCTAGGTTGAAGCGTATGTCTAGGACTACATCTAGTATGGCCACTGGCAATCGGCGTTGTGTAAGATCGCTATCTAGATCAGTGATGACCGAAGTTCGGACCGTGCGACCCCTCTGTCCATTACACGGCCATCATCCCTCTTCCTACTTATTTTTCCATTTCCGGACCTTGCTAACTTTCCTTGAACACGACTGTTATTTTATTCACCGCTCTCTCAACCGGCCTGTTGTATATTTGCTGCACATCAATCGAGCTTAATCAAGTGTATTTCGTCTAACAATGAACATAGACCTGTGATTTGTTACTGCATAGGCGACACGGCGGCCTGAGCGTCCAGCGAAGCTACAGCACCTCAGCGGTCCGATAAATGTGAGAGCCAAAGAGATCCTCCTTTGTAAGCAGATGACGGCAAGCCGTAATATCCTGTACGTCCTCAGATCACTGTCACATATCACTATTCCTATCACCAACATCTAGGTCGAGAACAAGCCGCCCACACCCCAAAGGATCACTCATTCTCCACGCTTTTTCACTGCTTCTGCGTGAGAAGTTGGTAAAGAGACCGTATTTTGGCGTTCGATAAGGGTCGCCTGCTTGCAGATATCTGGCAGAATGCTGAGTGAGCGCGGTGGCGCTGAGCACGCCTCGCAGTTGGGAGTGGAATGTTGCAGGCAATGGCCTCAGACGAGTCGCCTCCAGCCTACGGAGGTGCATACCCAAGAATGGGTGGTACCTGCCATCGACGTGCGCTACGAGTCAATAACGTCTGCGGCTAATTTTCCCCTGGGAAAGAACGAAATTTAATCAAGTCCTGAACCCCAGCTGACCTTCGGCCAGAAGTTAGATGCGATGCCTAAGGGCATGCGTAGCTAGAAGGCGCGGCCAGCCGTTGACAAATCTCGCGAGGGTCCGAAGTACGTCTTCGAGAGCCGAGACCACTATATCCGAGTCAAGACTAATCGCGTCTTACTTACCACTAGCAGACTCATCGGGTCTCAGAAACATATTCTGTAGAGTATCACAGCAATTCACCGGTTACAGTATGCTCAACGGAATTACCCCTAGGCAGCTTGCCTTTCTGTCCAGCAGTTCACCCCACCGCTTTGTGAATCTCGCGCGTTGCAGGCGAGGACTCGACCTCTGCCACTCCGCACATATCACCGATGCAAGCGAAACCATCAGCTAGTTCAATATGGCGAGCACCTTGTGACGATCACGGCGCATCTCGCCACAATTCAAGGTTATCTTTGCCTTCTCTCTCAAGTCACTAGCTACCTTCCCCCTCGTCTCTGTCGTATTTCTCAACCACCCCTATAGGCTCAAAAGATAGCGCGGACAACATCAAACGACCAAGAATTTCAGGTTCACCGTCAACATCATCAGCGAGCTCTTCATCCACAATGCCACGCCGCCGCAGCGGACGCGCCGCCGCGCGGTCTGACCTAAGAGCGCAGAGTACGTATTCCTGCTGCGTTTTTAGTATGGGGTACTCTAAATTCCGTACGTCCGACACTGCAGATTCGTGTAGAAGCTCTTCGCGTCGAGGAGGATACGTTCAGCACGAAAATGCGAGGCATATTCTCGACAGGGGAACTCCTTCCACGTGCAGTGGCCGGACTGAGTGACGCAGAGCGAGAAAATCCAAGCGATACCGACTATGTTTGGCGGGGACGAGAACACTGAAGGAGTGATAGACGTGCCCGATATCGAATACCTCGCCTTTCGACATGCCATAGGTAGAGCAACTCTACTGGCAATCGTAATGCCGCGGCGGCCTTGTACCATGATCTTCGTAATAGGAAACCCGTGCTGCTACTGGTCGTCATAAGGATGGACTTACACCATCCACCATGCTCTTCAGTACTCACCAAAGGACAGCAAAACTCAGGTCTGTCCGCCGCTTCGTTCCATTATATATCCAGCACCTTTTGTTCAATTCATATAATGAGAAAAACGCATCACATCTCAATCCCCGTCCTGTCCCTCCCGTCCTGAAAGCAAGTACTTGCGTTGCGTTAACACCAAGAACAACAGTCCACAAAAAAGCATTACAGCTACACCCGCACCCATATTAGTACGAACAAGCGAACATACGTATCATCACCAACGTCAACGCCAGCATCGTCTCGACGTCACCTACACCGCGTACAGACACAGTGTCCATGCACACATACACATTCTCACAAGGAGTCCAGTCCCGCGCATGTACGCACGCACGCGTGCCGAATAAATACCTCTCCCCTTCCCTGCCCCTCCTGACCCATCTCACCAAACCCCACCCACGCCTAAACACCCACCACACCCGCCACCAGCACCACACCCACCACCGCCACCAGCACCCCCGAGACCCCTCCCTTCCTCCCCGCGCCCGACGCCGCCCCCGTCGGCCCCGCGCCCGTGGTCGCCACCGACGACGTCACCACCGTCGTCGACCCCGCGCCCGGCAGCCCCGTCTGCGTGACACCTCCCGCGCCCGTGCTCGATGCCGGCACGGTGAGCGTCCCCCCGCCCGGGCTCGACGTCGACGTCGACACGACCGTGACAATCGTCGAGGGCACGGAGGTGGAGCTCGTCGCCGCCGCTGAGGATGACGAGGCGGGTCCGGAGGAGGACGGCGCGGATGAGGGCGCAGCGCTCGAGGCGGAGGAGGATGCAGAGGCGGCGGAAGACGAGGCGGACGTCACGCCGCTGCTGGTGGCGCTGCTCGCTCCGCCACTCCCGCTCGCACTGACGCTTGCGCTGGAGCTCACCCCGCTGCTGCTGCTCCCTGTGGCCGAGACGCTCCCCGAGGACGGGGCTGTTCATTTCATGTTCGCGCAGCAGCGTACGTTGCCGACACCACGACACGAAATATAAAACAAAGATGCACAGATCCGCGTGAGCCCCGTATCCGCCGACCAGGCAAAACGACGAAACGACGCACCCGAACTCGACACGGAGGCACTCGAACTCGCGGTGCTGGTGCTAGCGCTGCTGGCGGAAGACGCGCTCCCTGAGGCGGAGCTTGCAGATGCTATGGAGGATAGGTCAGCGTCATCAGCACGTCGCCCTGTTTCAATATGATAAGCATTACGGAATGAATCAACGTCGATCGATTACCAGATCCGTTGATGGCACCGCCCAACGTCAGGCTTCAAACAGACCAAGATGAGACATCAACTGCGGTGGCGTATAGAAATCGGGAAAGAGGAGGGGGCGTTGCAGCCAAGTCGATGTATGCTGGCGCCTATTTCCCATGAGCGGAGGCATGTCACGCACAGATGTCACACCTGTCACTCTGTCGCCTCCTGGCGCTCCTCATACAGACAGAGTTGAGTGGGGGCTGCAGCTCGAACGATGAGAACACCGGAAATGCAGTACCAGCGGATACGCGTGTGATCCTTGCATCGCGAACATCCTGTCGACTGCGAGCCCTACGCACCTCCCAACGAGCCGGCCAATACGGCACCCCATGTCCGGCATGCATATACGGCCACTGGAGGAAACGGCACTCACCAGGTCCAGCACACGTATTTTCCAGGGCCTGAATGCCCGACTGGGCGTCGGACGTCGAGCAGTCCGACTTGATGCACGACTCGGTGTACGACAGGAACGAAGAGTTGGCACACGCGCAGGCCATGTCCCTATTGCCCCCGCCCGCTGCATTCAGCGACTCGCCCGGGAATCCTACAAAGGAAACAGAGACTCACAAGTCGGTGCACCCGACGTGCGTCGAGCCCGAGTTGGCGCAGTCGAGCGCGCAGGGCGCCATGTTGGAGAGCTGGGCGTCGACGCCGAGAGCAAAGAGGACGAGGGGGAGGGAGAGGAGCACCCAGCGTGGTGTGAGGAGATTCAACATGGTTGAGATTTTGTTCGTTTAGGATCGAATTGAGACAGTAACGTGAAACGTGAAAGCGTGTTGCGTGAATGCACGAGGTGTGCGAGACAGAGAGCACAGACAGCGAGTAGAGAGCGGTGGTCGTCGGCAGGTGGTCCTGGCAGAGACGGGTTCTGTCGGAGCGAGGCAGAGAAAACGAAGAGAGCAAGAAGTGAGCACGAGTCAAAGAGCAGCGGATACAAAAACTGCGTGTGGCGGCGGAAAGCCCCCGCGGGAAATGACGCCGCGTGCACGAGCTTGCAGATGCAGACGAGCCTCGAGATCCTGGCCAATGAATATATGTTCTCCCACTGTGTGTAGGTCCGCGTGTCGTCAAGTTCGTACCAGTCACAGCTATCGACACCCTCGACGCCGTCCAACTCCCCCGCCATCCTTACTCCCCGCCTATATATACTCGACACTCCCGCCCTGCTGCCACCGCGAACCGAACAAAACTTACGGGCTGCTTCTCGCCGGGTCACGACCCACATCACTTGATTGATCCCCGCCGTGGTGCACACGGCCTGCAGCCCCCGTGACGACAGCGCCTTAGACTGCTCTGGGGTGCTGCGGCCGTCGTCACCCACTGCACAGGTGCGTGTGGCAACGACGGCGTGCTTCGCCAGTGCTTCCTCCCCGTCAAGTGACCGCCTGAGAGCGTCCTTCTGGTGTGGGGACACCGCGTGCCGTGTTCGTCCATGAATATTCATGAATCTCCAGTCAGCTGTACGTACATCTTCCCAAGGTCATCGGAGCAACTGCAGGGAACACTAGAGGTTGTATGACTGCGGATCATGGCATCTTGGACACATGCACGTTTGAAATGGTACAGTCGGAGAAGACGACAATGGGAACCTCGGCCGTCACCGGTACCATCAAACATAAGGTTTACGTGGTCCTGTTCCGTCTCCGCGAGCAAGTAAAGCAGTAGTCTCGAACCCAGACGTTCCACAGGGCTCCTCTGCACCCTCCCCCCCCCTCGCTGCGCTCGCTCGGTCAGCCACCGCCACAGCTGGGTTCGAATTTTACTGATGGATGAATCTGAACGAATCTGACGTTCCTGAAAATTTCTCACGGGAGGGGGGTGCAGAGAGCCCTGTAGAACGTCTGGTGCATTTCGTCCTCGGGATGTAGATATGTGACACCGAGGGTTGCCGAGCTCAGTTCACGTGATATATCGGTCATTTGTATTGACTCATACACATCTATATTACGGTATTCTCTGCGGTTGCTGCATATAAGTGAATGGATTTTTGCCCCAGGACAGTGCTAGCTATGAATTCCGAGTCTATCCTGTCAACAGAATATCCAGTAGGATTAAGCTGCATCCTACATATGAATAGCATCACGTTTCTGATATTCGGCATCTTCCGACCTGACCGCCATAGCTGAAGTATTTCCTCGCATTTTCACCAAGCGGTACACAATTATCTTGTAAAACGGCATGGCGAACATGAGAAGAAACACGAATGGATAGATTACCGTCAATGTAGTAACAACCAGGATCCCCAAAGGACGCAAAGCCTGCGTTTGCCGTGACCATCTTACAAGTTGCCCATTAGTCAAATGCACGTGATGTGACTGATTGTCACATATCTACATGCCGAGCACGAAATGCACCAGACCTTCTGGAGGGTGCGCGCGAAGCCCATCCTCCAGGAGGTCGTGGGAACGAGACTAGTAAAGCAGTCCATTTGACCGTAGCGGCGGCATGCACCAATTTAGTCTCGGACCAGACCCCCACGGCCACCCTCACGGACGGGTTCCCTTTTAGGGTGGCCGTGGGGGTCTGGTCCGAGACTAGCACCAATTCTCGACCAGATCCTACCTAGATCGATGTGCATGCGTTTGAATTCAGCGGTTGATCTAGTTACAAACCCGGGCTTCGGTTGTGTTCTCTTTTCTTTCATTTCGCTCGTGTTCAGACTCGCAGTGTAGTGCAAAAAATTAAGCCCTAGGCTATACCCTTTAAATTTATTATCCTTTTGATACAGCTGGTTCCTGCGGAAATCCTGTCAATTATGATGAAGAGCCCACCGCTGAGTGCTTCACTGAGATTCGGGACGACTGACTGAAGCCTCAAGACAAGCCTGACGTCGCTACCAGCACGTTGCAGTGAACCATGCGTGCGTATTCATTCCGATCTGCTACACCCTGTACAAACCAACCTGGACACTCACTCAAGCACCCTCCGAACCCATACTCAAGCACCCGCCATCTCCATCTCCACGTCCCCATCGCCCGCCGCGCCCGCCACCGGCAAGCCCACCCCGTCCGCATCCGCAAACAGCGCCTCCGCCGCCTCGCGGATACTCGCGATCTTCGCCCTCATCACGCGGATCGCCTCCGGGAAAAGCTCCTCGGGCGCATACGGCCCCTCCGACTCGACCGTGACTGCACGCCAGCCGTCAGCACCGCACCGCACGAATCAACGCGCGCGCGCGCGCGCGAAAACACTAAACGACGCACAGATGAACCAGTCCCGGATGCGCTTGAGCTCCACGCAGCCCTCGAACTCCTTGTGCCGGAGCACCTCCCGCGACATGCTCTCCTTCCGCAGGCTCCGCTCGTCGATCGAGACCTGGCGCGGGATAAGAAAGGAAAAGAAAGGCCAGGCTCAGCGAAAGTGAATAATACGAAGGAAATATGGCACGCCCCCACCACGCACCTCGCCGCTGCGGCCGACCTCGACGACGCCCGGGCTGAAGCACTTGGCGAACTTGTGCGCGAGGTGTGGCGGGACGGGGTTGGACGGGTTGAGGAGGATGAGCGGGTGCAGTCGGTATGACGCCGTCGCTGTGCGGCCGGTCAGTCGAGGTTCGGAACGCGTACATGCCATGCTGTGAGGAGGGAGGGGACGCACCCACGGGGCTCCATTTTGCGTGCTCCTTGCCGACGCCCTTGATCGCGTGCAGCTCCATCTCGATTTCTTGGCCCGGTCGTAGTTTTGCGAGGACTATGTTCTGTCCGTCCGTAGATACGAAAGCGAGTTGCGCCATTCGACAGCAAGACAGATTAGCATTTGGGCACGACAGCCACAGCGAGACCGCGCACCGGATTGGTAGGGCCCGGTATACGATCAGCAAACACGGCCTCCTGCTCTCCCTGCGGGACCCACTGCAAGTCCCCGCTTTTGACGTACTCGTTGATGTACCGCCGCGGTGCACCCTTTTCCTTCGGCGCATTTTGGTCGACCTCACACGTCGCGTTCAGCCTGGAGCCCGTCAGACACCCGCAGGCGCGGCCAGAAACCCACGGATTGCTCACCGGAAGACGAGCGTGTTCCTGTCCGTCGGAACATTAGTGGGGCCGCGGAAGTCGAAGAGCCCCGGGTCGATGTTGAGCGGGACGAGGCCGAGGCGGTGGGCGAGGACTTCGTCCTGGATGACGGAGGTGTTGTTCCACACGTATACGTGCTCTATGGCTAGTGTCGGAACCTTGTACGCGCAGAATGATCAGGCGATGGCAGCAGCGAAGAGCAGCACGGCTCACCTCCGCGATGAGTATCCTCCGGAACGCGTTCGCGATGGACGCATCGACGCCGACGAGGTCGAACTCGACCGAGCGCTGCGACAGCCTCTTTACCTCCAGCCGCAGCGTCTACAACAACGGGAACCCGGAAGGAAACCACGTCCATCAGCGTTACCACTTTGGAGGACACCCGCCCCGCGAACCGCCTGACCGCGCACCTTGTTGAATTTGTGCAAGTCCCAACTGTGGTCTTCGTCTGGATAATGCCCTGGATAATCCGTGCTCGATACGTCGGAAACACGCTCTGGATGCACGCCGACATGGCGGCGGGGGTCGAAGGCGGACTGAGGTAGTCGAGAGGAGGAGGACGTCGAGGCCATTTTTTAGTGTTTGGCGCGCAAGATGCGTCGTTCTTTAGCGGTCGGTAACGCGTTATCAGATTAGATCCCAATGCCTTTGGATTAGGTTATATCGGGGACGCGCAGTATGGGAACGACCGCGGCCGCCTGAGTACGCGGGACAGCAGGGACAGCTGTCTATCTTGTGCCCCCAACGTTAAGCCCAAATTTAATTCCGTGTAAGACTTCCAGTGTAAAAGGTATATATATACAAAAGCTGCAAGTATAGATTTGTGAGAATTATCTGCAAAAAGCAATGTCAATGGGCATAGCAGAGGCATCTTTTGCCCTTGATCAGTCATAACAGGCATGCTCTGTGTAGGTTAAATCTGCGACAGTAACCGCTCAGCATACTAACAAAAATAACTTCGACAGACCTGAAAATGGACATGTCCGGGATTGAACCGGACCCCTCTCGCAACAAATGTGCTTAACATGCTAAGCGAGCGTGATAACCAACTACACCACATGCCCGATACCCGAAGTATCGTATTTTGACAAATATCAAACATTCCCACTTCATTGAGTCTCGAAATGAAGACCTCATGGTTCACATTTACAACACTTACAGTAAATAGGTGGTAGTATGTCAAGACAACACAGGGAGAATGACAAGAAACTCGCAGCACTCTGGAAGTACCCCAAGACACCACTCACCCCTCGCCTGATACTCCGCCAGCGCCGCATCAGGCTCACCATGATCAACGGGAAAGTCGGTATTTGCGACGGAAACGACCCCCAGTCCCGTCGATTCAGACCGTTGCCGGACATCATCGGAATCGGAGAAGGCGGTGCCCATGAGCGTAGCGGATTTGAGATATTCGACAGGGGAAGCACGGATGATGGCATGCGCATGCTTAGACATGAAAGAGATGTCGAGAGAGCCCATGGATACATCTATCGTGTGCACATCTCCCATTTTCAACGATTGAATCCCAAATGATGATAGCGCGAGGGCTTACGTTTGGGTGCGGCGAGCTTGGCTAGCGCGTCGCATGACGCGGGCTGCGAAGAGACGATGCCGACTGCTCGCGCTTGTGCAAAGAAAGGATGGCGCTTGAGTTCCTGCAGCAGGGCCGTGGCGATGTACTGTCTGCGGTATGCGCGATGCACGACGAGTTGCGTTACCCAGAGCACCGTCTCTACGGAAGATCAAACATGCACACAGATGGAGCGATCAACTTGTTCGAAAAGTCGAAGTGCTAAGTATTCACGCTCCTACCTTCGTTTTCGCCGTAATTCCAGATCGTTGCGAACGCATGAGCGACGTGCACGCCGTCTATCGTGCACCTTGACAAGACGGTTTTCTCAGCCTGACTGAGGAGGACAGATTTCAACCGCGCCGCGTTCATTCTGATGCGTCCATCTAAACATCAACCATAATAGCATCAGTACATTCGTCAATCTGAATGCACTGATTGGCGGTAGATATATCGAATGGAGCACAATCTTTAGAGACTGCGCACCGTATCTTGCTTGCAAGTCGCTCAGATGATATATACTCACTTGGTTTAAGATACGGGCGCCCTTTGGCCGCCTCGCCCCAGATGCCATAGTGATTGCTGAAGAGCTCCGCACATGTTGCGAGCAGCTCGTCGCTGATATCCGCGCCAAGGGTCAACGAGTAAGTCGTAGGCATATCACGTCGTACGCGTACGCCGGATCAGTGTTTGAGGCAGAAGAGAGTCGCTCGCCAGACCATGCCTTCAGTCAGAGTCGAAGCTCATCCGACCTTGCGTACGTAAAAGAACGTCTATTGTACACGATGCAATAGCGCGTGATGCTACATACTACATTTCAACCCTGTTACACAATCGTCGACATGGCTTATGCAAGCAGTGACTAGCTGACTGCTGGGCGTGCTTCCTGTGTTTCCTGCAGCTGGTTGCAGTTCTCGTAGATGCTACCAAAATAGAAGAGGTCACAAAGTAGAGCAGATCTTTCATGACATGACAACCACCGGGTAATGCGAAGTAGATGCAAGAAATCGAAGTGAACGACTCTGGAATGAGAAGATCATAACATCATTTTGGAAGAAGAAGCATGTGTCCCATCCCTCTTTCTTGAGGACTGAATACTACCCACGAGCTGCATGATCCCATCCCACGGATGGTCCAGAATCAAGTCCCCGACCTTATCCACAAACGGCCCCGCACTACGCACAGTGTCCAACCGGGGCAGCAGGCTGTCCAACGCCCGTGCAAACTGGACAGCATCGTCGATAAGGCGGCGGCGTTGCTCGACGACGAACATCCGCAGATCATGGGTAAATCCAGATGGCTCTGGATACAACGTGCCGTCGATGCCCGGTAACGCGAGGTGTCTCAGCTTGGGACAGGACCGGAGGAGACCATCGAGCCCAAGGAGAGTCGGAAAGGTCTCGCTGAGATCTGTGCCTTGCAAGGATAGCCATCGAAGTTGAGGCCAGGCCATAGCGATCGCGTGGAGGTCTTCATCTCCTGTCCGGAATGGCCTATGGCCTGTGCCAATCCAGTCCATTGTGACACGTTCGAGCCCAGGAAGATCCAGAAGGGGACGAATAACAGGGGTAATAGATAGTCCCGCATCGTCCCAGGATGGATCTGTCTGAGTGAGCTTCAGGTCCAAAACACGCAGCGTGGCAACCTCGGATAGGGCGTTCATCACCTTGTGCAGCACATCGGGCGAGGGAAGTTGGGCGTGCACTATGTGAACCTCTTCGAACGCCGGCGATGATATGACTGAAATCAGCCGCGCAGCATTCGCGAAGCCGCCATAAATCGTCAGATTTTGCACGCCGTTGAAATGCCCCTTCGCGAGATAATCCGCTTTCATCGTGCTCGGGACCTTAAGGACGCGGACATTATCCATAGAGGCCAATACTGCGAGCAGAAGGGGAATTGGATCCTTTGATGGGCAGGTCGTAGACGTCAGATCAACAGTGTGCAGATTCCTCATACACATTATGTGTGAAAGAAATTGTTCATGCACCACGCCGCTGAATTCAAAGACACCTAGAGAAGGCAGCTCCTCAGCTATACTCTCGAGTAGCATTTCGAGAGCATATTCCCGTCTCGTAATGGGCCAATTGGTCGAGGCCACGGCTCGATCGCGGTAGATCAAATGTATGCGACGAATCGACGGCGAGAAAACTGACAGCAAGCCCGACTCCAGAGTGGGCGATCGTTCCCATGAGATTTCGCGCACAAAGGGTAGAAGTGGCTCCCCGTGATTATCTCTGCCTAACAGAATGAACACGGATGGATCGATATTGTCTTCTTTCCGATAATTCGCTATACGAACGCGAGCGGCATATTGTCGATACCGTGCCCACTCTGTGGATGTCGTCCTTCCAGAGAGTGTCTATCAGTTCATGCATGAGCGCAAATACCAGAAGAGTGGAACCGAAGTAAAAATCACCCATATTGGTGCCCTCCGATTCTCATTTTCTGGACCTCCAAGCATCACATGTGCGAATTCCACCGGATCGTCCATTTTTAAGTCACCCTGAACGGCTTTGAATGACGAGAATAAGGAGAAGAGAGGGATCCATGAGTCCAGTACTTCCCACAATTCTCCTAATGCTGGCGTAGAGAACGCTTTACACACGCGCGCTGAGCGAGCCAACGTTCGCCTATTCTCGACTGTAACGATGTGTGTCTGATAAACGATCTAGAAATACAGCCTACAGTTCAAGATGGACATACAGCGATGCATCGAGTCAAGGTGCTGTGGGTCAAATTGTTGAAATATTTCGAGTAAAACATCGCTTGTCTGTAGTGCTCTTTGCGTTGCCATAATGTCAGGATCACTTGACCTCGCTTGAAGTTCGAGTCAGTACTACGGCAGGTTTCGCAGTCACTACGAAAGTAAGCAGAAGCTCACGAAGACACTCAGATTTATCTATGGTGACTCAGCTCTTTAGTGTAGACAGTTTAGCGATCAGGTGTGCGCCCGTTGAGAAGCGTCGTAAGCATACGAGCAATAGTCCCGAGCCAAAAATAACTTCGTATTTGATCTGATCCACGTGCGTACACAACGTTTCAATAAACCGATCAAGATCAAGTTTGAGCAGGAGTATACACAGAGGTACGATGCGGATGCGGATGCCTCAACGATGTCGGAGACATCTGGCAGCAACGTTACGGATGCTAGACAAAGTCTGCCGTATTCGGATAGTAGTACATATACAATTTGGCCTCATAATCATACACAAGAACTGTTGTTGATACTAGTACATCCGCATGCTTAGAGAAATTCAGTCCGCAAAAGTTCAGTGATGAACCGTATGGCCTTCAATGAAAGAGTAGATGGCCATGGCGAACTTCAATGTGTCGAACTGTACATGCTGCCTCCGCCATTTGCACTGCGGGTCGCCAAAAATAGAACAGCGATACCGACGCCGCGCAGATCACTGTGAATAACCGCCATCGGCAGGTAGCCCTGCGTCGACGGTCTCAGAGGAGGTTCCGGTACTCCTATTCCCAGGTAGTGATTCCAAAATGACGCTCCATGGATGATCCGACTTTTTGACTTCGCGGAGATCCATCCTATATGCTTTGCTGCGCCTCACGTCGATTTGAGGAAAGAGCCGGCCTACCGCGCTGGCTAATTCAACGGTCTCCGTGCTAGGGACCTGAGGGGAAAGTTTCTCGATGCACAACATCTTCAACTCGTGGTCGACAAAGGGACTTTCGTCAACATAAGGTGGTGTCGGATCTAGACAGGGGAGGTTAAGGGTCTTAAGGTCACGACAAGAGCGAGCAAGCGCCTGGATGCCCCGCATGGTCGGAGCCACCGCCGTGGTTTGGTGCGACACACAGAAGTCCGTCAGTAGCGGCCAAGCCTTTCCAAACGTACTAAGATCATTGTCCGATATTGTGAGCGTTCTGTGGAACTGGAACCACAGAACCTTCATGCGTCGCAACTGTAGCGTAGGTTCAAGACAGCTGATCACCGACCGAACCTCCTCTTCAATGGGCTCTGTCCGACGTAACCTCGCTTGAATGCATATTGTGATAGTTTGGATTGATGAAGCGAACTTGGAGCAACCGGAAAGAGCGATAGGAAGGTCGTCGATGGCATCCGCAGTCGCGGCGGTGAGCGAGACTTCCTGAAGACAAGGGGAAGATATGGCCCTGAAGAGTGATGCTACATTGGAAAGGCCTCCATGGATCGACAAGACCTGCAGCGCTGGGAAGCCGACCCCGCTACTCGTGCTGTCCATAAGCAAATCGTGTGGAACGTGGAGTTCGACGAGTGTATCAGAAGCGGACAGAGTCCGGAGAAGATCCCCGCACGGATCAGCCAGCCTGTTCACGAAGCTGAGGTGGACCACGCGCAAGCATTTGAGATTCGTGATAGGCACGATGGATGCCGGGCGTATCCATCCGCTAATGTTGAACTGGATAAGCGAGGGCGCTGTGGAGCACACGCGTTCCAAAATGGCCTCCAAAGCGAAATCACGTCTGGTGAACTGTCCCTTCGGCCAGATCGCTGATCCGATGCCAACGAACAAGTTGAGGAATCGAAGCGAGGGCGAAAGAAGGGATAGTAAGCCGGCCTCGAAAGCGGGGGACTGCTCCATCGTCAGTTTTGGAGTGAAGGGAGCAGCGGTCGTCCATGATTCCGATGGGACAGATGCACGAAGACGGAGGGATCGATCTCGTCTAGCTTGAAATAACACGCCGTACGGACGAATGCAGCATATATCCTGAATCGCTCCCAATCATCGTCAGAAAGCCTTCCGCATAGCATCTGTGGTCTCACAATGAGTCATGGGTTGACACGGACATGCAATGAGTGGAGCTACAGTACCCAAGTTTTTTCACTTGGCATCCGACCAAGGTCGTACACAAACGTGTTCATGGTTGGTCTGCGCTCTGTCTTCTCAAAGGGAACAGCTTTGAACAAGGAAAAGAGGGAGAACAGAGGTATGAAATCATCTAAGCTCCGCCATAGGACAGTCAGAGCCGGCGTTGTAAACGCCTTGCATACGCGAGCAGCACAAGCTAGCGCCCGTCGATTCTGAACAAAAGGGCCTTGGAGATTCAAGTTTAAAAGGCCCTCTAATCGTTTCGGAAACTCCCTCTCTGGGGGAAGCTGCTCGAAAATACGATATAGGATATCGAGCGTATCTAGGGCTCGATGCGGCGACATCGTCGTTAACTTGGAAAGCAATATCTGATCAGCCTATGGACACAAGTGGGCCCTACCCACTGAGTACGCACGTATGGATAATGTGGCCTAAGAATCCGGTCTTTAGGATTTTCCTTGAAATGTGTAGAGGAGACTATGTGCCTTCAGTGTCGTTACAGCAGTGTGGCCAACATGTACAGTGTACCGGCGCGCGCCAACTTTGGGACGCGCTATGTAGACGCGCAACTTCAAAGCTTCAATGATCATATGAATCACGTGCGGCCCTTCTACGTGAGGCACTGAGAAACATTGGAGGAGTACCGTCTTACAGTCACTCGATCTTCAGACAGATAGAGTGTCCATATCACTACAGGTTTACATGTAGCACAACAATAACGTCCAAAGAGTCGTAGCTAATGGGAACGGTATCAGAACCCTTACAGGTACGCTTACATACAGATTTCTCTGCTGATCTAAGTTGAAAGCTGTAGAACTTGAAGTACCTCAGAGAACAAGCATCGTCCCCATGAGAACGCCAATGACAACCATGAACGCGGCGAAGATGCCCCCACGGTATGAGGCTCCATCTATCCGCATACCGCCAGCCGCGTTAGAACTCGTCGCAGCACTGCCACTCGAACTTGTACCAGCCGCGGCATTCGACTGCGGAGTAATCCCAGCGATGGACAGGGCCTCCGAGGACAGAGCGACCGAGAGAGAGGACGCGTAAGAGGAGACCGCCGAGGAGAGCGCCGAGCCTTGGGAGTGATAGACGGAGGAGAGCGAAGACAGGACGGAGGATTCGCTAACAGCGATCGAAGACCCGGCGGAGGAGAAGCGGGAGGCGATTGACGATAGACTGGTCGGGTTCGGAATATACGAAACTGCAGGCGACGGTCAGAACATATTTGAGAATATCCACTCCTCAACTCACCATACAAACATTGGTCCTGCTGCAAGTCGGTCGCGAGCTGGACGTCCTGTGTGGTGCAGTTACCTTGCATGCACGAGAGAGCATCATTCCAGTAGGCCGTCGATGTGCACACGCAAGGTAGATTCTCTCTGTTGATCTTATTAGCAAAGAATCCATCGTTCCAGGGGATAGATAACCATACGAGCTAATGCAGCCGTTCTTCAGAGCAGACTGTTCAGTGCATATGCCAATACACGCCTGATTGACACCAGGCCAGTCTGCAGGAAGGGTAACGGATGCCTGAGCTCTAGCATGCTCCAAGACTCCAACAGAGAGAAGAGCAGCTGTGAAGAGGACGGAGACTTTGTGGGTATAGGATTGGAAGAGCATACTTGAATCGCGACGGCACAAAACGGGCGGGAGTGTCTTGTTCAGGCTATCGTATCGCACGGAACCGATCGTTTATTATATGCTCCCCAATGCGACTGCTGCATCCCTGCCTCGTTTCCTATGCAGATACGCGCTAGCCCCATTTGAGTTGGATCATCAACAGAGCCTTCCTCCTTATTGCTGTTATTCGGGTTAGTCGTACGATGACGATCCAGCGCCTGGTCAATTAATCCAGTGCGCAGTAAGGACGTATGATAAAAGCGACTTACTGCCGGCGCCCCGTCAAACCCAAGCCGTTTGAAATTGATACGGGGGAACGAGGCATTGGAGAATATCGCGTTTGCATCGCCTCACCCTATGTTGTGAACTTTCTAATCCGAAGTATGCGCGGGATAGGAGAAAGCATGTACGCTCAGACACTTACTTGAGCCTGGTCATTGTTCCGTCTGGGAAGGCGATCGGTTCCGTGTCACGGAACAAATTGACCCACAGACTTCGGAATTCGTTCCACCCACCCCGAGACCGTCGGTCCTGTGCGATGTATGCGTCGTGGCGCATGCATCGACGCACTTTCAATTCATCTGGAATCTAACATCTGTGAGTTTGACAGAGATATTCAGCATTCAACTGAAAAATACAAATTTTAGTAGAGTTAAGGAAACAGAGACCATTTACTGTAGAGTTGTGTTCGACCCGAACAGAGGAGACAAGCGCCCAAAAAACGACTGCGCTGACTCTCATCATCGTGGCTATTCCGAGTCACTCTGAACATAGTTGTCGAACACGTCGTCCATCACATAAAACGCTAGCTACATATTTTCTGCTTGCTTAATTGCAGGCTAGTAACTAGGGCCACTCATGCACTCGGCAGATAGATGCGTTGTCTCCTGATGAAGCCTCACCACTGGCAGAAGTTGGGCGTTTTCTGAGTTCCTCCAAGCTAACACATGGCTTGGGGACTTGAAAATTGTACTGGAATGACAACATTTAGAGCGAGAATACAGCCAGTGAATCTCTATGTCACTGCAGTGTAGGATTCATCATGATCAAGCGAGTCACTCAAGGTGTGTACGCGTTCAGCATAATCGTCACGTTGAGTGTGCCAGGTCCTGGTCCACTGACGCACACGTTCGCTAACTTCTCCTTATGAATCCTCTTTGCAACAGAAGTCGCGTTTCATTTCCAGCAGATCTGTGCTTGGAGTTGTTTACAATCCGTTTACAGTGTTTATAGATCCGCACCTCCCTGTACCCTCTCGTTCCTCGGCGAGAGTGCGTCAGCTCGTTGGTATTGGGAAACAGAAGTATTGACACGGGCTCACCGCACTACTTCCTGGCCGGACAAAATCCTACCGCACACATCTGATATATCCAAATGACGTCCGAAAGACATCGACGGGTGAATAATATCCGCAGCCTCAGCGCTCTCTTTCCCTGACATTTATTCCATTTAGATCGAATCGAATCATAGAAGATGACCTCTCCCAAGCAGACACAGCACTTTGACTTCTCAAGCGCACCGCCTCATCTGCGTCTGTGCTTTTTACCGGCGGACCCGGGTGTGAATGCGAGCACCGAGCGACGCGGGCCAGCTTGACCGCCCTAATCATGGCCGTATTGACATCACGACAGAACACATCCGCAGCCCGCCTGCCTCACCTCTCCCTTCTTCCTCTGCGCAGCTGCCCTGACTGGAACATCGCCTTTTCCCCGCACCTCAGAACGAAGCATAGCCCCACGGCCTACTCCGGCGAGTCGAACGTCGAGCTCTGTACCCTCGGCACGTCGTTCCCCTATCCCCGTCTGTTGCCGTAAGACCTCGGGTGGGCCTCCGTACATCTAGCTTGGCGTGCTGCTAGTGGTTTTCCTTCGACGAATGTGGTTGTAGCGTGGCCGTCAGGACAGAAGAAGGTATCTCCATGTCCATCTCGGTAGCGAAGCCCCCTTTTCCGATGCCTTCAGCTCGGACGACGGCCGGTCAAAGCTCACGGACGCTTGTAGCTCTGCTGCCTACAACCAAGCCAGCCAGGCCGGAAACCAGACGTGTGATCACGTCCATCAACGCCGCATTTTCTCCCTAGGACGCTAGTCTGCGCTCAGCACTGCATAGGCTGCCAAGCACAGGCAGTGTATTCGTCAGCGACGACCCAACTCGCAGCTCGGCGCTATCTTCGCGCAGCCGTTCTCTGACAGGTGCAGGGAAGTATCATAGCATGTGGTCCCTGACCAGAATCCAGAGACCAGAAACACTGGCAAGACGCACCGTGCACGTCATGCATGTGCCCGAGCTTGCGGAACCCCCACGGGCGACGGCTCACGGCAGCACGGACGCTCCCATGGCGATACCCGCTGCGCACAGGGCGCTGGATGCTGGGCACCGGGCACTGTGATGCTTCTGTTCAGAACTCATAACTGCAAACTGCAGTACTTACCATTCCGCTTCCGTTTCTGCCGCCATCCGAACTCCGCGGGGCAGCGCTACGGCCCACGAGGACTCGGGGACTAGGGAGGCGGAATCGCTGATTCACAGATCCCTGGATTCCGGGCGCATGCGTATGTGCACGTCCATCCTCCACCGCCACGAGCACGGCATGGTGTGGTGGGTGTGATACCGATACGTACCGCCGTCGTTGGTCGCTGATAAGACAGTAGACACTCGGCGCAGTGCGGCGTGAAATGTGGTCCCTCCCAATGCCCCCAGTGCACAGTGCACGGAGTCCACGCGGCGGGGAGATCAGGATCCGTACCGCGGCTTCCTCGTCAAGCTCAGGGCCTCAGGCTGGACTTGCAAGGATCGACACTACGACACGACGCTCCGCGGGCGCGTGAGCTCCAAGGCCTCTCCCAATTCCGCCGTCGCGCATCTCGTCTGCCTACCATTACTATATCGGGGAGACGACGACAGAGATGCATTTGAGACTCCCGCGTCTCCGAGTGGACGCGGGGGGAGGCTCAGGCTGCGACCGCGACCGCGCGATCCCGCCACGCCGTACAGCGTACAGCGTACGTATACTTGGTGTGTCCTCTCCCAGGCCCCGCACGTGCGCCTCGTTGCTCGTCGATGCATGCCTCTCTGGCTATCGAATACCGGCTGCGTAGATGGGCGCGCGCTCAGGCTTCCCGTGAGTGTGCGCACCCCCAGCGTTCTCAGCGTCGATTGACGACCCTCAACCGCCAAAGCGGACCCGCGTCTCGAGTCCCGCGATGTACGTTCGCAGCTTCGTGCGTTATCGAGGGCTGCGAGAATCGAGAGCCACGCGGTGCTGGAGCTTTTGGTTCGAACTTCGGGGACGGAATCCGAGCTGGCGTCGTGATGGCAACGGGTTGCATGCTGCAAGTGTCCTCAGCAGTTGCTGTGTTTTCCAGTCGGGCGCGTCGCGCACGTCCGCGCAATGCGTGTAACGGTGACGATCTTGCCACGACCAGCTCACGGCTCACAGCTCGCAGTCGCCCATCATGCATGCACAACCGTCACAGCATCGACGACGGACGCGCACTCCGTATACGCAGCACGAATGCACGGAGCACGACCGTCTCTCCGTTCCCGTTGCGCCGTCGCGCTCGAGCGGACGCTGGCGTCGCGACGGCACCGGACAGAGTCGCGATCTCGTTCTCGACGCGCGCGTGCCACTGGGGCGTGCTCGCGTTTCGCTTGGACGCGGGACTCAGCCTTTTTCCGCACCGCGCACAGACGCAACTGAAGGTTCGGAGAGATGGCGAGGCTGCGGGCTACGCGACTTGGATAAGGAGTGACATGGCAGACGGGCTGCACCGCCGCGCCTGGATGCCGTGTCTCCCCTTTCCCTACTCCCGCACGTACTCCTACTTACTTACTTCCCCTTGCGTGCTTACACTGCAAGCTGACGCTAAGACGAGTCGCCGGCATGGATGTCAAATCGACAGTATAAATTGCTAACGTCTGGGCACGGTATGGTACGGTGCCGATGACGGCTCGGCGGGTAAGTACAGACTTCAGTGTCGTCGTCGTCATCATCGCTGCCGCCACTGGCGCCTGTCACGACGAGAGTAGGGTAACGTGCCTGTGCACGCCCATTTTCACGCGAGCGCGCGCGTCCTACAGCCTACAGGACGAGCGCGGCGCCGAGGACGCCGCCCACGAGGGCGATTGCCACTCCCGCTCCCACGCCCACGCCCACGCCCACGCCTCTCGCAGCCCCGCTCTTTCCCGCGGTCGTGGAAGCCGACGCGCTCGCGGACGAGGACTGGGCGGCGGATGATCCACTAGCGGAGAGGGCGGAGGACGCGGAGGAAAGGGCAGAGGAGAGGGAGGACGAGAGGGAAGGGGCCACGCTGGAGGATGCGGAGACTGGAGGGGGTCAACGACGACTCAACATTCAGCACGCGGGGGTAGCAGATGGGAAAACACGCTACGCACGCGCTGCGCACTCGGCCTCCTGGAGAGAGACGGCGGCCTCGGCGTCGGCGGCGGAGCACTTGCTCTGGAGGCAGGAGAGGGCGGCGCCCTGGAATGCGGAGGACGAGCACGTGCACTGGAGGTTCGTGCTGCGTGCGCGCGGGTGTCAGCGGTGGGTGGGTGGGATGGAGATAGGCGGGACGCACTAGGAGCTGCAGCCGCTGCTGGAGGCGGCGGACTGGACGCAGGAGAGGACGCAGGGGTCGATGCTGGGGGTGCCGATGGGCGCGGAGGCGGTGCTGCTCTGTGCGGCGGCGGAGGCTGCGAGGGCCAGGGTGAGGAGAGCGGAGAGGGCGTACATGGCGAGGGCGCTGCTGGGGGAGGGTCGCGACTGTCAGGCGGCGAGGAGAGCCAATGGGCCGGGGGCCGAGTCTTTATGGCGGAGCGGTGCGGGGAGATAGAGTTCAGGAATCCTCCGCCGGCCTGGGTCGAGGGCACAGCCCAGCGAAGGCGGTGAGAGCCACGCAAGGCCAGAAAAGGAAGGATGATTGCCACATTGGGTGATGTATGGACGTCGAAGTCTCCACATACCTGTGCGCGTGACCAATCGCGTATCGTTACCTGCCTGATGGTGTGTACGTGCGAGGGGCTCCTGGGGTCTCCGCATCCGCCATCTGCCCATCGCCTGCTTCCAACCCATCTCCATCTCCTCCATCTCCATCTCCATGATCCCCGACGACCACATCCGCGCTTCCGATGGTCCCAGCCTGTGAGTGCATCTGTCATTCACTGGGCCTGCACGTGTACACCCTCGAGCATGGATGTCCTCGAACCGGCCGCGAGACCAAGCAGGTGTCGATGAAGTGCATATAGGTGAGTAGCCCCAGCGCTAGGAATTTCGAGGATGGGGAGACTAGGCGTTGCCGCGATATGCAGACCTGAAATCGCGCCTGACGGATGGCTGTTGTCCATCAAAGGTTCGCAGGTTTACATTCAGCTCACCCTTCCTTTTATGTAAACGGCAATTACTACGTGACCGCACATGCGCGAGCCCGGGTCGCGCAATCGCCGCAACAAGTCCTGCTCACCGGGGAAGTCTGCTCGCCGAACACAGAACACCGAATATCTATCTGTCCAACAGTGGGATGTGTCGCAGATTGGCAGTGGGATTCCATGCCAGGCGCAGTCCTCCCTGTCAATAGAAGGCGTATGTGGATCAGGTTGCCAAAAATTCATCTACGGGCGGTACCATGCCCGGCTACGTTGACCACCAAGTACAAGTACATGAACAACACTCAGAATGACCGCATACTAATAATGGACGGGTTCTCGGGCACTTTGGCAGAAAGGCTAGCAAACGTCCCACGGTTTGATACTCAATTCTACATTCATTCCTTTTGGTGATAGACTCTACAGCGTCTGACCATGTTGCGTACCAAAATATAGCTTTGTTCATCTATGTGCGCTGAGCAATGGGAGAGTACATGAGTGCAAGGATGGGTTCCACAGATGCCTGGAGTACATCACGATGACAGGTCCTCGGACACGTCAGGAGACGCACAGCCCTAGCGGTGGCCGATCGCGAGCCAGTATGCACCTGCGCGAACGCCACGGGCCAGGCTCGATCCACCCATCGCATCCGTCCCTTACATAAATTTCACGCGACACATCACAAAACAAAACAGACTCGCTCGTACTTATGTCCATAAGATCGAAGTCCTCCATCCCAGCACGAAAACGCAGAGATCCTGGACCGTGCGATGCAATCACCGAATTACCATCAAACTCGTTTCCCCTCATCTGAGCGGCGCTCGCTCTGCTATTCATTAGGGACGTGACTCTCCAGCATATTCCTTGCTGCAGTACTACTTATGAAAGTCACCCATCGCCGCCGCCAGAGGCCACTCGAAAGGTGCACCTCGACCTCACGTGCACCCAGGCTAATTAGCCCGGCATACCCCCCCGGGATTGCCGGGCTAGCTAGCCTCGAAAGTCAAATACCCTGTAGTTGCCAATAAAGCGAGCAGTAAAGGCGGGCTTGCCTAATACAATAAGTCCCCTTATCTCCCTAGATATCACCGGCATCGCTGATCACGATGAGTACACCGTGCGTCCAGCGCCAGATCACCGAACGCATCGGGATCTCCCGTGTGACGCGGCGCGCCTGCGCGCCCAATGCGTCGGCGCCGCCGCAAACGATGAGCACGAGAATTGGCTCTAGCTTCGTCAATATATTGTGTATTTAGTTCGAAATTTCACTGATAGGAATAGGATTGTTTTGAGTTATATATGCCATGTATAAGTGAATACTTTGAGGCTCAAATGGAAGGAATAGAATGTAATTTATTTTGCAATGGGGCTGAAGCTGTTGTGCTCACTGTGAACTGAGCTTTAATTGATTGACTATCTCCTATGCCTTATTGAGTGTATTTGAAGTATATTTGTGGACATACTTGTTTCTACATAGTCCCCATACAAAGGTATTCTAACAAATCTAATATATGCCACAGTGTATGTAACACACATATTTCAATACATAGAGGGAGATTGAGCAAAGAAGTTCTAGCACAAATAATTCTATGTATACTATGTATTTATCTACCAAGCTGTATAGAGAGCAGTGCATGATTGCTTATGCAGTGCGCAAAATGGACCCGAAGGTTACAGTGGCGTGCATATTTGCACTCAACTCGATCACTAGGCAAGCGCGCATCCTGATTGGCTGGACGGTGGTTCGCCGAACGAGGTGCTGTTGCTTTCGGTGTCTTCTATCCCCTGTCATCTTACAGTACCACAAACAAATATTACCTATATAAAACATTAATCTCTTTGCATATCAATATCTGAGGCACCAGAAGGTACATGAAATATAGAAAGTGTGAAATAGCAATATTTGACTGAATGTACCCAAACTAATCAAGTTTCACAAATAGACAGGTGCCAAATAGCATTAAGCAGAGCACTGTAGTACATGAAATGTGGTGCCTTATGAGCTCATTGATAATACTGCCAGCCAGGGAGGGTGATAATTGTCTATTTGAGAGAAATTAATCAAAATCCTTCCATTTGAGTGTCAAAGTATTCATTCATACATTACATATATAATCCAAAACAATCCTATTACTATCAGTGAAATTTCGAACTGAATACACAATATATTGACGGAGTGAGAGCCAATTCTCGTGCTCATCGTTTGCGGCGGCGCCGACGCATTGGGCGCGCAGGCGCGCCGCGTCACACGGGAGATCCCGATGCGTTCGGTGATCTGGCGCTGGACGCACGGTGTACTCATCGTGATCAGCGATGCCGGTGATATCTAGGGAGATAAGAGGACTTATTGTATTAGGCAAGCCCGCCTTTACTGCTCGCTTTATTGGCAACTACAGGGTATTTGACTTTCGAGGCTAGCTAGCCCGGCAATCCCGGGGGGGTATGCCGGGCTAATTAGCCTGGGTGCACGTGAGGTCGAGGTGGAAAGGTGAACCTAGCCCTAGGGTAGGTTTACAATAGGAAACTCATGTCTCCGGCCCGTCGGTCATGTCCGCCCCTGCCAGTGTTTTCTATCCAGGTAGCGAACGGGTCCCTTCCATTACATAACCTTGTTTTTTTCACAAGGAACTTAGTTCGTGTCCCACCTAGGTTGTACACTGCCTACACAGCAGCTGGGGAGTCTGCTTTCTCAACGGCCGCTCTGGACATCGCCCGCGCCCGCACTGCGTTCCCGGCCCTCTACTCTGGCTCTGGCTTTCTATACGCAGACAACGCGGGCGGGTCACAATGTCTCGCCGTCTCGCGCAACCCCGACTACCTGCGCAACACCAATGTCCAGCTCGGCGCGGACTACTCCGTCTCTGTCGCGAGCACTCATCGCGTGGGGGAGGGTGCCGAGGGCCGAGGCTGCGAGAGAGTTCTCTGACGCGGCGAATGTGGACGCGTGGCGTTCAGGAGCAGCTCGACGATGCTGGTGGAGAATCTGGCACAGGCGATGGAGCCGGATGTCCTGGAGGAGGGGGGAAGACCCGGAGGTCATCGTCACCGGCAAAAATGAGGGTGTGCGCTGCGTTCGATCGCAGAGTCCGACTCCTGGTGTGGGTCAAGGGTCTACGTAGACGTTGAAGGTGCATTGTCTTGAGTCAACTTTGCAAACACTGGCATTCCAATGGTGCCAGACTTGGCTCTATCACACACACCTGTGGTCCGTGAGTCAGTGACGATCGTGTTGCTTTTGCGTTACTACTGCCGGCCAAGGGGGTGTGCGGCCGAGGGCCCGACGATGGGCGAGTTCCACGTAAGTAGCACGCAGTGCAAAACAGAACGTGACAATTGCCAGGGAAAAGCTCGTCTACAGCCACGAATCCATTGCTTTCAATGTCCTTCGTGAGTGTGATTGTATTACGAGTCGCGATGTCAAGGTTCTGGGACCTCATGGGTTCGTTTCTTGCAGTCCAGTGCGTTCCCAGTATGTCCCTCAAGCTCAGGTGAGCCCCGGGCTCCTAGTCCAGGACCTGGTTCTCGCCAGCCCCGCCGGCGCCCGCCGACATTCTGTATAGCAGACGAGTATGCGGTCAACCTGGTCCCTCGCTATAAGAAGCCGCAGCGTGGCGACAGGGACCTTCACACTGTGCGCGTCCCCAATTCGGACTAGTGTGCCATCCGCATGTGGGACGGTGGTACGGGCGATGGAGATGAGTATGGGGCGGGTGTCGGGCATGGGCTTGCAGGGGCAGCACGAGCACGAGCACGAGCACGGGCAGGAGCACGGGCAAGGCTTGCTACAGCGCCCGGCGTCCGCGCGGGCACGGGGCACGGCGGGCGGACGCCGGGCGGGTGGTTTCGCTTCTGCGCGGGGCGCGATCGTCGAGGGCGGCGACGACGAGGGAGAGGGACGAGGAGTGACACGGCAGCCAGGCTGCGCCAGAGACTCGGGACTCGGGACTCGGGACTCGAGACTCAGCTGGAAGCTCTGAGCTGGCCTCCAGCGTCTGCGCCGCGCACGCCGTTGTCTGGGCCCCGCCTGTCCCGCCCGGGCGCACGGCACACGGCACTGCCAGTGTGTGTGCGGCAGTGCCACAGGAGCAGACGCCCGTGGTCGTGCCGGCCTGCGGCTCTGGGCTCTGTTTCAGTTCGCACATCGAGGGTACGCGTGCTCTCACTCTGGCTACGGGTCCGAGTCCTGCTACTCGTAGTGCTTGCTGCTCGACCTCACGCTCGCGCTGCGGGCACACATGTGCAGAGACCAGGCAACGTTTATGGTACCCGCGCTGCATTTCGTCGCGCGTATGCCATGTCGCAGGAACCCATGTATCAATGGGCACGGCTAACGCTGCTACTGCTACCATCACGCCTGCGGCCAGTCCAAGCACCCACACATTCGTTTTTATTCCAACGCGCGGACGCGTCCTACAGGACGAGCACCGCACCGATCACGCCCCCGCCAGCCAATGCGACGAGCATTCCCACCACTTCGACCATCCCCACGCCCACGCCGAGCACGCCCCGCCTGGCGGCGCTTTTGGCCGAGGCCGCGGTGATGGAGGCGCTCGCGGCAGAGGCAGAGGCGGAGGCGGATTTGATTGCGGGGGACATGCTTGCGGAGACGGAGGGTTTGAGGGAGGGGCCTGTGGAGGAGAGGGAGGAGAAGGCGGGGGAGACGGGGGAGAGGGTGGAGGAGGAGGAGGAGGAGGAGAGGGAGAGGGGCGGGTTGAGAGTGGAGGCAAAGGTAGAGGAGGTAGGGGAAGAGAGCGCAGAGGAAGCGGAGGAGGAGAGGGCGGATGAGGCGGAAACGAGCGAGGATGAGGCGGAGGAGAGGGGGGAGGAGGCAGAGGAGGAGAGGGAGGGAGGGGCGCGGGAGGTGGCGGAGGCGGAGAAGGTGGAAAAAGCGGAGACTGCGGGAGGTCAGAGGTAAGTATTCACTCGGCGGTGGATAGGGCGAGACGCGAGACGCACCCTCTGCGCACTCGGCAGCCTGGAGGGCGATGGCGGCCTGGAGGTCTGCGGCGGAGCACTTGCTCTGGAGGCAGGAGAGTGCGGCGCCCTGGAATGCGGAGGACGAGCAGATACACGGGAGGTTCATGCTGTGGGCGTGTGGGCGTTGGTGTCAGTGGTGAGCTAGGTAAGGAGGAGGGACGAGGCACATACGAGGAGCCGCAGCCGTTGGCGGAGGAGGCAGACTGGATGCAGGAGAGGGTGCAGGGGCTGATGCCGGCTGTGCTGTTGGGAGCAGAGGCAGTGGTGCTCCGTGCGGCGGCTGTGGCTGCGAGGGCCAAGATGGAAAGGACAGTGAGGGCGTACATCGCGTGCTGCTGAGGCGGGCTAATTAGGGGGAGAAGAAAAGGCCGCGGGCGTGGTTTTATGTCGGGGGCGACGTGGGGAGATAGAGTTTAGGAATGCCCAATTGCAATCCGTTGGCCTGGGTCGAGGACACAGCCCGGACAAGGCGGTGAGCCACCGGAGCCAGAAAGGGAAGGACGATTGCCAGATTGGGTGATGGGTGGACGCGTCGACATCTCCGATGGGCAGTGTGGACGTCTGACTGTCGGGATCGCGGCATCTGCCATCTGTCCATCTCCATCTCCATCCCCATCTCCATCTCCGTGATAACTCCCGACGACCACGCCCGCGCCTCCGATGGTCCTGCCATGTAAACGCACGATCCCAGCGAGACTGCGTGTGCACACTGTCCAGCGCGCGTGACCGTATGCGTGATTTCCAAGCTCTTTCAGCCTCGCAGATCCCTGCCCACCGCCCCCGCCCCCACCGGGTCCCACTGACATATATCCCCAGATTTCCTAGCTTGTCGACTCGAACCTGTGACCCGCTCGTCTACCCGCGTCGAGTACCGGTACACCTGGCACAGGGTCCACTGACACGTATGGAAATTCGCTGACTCTCTCGCTGACATTTGATCAAAGAACGGGCACAGATCGCCTTCGAAACAGCCTTTCTCTGCTTGATTGGCATGTACTGCTCTGGTTCATAATACGGCGCTTTAGCATATCCCTATCTGGTCTACGTCAACGTGATTAACGAGCGGGCCTAGACGATCATCACACCTCAACCTCACCGCAAATATAGCTAATTAGCTTGGCATACACGTGAGGTGTGGCAAGCTAATTAGCTTCGATTGGTATGTCCCCGCACACTGCCAGTACCACCGCCAGATAGCTACCACCTCCTGCCAATTCAAGTACTCAGAGTCGAGATCACTGATAAAAGCTTTGTCATCGCTGATAAGGCCGTCGGGGCTATCTGGCCGCCAGATAACGTCAGCCACCCGGCGCTCTTACCATCTGCTACGTAGTCCCCGACGCCCGACGCCCGCTACCCGTGCTCGCTACTCCCGCCGCCTGCTACTCCCTGCCGCCCACCGTGCACGCTCGCCACTCTCCGACGCCCGCCACCCGTGCGCGCTATTATAGTCTACTCCCCGATGCTTATTATGCCCGCTACTCCCCGATGCCCACCACGCACCGTGCACGCTCGTTCCTCTCTGATGCCCACCACCCGTGCTTGCTACTCCCCGATGCCCGCCGCACGCGTGCCTCTCTCCACCACCTGTTCCTCCCCGCTGCCCCGCCGTGCCCGCTCGTTCCTCTCCGACGCCCGCCACGCGCATGTGCTACTCCCCGACGTCCGCCACCTGCACTTGCCACTCCCCCGATGTGTCGGTGTCATCTTCCATGTGAATCAGTAGTCAACATGACTCGTGTTACATGCAATAATATTCAATATACACATTCATTATAACACTATTAGACATGTAAGCATTACAAGAATAACTATAGAGCTCGAGCTCCAATAATGCAATAGTAGTCCTGGCATATAATATGAGAGCACAAAGAAGGTGGCACGGTTGGATTGGGCATACAGCCTGTTCTATAATAATGGCACAGCGATTGAGATATGTTATATTGACAGTCAAACGGCAAACACACGAGATATCAAGAAGATATCGAAGCGGGCAGAACAAATCTATCAGAATAGAAAGAGGAATACAGATGTACAGTGCAGAGACAAGTGATGCATTGGAGGCAACTAGGAGAGGCCACAGGCAGCTCGCAACAGAGTACGCGTTCACTGGCATAAAGCATTGTAGCGCTAAGATGCCCGACAGGCATAACATTGGTAGGACGGCTCTCCCTGCAGAACAGCTGATGCTGTCTATCTAGCTTTCGTCCAACTCACAGTCTATTTGTTCATTGCTAAGAAGTCCATAGTTTGTGTTAATGTTGTATATTGGAATGTATACAGAACTCAATATATTACATGTATTTTACTGCTAGAGCTGTACCTACATTCACACCACGGCTCGAGACCATCGCCTATTGACGATATGAACAGGCTGACGTACCCAGCTCTAATTTCACTGCCCACTCCTCCTCCTATGCACACCAACGAGACGTAGAAGGGGAGTGGTGCGTGCGTGGCGGGTGTCGGGGAGTAGCAAGCACAGGTGGCGGGCATCGTAGAGTAGTGAGCGTGCGCGGCGCGCGACAGGGAGTACTAAGCGGGCATGGTAGGCATTGAGGAATAGACTATAGTGTGCACGGATGGCGGGTGTCGGAAAGTAGCGAGCGTGTTAGAGTAGACGTTTGCGCGCTAAGCGCCATAGTACAAACATGTACATACACGGCCAGCGCGATCTGCGACGGCCTCCTTCGTATACATCGCTTGCTTCCGCGACTTCTTGTGAGCCTTAGGTGTCGGTGTCGGTGTCTGCGTCCTCTCGTGATCTCTCGCTTCTCATCTCTGGGCTCTCTCAGATCATATCTTCCATTCATTCTGCTGACAGGTTATGAGCCCCGCGCTCCTCTGATCTGAGACAATCTTTTACATTTCTATCTACTGCGATCAACAATCCATCCATCCACTATGTCGACTTCATCTGGCACTATTAGCCTCCTCATGGCTAAGGTCGATCCTCTGACCGACAAGAACTGGCATCAATGGAGAAGCCAGATCATGATGGTCTTTCGAGTGAGTGGGAGTCATGGGATTGTTGATGGGACGGAGTCGAGGCCTGCATCTAAGGATGAGGAGTGGGTGAAGAAGAATGAAGGAGCTCTGCCTATAATCTGGGCCTTGGTGAGCAAGGATTTGCAGCATCTTGTTGAGGGGGAGAATTCGGGTTCGACTGCGTTTGCGGCGCTGAAGAAGAAGTTCGAGAGCTCCACTATGGCTCGTCGTGTGGAGTTGCGGAAGGCACTTTACGGTGCTGTCCATGATCCCAGCAAGCCCATGGATGTCTACATCCAGGCTGTCACGATCGCTGCGGCACAGCTCAAAGCTATCGGCCACACCGTCGAGGACACCGAGATCAAGGACATCATTTTGATGAACCTTCATCCTTCCTACCATGTCATTCGTGCGACTCTTCTCTCTCAGTCCACCGAACCCGATCTCGCTACGATCAAGTCTGTTCTTGCTGGATCTGCGATTGCTGTCAGTCATGACGTTGGCATGCATATCAAGTCTGAGTCTTTCGACACTGCTCTCGCTGCTCGAGATGGTGGAAGGGGGTTCCGTGGAACGAGGGGGAGAAGTGGATCAGGTCAGCGGAGTTCCTCAAACTTTCCGGTTGATGAAAAAGGCTATCATTGGTGCGACACGAACAATGATGGTACGTGTCATCGCTGTGGTCGACCTGGTCATATCGCTGCTCGCTGCATGTATGACATGCCTCAACACGTGAAGGATTGGGCGATGGGTTGGAATTCTGGTGAGCGTGCTCGGTTGGCGCAGGACAGTCTGGATCCCAGTGTTACGTATGCTTCTGCTTCTGCTCATCACGTTGTTATTGAATCTTTGGACTCACCTCCTGCTTCTCCACGTTATCCTAATTCTCGTCTTCCACATTCTCGATCTCGCACACCTTCCCCCGATGCTTATGATCTCAGTCCCGTTGATTTTGTCCAACTGATTTGATATTTTACTTATTTGGTTCAGTGGGAGTTTTTAGCGTGCTCACGTAGTGGGAGTGTTAGAGTAGACGTTCGCGCGCTAAGCGCCGTAGTACAAACATGTACATACACGGCCAGCGCGATCTGCGACGGCCTCCTTCGTATACATCGCTTGCTTCCGCGACTTCTTGTGAGCCTTAGGTGTCGGTGTCGGTGTCTGCGTCCTCTCGTGATCTCTCGCTTCTCATCTCTGGGCTCTCTCAGATCATATCTTCCATTCATTCTGCTGACAGAGCGTGCGCGGTGGATGTCGGGGAGTAGCACGTGTGCGTGGCGGGCATCGGGGAGTAGCAAGCACACGTGGTGGGCGTCAGAGAGTAACGCGCATGCGCGGTGCACGGCGGGGAGTAGCGGCCGGCGGGAGTAGCGATCGTGCGTGGCGGGCATCGGGGAGCAGCGGGCATAATAAGCATCGGGAGTAGACTATAATAGCGCGCACGGGTGGCGGGCGTCGGAGAGTGGCGAGCGTGCACGGTGGGTGGCAGGGAGTAGCAGGCGGCGGGAGTAGCGAGCACGGGTAGCGGGCGTCGGGCGTCGGGGACTACGTAGCAGATGGTAAGAGCGCCGGGTGGCTGACGTTATCTGGCGGCCAGATAGCCCCGACGGCCTTATCAGCGATGACAAAGCTTTTATCAGTGATCTCGACTCTGAGTACTTGAATTGGCAGGAGGTGGTAGCTATCTGGCGGTGGTACTGGCAGTGTGCGGGGACATACCAATCGAAGCTAATTAGCTTGCCACACCTCACGTGTATGCCAAGCTAATTAGCTATATTTGCGGTGAGGTTGAGGTGGATCATCATCAGCTCTCTGTTGCATTTGCACCAATACATATTAATATTAATCGGTGTGGCTGTCCTGGAATAGTAGGCTGCCCGAAATGAGAATGGCCACGTACGGTTGTTCTGAGCGTACTATACCCAACCAGGCACTCGGCACACCCCCCAAGTCGGCAGTAACGCAAAAGTAACAGTTTTGTCACGGAACATAACGCACGCGGGTTGAAAGTCCGATAGGCTTTCTGAAAGAAGCTTATGATCGAGGATTGCGGAGAAACGTCTACAGGCATGAGGTTTCAAGGTCCGACAGAAGTCCGCTGTAGAGCAGTGACTCACTAGCGTGACAGACGGCCCAACTGCTCGAAAAGAAGGGAATCATGAACAACTCACCCGTTCGCTTTCGTTCAAGCTCGATGTGAAAGTAGACATACAAAAACCTAGGTATATATGAAGTTACTAGGGAAATCGACGTAGTTGAAAGGTGGTATGACGGGGCTGCCGACTTGGGGGGTGTGCCGAGTGCCTGGTTGGGCATAGTATGATCAAGCTCTACAGATGTGCGATGGGCAAATATATATATACTAGAAGTAACCCGTGCTTCGCTGCGGATTCTCAGGGTTAATATGTAAGAATCTGATATCGAACTTCATAGTTTGAAGTTACTTCAGCACTGCAGACATTGCATTGACAAGAAGACATCTACAGGCCCGCTCAGCCGCCCACGCGGCGGTGGGCGGCATTGTAGCTCTGTGCTTGCATATATGTGAGCTGGTAAAGAAATTGTATAGGTTCGAGCGCATGACATGCCGTCTCAATGGCTCATATATAGAGGTGTAACCGTCGCATGAGAAATGGATGTATGGCCTATCATAGATTGTATGATATGATAGATACCATCCTGCCGCCACTATACCTAGAAATGACACGCTGCCGCTAGGAATCACTCTCCGGTGAAGTATCTGCATCCGCCAGGCCTCACTTTACATACACACACGCTCTACGGCCGTCCCTCTGACTCGGACTTGTCCTCTTGGTGTCCATCAGTCGCCGTCACGGTCGCATGCGCAGCCTCCAAGTCCGCCAGTGCCGCCGCGTCGATCGCGCGTATCGCCAGCAGCCAGAGGCCCAGGTACGCCCACGCGCCGGCCATGACCAGCGCCATGAGCACCTTCGCCTTGGTGCTGTCCCCGTGGTAGACCGCGAGGCAGGTGCTCGTGCTCGCGGTGATCCACGTGAGCTGGAGGAACGCGCCGGGGGACATGAGCAGCCAGAAGTGCACGTCCTTCGCCGTTACGAGCGTGCCGCCCGCGCCGATGCGCTGCCGCGATGTCAGAGTGTCAGTGGGCGGTCGCGACGGCGGGGACGGGCGCGGGGGCGGGGACGCACCGTGAGCAGCGCCCAGTCGGCGCGGACGCTCGTGATCACGATGAACGACGAGGTGGAGCATGTGACGGCGAGCAGGGCGCACAGGAACGTGATGCCGATGCTGCCGTACGCGATGGGGTGCGCCCAGTCCGCGACGCCCGCGTCCGGGGGCGCGGTGGTCAGGAAGGCTGCCGCCGAGCTGCGGGGCGGGTCAGTCGCAGACGGGCCCTGGCGGAAGGGGACGCACGCACGCCATGAAGACGGAGCAGACGACGCTGGTCGTGCTCAGCCGCACGAGGTATGCGTCCTTCCACTGTGCATACTCCTCCTCGCTCGCGATGTCGTCTATCGCGCCGAGCATGAGGCGATTGGATTCTGCAGCGTCGTTAAGCATAGTAGAGGACCCGGCCGTGGATCGCGCCATCACTGCTACTTACGACGGCGCAGGTACGATATCACGTCCGGCAGCCTGAGGCTCTCGCGTATCGGCGTGCGCAGGACCGGGCGGGCTTCCGATCTGGGCATCCGGTGTTTGGGTGCAGACGTCCTCGACATTCGTGCTGTGTGCTGTGTGCGGTGTGCGGTGTGCGGTGCTCGGCGTACAGACCGGCCTAGAATAGGATGTGGGAACACGTAGGGTTTGAGAATCCTCGGAGAACGATAGGGGGCGGAAAGCAGGGACGTGGGTCGAGGCATTTATACTGCATCACCTGGCGTGCCTTACATTTCCTTCGCTCGATGTTCGACACGTACCTGCGGTGCGTGTCCTGGATATCGCTCGAGGATGCGAAGTATGCATGAACGAGGCTCCTGGACACCACGCCAGCTAGGCGTGGCTTGTCTCCGTCTGTCTGCTTCGCCGCTACACGCCATTCTGCGTGCACTCACGTGGAAGAGTCTCTCCCACCGCAGGGTCCTGGAAATTTGAGATCCATCGTCTGTGTGCGCTGGACGTCTGCTAGATGTGCGAGTTACCGTCGGGCATGCCGCCCGTCCATGAGTATCGTTATCGTTCCTCCTCGTCCCCAAGCTCGTCCGCACTCACCGCCACCTGGAATTGCCATCGAGCGTCTATCTTAGGTATAGCGGCACGTCCCTTCTCACCTAAATCACTCTTCCCCGCCTTGCCCTGCACGCATCCGCATGCGTGCACGCGGAGCGCTTCATGTCGTCGGTCGGCTCGGAAGCGCGATCATCTGTTTGCGTTTCAGACACCGACGCGGTTCCATTACGTCCGTGACAGCTTCCGCACCGTCTCCTCCGCACGATGCCGCTGCTCTCTTTGCTGGGATTCTGTGACAATAGCCCATGGTCACATGCGGCGCTGCACCGTCGCGCGCTGCGCCCTCAGAGTCGGCGGAGGGGCCCACCGAAATCTGGGCCGTATCAGCCGACTGACAGCACTGAAATGAGCGGGGGGAAGCAAAATTGTGGCTTGGCGTGGTGAACTGTGGTTAGACAGAAACGATAGGTGCACCTGGCGGTCACTGGGCGGTGTCATGATCGCAATAATATATACATCGCGAAAACATGCTTCTACGAGACGTCGAAGACCGCGACGCAGGTGCCTACTCGAGCGACAATTTTTGTGGCGACGGATTATGGAGGGGTTAACGGTGTTGGCCGGGATTGCTGGATGCCTAACTCGTGCTCCGACTGTCACTCCCAGGGAGCATACGCAGCGCTGCCTCGTCCTCGGGGTGCTCTACGCCGGAACGCATCTCGGCCTCTCAAGCGTGCGGCTTTGCGGGGTGCGTTTTGGGGGATGCATGAACGAATGAGTACTCTTTAACGAGATTGAGAATGCTCTGCGCATTGTCTGATAGCCATACAGAAATCATTTGATGGTGAGGACGTACCAGTATGAGGTAAAAATGGCACATAGGAGTGTACCTGACACCAATGCAGTAGTCTAATCTAATAGAGCTGCAGCCTAGATGATAGTTCCGTCAGGATGCTTCGAGATGTCATCCGCACCGGCGATAACACGGGGGTAGAAATAAACCACTTCTTGCAGCTCACCTGGCTCCAGTCGGATTACAAACGTAAATGGACTATCCATAAACTGCACCGTATCTGTCCCGTACATGATGGCCTGTGGCTGAATGGCCAATCTTGCGAGTTAATCTTACTAAAACTTGAAGTTCTCTGATACTATAGAGCTCTTCTCTGATTCGAAGACCAATTTCCACAAGATATTGGAGCTCGTGCAATTAGGAACCTACTTCGAACACACATCATAAGCAATCATATAATCGGCCCCGTGACCGGTGTCGGATCATCCGATTCACCCTTTGGAAAGGGCTGAATGATCACCAATGTCATGACCAACCAAAGACATAGAAACACCAGAGATACCGCAACCACCAACGCCACGATCACCTTCGCAGGAGTGCTGTTCCCATAAAACACTGCAGCGCACAAAGTGACGCATGCCGCAATCCATGTCCCTTGCAGTAATGCGCATGGAGCCATGAGAAGATACAAAAAGAAATCCTTTGATATATCGATAGTATCCATTCGCTATGCGCATGTCAGTAGCTGAAAGCTCATACTGAGGGCGGAGCTCATCACTCACAGTCAGCTGAGTCCACTCAATGTCCATTGAGATTATCATGATCAACGTTGAAGATGAAACGGCTTGCAAAGCTGTCACAAACGTGAGCCCCAAACTGCCGTAGACCACCGGGTGCCTCCAGTCAGCGATACCGGCATCCTCTGGCGGAGTCGTCAAGAATACGGCTGTGGTACTGTATGTTTAAATGATTAGAAACTCCACGAGTCTAGATTTCCACAGTGTAAAACGCACGTCATAAATACTGAACAGACCACGCTTATATTGTTGAGACGTTGCGCATATCGGTCCTTCCACTGTTTGTAAGCCTTCTCGTTAGTTATGTTGTCTACTGGGCCAAGTGCAAGTCGCAAGGCCTCTGCAGTAATAAAAAATCAACCATGAGTTGAAACGAACTACTTATGTCAAATAATAGAATTACTCACGATGCAAAACCAGTTTTATTACTGCCTCAAGCTTTGCCACACGCGGATGAGAAGCGTTACTTTGATAACGTTCCCATTCGCTCCGAATCGCTTCGAGATGCCTACGCCAGTATGGTGTTCTTGCAGACATGTGTACACACTGTGAAGATTGTTCAGTGGAGTGCTACGAATTCTGAGAAAGGACTACTCCGACTTTAAGTGCAATCCTGGCCTGTCGTATGTGCTGCGCAACTCGTCAGGAACACTGCAGAGAATGCCATGCCCGACACACGATGGACGAGCCCATTAATTTCCAACTGAGATACCAACTATTAGAAACAGGTTCTATGACCCATAGATACGGGGGAAAGCCTCAAGGCCTAAGCTTACGATCGAAGTGACGGCCTTGGCCGTGTAAAGCAAGGTCAGCGAACGTTCCTCTGGTAGACTTGTTGTGTTCGAACCATAAGCTGTGGTGAAGGATTTCATGAAGTTGGATATAACTCGACAACGCGAATCCCTTGCACGTTCCAAGTTTTCTAGATCTGTCTATATCTGTACTCGCATATTTTAGTGGTAGGGAGTCCTATGAAATCTTCAACATACCAACAGGGACATCATAGAGTGAAGAGTGAAGGCGAATGATACACACTTTCCAATTATGGCCGCTGTTGTGCAGCTTTGGAGTGATCCTCTTTAGCATCTATTAAAGTTAATCATAACGGTCCGAGGACCCGTGCGAAGGATTATTTCGCATCGCCATGTTTGGATGTTGCCGCACAGGTTTGAACAGGTGTTGTTTGCAGGGGTCTGTGATCATGTATCATTGTTAGCTATGTCGTCCACCGCGCCAATATGGGACTGCAGCACAATTAGGAACGCAGTATACATATCGCCCTAGTTGTCACAGGAATAAGATCGCGGCAACTCATGACAGCGGAAGTAGAATAAAAACCATAATACGTCCTCATGCCTTGGTAAGGACCGAGCTCGTTTTCAATCTGGCCGTATGAGTTTTTCCTTGCGATTTGCATTGTATTGAGTACGGTGCACGATTAGATTTGGAATCTAGATCTAGTGGCACGTAGGTAGAGGGTATCCTGCCTAGACCTCAGGAAGTTCCCGAGCACGGCAAGAACGTGTTCTCGATGCGCCCTGAGTATCGATAATTGGACCGCCATGTCCGTCACTGTGTCTCTGTCAAATTTGTTTCTGCCGGTCGATGGCCTGGAAAGTAGTAGTGCGAAGCAATGGATGGCAAGCAGTAGGTTGATTGTATGGATCAGGAGACTAGTTGACTGAGAGCCGCATGTAAATGACAGGGAAGATGACCAACAGATGACTGAACAGTGTCTGAAGCATATACATATGTGCACGCTTCCATGGCTCTTATCGCATGCGTGTGCATGCAGGCCAAGGCAGGGAAGCGTGATTCAAATAAAAATGAGTTTAGCGCACCGGTAGATCCTACACAAGAAGGTTGCAATGTCTGAGCACTGGTCTCGGATAGGAGTGCATGTGGTAGTCCGGCCACGCACCAGAGCGATGCCCACGGGCGAGTGACAGGGCCCATGATGACCTTGAGTGTTCCCCACGATGTACTGTCTGAGGCGGTATTACGACTCATCCGAGTTTGTACGCGGTCCAATTGAAGACGATCTAGTCCCTCCTTGCGGGCTGCAACATGTTCGATCATGTTTGCACATAGCATATGTCTCTCCAAAATGTATTTTCCAGGGCTCTGAAACGCGACGCCGTCCAAGCTTAGTGCTCAGAGATCTTCACGCATGCAGGTGGACCCGATGTGAATGGAAGACGACATTGTTCTTTCAAAGCGAATTGGATGAAATCTCAAACCTGAGGACTTGCGTGATGGGTATTGTGGGTGTGAAGACAGGGAAATGTGGAGACACTGAAGCCGCTACGCGCCAATACAGACACATCATAGGACTTCAGATGCCATCAGAGGCGACGGGTGTGGGAAAATGCGTGTAAGGCAGGCGGCGCGCGATTGAACGATATGCAGGCGACTATGGGGTAGGGCTGTGGATGCCCTGACTGTATCATCGTTGGGATGACACGACAATGAGCGCCAGGTAAAAAAAATATCGTGGGTTTGATGTGAAAGATGTGTTTGACGCGATCTAGGCTGCGTGGGACAATCGCTTCAGTAATTTAACAATCGTGTCATGAGTATGCGATTTATACATGTAATGACCTGGCAATAGCAGCCATGCAGTCGATGTGGAAGACGTACCAGGATGCAGTAACCTAACGAAGACCGACGCAGTACTGTCTGATCAGTTTAGTTATAGATCAAACTAGAAACTCGCCCTATAGCAAGGCCAATACACATGTCTATCTCGAATCCCAGACGTGATAATGCAACCGGAATCCTATGCAATCGTCTACCAGTGCCTGGCTCTACTCGGGTTATATGTTGGAGATATAAGCGATCGGGCGTGCACCTTGTGATTCATTGAGCAAGAGGATTAACAGCAGATGCTTGCGCCTCCCTACTCAACTGCATCTCAGCAGCGATGTCGAGGAGGGCTCTCCATCGCACCCAGGTGTGCCGATTGGGGTAAACCATTGTGCTTGGAGAAACGTAGTCTGTGTCCAGCGTCGGGAAGAGGCCGTCGAGTATCCGCGCAAATCTGCGGACGTCCGGAACCTCTGGCGCATACATGAAACTGAGCTCGCGCAGACCGTGCGACACCAGGGGTAACGCTTCCAGGGGAAGAGAAGGATCATCCTTCATGCCTGGTAAAGACAACGTCTTCAAACCGGGGCAGTGTTGAGCGAAGTGAACCAGGGTAGATATCGACGGCACCGAGCCCTCTATCCAACAGCGGAGGGTGAACGTCTTGACGCTGGGCCAAGCATATGCCAGTTGGCGGAAATCCTCGTCAGGTAGGCCTAGTTTCAGATCGAAGAAGTCCAGATCGATATTCTCCAATTGGCCAAGTACGAAGAGCGGTTGGACTAGATTGGCGAGTCCAAGCGCTCTGACCTGTGTCCAGCGCCGCCTATATGGGATGAACACCTTCAGGCTATGCAGAGCTGGGAACTTCGTACATAGAGCCAGGCTGTTCACGATCCCTTTGCAGTCGATGGGGCTGTAATCTTTGTCACCGTACAACAACGAAAGTGACTGAAGTAGAGGGAGAGACAAGGCATGCAAGGATCGGAGAATGGTTGGCTGGTACCCTGTTATTGACAGCTTTTCCAGCCGGCTGAAGCCATCGCAGACAGGGATATCCCCGATCTCCAATGCGATGCTAAGGTCCGAGAGGCTTCCCAAGCCTGCGATGACGCGAAGGGAACGAGGGTCCATAGCGTGAAGTGCATCGGATATATGCAATCTTTGGAGCTTTTGGAATGCCGCCAAACAGAGCAGTGCATCTGTCTCAAGAGGGCTCGTTCGGCTAATATTCCGTATGGAAAGTTGCTCTAACGCGGGATTCACAGAGAACGCGTGTCGGAGCAAGTTCGCTAGGACACATTCAGCATCCTGCGTCGCAGGATATCCATGTTGCACCACCGTTTCGTAAAAGCCGATAGACAGATCGCGAGTCGATGATGAGATGAGGGAGAATAGGCTCATACCGCCTGCTGACAGCTGCGTACATTCGAGCTTATGCAGCTCAGGGACAATAGGTTTGCCATCGTTGTACCGCAATAGCGAGACAAACACCGACGGATCTATACCATCTTTATCTTCGCTGTACCTCACAGAGCGCACGCGCTTGGCGTACTGCTGAAATCGCTCCCACTCGGTGGGGCGTATCTCCCCTTGCAGGGTCTGTCGGACATCTCATCAGCACAGGCAATATGACAACGTGAGCGTAAGAGTCGTACCCATGTGCATGTGGGCTCTGACTTCTGCCAGTGTGAATCGTCCGATACATCCGATACAGTTCGAGTATCGATCTGGAGGTTGTCTTCGTCATCATATACTCCAGGGTGAGTCTGCGTTTCGAGATCAGGGATGTCACTTTGTTTGAAACAGGATAGTAGCTTGAACAAAGGTAACATATTGTCCAGTTCCTTCCAGAGCGAGTACAATGCGGGATCTAGAAATGCTCTAGAGACTCGCGCCAATTTTGCTATTTCCATACGATTGCGTATGCGGACATCGTCTCTCAGGCCATCTCCGCGAAATGGAAATTGAGCCAATATAGCGAGGAGAATGTCTGATACTTGCAGGGCACGATGAGAGGTCATTCCGAATAGCCAGAAGATGTTGGAGGAAAGCCGGGAGAAGGGCGGCCATAGTGGTAAATATCAATTCCCCGGAGGAGTCACCTAATCATGCTCCGGAGTCCCTTCCTTCCACGGGGTGACTCTATCACGTTATCCGGCACGGGTTGTGCGCAGAGTCCATGACAACTTGAATGGTTCCAGCACGCGCCTTTTTGTTATTCAATTCGAAAACATAGCGATAGATGAACATTGCGAATTGTCTTACCGACAGTTGTCGTCGATTGCATATACAATTCAAGACGCCATAGTTGAGACCGACGATGGTTCAAGTGCACATATGTTGTCACACCCAGTCAAAGAATAAATGCCATAACCAATGCGATCAATACTGCCGCAATAATACTGTCTCCAAAGCATAGGCAGGGTAGGCTGACGTGGCCGGCGACGGATCGAGTCTATTGCAGAAGAGCGCAAGATGAACGGGTTCAAAATCCAAATACTGTTTCACTCAACGCTCGGGGTCAATAGCTACGGTGTGACATTCGTCACGTGAACAGACGCGCATTATCCTGTCACATAGTGTTTAGAGTGGGTCCTTCCCGCTTCAAGACTCAAGTTGTTACCACCTGCATAGTAGTAGTCCTTATACATCCATGCTTGGATTCTCTGTCGAGGCTTGTCTATTCTACCTGCAGCGACGGCTCCTTGTCAATATAGGCACGGCTCCTACTACCTTCCATTTTGTTGCACCCATTGGATTACGATCTAACCCAGACTATCTATTTCACCTCGGGGATTGTATTCATTATGATCTTGACTATGTGCTGCGTCCTTGTCTTTGGACAGATATTTATAATTGCTATGTGAGTGACTTTCTCTAGCTTCCAGGTATGTCGTCTGAAGTTATTTCGGCGACGAGTCAATAGGTGATCTGTAGATCTCACCATCTTTCATGCTTAGTCTAGATCGGCAATGTGTATGTTTCACTATCGCAAGCCTCGTCCAGTCTGAATCCTAATGCAGGACCAAAGTGAGTCCGCAGGAAACGAAGGCAGCAGACACCTTTTTTGAGACCGACGCGGATCGACCTGCTTTCCGCCATCCGCATCCTTCTTGATATCCGCTCTCAACGATTGCTGCATTTTGTAAATCCGAACATACATCCGCTTTCTTTGCTTCCGTGCAGATCTCAGCATTTGATCTTGATCATGCCCTTCTACTCCCGGCGCTCGAAAGCGCCCCCTTCTCCTGAGCCTGCGCCTGCGCCTTCGCCCTCACAGCCTCGGCGCCGTTCTTCTCTTCCATCCAAGAGCAGCAGACTCTCCGTTGACTGTAACATGGACGACAGACCTTCCATCATGGGTGTCCTTTCGGAAGCACAAAGCCATCAGTCACCGCGCGGGATCCTCAGGCAGCCCCAAGCTGGTCCCAAGGGCCGTTCATGCTCACCTGCGCAACGCTACGACAGCACACGTCTTCAGTCGAGCCCTAACGCTCACACCAAAACTCCTCGGAAGCCCGAGCAACAAGCCAGAGGGAAGCGTCACTCTGTTCCGACGATCCCTGCTGGGGATGCTTACCCATACAAGCGGTTCTCTTCCCTCCCTACCTCCCAGCTCGCCGTCCTAGAAGAGCATGGCTCCTGCGAGACCGCACACTCTGACGCCGACACTGTTCCTCGCCTTTCAACTCTCCTGCATCCCAAGGTCCGCTCCATCCGCATAGTGGATACTGAATTCGACCGCCTGGCGCGAGCATGTGGCGAGCTGCCCATCGGTTTGAACCCCGCCCGCCAGCGCTCCGCTTCCTGCAATGTGATTTCGACGTCTGCAGAGACGGATGACACTTGTTTTTCACCCGAATGGCGTTGGGATCCTGACGCTTCGCAAAATATTCCTCGTCCGAGGTCTGCTGGCACGAACAGGCGCCAATCGATCACAGAGCAGCCTGAACTGCCCGCACTTCCTCCATTCCAGCCCGCAGAGCCGTTCGAAGTGCTCAAGTCGCTGAATCGTGTGCTGAGAGTGGAAAAGCAACGATTAGAGGATTATATCGAGGTGGAGGAATTCCTCCAGCAGAAGGAGAGAGAAGCTGAGGCGCGTCAGAAGCGATTAGAGAGACTCCAATCGGGAGAGGATGGAAAGGAGGAGGAGAAGGAGGACAATGGCGAGCAAAAGGACCGTTCTCGTGCGTCGAGTTCTTCATTTCATACTAATAAACCAGACTGACGTCCCTTATATCACCCTGTGCTGATTGCAGGCGTGTTCGGTGCGAAGCTACAAGATGCTCTGGACGGGTCATGCACAATGACTGTGATGGGAGGTTGTCAACACGAGATCCCCACCGTGGTGTATGCATGTGTCGAGGAACTCTATCGCACCGGTGAGTTTTGCATCTTAATACTCTAAACAAATATTCGAACAAGCTCTGCGACGTCCTAGGTATCTATCAGAGCGACCTGTTCCGCGCACTTCCTAATCGGTCGAACCTGGTCGAACTTGTGCGCATGTTTGACGAGATGTCCACCACTTCCACATCCGCGCCTTCTTTGGTACTCCGTCACGCATCTATGGCGGACATCTGTGCTGTCCTCTCTTCCTTCGTCAACTCCCTCCCAGAACCCCTACTGGATCGCACCATCCACGACGCGCTCTGGACTTGGTGCGTCCGACCAGCGGTGGTGCGTGACGACGAAAGGCGCGCACAGGAGCTGAAGGCCGAGTTCGAGGAATGCGTCCGGCCGCAGCCCAAGATGTGGCGGAAGCGCTCGCACTCCGAGCCGAAGGTCCCGTCCTCCTCTTCGCCCATGCTGCCCAAGACGCCCGAGGAGCTGCACGACGAGATGGCGGAGAAGGAACGCCCGCAGGTCGCCATCGCGCGCTACGTCCTGCAGCTGATCCCCGTGGAGCACCTGTCCCTCCTCGCGTACCTCTTCGCCTTCTTCACGCAGATCCCGCTCTGCCCCGAGAACGGGCTCACGTACGAGGACCTCGCGCGCATCTTTGGACAACATTTGTTAGGCGGGCCGAGCAAGAATGCGGCGAGGGTCTTGATGGTGTGGCTGCTGAACAGGTGGCCCCGGATCTCAGAGGGCCTTCTAGGTTTGGGAGACGATGGAGGCGAGCAGGCAAGCTCAAAGGCTGCGCGCAGGGGCTCCGTGACCTCAATTCGAGGAACATTCGCTCCTACAGACACCATCGAGTACCGACGCTATGACCAAGCGATTGCTCCCGACGAAGACGATCCATACATACCTACGACCCGTGGTCCGCGCCTAGGAGCTCCTTCCGACGCTCCTCCCAATGCTCCTTCGCGACCGGGACGGCCCTCTTCCTCTTCCGTCTCTTCTCAAGGATCGTCGAGCGCCGATAGCAGCGAACTCAGCGAAAACATGGACTCTCGAGGCCGGGTCGGGTACAATGTGCTCGGGAGGGAGGTAGATTATAATCCCAGTCTTCGCATGAAGGACGCTCCGCAGAGCAACGTTCTTCATGTTGTACATGAGCAGGAGGACTTTCACATCCCGCGCTATCGGGAGGTAGAAATAAACAGGACGTCCTTCGCCGGTATGTTTTATATCGTCAGCCTACCCTGTGTCACTAATGATTCTTAACCTGTGTGTGCCGACAGATGAGCAAGAATCCCTGCAGACCAACAACTATTTCAGGATGGAGCGCAGGGCCACGTCCGACAGCATCTACTCCACAGGTGAGTTGTTAGATTTCTATTCTAGGTTGAAGTATTTTCGCTGATTCATGAACTGCCCCTTTCAGCTGACGACGACAACGGACAGGATCACTATATCCCAAAAATTGACGAGAGCATGCATCGCCCCCTATCATCTCCGACCGAGGAGCGCCGCGAGCGCACGGAGAGTCCCGCCTCTCGCGCCGGCTTCCATGCTCTTCCGCCTCGTCCTCCCACAGCAAACGTCACACTCTCCTCTGCTCTACAGCGCATCACCGAGCTCGAGCGCGAGCTGCAACGTGCCCGAGCGCAAGGCACCGGCACCAGCATCGGCATCGATATCGTCGACCGCGCGGAGCCAAAATGCGGTAGTGTAGTGGCAGATCGAAGACCAGAACCAGACTGCTTACCGGGCAGCGAAGATGCTGACGCGCATATGCTAAGGGATGCGGATGAGATCAAGCGGCGGTTGGAAGTCGCGCTGAGCGAACGGGACGACGCGCGGAAGCTCGTGCGCGATCTCAGGCGGTTCATGGATGGCGCACTTGAAAAGTAGCAGGTGCGCTGTAAGCACGCATTCTTACTCTATCGCCTTAGTGTTGTATACATGATGTTATAATACTGCTATTTGTACGTTTGCGCCGTGCCAAATATCCTATAATTCGTATCGATTCGTCGGGACGCAGAGAAAACAAATATCTCCCAGCGCTGCACCGAGCTGGGAGAGCATTATCATCACCGCCCAGGTAGTGATGGCTGCACTCGACAGAGGGCCGGGGCCTTGCAGGTTAGTCTGACGAATAACGTGGTGCGGAATCTGCGGATGCTAACAGATGCTTCCGAAGTGCGGATGGAGATCGGCACCGCCAAACGTTTGTGACCTCGGAACGTTACTACTTTCCGCCGCCGGCGTGCCAAACGCCCGCATGTCGCATGGAGTGGACCAGGTAGGCCTGCGGCTTCCGGGACAAGACATATAAACCGCAAAGCGAACGAAGAGTCTAACCTTTCTACCATCACCATCTCAACACTCCATCTCTGCGAAAACATCTTTCAGCATGTTCACCAAGAACGCCTTAATCTCACTCGCCGCGTTGGCTACCATGGCCTGCTCTGTCCAAGGAGGTACGTTGAACCAGGGCCAGCATTTGCAGTTACTTATCACAATTGCAGTCGTCATCAACACCTCTGAAACGACGACGGTGACACGCACCCGAGTGACCTATACCACGTCGCCTACCACGGTCCCTGTGACCCAGACAACGACCAGCACGTCTTATACCGATACCACGACGGACACTGTAGATGTAACGTCGACGGTGTATGTGACCGCGACGCCGGCTTGAGTTGACGATTGTAGTCATTGTATTCTGGACATTGTCGTCACACAAATGTTTTAATCTATTAGTCTTCTCATTGAGACGCGGGGCAATTGCTATAAAGTGATGCCAGTATTCTGCGCACCCATACAATTATCTCCTGTGGAAATTGTGATGGAGACGGGTGGAGCTGCGTGTGATTTTCCCTTCACGGAAATTGACGGCGCTTGCCTGCGCATCAATCAAAAGGCAAGAAAAGCGGCCAAGCGCGGCAGCATCGCCGACCCGCAGCGGGACGAGCCAAAAATGGCAGTTCCCGATAATGTGTGTGGGGCGATCGCGATCGAGATGCGGAACCAAAAAAGAAGGGCGGAGCAATCGTCAATTCCTTCGCGGAAAATGTGGCAAGTCGATCTCGAACGGCGGATGGAGTAGGCCGCGGATAATGGACCGCGGAAAACACCTGCGGACAGAATCAGAGTGGGGCGAGTGACAGTATTCCGCCGGCGGCTTGGGTCTACGTTGCGCACTTGCAGAGGCGTTGTGCTGAGCATATAAACCGCGAGCGTAGTTTCAGCCACCCACTTCTCTAAGACTTCCACCTTCAACTACCTCTTCACACGATGCATCCCAGCCTAAAGTCCGTCGCTCTCGCCGTCTTCTTTGCAGCGTCCTGTTCCTCTGTGGCCAGCGCTGGTGAGTCCCCTCCGTCTCTCTCAAGCACGTTTCTCATCGCCTTTCCGCCCCACAGCCGTTAATACCGTGACGGTCACTCGTACGATCCCCACCTACACATTCGTGACCTCCACGTCTACGTACACGTACACCGTCCCTTCTTACACCGCCACCACCACTGTCGTCTCCGCGGTTGAGACGGTCACTGTCACCGACGTCGTAGACACTACCACAATCACGACCACCCCGACCTCGACCTCGACAGGGACCAGTGGATATCAGAGCTACTCATCTTATGCGGCATATGAGAGGGATCGTACTTGAGGACGGTACCAGCATGAGATGATGTATCTTGAAACACCTATGTGATTGCGGTCGTTTTAGCATTTGAGCCCAGTCTTTACTATTGTGTTCAGTAAAAAATATACTCGCCACCTTTCTACTATCAGTCACAGTGAAATGAGTGATGCTTTCCAGCTGAGTTGTGAGAGAAATGCACTTTGACAATGAGATAGCAGACACAATTTGTAACCAATACGCAGTGTGGTTTTGCCGAAGCTGTAGAACATTGCCCCTTGACGAGTACCCCAAGTGAATATCCCTAGCTTGCCAGTCCTGGCAGGGCGCTCGCCCGCCTACATCAAGAAAAGAGATTGCTCCAGTCTCTCAGACAACACGTGCCTCAGCAGCTGAGAAGGAGGCTATATGCGGCGATATCATGACCGCCGCGCGCAGGATTCGTGTAGTCTCCCGTAGGCAGACCTTAAATCGTGACCTTTGAGGGGGAGGGGAGGACGGCCACTCTATAGGTCTGCTTTGAAACGCGCCCCTCAGACCGTAAGACGGCTTTTCGAGCGTGCTCACGCTTGCCGCGTGATCGCCGAGCAATGCCGGCTGGCTGCCGACAGATCCAATCAGCATTACCATTACTTTGGTGCTGCGACCGCGCGGTAGGGTGAAATCATGTAGGACTCTTCAGTCCTTCTTCACTACGTCGCTGGTCTACGTGTATTGTCTCGAATGCCGTCACATCATTATGGACGAGAACTCGGAGGTTGCGAACGCACACCCACTACTGGTATGCCTTGGCGCCTCATGTCCCCGTCAGATCCTCCAACTCCGAGTCCCGACAATACTATGTATTTTATCCCTTCATTCGCAACACCTGGGTCATCGCACACTTCTGATTGGGAAGCTACTGACCTTCCGACATATTCACCTCGGGAACCCTGGCTGGTATTGGCTCCCTCGCAGAACCAGCCCAGTAATCTTCCTCGGCACACTCCCGGTACACCTACTCCGAGTCGCCCACCCAAGCGTAGACATGACGAGAATTCTGCACTGCATGCAGATGATGCAGGCCCACCATCAGCCAAGAAAAGAAAGTACTCATCCAGACAGACCGACGAAGAGAAATTGCAAATGGTATTCACATGCATCCCTTCGAGCTGATAATTGTGTGGATTGTATGGGAGGTCCTTGGCCATAATTTCGCGGCAGAAGGCAAAGCCTTCTGGTGAACTGAATCGAAAAGAGGGTTGCGTAGTTGGTGTCTGCATAGCATAAATAAATTATGGAAATTAATAAAGCTGTCGCGGGTAGCAGCGTCGATGACTACACCACGGGGCGTTATCAACGTCGCTGCGACATCGATCCGCATATCGGATTTGGCATACATTTCGATGTCAGATCGACATGGCAGGCCACGTCTATCTAACGTCGACGTCGACCATCCTCAGTTCGACGTTTCTGCGCGGTGCCGTTTGAACATGCTCAGTGATGTCTGAGTCTCCTCAGTTTGACGTCGTTTCGACGTCCATACAGTCTATTACCCACATTCGCCTTCCACCCCATTCCGCTGGCAGCTCCTGGCTGGTCCCAATTACCAATTATTTCAGGTACCAATTATTTACTATATTAGAAAATCCCTCGAGCTCAAATTCAAACAAAAACAATTCATTGATTCACGTTGAAACTGATTACAAGCCAGCCAAGGCCCACATGTCATCCGAAATCATGCTATATCTGTCGCGACTTAGAGTCAAGCGACAGGGGAAGAACAAACCTAAAAGGCCGAGGGTGTTCGACTAGATCTTTACCGAAGCGATGACGAGCTATGCTCAAGTCTAAGGCTAGGGACAAGATGAATAAATGTAAGTAAGGGTAAGTATGTACAGGCAAGTTTGGCTTACCTAGGGACAAGAGGTCGAAACTGAAGTCCCCAGGCAGAGGCGTACTACTTATATACTACAAGGGTTCAGGGCAGGCTATCTACATGGTCCGTGCGCAGGTGGTCTGTGCGCAGCCTGAGTAAGCAGGCTATGAGTCATAAGTGATGTCGTGATCGGAGCCCGGCAGGGCCCGAGGTTGGCCGGCACCGTGCTTAAGTAAACGTCCGTAAAGGGAAGGCGGGACGGAGTCCGTGGGAAGGGAACATGTGACCTGTAATGGTCGACGCGTCTAAGTCCATGAACAAGGAGCTTGCGATGTGTACAGTAGAATGGCCGTTCGAATAAGAGGGGAAAATAACGATGAGTAAAAGGAGAAAATCGTCCGTATATAGAAAGGAAGAAACGCTCGATGTCAACTCGTTGATAGGCGCCAAGCCCCTCTGGGCCCCGATACAGCTCTTTTCGGCAATCGCGTCCCGCCCGGCACTTCAGCTCAGTCGTCCGACACTTCGATTTAGCCTTCGACGTCCGTCGATGCTACGCACGTGATCCCCGACGCTCAATATCCCTCGACGTTCTTCGATGTCTTCGACCGTTCTCTACGCTTGCTCGAAGCTCGGCGCGGTTGTTCCGAGGCCGCGTCCTTAGATCCAGGACCATCTTCCGCATTCGGCGAACAATAGAGCCCCTCGACGCCGCTCGTCCAACGCGTGCATCGCTTCGTGCCACACCGACGCGTCCGGTCTTTCCCGATTAGGTATCGAACCTCGTGGCGTGCCTTCGACGACGGATACCGGTCCGAAGTGTCTCGTATGTTTCTCTTCATCTCCGCGTTCAGCATGACGTCACTCTACCGATGGCCTCGATACGTGCCACTCGGTGAGGCGGACTCGTGTAGGACAATGCAAAGCCACTCGTACTAGTGTGCCACTCTCGATAGTCGTAGCGTTTCTCTTTCGTAGTATAAAACATGTCGTAATTCTCTCTCAAACACAAGTTCCTTTTCCCCCTCGAGTTCAGAGCTCATAAGTCGAGTTCGCCCTGCGTCTAAGTCCTCTACTGCGTCACTTCGTTCTTCGCTGCGTTACTTCGAAACCTCGTTACTGCGTCTGTTCGTCGATACCGTTTCGACGAACCTCTGATCTTACGATCGCCTTCGACTACCGCCGAAGAACTGCGTTGCGCCTCGAACCGCGTTATAGCTAAGTCCTCCCTTTCGAATCATTTCTATTCCTTCTACTATACATCGAAGAGCTCTATCGAGCTTCGATCGTCTCTACCGAGTCCCGCTAACTACCCACAGTCTTCGAGTAGCTTCGACGACGTGTCGAGCTACATCGTATCGTTCCCTAGTCTTCGTAGCCTCTTCGAAGGCGTTTCTCGTTTCACTCGAACCGCGGGACACCTTGCTGCTAACTCCCCTCTCACTAAGACTATAATTCGTCTCTCTAGTCCCTTTAGGTCGCACCCAGGTTAGGGGTTAGGGTTTCATAGGTCGTATCATTTCTGGAGCCCACCGCGAGGGGATTTCAGGCAAGAATTCGCCGCTTTCGGGTTTCCGAAAACGTCTCCAGTACTCACCCGCTCGCAAGCGCGTGAGGCTGCTAGTCGCAGAGCCAGCGAAAACCTCGACAGCTCCTCTCGAACACTCTCGACTCCCTCTCCGACGATTCCCGGTAACTTCGACCGCGACGAAGAAGACGAGATCGACCAAGAACTCCAGGACGACTTCGACGACGAACCGATCCCGTCGACCTCTGAAGAACGTACTTCGTCCCCCGAGCTTCTAGGTCTCACCACTTCCGACTACGCTACCTCGTCCCCCGATCTTTTCGATCAATCCGGTTCTTCGCCCGAACCCGAGGATCCCATCCCATCTACTTCGAATCTCGTACTTCCGATTCCGACTTCTGTTCGAGCTCACGCTCAGCCATCGTCTGTCGCATCTTCTTCGCGGCTTCCCGTCGTACCTACGTCCAACCTGGCACCTCCGCCAGCATCTGCACCTTCGAACGCAGCTTCGAACTCCAACCCCGCACCACCCGCACCAACGAATCCTTCTACTTCTACCACGTCCTCGTCGAACCCCGCTCCAGTAGTACCCCCAGTTCCCGGATCATCTTCGAACGCCCCCGCGCCTACTTCTAACACTACGAGCATGAGTCAGAACGCGAACCCACCGTTGATGCCCCCGCGCGGTCATTCGACGGCACCGAGCTTCGACCCGTCGGAAGTCCGTTCGCTTCGGCGTTACTTCCAGGATCTCGAGGCATTGTTCGCCCGGTGTCAGATTACCGACAACGCGGCCAAGAAACAGTGGGCCATTCGGTACCCTTCGATCGACGTCGCCAACTTGTGGGAAACCATCGAGTCCTTCGTCGACGTAAACAAGAGCTACAACGAATGGAAAGCAGACGTACGAGCACTCTATCCTGGCGCCGACGATACAAGAAAATGGTCGCTGGCAGACATGGATCAGCTCATCGGAGAGCGCGCTCGTATCGGAATTCACAACGCGGCCGATCTAGGCTGTTACTACCGCGATTTCATGGCCATTACGAAACATCTCATTGCACAGAATCGGCTCTCGACGATCGAACAAAGTCGCGCGTTTCTTCGAGGATTCCAGCCAGCGTTGCTCACGCGGCTCGAGACTCGACTCCATCTCAAGCACCCCGATCACTACGCCGACGACCCGTACACCATGGCAGAGATTCACGCGGCGGCGACCTTCATTTTACACGGTACTTCGAGCACCCCTACGACAGCGGCTAACCAGCCTATCGCTTCGACATCGAATGCTTCGACCACGGTGCCCCCCGGGATGATCAAAACCGAAGACATCTCGATGATCATCGAAAGTCTGTCGAAGACGATCGCAACGCTCATTCAGCCGACGACGCATGCGGCGCACAACCACGCCCCCGCCCCGAGACAACAAGCCGCCGCCCACGTCCACGTACACGAGAACGGCGAAACCGAGCAGACATGCCACTACTGCGGCAATCGTGGCTGCAGGGTAGGCACCTGCGAGTTCGCGGCGATCGACATTCGGGAAGGCAAGTGCAAGCGAAACACCGAAGGCAAAATCGTCCTTCCGAACGGTAGCTTCTGCCCCCGAACGATCCCTGGTCTTACGATACGCGATCGAATATACGAATGGCACCGAAGAAATCCAGCAGCACCTGCAGCTCCGACGATGCTCTTCGAGATCGACGATCGATCGACCGTACAGACGTTCACGCTCAACACCAGCGGAAGGATCGAGGCGCTCGAACGAGAACTCCTTCAGCTCCGGAAGCGAAGGGAGGTCTTCGACGGCGTCGAGATTCTGCAGCGGAAGAAACCTACGACGACGGCAGTCCCGAAGAACGCGGAAGCATCAGGATCTGGTACCTCGAAGGAAGCGGCGGCTCCCTCGAGCACTTCGACAAGCACGGCCCCGCCTCCGACGATACCAGCAGCAGCACCCGCGCCGTCTTCTTCGCCACCTACGCAATCCACGTCTCAACCTACTACTACGTCCGCTCCCCCCGCACCACCAGTACATCCCTTCGCCAACGCTCGCGACGCAACCTACGCCCCGCCGAACGTTCGAAACTTCGCAACACCGCCGAAGCCGTCGAACGACAAGGGCAAGGAACCAGCGTACAAAACCATCGTCCCTGTTATCCAGCCGAAGCTCGCCGAGGAGATCTTTCAGCGGTCGATGAAATCGCAGTTCGTCACGCTGACCCCCGAAGAGCTTCTTTCGATCGCGCCGGACGTTCGAACCAAGTACCGCGAAGCCGTCACCCCGAAGCGAGTCTCGACGGAACCCGTCACCTCGGCCCACATCGTAGAAATCGCCGACGACGAGGTCGTGTCCGTCAATCAGCTTTCGTGTTCGGGCGCGACGCTGGAACCCGGTGCTACGATCGTCCCCGACCCCTACGAAACGTACTTAAAGCATGTCCCCCAAGGAGAGTACCCGGCCGAATTCACCGTCGCCCGCGATTCGAATGCGATTCGTTCGATCATCGCGCTGATCGACAACAAGGAGCAGATCGAATGCATCGTCGATCCCGGTTCGCAAATCGTAGCGATGTCGGAAGAAATTTGTCTCGGTCTCAACCTCCTCTTCGACCCGACCATTCAGTTAAACATGCAATCGGCGAACGGCGAGGTAGATCGATCGCTAGGACTTATTCGAAACGTTCCCTTCCGTATCGGTGAGATCGTTCTATACCTCCAGGCTCACGTTATTCGCAATGCAGCCTACGACATTCTCCTCGGACGACCCTTCGACGTGCTCACGCAGAGCGTTGTCAAGAACTTCGCCGACGAGAACCAGACTATCACGATATTGTGTCCAAACACCGGCGAAACAGTTACGATCCCGACGTACGCGCGAGGAAGATCGCGAGGCCAGCAGCATCCTTTCGGGTGTCGCAAATCGCATTTTCTCGCTTCGAGGAATTGATTCCCCATGATCAAGGAGAAGCCGCGCTAGTCATCGACTACGATGGGGTAAAACCGAGTATTTCCTTCGTCTCTCCTATTGATTCGTCGACTCCGAACGCTGTTTCGTCTCTCTATCTCTCCGCTTGCACCTCCGTTTCATCATATTTACAGTCTCGCTACGCTTCGGACAATACAGCTTCTAATGCCGCCCCGTCGAAGGCTTCGACGTGGGCTTCGACCCTTCTATTTTCAGCTCCGTTCGCTTCGACTCCGCCCGCTCCCGTCCCGAAGAAGTCCATTTCTCAGTTTTCCAATTCGATTCTCCCTTTCCCTCCAACGACTTCGACTTCGACACCTTCGACGCACAAGATACTCGCCGCGACGAAGAAGAAGTACAAGCCTGTCGCTCTCAAAACCCGACCCGTCCTCGGTGCCGTCCCCGAACAATTTCGCATACTTCGGGACATCAAGGGCGACCCACTATCCATCATGCCTAAGCTCTCGACCGACCCCCCGCCATTCAAACCTACCGGTCGATACACCCTCGAACGCTTCGAAACTACCGAGAAGCTTCACGACGGCGATTTCCTACTCCCCGACGAACATCGAGTCCTCCATCACTTCATGTGCCTGCACAACGAAGCCTTCGCATGGACCGACGACGAGCGCGGATGCTTCAAGCCCGAGTACTTTCCCCCCGTCGACTTCCTTGTCGTTCCTCACACGCCCTGGGTGCAGAAGAATATCCCCATTCCGCCCGGGATCTACAACGAAGTCTGCGCGGTGATCAAGCGAAAGATCGCCGCCGGAGTCTACGAGCCTTCGAACTCGTCGTATCGATCACGCTGGTTCTGTGTCGTAAAGAAGGACGGCAAATCGCTCCGACTCGTTTATTCCCTCGAGCCACTCAACGCAGTCACAATTCAACATTCCGGTGTACCGCCGACGCCCGAATATCTAGCAGAACAATTCGGAGGAAGACCATGCGGCGGCATGCTCGACCTCTACGTCGGCTACGACGAACGACTCATCGCGGAGTCTTCGAGGGACCTTACGACGTTCCAGACACCCTACGGAGCCATGCGCCTCGTAACACTCCCGATGGGTTGGACGAACTCGGTCCCCATATTCCACGACGACGTCACATACATCCTCCAGCCCGAGATCCCGCACGTCACGGTGCCCTACGTCGACGACGTTCCCGTCAAAGGTCCCGAATCAGACTACGACGACGAACGGCTCCCTTCGAACCACGGCATTCGACGCTTCGTGTGGGAGCATTTCGAGAACATGAACCGCGTCGTAACTCGAATGCGCTACGCAGGAGGAACCTTCTCCGGAGTCAAGAGTGTACTGATCTCTCGAGAAATCATGGTGGTCGGACATCGCTGCACTCCGCAAGGACGACTTCCCGACGACTCTCGCGTCGCTTCGATTCGCAACTGGGGTCCTTGCGCTACACTTTCCGACGTTCGAGTGTTCCTCGGAACCATCGGCGTCGTTCGTATCTTCATCCGTAACTTCGCTCACCGCGCCGACGCGCTCGTACGCCTCACGAGGAAGGACGTCGAGTTCGAGTTCGGTCCCGAGCAAATCGCGGCGCAGGAAGATCTTAAGGATGCGCTTCTCTCGTCCCCCGCACTTCGAGCCATTAATTACGAGTCCCCCTCTCCCGTTATCCTCGCCGTCGACACTTCTTTCATCGCAGTCGGATATCACCTCTGCCAGTGCGACGAAGTCAACACTCGAGTCCGCTACTACAACAGGTTCGGCTCGATCATGCTCAACGATCGCGAACGTCGATTCTCGCAACCCAAACTGGAAATCTACGGCCTCTTTCGTGCGCTCCGGTCCCTTCGACTCTACCTCATCGGCGTTCGAAATCTAATCGTCGAAGTCGATGCGCGGTACATCAAGGGTATGCTGAAGAATCCGGACATAGCACCCAGCGCAAGTATCAACCGCTGGATCGTTTCCATCCTCACGTTTCACTTCACACTCGTCCACGTCCCCGGTACGATGCATGGCCCCGACGGCCTCTCTCGACGAACGGTTCAGCCCGGCGATATCATCGAAGACGAGATCGACAAAGAGTTCGACGATTGGATCGACCAGATGCACTCGTTCGTTCACCAGATTCAGCCCCTCCCACCCGTCCCTTCGCTTGCCATCTTAACCAATGACAGAGCCGAGGACGGCTCAGATTTCAATAAGGAGGAGGATAGCTACGAGCTAGTGCCTCGATCGGAGCAAGCGCAACTCGCCGACGCGAAGCTCGACGACGTCCTCGAATTTCATCGAACATTAGCGAAGCCCGACGACATCTCCGACAGCGTCTACGAAGGATTTATCAAGTATTGTATGCAGTTTTTCCTCGATAACGACATCCTCTGGCGCAAAGACAGCCACGGCGCGCACAAACTAGTCGTCAAGCCCGGCGATCGACTTCGAATCCTTCGAGAATGCCACGACCGTACCGCGCATCGAGGAATCTACGCGACGCGAGCCTTCGTCAACGAGCGATTTTGGTGGCCGTTCCACTACGCCGACATCGCTTGGTTCGTTCGATCGTGCCATATCTGCCAGTCTCGACAAGTTTGACAAATCCTCATCCCTCCGACCGTCGCAGTCCCAGCCCCGATCTTCGCGAAAATTCACATCGACACCATGCACATGCCTGCTTCCGGCGGATACAAGTACTTGGTACAAGGTAGATGCTCGCTCACGACTTACCCCGAGTTCCGAATGCTTCAAAAAGAGACAGCGAAGGCCCTCGCCGACTGGATCTTCGAAGACATCCTCTGTCGATGGGGCGCGCTCAGCGAGATCGTCACCGACAACGGTACGGCGTTCATCAAGGCGGCCGACTACCTTTCGAAGAAGTACCATATCAATCATATTCGAATCAGCGGGTACAACTCGAGAGCGAACGGTCTCGTCGAACGTCCACACTTCAGCACACGGCAAGCTCTCTTCAAGACAGCCGACGGAGATGAGAAGAAGTGGTCTCAAGCTGCGTATTTCGTATTTTGGTCCGAGCGCATCACGACTCGTCGACGCATGGGCTGCTCACCCTACTTCGCTGTTACGGGCACCCACCCCCTCATTCCACTCGACATCGTCGAAGCAACGTATCTTCAACCACCGCCAACCTCGATCCTTTCTACGACCGACCTCATCGCCCGACGAGCCATCGCGCTACAGAAACGTGTCGAACAAGTCACCGAACTTCACTCGAAGGTCTACGAAGCACGTCGAACAGCAGCAATCCGCTTCGAAAAGGAGCACGAACACTCGATCCAGGATTTCGACTTCAAGCGCGGAGCCCTAGTGCTCATACGCAACACGAAGATCGAGAAGTCCCTCAACCGCAAGATGCGCCCGCGATACCTAGGCCCCCTCATCGTTGTCTCGCGCAACAAGGGCGGCGCGTACATCGTGTGCGAACTCGACGGTACAGTCCTCGATCGACCCATCGCAGCATTCCGCGTCATCCCGTATTTTGCTCGAAAATCCATCCCAATTCCTGAAGATCTCGAAGATGTTTCGACAGAGCGCCTTCGAGAACTCGAACTATCGAATTCTCTCGGCGACGACGACGACGATGAAGTCGAAGAAGCCGAAGAACACGACGAATAGAGGTTCTCCCACTTTTCTTACTTGTACAACACGATGCGTACTTTCTTCTCTCCGTTGCTGCTCTCATGTTACGCTATATGCTTGATTTTCCCCTACGATTTAGATCCATCCCTTGTACGAATATCTTCGATTCAACTCGATGAAGTCGCGATATCGTTCGACGTTCTTCGAACGCTTCGAATCGACCGTTGCGCGGAGGCTCACCTTAGAAGAGTCCTCCTAGGCTGTGATGACAAACTGAGCCTATATTTTCATTAAGTCCATTTTTCCTCGCTACGAACGTTTCGATTTCGTCTTCTATGTCCTTCGATCGTATTACCACTTGCTTCGAACACGCTTATTTTCATTTCGTTTTCTCTTAAGTTCCCGCTAGGTTTCGTCTAGGCCATGCAGGCCACATTTTCATTTCCACCTATACTCGACACGACAGGCTATGACGCTACGACTATCTACAAGAAACGAGTTGCGCAATCGCCTACTCATCGTCCGAGACAGGCTCGAAGTCTGCCCCCTTTAACGCGGCTTCCTCCATCTGCTGGAGATGTGTGTCGGCGTCGCGCAAGACCTTCATTCGAGTTTCAAGGAGGGCGCGCTCTTCTCGAATCACGCGGACGATCGTGCGCGAACGAGGCGTCAGGTCCATCGAATCGAGGTCATCCGTCTCAAGCCCGAGTCGGGTACCACCGTCGACCGGCAGCGACAACTTGGGCAACGGCACTCGGCGTCGCTTCGCACTGCTCGACCCTGCAGTCGAAGGACCCGGCGACGGAGGGCGAGCTACGAATACAAGACGATTAGTCGAAACGCTACTCTCATCATCAAGGACTTACCGCGCTTCTTCGAACCCCCGCCGTTTCGAACCTTCTTGGTCTTCCCAAGGACGTTCACACCGTCGTAATAACATCCCTGGACGGTCTGCGTGCACTTCTCGCACGAGACAGAACCGTCGACCCACACGCACTCGACGGGCGCGCTACGGTAAGCAACGCAGCGGTCGCACTACGGGCAAGTATCAGCACACGAACAAGTGGATAAAGACTTTCGAGCTTACCTTCTGGCCTCCCTGCCGCTTCGCAAGGGCAATTGCGGCCCGCTCAGCTTCGACCATTGGTAGGGCGTGTTCGGCGGCCTTGGGAGTTTTCTACGAACAAGTGACGAAGTCAGTTTAGAGTCGAAGAAACAGAAGAAAAGCAAATGTACTTACGACCGAGGGATCATCGAAGATCTCGATGACATCATCATCGACCGCGCGCTCCTTTCCCTTCGAACCAGCGGACGCGGACTCTTCGACAAGCCCTTCGGCGGCTGCGATTCGCGCCAGCTCTTTGTCGGCGGCTTCCTGGTCACGGCGTTCCTGCTCAGCGGCCTTCTTCCTTCGATCGTCGTCCTCTTCCTTTTTGCGGCGCTCGTCGTCCAGGCGGCGGGCTTCGGCAGCTTGCTCACGTTTGCGAGCCTCCTCGAGGCGTCGCGCCTCCTCTTCGGCAAGGCGTTTTTCTTCATCGAGCCGGCGTTGGATGGCGGCGTCGATAGCCGCGGCGAGAGCAGGCCAGTCTCCACGGGCCCACCCGAGCCATGACTCAGGCGCACGCTCGGCAAGTTCGCCAGCGACCGTCAGCATGCGGCCTTCGATCTCGGCGTCAGTGATTGAACCAAGGGCCTTTCGATACGTGTCCTAGAAAAGAAAGGAGTCAAGCAATAGAGACCGAGGCAACTAAGGGACTTACCAGGAACGAAACAACGTCTTGCGCCCAAGCTTCGAGGACTTCGAGCGGCTCGACGTTGGACGGCGGGTTGTCGAGGGCCTTCACGAGCCATTCGAGAGCGCGCTGAGAGCGCGAGGCGACCGCCGGAGTCGCAGAGCGAGAAGTCGTCGATGGAGCGGACATGACAGGAGCAGCGAGTATGCGAAGAGGTGCAGCGAGGCGGCGATGATGGAACGATGGACTGGGGAAAATGAGGCTAAGTCCACCCAGCTTATATCCCCTTTTCGACCAGCGTTTAGCGCCGACCACGAGGCGTTCGAAACCGACACGGGTTGCCATGCCGCTTCGATCCATTCACGATCATCACGCTTCTCGCATCACGTGGAGGACCGAGGACGGTCCAAATTTCAATAAGGAGGAGATGATAGGCGCCAAGCCCCTCTGGGCCCCGATACAGCTCTTTTCGGCAATCGCGTCCCGCCCGGCACTTCAGCTCAGTCGTCCGACACTTCGATTTAGCCTTCGACGTCCGTCGATGCTACGCACGTGATCCCCGACGCTCAATATCCCTCGACGTTCTTCGATGTCTTCGACCGTTCTCTACGCTTGCTCGAAGCTCGGCGCGGTTGTTCCGAGGCCGCGTCCTTAGATCCAGGACCATCTTCCGCATTCGGCGAACAATAGAGCCCTCGACGCCGCTCGTCCAACGCGTGCATCGCTTCGTGCCACACCGACGCGTCCGGTCTTTCCCGATTAGGTATCGAACCTCGTGGCGTGCCTTCGACGACGGATACCGGTCCGAAGTGTCTCGTATGTTTCTCTTCATCTCCGCGTTCAGCATGACGTCACTCTACCGATGGCCTCGATACGTGCCACTCGGTGAGGCGGACTCGTGTAGGACAATGCAAAGCCACTCGTACTAGTGTGCCACTCTCGATAGTCGTAGCGTTTCTCTTTCGTAGTATAAAACATGTCGTAATTCTCTCTCAAACACAAGTTCCTTTTCCCCCTCGAGTTCAGAGCTCATAAGTCGAGTTCGCCCTGCGTCTAAGTCCTCTACTGCGTCACTTCGTTCTTCGCTGCGTTACTTCGAAACCTCGTTACTGCGTCTGTTCGTCGATACCGTTTCGACGAACCTCTGATCTTACGATCGCCTTCGACTACCGCCGAAGAACTGCGTTGCGCCTCGAACCGCGTTATAGCTAAGTCCTCCCTTTCGAATCATTTCTATTCCTTCTACTATACATCGAAGAGCTCTATCGAGCTTCGATCGTCTCTACCGAGTCCCGCTAACTACCCACAGTCTTCGAGTAGCTTCGACGACGTGTCGAGCTACATCGTATCGTTCCCTAGTCTTCGTAGCCTCTTCGAAGGCGTTTCTCGTTTCACTCGAACCGCGGGACACCTTGCTGCTAACTCCCCTCTCACTAAGACTATAATTCGTCTCTCTAGTCCCTTTAGGTCGCACCCAGGTTAGGGGTTAGGGTTTCGTAGGTCGTATCATCGTGACAGTACCCCCCTCCTAACGCCGCATGACCTCATGCGCACTTCCTTTCCCCATCTCCCAACCAGAACGGCAACGTGCTTCGGTCATTGCTTCAGGAAGTGGACGAAACTGCAAGCCCGCAAAGACAGCGGCATTGAGTCGACGGGGCGCACTAGGGTGTCTACGATGGAAGATCTCAATTAGTTCCTTTGCGTTTGTTACGTTACGCGCTGGTTCCCAGGACGTATGGGACTCATCGTATCCTTTCCATTTGACGAGGTACTGAAGCTGGTGGCGGAATATACGTGAATCTTTGATCCGCTCAACTTCGTACTCGTCTTCGCCTTCGACCTCAATAGGTGGCGGTTCGTCTGGTTCTCGACCCGGGATTTCGCTACGCGAATGCTTGCTGAGCAAGGAGACGTGGAAGACCAGATGGACTGGCACCGACTTGGGCAACTTCAGTTCATAGTCTAAATCCCCGATCTTCCGTGTGACAGGGAAGGGACCAAGGCGTTTGGGACTTAGCTTCTTGCTCGGCTGTTTCAGCTTCAGATTACGAGCATCCAGCCACACCTTGTCACCTGGTTCGAACACCGGTGCCTCCTGCACATGCTTATCGTAGTACGTTTTCATACGCTCAGCAGACAGCTCCAGCGCAGAGCGCGTGTCATCCCGTACTTCTTGTAACAACTTCAACCTGTCTTCCGCAGCGGGCACTTTCGACATGGGGTTCAAGCGGATTTGAAGATCGGGGTTATACGCCTGGTTCAGGAAGAAAGGGGAGTAACCAGTTGCAGAGTGAACTCGATTGTTCAGTGCAAACTCTGCAAAAGGCAACTGCTTCGCCCAATCATCCTGGCGATGGCTGACATAAGCCCTAAGATACTGCTCGATCTCCTGATTCCACCGCTCCGTCTGCCCATCTGTCTGAGGGTGAAAGGCAGTTGACATGGCTGGTTCGATATTCATTCCTTTGTAGATCGCATGCAGATACTTTGACGCGAATTGGGGACCTCGGTCTGATATGACCTTGGCCGGGGCCCCATGATGTGAAAAGACATCGCGTATATAAAGTTCCGCAGCACCCTCAGCAGTCAGAGTCTCGTGACATGCCGAGAAGTGTACCATCTTGGTGAAGCGATCTGCAGTGACCAGGATTGAATCGAATCCATCGGACTTGGGGAGACCCACGATCATATCGGTGGTAATAACCTGCCAAGGGCGCTCTGGAATCTCATTCGGTTTGAGCGGCCCCTGTGGTTTAGCGGGGAATGTCTTGGTACGGTTGCACGTGTCGCAGGTGCTTACGTACTCATTGACGAACTTGGACATTCCCGGCCACCAATAGTTTCGTGATACCAACTCGAGGGTCTTGGCCCGACCAGGATGACCGGCCGCAGGTGCGTCGTGGTGGATTTTGACAATATCCCGCCGAAGCTCTGCATTTTTCGGGACGTAAATGCACCCTCGAAATAGCAGAAGCCCTTGCTCGGCATTCCACTCCGTGAAGTCACGCTGGAGCCGGGGCGGGCCTAGATTCTGAATCTTTTCTAGGGCGTCCGCCACCTCTCGATCCTTGTCCGAACATTCTCGAATTCGCTTCAGCAGCGATCGATCTGCCACAACTGCTGCATGCCCGCGCTGCGTGGAGGAAATGCGGAATTGTTCCGGTTTCAGGACAATCTGATCCACGTTGTCATCGTCATCTCCAACCTGGAGGTCTGGACGACGAGACAAGGCGTCAGCCTTTCCATTCGACTTGCCCGACTTGTGAGTGATAGTGAAATCGAAGCGGGACAAATATAGAGCCCATCTCGCTTGTCGTCGTGTGAGATGCTGAGCCGTGCGCCAATACTCGAGGTTCTTATGATCCGAAAGGATCTCAAACGTGTTGGGGCAACCCTCGAGGTAATGATGCCAGTCCTCCAAAGCTTCGATTATCGCTAACATCTCCTTGTCGTAGATCTCATAATTACGCTGGGCGGAATCCATGCCCCGAGATCGGTAAGCCACCGGATGCCACTTGCCATCTTCCTGCTTTTGCGAAAGTACGCCACCGGTTGCGTACCCAGAGGCATCTACCTCTAGCCGCGTTTCCCGGTCTTGGTCATACAGTGCTAAGACAGGTGTGGTGCTAAAGCAGCGTTTCAGCTCCTCGAATGCAGACTGCTCTTCCTCACCCCACTGCCAGGGTACGTTCCCAGTTAGACGATCAAGGGGTTGCGTGATCTTTGCAAAATCCTTGATGAAGCGACGATAGAAGTTGGCAAACCCTCGGAACTTTTGGATGTCTTTAACATTCCGAGGGGTGGGCCACTCCATGACTCCGCGGATCTTTGCAGGATCCATCGCCACTTCACCATTCCCTACAATCATGCCTAAGTAGTCTGTTTTAGGAACGTCCCACTCGCACTTCTCCGGTTTCAGAAAGAGATCATTTTTCTGAAGGCGACGTAATACTTCACGGGTAACTTTCTCATGCTCCAGCTTATCCGTGGAGAAGATGAGAATGTCGTCGAGGTAGACCGTGAGTTTTCCCTCTGCAATGAGATCTCCGAAGATGTCATTCATCATTGCTTGGAAGGTCGCAGGAGAATTGGTGAGACCGAAGAACATAACCGATGGTTCGTACAACCCTCGATTAGTTACAAACGCAGCCTTCCATTCGTCTCCGAGTTTGATCCGTACGTTATTATACCCCCATCGGATGTCGAACTTGGTAAAGATCGAGGCGCCTTTGAGTTTGTCGACAAGTTCCGAGATCAAGGGCAGTGGGTAGCGATTTTTGACCGTGATCTCATTAAGCCGTCGGTAGTCCTGTACGGGTCGAAGTGATCCGTCCTTCTTTTTGATGAAGAAGAAGGGAGAGGATATGGGCGACTTCGATTCCCGTATATAACCTTTGGCTAGTTGCTCCTTAAGGAACTTGTCTAACTCGCCTTGTTCGTTGTGCGATAGTGGGTATACCCTTGAATGGAACGTTTTTGCATCAGGAACCAGCTCTATAGCATGATCATAAGGCTTATGCTCCGGAAGTCGTTCCGAGGCTTCTTTGGAGAAGACCTTCAAGAACTCGTGAAACTTTTCCGGTACCATTTCCTCGGTGCTTTTGACCGCTCGCTTCTTGTACTCCTCTTCAGCAAGGACTTGTGAATAGGTATGTCCTGCTGCGACATACAGCTGTGGAGCACCAGGGAGGTTGACACCACGCTCCCAGGCTTCAAGAAGGTTGTCTTCGTTCCATTCGATCGTTGGATCCAACTCGGGTTCCTCCTCAGGTGATACCTTACTACGTACCTTACCCTTGGTTGACCGTTTGGCTTTCCGCAAACGTTTCTGCGCCGTGGGCCTGTCCCCCGTATCACGCGTAGACGCTGCTTGTTCCGTCTGGCCAACCTTTCGGGCTTGACACGCCTCAGGACACCTATCTAGTTTGAACGAGCCACTCTCCCAATCGATATCAGGATTATGCTCGCGAAGCCAATCGAGCCCGATTATGACGTCTTCCGGCCCGATGTCTGTTACCGTAAATACCATCTTCTCGATATGGTCTCCTATCTGCATTTGTAGCACAGCTACGTCCGTGATGCTTCCGTTTTTGTTGAGCGATCCATCGATGTTGTATAGCGGAATGGGGCGCCCCAACTTCCGTGTTCGTACGTTGTTCTCTTGGATGAATCGTTTATGGATAAACTTTGTGGTGGCACCGCTGTCCACCATGGCAATTACCTCTTTCTGCCGTCTTTCGCCAATTAACTGTATCGGAATGTGAAAATGTTGAGAACCGTGATCTATTTCGTAAACATTTGCAGCTTGTAGTACAGAAAATCGATTCGTAACGGGCCCAGCGCGCGCGGCAGCAAGCGTGGACCGAATTAAAAATGCTCCTCTTTCATCGCGCGATACTGCCCCAATTCCTCCCGCATGGACTTCACTTCATTGGCCAATGCAGACACAGACGCTAACATAGCCGAGAGATCTCCCGGCGTCTGCTGCACAACTTGTGCCTGTTCGGGCTGAGCGCTTGGCGTTGCTGCGCTTGCAGCAACCGTAGCTCGCACACCCTGGCGCGGAGTGTAAGGTTTGTCCTTGCAGGACGGACAGTCCTTCCGACGATACCCCGGCTTCCCACAACCGTAACAGGAGCCGTTGAATTTTCCGTCGCCAACAGCCGCGATAGTAGAGGAAGAAGCGGCGGCTTGTTGGCGTCCCTGTGACGTACGAGCCCCCCCACGAGCGAACATATTGAGATCTGGACGGCGCGCGTGGCTTATGTCCAGGATCTGTTCGACGGCGAGGACTCGTTTCTCGGCGCTGACCCAGTCATCGAAGGGCTCGAGCTCAATTTTGCGGTAGATGCGCGAGGGGATGCCGCTAAGGTACTTGTCACGGAGTTCCAGCTTTCCGTAGCCAGAACGGTCCGCCGGACCCTTGAATTGAGCGGAGAACTGTGCGGCAGTTCTCGAGTCACGCAAGTTACGAGCGCAGACTTTGGTGAGCTCGACTTGGGCGGCGGCTGCGTCGTCGAGATGTCCGAAGCGGGCGGTGAAGGCGTCGGTGAAGGCCTTACGCGTGGCGAAGGGAGTTCGGCCAGCTACGTAGTCTGCCAGGAAAGGAGTGCCCCATTCGCGGGCTTTTCCGTCGAGAAGACTGATCGCGACCTGGACCTGTAGCTTGACGGAAGCTAGATCCGTATTGTAGTCGAGATACTCCGAGAGTTGGGCGAGGTACCGTTTACATTCCACAACGCTCTCGCCATCGTAGCGTTGGGGAAGGAGAAGCTTCGCAATGCCTTTGTCTACAGCCATTACCGCCGCGGGGGAGGTCGTAGTTTGCTGCGAGGGCGGAGGCGGTGGTTGTTGCTGCGAAGCGGTCGTGTGACGCGGGGTAGGACGGGTGGTTTGACGGCCGCGCGGCGCCGACGACGGGGCGGAGGTGACGGGCTGAGATACGACAGGGACTGTCGGCTGCGTAGACTCGGACTGTACGACTCCTCTTTGAGTTCCCGCAGGTGGATTTGCTCGCGAGACAGGGGGAGTAGGGAGATGGGAGACTCCTCCTTCTTGACTGTGGCTGCGGCTAACGCTGCCGCTAGGTCGAGGAATAGACGAGCCAGGGGTGGCAGGTCGAGAGGGAACGGGGGTGGTGTGACGTGAGAGGGAAGCGTGCTCGCTCCGGGGTCCGGCAGGGTGTTGGACGCGCCGGATAGGAACAAATCAATTATTCGGGGAAGGCTCGGTGATGGAGCGCGGGGTTCGATTGGGACACGGTTGCCGAGGGCAATCGAACCAGTTGTTTTCCTCGAAGTAGCAGTCGGTTTGGTCCTGGGTGTCGAAGGCGTGAACGAGTCCGTGACAGTGGAGTTCTTCTGCCACGATGGATGGAGGAAGGGAAGGTGCGCGTACGTAAAGAAGACCGTTTGACTACGTATCTACGGCGCCCAAGAGAACCCCGAGTGGTTCGCAATTCACGTGGGACCCAGTACAGCCTTTGATTATTTCGCTGCAGGAATCTAGACCACGCGTTGGTTAACCCAACAAGAGACGCCCACTGAAGTGCAGTCTCTGAAAGCTCGTTCCACTACGAGGTGGCGATGTGTCTACGTGCGGGGGATGGCGTCACGAGCACCGAGTTCCCGACTTTGTATTGTAACGGTAATGGAAATATAGTAAAGGTGCGCACCACCCAACCTATGGAAAGGGATTTTGGGAAAATGTGAACGCCGGCGGCGATGGGGAGTTTCGACCTAATGTCGCGACTTAGAGTCAAGCGACAGGGGAAGAACAAACTTAAAAGGCCGAGGGCGTTCGACTTGGTCTTTACCGAAGCGATGACGAGCTATGCTCAAGTCTAAGGCTAGGGACAAGATAAATAAATGTAAGCGATGGTAAGTATGTACAGGCAAGCTTGGCTTACCTAGGGACAAGAGGTCGAAACTGAAGTCCCCAGGCAGAGGCGTACTACTTATATACTACAAGAGTTCAGGGCAGGCTATCTACATGGTCCGTGCGCAGGTGGTCTGTGCGCAGCCTGAGTAAGCAGGCTATGAGTCATAAGTGATGTCGTGAGCGGAGCCCGAGGTCGGCCGGCACCGTGCTTAAGTAAACGTCCGTAAAGGGAAGGCGGGACGGAGTCCGTGGGAAGGGAACATGTGACCTGTAATGGTCGACGCGTCTAAGTCCATGAACAAGGAGCTTGCAATGTGTACAGTAGAATGGCCGTTCGAATAAGAGGGGAAAATAACGATGAGTAAAAGGAGAAGATCGTCCGTATATAGAAAGGAAGAAACGCTCGATGTCAACTCGTGACAATATCATCGGCGATGTTAGCATTGATGTCATGATCGTCCATGGTTTCCTCGGCAGGGTCAGCAAGGTCGACCGAGAACGAAGTCACAACTTGCTGAGTCCTCCGCTGCAAGTCGGTCACTCCGTCGATATTGTATGCGGTCTTGGCGGCGTCATTGGACATGACTTTGTAAGTGGCGAGATCCTTGGCCAGCATATCCACAAAGAACCTGTAGCCATGCATCGCGGCGGGATGACATTGAACAAACAGTATTGATAGTGAAACAGAGACGCACTTGGTTTCCGTGACACGCCTCTCATTAGCATCCAGGGCCTTCAACGAAGTGCGAACAATGTTCAGTTCTTGGTCAATGAAATCCCAAACGGGGCCGATTTTCTTCTTCTCGCTGATCTTTTTAGGATTGTATTTCACTATGCATTGACGCTAGGTAACAGTGAAATATTTCAGAGTTGACCTGAAGCTTAGGATGACACATCGCGACACATACCAAGAACGCGACACGGCCCCAATGGGGCGCGGTCACTCGCATGTCATATACCATCAGAGTTTTCGTCAACTCGTAGATATCTTGTTTGTTCTTCAGAGAGAGATCAAACTGCGATGCATGCGTCAGCAAAGACACGTCGAATAAGCAGCGCCCACTCCACGTGCCTTCAGTTTCATTCCCGCCCTCATCTGGGTCAGTTCGTGTGAGACGGCCGTCTTGACCAACGCCCAGTCGGCAGGATCATTCCGACATGTGGGACCCAAGCCAACGAGATCAAGATTATTCTCCAGGAAGTTCTGCATGACATGTGGTGAGTGAACTTCTATGTGGATTCCGGTGAGCGCACCAGTGTTGGGGTTAATATGGCGCTGTGGTAGGCAGGCACGTTCGGGGCCAAGATAACCGCAGTGATCGTGTGACGCAGGCGAAGCTAGTACCAACGACTGGATTGAGTACTAGTAGACAGCTGCGCACAGCAGCTCGGGGCAGAAGCGTTAACAAGACGTACCAAGAAGTCTGGGTGCCGGGTAAAAATCCTGAAGAAACGCTTGAGGAGTTCATTCTCATTTTGGAGGAGATGGATCTTGATATCGAGCAGCATTTCTGCCGAGGTAAGCTATAATCATTGAGCATCAGCTACTGTCGCGCGATGTCAGCGCTGTGTCCACCTCGCAGAATGCCAGCGCATCCTCGGTCTGTGCTTGGGTAAGTCGACTAGCCTGACATTTGTGTCGAGCACTTGCTCGCAAATGCTGACCAGGATTGGTAGGCCGTGATCGTGGCATTGAGGGAACAATATCGTCGTCTTCCCGTTCACGTCGGACACCAATCATCGTCTCGGGGATATTCTGCCACAAGCTTGGGATACCATCCACTTGGTACGAGTTGTCTTCCCCGGCAGATATGTGAGTAGCTGTGGCTCTAATTTGATTGAGGTTACTTTGTGTCTCATCGTGGAATGAGGACCTGCGGGCATTTATTGAGTGCGTCAGTTCCCACAATTTAGGTTCCACAGCTAACGGACTCGGTATTCGCCAGCTGCGCGTCCAGTATCATAGCACCCCCTGGGAAGCCTGGCAGCCCAATGGGAGTACTTGAGCGTCGATCCAACATGCTTTGTGCCGATGGGAAGGCACCCGGTGTTGTTGGTGCGGTCCCTACATCCCTTGATGCTGCGGCGGATTGCGGTGCAGCTTGGAGACCAAAGCGTGCATACAATCCTGAGTGCTCCATTGCTGGGTCAAACAGAGGGAAATGGCTGAGTGAGTCGGTCCACTGGCGACGTGTCAAATTTCTCGGGATTCAGGTTCAGGCCCAACGCGACCATGTGTCGACGACGCGTCCGCAACACCTTCCAAGGAATGCGACTGTGAGTATTGACGGTGTCTCTCTGGCATTGACAACAACACTTTACAGACCACAAAAGTTATTCAAATAATATTATCTATTTACTGAAAACGAGCTATCTTCGCGGGGAAGTGTGATGCTCTACACGTTCATTTAAAGACGGTGATAGGCGCCAAGCCCCTCTGGGCCCCGATACAGCTCTTTTCGGCAATCGCATCCCGCACGGCACTCCGGCTCAACGCTCAACGCCTTCTATTTCGTCTTCGACGTCCTTCGATGCTACGCACGTGACCTCCGACGCTCAGTACCCCTCAACGCTCTTCGACGTCTTCGACCGTTCGCTATGCTTGCTCGAAGCTCGGCGCGGTCGTTCCGAGGCCTCGCCCTTAGATCCTAGGCCATCTCCCGCATTCGGCGGACAATAGGGCCACTCGACGCCGCTCGTACAGCGCATGCATCACTTCGTGCCACACCGACGCGTCCGGTCTTTCCCGATTAGGTATCGAGCCTCGCGGTGTGCCTTCGAAGCCGGATATCGGTCCGAAGTGTCTCGTATGTTTCTCTTCATCTCCGCGTTCGGCATGACGTAACGCGACCGATGGACTCGATACGTGCCACTCGGTGAGGCAGACTCGCGTAGAACAATGCAAAGCCACTCGTACTAGTGTGCCACTCTCGATAGTCGTAGCGTTCTGTTTCGTAGTATAAAATCTGTCGTAATTCTCTCCAAAACAAGTTCCTTTTCCCCCTCGAGTTCAGAGCTCATAAGTCGAGTTCGCCCTGCGTCTAAGTCTTCTACTGCGTCACTTCGTTCTTCGCTGCGTTACTTCGAAACTTCGTCTACTGCGTCCACTCGTCGAAACCGTCTCGTCGAACCTGTGATCCTACGATCGCCTTCGACTATTGTCGAAGAACTGCGTTACCCCTCGAACCGCGTTACAGCTAAGTCCTCCCCCTCGAAGCGTTTCTATTCCTTCTACGTTACATCGAAGAGCTCTATCGAGCTTCGATCGTCTCTACCGAGGCCCGCTAACTACCCACAGCCCTCGAGTAGCTTCGACGACGTGTCGAGCTACGTCGTAAGTTTCCCTAGCGTTCGTAACCTCTTCGAAGGCGTTTCTCGTGTTCACTCGAACCGCGGGACACCTTGCTGCTAACTCCCCTCTCACTAAGACTATAATTCGTCTCTCTAGTCCCTTTAGGTCGCACCCAGGTTAGGGGTTAGGGTTTCGTAGGTCGTATCATTTCTGGAGCCCACCGCGGGGGGATTTCAGGCAAGAATTCGCCGCTTTCGGGTTTCCGAAAACGTCTCCAGTACTCACCCACTCGCAAGCGCGTGAGGCTGCTAGTCGCAGCGCCAGCGAAAACCTCGACAGCTCCTCTCGAACACTCTCGACTCCCTCTCCGACAATTCCCGGTAACTTCGACCGCGACGAAGAAGACGAGATCGACCAAGAACTCCAGGACGACTTCGACGAAGAACCGATCCCTTCGACCTCCGAAGAACGCACTTCGTCCCCCGAGCTTCTAGGACTCACTACTTCCGACTACGCCACTTCGTCTCCCGATCTCTTCGATCAATCCGGATCTTCGCCCGAACCCGAGGATCCCATCTCATCAACTTCGAATCTCGTACTTCCGACTCCGTCTTCTTTTCGCGCCCACGCTCAGCCATCCATCGCATCTTCTTCGCGACTTCCAGTCGTACCTACATCCAGCCTGGCACCTCCGCCAGCATCGGCACCTTCGAACACAGCTTCGAACTCCAACTCCGCACCGCCCACACCTACGAATCCTTCGACTACTACCGCGTCCTCTTCGAACCCCGCTCCAGTAGTACCCCCAGTTCCCGGATCATCTTCGAACGCCCCCGCGCCTACTTCTAACACTACGAGCATGAGTCAGAACGCGAACCCACCGTTGATGCCCCCGCGCGGTCATTCGACGGCACCGAGCTTCGACCCGTCGGAAGTCCGTTCGCTTCGGCGTTACTTCCAGGATCTCGAGGCATTGTTCGCCCGGTGTCAGATTACCGACAACGCGGCCAAGAAACAGTGGGCCATTCGGTACCCTTCGATCGACGTCGCCAACTTGTGGGAAACCATCGAGTCCTTCGTCGACGTAAACAAGAGCTACAACGAATGGAAAGCAGACGTACGAGCACTCTATCCTGGCGCCGACGATACAAGAAAATGGTCGCTGGCAGACATGGATCAGCTCATCGGAGAGCGCGTCGTATCGGAATTCACAACGCGGCCGATCTAGGCTGTTACTACCGCGATTTCATGGCCATTACGAAACATCTCATTGCACAGAATCGGCTCTCGACGATCGAACAAAGTCGCGCGTTTCTTCGAGGATTCCAGCCAGCGTTGCTCACGCGGCTCGAGACTCGACTCCATCTCAAGCACCCCGATCACTACGCCGACGACCCGTACACCATGGCAGAGATTCACGCGGCGGCGACCTTCATTTTACACGGTACTTCGAGCACCCCTACGACAGCGGCTAACCAGCCTATCGCTTCGACATCGAATGCTTCGACCACGGTGCCCCCCGGGATGATCAAAACCGAAGACATCTCGATGATCATCGAAAGTCTGTCGAAGACGATCGCAACGCTCATTCAGCCGACGACGCATGCGGCGCACAACCACGCCCCCGCCCCGAGACAACAAGCCGCCGCCCACGTCCACGTACACGAGAACGGCGAAACCGAGCAGACATGCCACTACTGCGGCAATCGTGGCTGCAGGGTAGGCACCTGCGAGTTCGCGGCGATCGACATTCGGGAAGGCAAGTGCAAGCGAAACACCGAAGGCAAAATCGTCCTTCCGAACGGTAGCTTCTGCCCCCGAACGATCCCTGGTCTTACGATACGCGATCGAATATACGAATGGCACCGAAGAAATCCAGCAGCACCTGCAGCTCCGACGATGCTCTTCGAGATCGACGATCGATCGACCGTACAGACGTTCACGCTCAACACCAGCGGAAGGATCGAGGCGCTCGAACGAGAACTCCTTCAGCTCCGGAAGCGAAGGGAGGTCTTCGACGGCGTCGAGATTCTGCAGCGGAAGAAACCTACGACGACGGCAGTCCCGAAGAACGCGGAAGCATCAGGATCTGGTACCTCGAAGGAAGCGGCGGCTCCCTCGAGCACTTCGACAAGCACGGCCCCGCCTCCGACGATACCAGCAGCAGCACCCGCGCCGTCTTCTTCGCCACCTACGCAATCCACGTCTCAACCTACTACTACGTCCGCTCCCCCCGCACCACCAGTACATCCCTTCGCCAACGCTCGCGACGCAACCTACGCCCCGCCGAACGTTCGAAACTTCGCAACACCGCCGAAGCCGTCGAACGACAAGGGCAAGGAACCAGCGTACAAAACCATCGTCCCTGTTATCCAGCCGAAGCTCGCCGAGGAGATCTTTCAGCGGTCGATGAAATCGCAGTTCGTCACGCTGACCCCCGAAGAGCTTCTTTCGATCGCGCCGGACGTTCGAACCAAGTACCGCGGCCGTCACCCCGAAGCGAGTCTCGACGGAACCCGTCGCGTCGGCCCACATCGTAGAAGTCGCCGACGACGAGGTAATCTCGATCAACCAGCTTTCGTGTTCGGGCGCGACGCTGGAACCAGGTGCAACGATCGTCCCCGACCCCTACGAAACATATCTGAAGCACATCCCTCACGGCGAGTACCCCGCAGAATTCACCGTCGCCCGCGATTCGAACGCGATTCGTTCGATCATCGCGTTGATCGACAACAAGGAGCAGATCGAATGCATCGTCGACCCCGGTTCGCAGATCGTAGCCATGTCGGAAGAAATCTGTCTCGGACTTAACCTGCTGTTCGATCCTACGATACAGCTAAACATGCAATCGGCAAACGGCGAGGTAGATCGATCGCTGGGACTGATTCGAAACGTTCCCTTCCGCATCGGTGAGATCGTACTGTACCTACAGGCCCACGTCATTCGAAACGCAGCATACGACATTCTCCTCGGCCGACCCTTCGATGTGCTCACGCAGAGCGTCGTCAAGAACTTCGCCGACGAGAACCAGACAATTACGATCCTCTGCCCGAACACCGGCGAAACAGTTACGATCCCGACGTACGCGCGAGGAAGATCGCGAGGCCAGCAGCATCCTTTCGGGTGTCGCAAGCCGCATTTTCTCGCTTCGAGGAATTGATTCCCCATGATCAAGGAGAAGCCGCGCTAGTCATCGACTACGATGGGGTAAAACCGAGTATTTCCTTCGTCTCTCCTATTGATTCCTCGACTCCGAACGCTGTTTCGTCTCTGTATCTCTCCGCATGCACCTCCGTCTCATCATATTTGCAGTCTCTTTACGCTTCGGACACTACAGCTTCTAATGCCGCCCCGTCGAACGCTTCGACGTGGGCTTCGACCCTTCTATTTTCAGCCCCGTTCGCTTCGACTCCGCCAGCTCCCGTTCCGACGAAGTCCATCTCACAGTTTTCCAACTCGATTCTTCCCTTCCCTTCTACGACTTCGACTTCTACCCCTTCGACGCACAAGATACTCGCCGCGACGAAGAAGAAGTACAAGCCCGTCGCTCTCAAGACCCGACCCGTCCTTGGTGCCGTCCCCGAACAATTTCGCATACTTCGGGACATCAAGGGCGACCCACTATCTATCTTGCCAAAGCTTTCGACCGACCCCCCGCCGTTCAAACCTACCGGTCGGTACACCCTCGAACGCTTCGAAACCACCGAGAAGCTTCACGATGACGATTTCCTACTCCCCGACGAACGTCGAGTCCTCCATCACTTCATGTGCCTGCACAACGAAGCCTTCGCATGGACCGACGACGAGCGCGGATGCTTCAAGCCCGAGTATTTCCCTCCCGTCGATTTCCCCGTCGTTCCTCACACGCCCTGGGTGCAGAAGAATATCCCCATTCCGCCCGGGATCTACAACGAAGTCTGCGCGGTGATCAAGCGAAAGATCGCCGCCGGAGTCTACGAACCATCGAACTCTTCGTATCGATCGCGGTGGTTCTGCGTCGTAAAGAAGGACGGTAAATCTCTTCGACTCGTTCACTCACTCGAGCCCCTCAACGCAGTCACAATTCAACATTCCGGTGTACCGCCGACGCCCGAATATCTCGCAGAACAATTCGGAGGAAGACCATGCGGCGGCATGCTCGACCTCTACGTCGGCTACGACGAACGACTCATCGCGGAGTCTTCAAGAGACCTTACGACGTTCCAGACACCCTACGGAGCCATGCGGCTAGTAACGCTCCCGATGGGTTGGACGAACTCGGTCCCCATCTTCCACGACGACGTCACCTACATCCTCCAGCCCGAGATTCCGCACGTCACGGTGCCCTACGTCGACGACGTTCCCGTCAAAGGTCCCGAATCAGACTACGACGACGAACGACTCCCTTCGAACCACGGCATTCGACGATTCGTGTGGGAGCACTTCGAGAACATGAACCGCGTCGTCACTCGAATGCGCTACGCAGGAGGAACCTTCTCCGGAGTAAAGAGTGTCCTCATCGCTCGAGAAATCATGGTGGTGGGACATCGCTGCACTCCTCAAGGCCGCCTTCCCGATGACTCTCGCGTCGCTTCGATTCGCAACTGGGGTCCCTGCGCTACACTCTCCGACGTTCGAGCGTTCCTCGGAACCATAGGCGTCGTTCGAATTTTCATCCGCAACTTCGCTCACCGCGCCGACGCGCTCGTACGCCTCACAAGGAAGGACGTCGAGTTCGAGTTCGGTCCCGAGCAAATCGCGGCGCAGGAAGATCTCAAGGACGCGCTACTCTCGTCCCCCGCACTTCGAGCAATTAATTACGATTCCCCCTCCCCCGTCATCCTAGCAGTCGACACCTCGTTCATCGCCGTCGGATATCACCTCTGCCAATGCGACGAAGCCAACACCCGCATTCGATACTACAACCGTTTCGGCTCGATTACGTTAAACGACCGCGAACGTCGATTCTCGCAGCCCAAACTCGAGATCTACGGCCTCTTTCGTGCGCTTCGTTCCCTTCGACTCTACCTCATCGGTGTTCGAAATTTAATCGTCGAAGTCGATGCGCGGTATATCAAGGGTATGCTAAAGAACCCCGACATAGCACCCAGCGCGAGTATCAACCGCTGGATCGTCTCGATTCTCACCTTCCACTTTACTCTCGTTCACGTCCCCGGTACGATGCACGGCCCCGACGGCCTCTCTCGACGCACGGTTCAGCCCGGCGATATCATCGAAGACGAAGTCGACGAAGAATTCGACGATTGGATCGACCAAATGCATTCGTTCGTGCACCAGATACAGCCCCTCCCACCCGTCCCTTCGCTCGCCGTCTTGACCAATGACAGAGCCGAGGACGGCTCAGATTTCAATAAGGAGGAGGATAGCTACGAGCTAGTGCCTCGATCGGAGCAAGCGCAGCTCGCCGACGCGAAGCTCGACGACGTCCTCGAGTTCCATCGAACACTCGCGAAACCCGACGACATCTCCGACAGCGTCTACGAAGGGTTTATCAAGTACTGCATGCAATTCTTCCTCGACAATGACACCCTCTGGCGCAAGGACAGCCACGGCGCGCACAAACTAGTCGTCAAGCCCGGCGATCGACTTCGAATCCTTCGAGAATGTCACGACCGCACCGCGCATCGAGGAATCTACGCGACTCGAGCTTTCGTCAACGAACGGTTCTGGTGGCCTTTCCACTATGCCGACATCGCGTGGTTCGTTCGATCGTGCCACATCTGCCAGTCTCGTCAAGTTCGTCAAATCCTCATTCCTCCGACCGTCGCAGTACCAGCCCCCATCTTCGCGAAAATTCACATCGACACCATGCACATGCCTGCTTCCGGCGGATACAAGTACTTGGTACAAGGTAGATGCTCGCTCACGACCTACCCCGAGTTCCGAATGCTTCGAAAAGAGACTGCGAAGGCCCTCGCCGATTGGATCTTCGAAGATATCCTCTGTCGATGGGGCGCGCTCAGCGAGATTGTCACCGACAACGGTACGGCGTTCATCAAGGCGGCCGACTACCTTTCGAAGAAGTACCACATCAATCATATCCGAATCAGCGGGTACAATTCGAGGGCGAACGGTCTCGTCGAACGTCCACACTTCAGCACACGGCAAGCTCTCTTCAAGACAGCCGACGGAGATGAGAAGAAGTGGTCTCAAGCTGCGTATTTCGTATTTTGGTCCGAGCGCATCACGACTCGACGACGCATGGGCTGCTCACCCTACTTCGCTGTTACGGGCACCCATCCCCTCATTCCCCTCGACATCGTCGAAGCAACGTATCTCCAACCCCCGTCAACCTCGATTCTTTCTACGACCGACCTCATCGCCCGAAGAGCCATCGCGCTCCAGAAACGCGTCGAGCAAGTCACCGAACTTCACTCGAAGGTCTACGAAGCACGTCGAACGGCAGCAATTCGCTTCGAAAAAGAGCACGAACACTCAATCCAGGATTTCGACTTCAAGCGCGGAGCCCTAGTGCTCATACGCAACACGAAGATCGAGAAGTCCCTCAACCGCAAGATGCGCCCGCGATACCTAGGCCCCCTCATAATTGTCTCGCGCAACAAGGGCGGCGCGTACATCGTGTGCGAGCTCGACGGGACAGTCCTCGATCGACCCATCGCAGCTTTCCGCGTCATTCCGTACTTCGCACGCAAATCCATCCCAATTCCCGAAGATCTCGAAGATGTTTCGACAGAGCGCCTTCGAGAACTCGAACTATCGAATTCTCTCGGCGACGACGACGACAATGAAGTCGAAGAAGCCGAAGAACGCGACGAATAGAGGTTCTCCATTCTTCTTACTTGTACAACACGATGCGTACTTTCTCTCCATTTCTGCTATGTTACGCTATATGCTTGATTTTCTCCTACGATTTAGATCTCCACTTGTACGATTACATTCGATTCAACTCGAAAGTCGCGATATCGCTTCGACGTTCTTCGAACGCTTCGATTCGACGGTTGCGCGGAGGCTCACCTTAGACGAGTCCTCCTAGGCTGTGATGACAAACTGAGCCTATATTTTCATCAAGTCCATTTTTCCTCACTACGAAACGTTTCGACTTGAGCTTCGATTTCCTTCGATCATGGCCATACAGGCCACATTTTGTATTCACTGGAACCGACACGAAGTACTCGACACAAACGGCTACTCTACGATACGAGCTGCGACATCGCCTACTCATCATCCGAGACAGGCTCGAAGTCCGCCCCCTTAAGTGTGGCTTCCTCCATCTGCTGGAGATGGGTATCGGCGTCCCGCAGGACCTTCATGCGCGTCTCGAGAAGGGCCCGTTCCTCCCGAATCACTCGAACGATGGCGCGCGAGCGAGGGGTCAAGTCCATAGAATCGAGGTCGTCCGTCTCGAGCCCGAGTCGGGTACCGCCATCGACCGGCAGCGACAGCTTTGGCAGCGGCACGCGGCGGCGCTTCGAACTCGTCGATCCTGCAGTAGAAGGCCCTGGCGACGGAGGACGAGCTACGAATCCGGGAACGTCAGCCGGCTACAAGCGTATCATCGAACGTACTTACCGCGCTTCTTCGAGCCCCCGCCATTGCGCACCTTCTTCGTTTTGCCGAGGACGGACACGCCATCGTAGTAACACCCTTGGATGGTCTGGATGCACTTCTCGCACGTTGGGGACCCATCAACCCACACGCACTCGACCGGCGCACTACGGTATCCAGCGCATCGATCGCACTACAGAACTATCAGCAAGCAAACAACAGGCGGTAAAATTCGAACTTACTTTTTGTCCGTTCTGCCGCTTCGCAAGAGCGATCGCGGCCCTCTCCGCCTCGACCATCGGCAGCGCCCGCTCGGCGGCCTTGGGAGTCTTCTACGAGCAAGGGACAGAGTCAGTTTCGAGTCGAAAGAAACAGACGAAAAACCAAATGGACTTACCTCGAAGATCTCGATAACGTCGTCGTCGTCGATCGCTCGCTCCTTTCCCTTCGCACCTGCGGGCGCGGACTCTTCGACGAGTCCTTCGGCGGCTGCGATTCGCGCCAGCTCTTCGTCGGCGGCTTCCTGGTCGATACGTTCCTGCTCGGCGGCCTTCTTCCGCCGATCGTCGTCCTCCTGCTTCCTGCGGCGCTCATCGTCTTAATAATGCAAATGTACAACCCTGCATCGTCCAGCCGACGGGCTTCGGCAGCCTGCTCGCGTTTACGAGCCTCCTCGAGACGTCGTTCCTCTTCTTCGGCAAGGCGCTTTGCTTCATCAACGCGGCGCTGGATGACAGCCTCGATGGCGGCGGCGAGAGCGAGCCAGTCGTTTCGCGCCCACTCGAGCCACGAGTCGGAAGCCCGTTCAGCGAGCTCACGAGCGACCGTTAGCATCCGCCCTTCGATCTCGGCGTCGGTGATCGAACCGAGTGTCTTGCGGTACGTTTCCTAGGAGAAACGCGTCAGTCAACCTGGTTCCAAAAGAAAAATGGCCAAGGGACTTACCAAGAACGACACGAGATCTTGCGCCCAGGCCTCGAGGACCTCGAGCGGCTCGACGTTCGACGGCGGATTGTCGAGCGCCTTCACGAGTCGTTCCAGTGCGCGTTGCGAGCGCGAAGCGACGGCGGGAGTTGCGGATCGAGAGGCAGCGGACATTTTCGAAGCAGCGAGTATGCGAAGAGTGGCGGATGGAGCGACGATGGAACAGTGGACTGGGGAAAATGAGGCTAAGTCCACCCTGCTTATATCCCCTTTTCGACCAGCGTTTAGCGCCGACCACGAGGCGTTCGAAACCGACACGGGTTGCCATGCCGCTTCGATCCTTTCACGATCATCACGCTTCTCGCATCACGTGGAGGACCGAGGACGGTCCAAATTTCAATAAGGAGGAGATGATAGGCGCCAAGCCCCTCTGGGCCCCGATACAGCTCTTTTCGGCAATTGCATCCCGCACGGCACTCCGGCTCAACGCTCAACGCCTTCTATTTCGTCTTCGACGTCCTTCGATGCTACGCACGTGACCTCCGACGCTCAGTACCCCTCAACGCTCTTCGACGTCTTCGACCGTTCGCTATGCTTGCTCGAAGCTCGGCGCGGTCGTTCCGAGGCCTCGCCCTTAGATCCTAGGCCATCTCCCGCATTCGGCGGACAATAGGGCCACTCGACGCCGCTCGTACAGCGCATGCATCACTTCGTGCCACACCGACGCGTCCGGTCTTTCCCGATTAGGTATCGAGCCTCGCGGTGTGCCTTCGAAGCCGGATATCGGTCCGAAGTGTCTCGTATGTTTCTCTTCATCTCCGCGTTCGGCATGACGTAACGCGACCGATGGACTCGATACGTGCCACTCGGTGAGGCAGACTCGCGTAGAACAATGCAAAGCCACTCGTACTAGTGTGCCACTCTCGATAGTCGTAGCGTTCTGTTTCGTAGTATAAAATCTGTCGTAATTCTCTCCAAAACAAGTTCCTTTTCCCCTCGAGTTCAGAGCTCATAAGTCGAGTTCGCCCTGCGTCTAAGTCTTCTACTGCGTCACTTCGTTCTTCGCTGCGTTACTTCGAAACTTCGTCTACTGCGTCCACTCGTCGAAACCGTCTCGTCGAACCTGTGATCCTACGATCGCCTTCGACTATTGTCGAAGAACTGCGTTACCCCTCGAACCGCGTTACAGCTAAGTCCTCCCCCTCGAAGCGTTTCTATTCCTTCTACGTTACATCGAAGAGCTCTATCGAGCTTCGATCGTCTCTACCGAGGCCCGCTAACTACCCACAGCCCTCGAGTAGCTTCGACGACGTGTCGAGCTACGTCGTAAGTTTCCCTAGCGTTCGTAACCTCTTCGAAGGCGTTTCTCGTGTTCACTCGAACCGCGGGACACCTTGCTGCTAACTCCCCTCCACTAAGACTATAATTCGTCTCTCTAGTCCCTTTAGGTCGCACCCAGGTTAGGGGTTAGGGTTTCGTAGGTCGTATCAACGGAAAGAATGTCAGCATCTCGAGCAGCGGAGGCAATGGGATCGGCTGCAGCCATCTTGCGCTTCTTGCGGCGAGGAGCGTTTCCGGTGACATGGGTGTTGTCCGTATGGCTGCCTGAGGGCGCACTGACACTCGCCTCGCTCTGGTGGTGGTCCCCCCCTTGTCCGCGCCCGCGGCGCCCTTGGGTACTTGAAGCGGCGGCACTTGGGTGTTTTGATTTGCTTGACGTGGTATGACTCGCGTGCTGCTGATTTCGCTTTTGCCGGGGCCCTCGAGGGAGAATCAGGGAGTCAAGTGTGAGCCTTTCCTCCCCTGGCTGTGAGGATGTGCTTGTCTGTTCGAGCTCATTTGGAGTATGTGATGATGGGACTTCGGGTGCGCGAGATTCAATGATCTCGTCATCTGGTAGCTCATGAAGTATGCCGCGCTCACTCGCGAGCCGTAAAGCCTGTTCGGCGTGTTTACGTACAGCTGCCTCGCGTGCAAGCTTCTTTTGAAGAAGCTGGTCTCGCAGGGATGCTGCGGCTGCACGATGTAGCCCTGCGCGATCTGGAAAGAACACAGGTGTTTGACTCAAGGTGGCAGGGAGAGCGTGACGTAGGAGGTGCTGATTGTGGAGGGCGTGTGTGTTGACAACAAAATGAGTTGTGTCTCGATGCTCGATTAGAGTGCGAGACTGATCAGTATCTTCACGTTCTTGGCGTTGGAGCTGGTGGCGAGTGGCCGTGCAACCATGGGTGCTACAGTCGTGCTGGATATTAACAACACATGCAATATCCTACAGTGAATCTCAATCATTATGTTTAGGGTTGACACCGTGAATTACTCACCTCAGGTGAGAAAATTTGCAGCTCCCCGGTCCTTGTGATGATCGGGAGATTGAGAATACTATGGGCTGTGTTTTGAAGCTTCGACATTCGAACAATGATGAGTGTGCGTGAGGTAGAACTGGAACTATGTGCGGATAGAATCTCAACAACAGAGGCAAATGCTAATGGTGAAAATTCGCCCTGGAATACAGCACATGAGATGCAGTAAAGAGATGAGAGTGCGACAGGAGGTACCTGTTCCGTGCGTACAAGCACTTCGCTGTCAATTTGCGCCTGATCCCCCGATGATGTGATCACTGAGAGAGCTTGGGACCATGTATGCCCATTGACATCTGGAGGTGCGGACACGCCGAGGTGTGCAGCTTCGGTCTTGTCCCACAACATAGGAGCTGGCCTGACTTTAGTGGATCGCAACGGTGGTGGCAAAGTCACTGATCCAACTTGCGGAGACTCTCGAGTGGTGATTCCCAGCAAGTGAGCATCAATCCGGTCTTCACGTACATGTGTTAATACTGTACGGCTCGCACAGACCCATTGTTGACTGTGACGGTCCTTCCAGAAGCCTCCCGTTGTCATATGTCTGCAATGCTCCTGGTTTGCGAACGCTGCCGCGATATCACGGCTCGGGGCCTGTCGATTGCTGTGGATTGAGCAAAGCCGGAAAATGCGATTGAAGGATTCATAGCGCTCGGTCGAAAACAATAGGGCAGGTCCAAAGCGGAGGACATGATCGGCAATATGCCCAAGAATGTGGAACTTATTCTTGCTTGTCAGAAGACTCGGGCTGAGGGCGGCTGCGAGATCCTCAATGTCTTGCACCGCAGAGCGGAGGTCAGCCTACACCATGTGGGAAACAGTGAGGTCCATATCGACCCTGGAAGACAGAATCACTGGCAAGGTGTACCGCATAGCGTTCAATTCCTTGTATATGAGTTTCCCAAATGAGGACGGTCAATCGGCCAATGGCAAACCATGTGTCCTGAAGCTGTTGTTCGACCAATCCACACACAGCAAAAGACATTATTTGACTGAGAGTCTTGAAATGTTTGCCTATCAAACCACCCCGATATCGGCACATGTAGTCTGCCATGATATTAGGTATCTTCAGGCCCGACTTTGCCAATGAGTTGAGGCGGGCACGGAATGTAAGAAATTGCCCCTCTTTTTCGAGAACCCATACCGTCTGTGCCCAGAAGTATTTCACAACTCCAAGAAGGTGTGTGTGTAACGGCTCTACGGGAGTATCTTTATGCACATCAAAACCTGCAACATAGATTAGCATCACTTATACTCAGATCTGGACTGACGGAGACCTGCTACCTTCCATACGAAGCAATGGATTCATAATGGTGGTATCTTTCCTCTTTACGAGCTCTTGATATAAGTGTTGATTGACTTCCTCTGGACTTAAAGGCTTCCGACTTGGGGTTGACCGACGCAGAGCTTTACCAATTGCCACGAGGCTGTTGATGATGGGCATTGCGAAGGAATCCTTGACTCCGCTTGATGAGATTGCTTCTTTTAGAGGCTTCTCGGCTGCCGCATACGTGGCCATTGTCAGTTGTTTCAAGATTGCATCGCGAGTCTCTTCCACTGTGCGAGGAGCACCTGGCTGCTCATTGCGACCGAATGTGATCAATATACCACATGTGACGAAATGGCATAATGTACGTACTGTAAGGAGGCTTGCGAATCCGTTGATACGACCTACGAAACCCTAACCCCTAACCTGGGTGCGACCTAAAGGGACTAGAGAAACAGATTATAGTCTTAGTGGAGGGGAGTTAGCAGCAAGGGTGTCCCGCGGTTCGAGTGAACACAAGCAACGCCTTCGACGAGGCTACGAAGACTAGGGAACGATACGATGCAGCTCGACACGTTGTCGAAGCTACTCGAGGGCTGTGTAAAGTTAGCGAGACGCGGTGGAGACAATCGAAGCTCGGTAGAGCTCTTCGATGTATCGTAGAAGGAATAGAAATGATTCGAAAGGGAGGACTTAGCTATAACGCGGTTCGAGGCGCAACGCAGTTCTTCGATGGTAATCGAAGTCGATCGTAGGATCAAAGGTTCGTCGAGACGGTATCGACGAACAGACACAGTGACGAGGTTTCGAAGTAAACGCAGCGCAGACGAAGTAACGCAGTGAACGCAGTAGAAGACTTTAGACGTAGGGCAAACTCGACTTATGAGCTCTGAACTCGAGGGGGAAAAGGAACTTGTATTTGAGAGAGAAATACGACATGTTTTATACTACGAAAGAGAACACTACGACTATCGAGAGTGGCACACTAGTACGAATGGCTTTGCATTGTCCTACACGAGTCTGCCTCACCGAGTGGCACGTATCGAGTCCATCGGTCGAGTGACGTCATGCCGAGCGCGGAGATGAAGAGAAACATACGATACAACTCGGACCGATATCCGGCTTCGAAGGCACGCCGCGAGGCTCGATACCTAATCAGGAAAGACCGGATGCGTCGGTGTGGCACGAAGCGATGCACGTGATGGACGAGCGGCGTCGAGGGGCTCTATTGTTCGCCGAATGCGGAAGATAGTCCTGGATCTAAGAGCGAGGCCTTGGAACGACCGCGCCGAGCTTCGAGCAAGCATAACGAACGGTCGAAGACGTCGAAGAGCGTCGAGGGGTACTGAGCGTCGGAGGTCACGTGCGCAGCATCGAAGGACGTCGAAGACAAAATCGAAGGCTTTGAGCGTTGGGCCGAAGTGCCGGGCGGGATGCGATTACCGAAAAGAGCTGGATCGGGGCCCAGAGGGGCTTGGCGCCTATCACCGTCATCTGATTCCTTGAATTCTTTATTTCCACCAGCATGACAGCAGCGACAGAAATGATTCGCTTGCAGACCTATGTGGCTGCATAGCTCCGCTTGCATCGGGTTGTCCCCGGGCAAGAATAGAAGCCACGGGCGCACTAAAATGTATTGCTTGCGGACGCAATCCCATGCCTTTATGGGTGTATTTCCACTCAATTTGCTACAAAAGGAACATTCAGGAACATTGGGTCATAAACTTCGAGAAGCAATTTAGTACTCGAACATACCGGAGCTCTTGACACACGGCTTCAATCATCTCCATCGGTGAAGCATGAGGTGAGGTCGCTACAAAATGGATGTGATGGTCCTTTTCGACTGCAGCTCGGGGCAAGCCCCCATTGGACAGATAACAGGAATAATGCACGTTCCACTGCTTCGTGCTGTTACCTGAGACATCATCTATAAACACCACAATAGGCGGGCATTCCCATTCCAAGCCTTCAGCAATCACACGGTCTGGATTAGGCATGCGTGAAGCAAATTCCAACGATTCATCTGGAATGTGAATTTAGAGCGCTCGGTGCCATCGCAATCCAACAAAAGTCCTTACTCGCAAAGATATCCTTGCCAGCATTCCATTCATCTATTTCAGGCCACGAAGCCAGAAACCGATCGCATGGGGTGAACGCCTTCTCGGGTGAGACTTGGAGTAGACCTGTCTGCAATAGAAGACTCGATACAGTAGGCCCAGATTGATGAATTCGGCAAGCAAACCTTCAGATGGGTGACATTGTGTCCGATCGCCCACATGGCACCTTTCATCTTGAAGAAGCGGGTGGGAATGAACCACTTCTCCTCGGCACAGAAGGCGGGTTCATTTACATAGAAGTGCTTCCCGTTCACACGTACCATCGGCGTAAGTATGCTATCGGGAGCATCAACTAGCCATTTTGATGCATGCCAGACCTCCGCCAACTCATCTTCTGCTAATTCGGGATATGCATGAATCAACGGCCTCGTTTCGGGATGCGCATAATCCTATTTGAGACCGACGTCATTTCTGCTGGCTGGAATTGTAACATGTACACACTTCATACCTTTGCGATTGTTTCGGCAATCTGATTCATGTAGAACACGTTGCCAGACGTTGCCTTCACTTTGACGGTTGGATTCCCAATCACGTCCAAAGCTTCTTTTTGAAACTTCTCAAGCTTATACATCGAAGGCACATCCCTAGCTCCGAGTGCCTTCCCCCATGCTAATATTGCTTCTTGTTGAGTGCGTGAAAAGCGCAGTCGTGCTGAGGAAAACAAAATGTCGGTCTTCATCATCTGCGCAGCAATCCAGTTAGCATCGCATCGTTTGTTCGTTCAGTTGCTCTCAAGCTTCACTTACCGCCTTGTTTGGGTATGGAAAATAGTCAGCTGCCTGCCCGTCACCTCCGAAGATTGTGTCGGATATCTCCTGCACTGTCTTGGAAGCTGTTGTCGACACTTGGTTAGCTCAGGCAGCGAAGATGGTCATATTGTCTCTAGACTTACAACTCGACTCGAGAACGACATCTTCAAGCTCATCGTCAGCCCCCATGGTATCCAGCTCGTTCATCAATGCGGGGGCCTCTTCGAGTCCTCCAACGAAGGCCTCAAACAGCCCTGCACCACTCATGACCTCCTCTAGGGTCAATTTCCCAAGTTGTTCACCCATCGAGTCCCCCGCAGAGAATGGAACATGCCCTGCCAATGCTTCCTGCATCTCGAAAGGCAGCTCGGCGCCAGGCAGCCAATGCTCACCATTCACTGCGTCTGTGTGCTCGGGGCTGCCAGTAAGGTGCTCATTGTTCAGCCAATCATCAAAGCCACCGCCGTCTGAACCAAAGCTGAACTGCTCGTCGACATCTTCAACCGTCGCGCGATAGGGGTTTGTAGGTGGCCCACTATGTTCACCAGCATTCTCCGCCGCAATCCGCACGGCGACGTGCCCTTGGTGACCTTTCTGTTTCTCATGCGCACGCAGATGGGCTAGCTTCATCCAAGTCCCTGCATTCACTTCGGAGCAAAGTGTACAGCGGCCATATTGTCCATCCAGCTCGAAGTCTGAAGGGGAGATTTTATGTCTTAGATCCGAGTCAGATACCAGTCAGGGAGGATTAAACTCACCCTGAGCACGAATAAGACCAGACATTTGGATTGAGACCGGAACGACAGAATGCGACAGAAGTCGGGCAACAGGAGAAAAGAGATCCAAACCTCACGGGTGTGATCGAGAGATTTTTGAAGCCACTGCGCCACTCTCATGTCATTGGCGATCGAGTCAGTAAGTAATTTGTCCCCAAGCGTGTATACAATCAATTCAGACAAGACAAGCACATGCTAAACTATGAATGGGGTGGTCAGGACCTCCTTTCCTACATGCCACTGAGGCGACACTTCTTCACGCCCGACCCCCTATTGCCATTAGTACTAGCAGCTGCCAATGGACTAGTAGCACGACCTCTAGTAGGGCCACTGAGTCCATCCAATCGCACCTTTTCCACCGTCGCATCAAATCCGATCTCACCGCGACCGTCCATGGACCCTGTCTCAGAGACGTTATCTTCGCTGTAGTGGCCCTTGAGTCTACGAATCCCACTGTCAATGTCAATTTATGTGTATATGGGATTACACTTACCCGTGCCAATATGCACGCAGTCTCGTATCGTGCGGGTCCAGCAATACCTGCGACTGTTCATTTGGGTCAAGCAAATATGCCTCATGGCCCCACAGTTCTGTGCGTAAATCGGTAATAGTCTCGTGGTAGGATTCACATAACTCCCAAACACGTTCGAGCTCAGCGCAAGTTGACTTGAGTTCGGCACAACAACGGCAGCATTGATTTTCTTCCTCGACGTCAGCATGTGCTGTGAGAGATCGGCGTAGTGATCTCTCGAAATAGGAGCCGCAGGTCTTCTATGCGCAGAGATCGAGGATTGGTGGGCTCTGCAGGAGCCCCGAATCGTTGAGGGAATCGTCGTCGAGCGGCTGTCGCTCGATGACACGTCAGAGGTCGGATATGAAAGTCGACCGGTCGGAGGTGTGAAGGCTCGTTCGAGGCGATCTCGAACGAGACTCAAGCAGCGGTGCTGCTCGTCTTGCCGAAGCTCCGCGCTGGGCGTGAGTTGGAGCAAGTAGTTTAAGCAAGTAGAAGAGTGTCTATTCGGGCGCTAGGCGCGCGGAGTATCTACACAAGATCACGTGCACAGTATCTACGGTATAGACGAAGATTCTTGTAAGTACGAACGGGTGCTGCGGGGAGTGAATAGATTTGGCTCTCGCGTTCCAAAAGTGGAACGAAATACTAGCGTGAATATCCTCTGGATCTCCTGAGCGGTATCCGTCACAGAGCCCCCCAGCGAGAGTTGAATCTCTTCACGGGTGACCTCGTCGACATCCCAGTTGAGCATGATTCGTCCGAGGGCCCGCCAATGGCGTAGACGGAGTAAATCGTCCGAACTGTCCAGGAAGCGCGGTTCATCGAAGGTCGGAAGAATTGACAAGTCGGGACCCCATATGCGACGAATGCTATCCCGTAGGGCCGCCCAGACGCGATGACGGGTTCGTGGACTGGCGAGATGAAGGGAGCGGCTGCGAGCTTCCGCGAGGCGTTCGAAGTCCTGACGGAAATGAAACGTGCCCAACTCCCAAGTGACGCGCTCAAGCTCAGCTGTTGTAACGTCTTTCAAACGGAAGGTCTTGAGTTCCTCCGTGGAGAGGCGGCCGGATGCGCTTGCTTTAAAGGCTTGGCTCGCCCCTTTGCCTGGACGGAGAGTGCTACGCCACTCTCGAGGAGTCTTCACTTCGCGTTGATGCGGCAGCAAGGAGTTGAAGAGATCGATATACTCCTGTCAGCAGCTCATCCACATGACGCCCGTCTCGTACGTGTTCGTCTGGCTGCGAAGAAAGAAACTGCCGGGCAGAAACTCGTAGGAAAGGATGGGCGGGAACACCGGCGCCGGTCCGTGTGGAGTTTCAAAGAATTGTCGAGCCGGAGCGAGGCTGTCGTCCCGCTCGAACGGATAGCGTAAATACGCTTCCAACGCTTCTCCCGAGTCTACCGGCAGGTGGGTGCGCAAGGGGCATCCCTGGGAATCCGTGACTATCCGCCACTCGGTCGATTCGTCGGGCATGAGATAGTTCGAATTGACTGACGTGGTTGGGGCGACCACGGGCACGGGCGCGGCCTGAAAGAGGGAGGAAGGAGGTTGGGCCGGTTCGACTGAGTTGGAAGCATTCGATCCTGACGTAGGGGCCAGTCGGTCAGCCGGAGACTGAGCGGAGTTCTCTCCTCCTCCGTGCGAGGAGTCGCCGGTGACGATGGTTTGTTCTGTGGCCCTGATAGCCTCGCGGCCAGCGGAGCTTGCTGAGCGCGGGGAGGACTTGCGCGGCGTTCGCGCCATCCCGAATTTCCCGACTGACGGCGAGGGGAACGAGCGCGGTCGGAGAGGCGCATCGACAGAGGTAATCCGCTCCCAATGGCCGGCGACGACCTCCTCGGGCTTATTGATGAGGAGCGTTGGAAGGATTGCGAGCCTCGTCTGCGCGGCGATCGCGATCGACGCGGGCTCACTGTCGTCCTCCTACGGAAACGAGGAGAACTTCGGGGGGACCAATGTCGAATGTGCCGTCCGGGGGACCTTCCTCGACGCGTGGGCGTAGGAGAGCGACGCGGTCTATAGGAGTCGTAGGGTCGCGAGCGCCGGGAAGTACTAGTTCGTGGAGACGAGGATCGAAGGAGGGGAGAAAGGGATCTTCCCCGAGTGGGACTGCGAACTGGTCGGCTGAGAGTTTCTCTGTTCGGCGTCGTCGGCGAGGGTAATCCAGACGTTGTTGGCCTGGGCTCCGGCGTCCGGACGATGTGCAGAACGTCGGAAGCTGACATCACCACTTCTGGGACAGTCGGTTCGGCGGGCGGTGGAACAGCTTCTGTCGCCTTGAGCGGGCTTGCTTCGATAACTCCAACAGTCTCAGGTGGAAGAGAGAAACTGGGAGGCGACAAGCAAGGAGGCGACGATCGGCTGACGGAGCGGCGTTCGCTATTACGCCAGCCGTCGTGGTCCGGCTCCCAGTCGGACGGCAGATCTTCTTCGTGAGCGGCAGCTAGCGCTCGGTCGTCCCGTTCCTTTCGGTTCCTGGCTTTCTTCGACAAACCCTTCCGTGGTAAGGCGTGATGGACGTCCTCCTCGAAGAGGTCTCGCGAAAGTCGTTCGTCCATAGGGCGGAAATGGACTAGTCGAGCGCGAAGGGGAGGGGTCGTCTGATGCACGATGAACCACACCGGCACTCCGGTGAAGACCAGTCGTTTCAGTGTTTCGTCGTCCGGACTAGCTAGCCAGCAGCCTACCGCGGGGTTGACCGACAGCGGTTGAGCCAGGTGACCCGAATGGAATGCCCCCCAGATGTGTTGGAACCACGTGAAGGCGCGCAGTTCGAGTAAGAAACGCTGGAGCTTCGCCGTCCTCTCCCGATGCTGAAGGAGGGACAAGGTAAGGCATCCTCCTTGCTTGAGGACTTCGATCTCTCGCGGATTGAGATCGAAGTTGACGCGTTCGGCGGGTCGCGCGGCGGCTCTCAAGGCAGCGCGTTGCTCGTTGTCGAGCAGAGTCATCAGGGCATTCCAAAAGACTCTGTTAGGGGTTCCCTTGCGGTTGGACCAATTACTCGTGCGAAAGGTGACGGTTTTTCCTTCGTCATTCTCAGGTTCCAAAGTGACGTAGGCTGGGTCGACGAGTCCTCCGGCAGACGGTCGTTCGTAGACGTACGCGCGATGCGGGGCCGTTCCGACAAAGCACCCCGGGTGATATGCCCATTCGTGTACTCCGCTACGGCCGTCCGCGTACGTTTGAGCCGGCTCGCCGACGCCAGGAGGGGGTTGAGGAACGAAGCCGGCGTTGGGCGAGACGATGAACCTTCCGTTGGACATATCGAGGTACGAACACACCGATTTATGCCCTAGATACAGCCGCCAAGCGTAATCGCGAGCGGTCTTGCGCGCGGGGATGGACTGGACGAGGTCGGTGGGTACGGAAGCCTCAGTGAGGTAGGCGGCCGCAGGAGGACTCATGGCGAAGGAGGTCGCGGAACTGGCAGTCGTCGATGGAGGAGCTTTGGAGACTAGAGGGCGAGAGGAGTCGAATTGACTTATAGAGAGGAGTCGGGAATGAGAATGTAGATGGAGGTTTAGGAGTAGGAGGACAGAACGGCATTCGTGGCCCAAGCGCTACCGTCATGACCGACGGATCACGTGAGCGCGAACCACCGACTGCGTAAGGCATAGGAATCTCGACCAGACCATAGGAGGGCAAGCTAATCTACATAATATGAAGGAATACTGAAGCGTGAATGGCTATAGTGATTAAATGAAAAGACTAGAGTGAAAAAAAGGGAATTTAAATAGGCGTTTAGTAGTGATAATCGACGAATTAATGGTTTTCTAACGGAGCTGTTGGCTCTTGCGGTAGTCCCGCAAGATTTCGTGCGCGTTTCTGAGGTCCCGCGCCGTTTGCCAAGTGTCGTCTTCTGGTCCGTACCCTTTCCAACGTACTAGGTACTCGATCGCGTTTCGTTTCGAACGATTCTTCCTCCAGGCCACTATTCTCTCAACTTCGTATTCTTCGGAGGCGCGCCACTCAGAACCACGAGGGTCCAGGAGGATCGGCCGCTCGATCTCTCCCTGCCGCTCAACGTCTGGTTCATGGTACCGCCTGAGGTGCTGTATGTTGACCACAGGGTGCATCGGATACGTGTCTGGAATGGAAAGGCGGTACGCGAGGGGGCTGATCCTTTCCTGCACAGTGAACGGTCCTAGCATGCGCTGAACCAGCTTCTTCCCTGTCCCTTTCACGTCGACGAGCTCCAAGCTATGTGGATTGAGTAGGACCTTACTGCCGACTGGGAAAACTTCATCTCGTCGACTCTTATTGTATTGTTGAGCCGCTCGCTGTTGCGCCATGGCAATCGAATCCCGGGCCTTCTGTCGGTGTAACTCCATGCTCATAAGGAAATCGTTCGCTAATTCGGTCGGATGTGAAGGACGGTTTTTGTAGTGGTTTTCCGTTGTCAGGAAGTCTGAACAGCCCTTCGGATTGAAACCGTAAAGCAAAAAGTACGGGGAATATCCGGTCGACGAATGGACCGAAGAGTTATAGGCGTGGGCCAGGGAAGGCAGCCATCGAGACCACTCGCGCTTGTCGCTCTGCGTATAGGCGCGGAGCATGGTTTCCAGATGTTGGTTAACGATTTCCGTTTGCCCATCGTGCTGCGGGTGATGGGACGACGAAAGGCTCATATGGATTCCTAGCTCGGAAGAAACGTTTCTCCAGAAATCGGAAGTCCAGCGAGCGTCTCGGTCGGCGATAATGTGGTCGGGTATGCCGAACTTGTAGATTACCTGGTCCGTAAAAAGTTTGGCAAATCCTTCCTTCGAGAGAGTGCCGTGACAGGGTAGGAACTGGGCGTGCTTGGTGCACCGATCAACCGTTACGAATATAGCGTCGTAACCCCCGGACAAGGGAAGGCCGGTAATGAGATCGAATGAGACCCACTCGTAAGGTCGAGCGGGAACGGGATTAGGTCGCAGGAGTCCCGCTTTCTGTAAGAACTCGTGGTTGACGGTTCTTCTGGTGAGCTGAGACAGGACCTCAAACGATAGAGTTCGATATTGGTGGACTCTAAAGAGTCCAAGCGGCGGCTCAGAGTCACTGGACGGCGACCGTCCAATGACACGTAGCGGGTCGAGTTGTAGTGTTCGGACTACACGGACGCTCTGGCTAGGCGTCCGAGTGTCCGGCAGGTCGAGAGATCCCAGTGCCTCGTTGCGCTAGGGGACTTCCTAACCTCAGTTCCGGGTGGCTTAGGCACACGGGAGAGGTTGAAGTTGAAGTCAAAAAGTAAGTTGCCCTATTGGGCTCGAGGCGCGCTGCGTAAAGTACATGTCACGTGAAACGTAATTAGCTAATCCGACGAAAGTAGTAACGATCGAGAACTACGAGAAATAAAGGGATTAGGCTCTCGCGTTCCAAAGGTGGAACGGAACAACATAGCGTAGATTCTTTGTACCTCTAACGCGGTATCCGTCACAGAGCCCCCCAGCGAGAGGCGAATCTCTTGATGCGTGAAATCATCGACGTCCCAGTCGAGCATTACCCGCCCGAGGGCGCGCCAGTGGCGCAGACGGAGGAGGTCGTCGGCGCTGTCCAAGAAGCGAGGTTCATCGAATGTCGGGACGAACGCGAGGCCCGGACCCCAGATGCGGCGGATGCGATCTCGCAAGGCGGCCCATACGCGTGGTTGGTCCAATTTTGGGGCCGCTCGGAGAGTCTTGCTCCTGGCTGCTGCGAGCCGCTCGAAGTCCTGCCGAAAGTGGAACGTCCCCAGCTCCCAGGCGTAACGATCGAGAGTGGCTGGAGGCACATCCTCCAAGCCTCGTTCGACGAGTTGTTCGGCGGAGAGGCGACCATCTGGGTTATCCCGCATGGCGTGGCTCGCTTTCCTGCCGGTTCGCAACGCCTGACGCCATTCGCGCGAGGTTTTGGTTGGCCGGCTTCCCGGTAATCCATCCTGGAAGGCTTGCAGATGGGCGTGGCGGTTGGCCTTCCAAATGAGCCCGTTTTCGTAGGACGTGGTGAGACTCCGGTTGAACAACGACCCCGGAGGCAACTCGTACTGTTGTAGCGGCGGAAAGACAGGGGCAGGGCCACGCGCTGTTTCGAAGAATTGTCGGGCTGGAGGAAGATCTCCGTCTAACTCGAAAGGATGGTCCAAGTACGCTTCCACCGCCGCGCCCGGCGCCACGGGAAGCCGTGTTCGTAGAGGACGCCCTTGTGCGTCAAGGATGACTGCAGCTTCGTCCGCGTCGTCGGGCATGGGGTAGTCTATCTCGATCGGTGAAGCCGGACTTTCCGCCGGGGGCGGAACCTCGATGCGAGGCGGAGGCGGCGGAGACGGGCGCCTCGGCGGAGTCTTGACGGCGACCTGGACAGACGAGATACGGTCTTGGAGAGCCCGTGGATCAGAGAGTCGATGAAAAAGGGACGGAGGCGACCTTTCTGCGCTAGACGGGGGTAGGCATAGCGTCGGCCTTCGTTGGTTCGTCAACCTAGAGGCCAACGAGGGCCGGGGGCGAATCGGACCGGGGTCCCTTTGAGACGAAGTGGCCGTCGACGTGAACGAACGACACGGGGATTCGTCCCGACGAGAGCGCGGCTGGAGGGTTGGCGAACGGGACCCCTGAGGGAGACGAGAAGGCGTCGAGTAAGGTTCCCTAGAGTAGCGTCGACGCGGCGACCGCGAACGACGGTAGTCCTCGAACCGGTGACGAGTAGCGCGCCGAGGGGAAACTCGACGCGGAGACCAGTGTCGGTCCCCACGATAGGAGGGCTCTCCACGGTACGGCGACCGTCCGCGGAGAGCCGGCGATCGTGATCGATAGCGACGGAAAGACACCCTTGGAGTAGGAGACGGCTCACGGGGCGTTCGAGGCACAAATCGACGGGAGTTAGCTGGAACGTTTGGTCGTGGGGTCGTGCTTCTGCCCCGTCCGCGAGGAGACGGATCCCTGCGAGAGACGGGGGAAGTGGACGATGTTGAGACGGGAGGAAGGGACACGCCTGGCGTGTTATTGAGGATAGTGACGACCGGGGCTGCTTGGGAAGGTTCCTGGACCGATTGAGAAGCTCCATCCTCCGCTCGGAGAGGTAGTATGGTTGCCGGGATAGCCGCTAAGGCGGTGGCAAAGTCGAACGGAGGGGGAGACGAAAGGAGAGATGGGGATCGACCCAAGTCGACATGCGCCGAATTTCGCCATCCAGACTCCTCTGGCTCCCAGTCGGACGGCACATCTTCATTGTCCAGCTCCTCCCTCGCCTTCTGTTTCTGGTCCGCCTTCCTCCGGGCCTTGTTTGTCATCTTGTGACGAGGCATTACGTGGTGCTCCTCCTCGTCGAAGAGTTCCAGCGATAGTCGTACATCAAGAGGCTGTTGAGGAACGAGGCGAGCGCGGGGCGTGGGTGTAGCCGGCGGGAGCACGAACCATACTGCTACTCCGGTGAAAACTAACCGTTTCAGAGTACCTTCGTCTGGGGAGAACAGCCAACAGCCGATGGCGGGGTTCGCGGGGAATGGCTGCGCTAAGTGTCCTGAGCGATAAGCTCCCCAGATATGCTGAAACCATGAGTACGCGCGCAACTCCCAAATGAATCGCTGTAATCGAGCGACGTTCTCCCGATGTTTGAGGAGCGTCAACGTGTGAGACCCTTCGTTCTTGGCCCTTTCCACGTCCGAAGGGTGTAGATCGATGTCGACTTTCTCGTTCTTCAGCATGTGGGCCACAGTCGCGACTTGCCTTTCCCGTTCGAGGAGTTCGAGGAGGGCGGCCCAAAACGTCCTGTCAATGGTTCCTTTGCGATTCGACCAGTTAGAGGTATGGAAAGTAACCGGCCGTTTCTCGTCGTTTTCGGGTTCGAGCGTGACGAACGCGGGGTCGACTTCACCGGCCTCTGATTTTCGTTCGTACGCATAGGCGCGGTGAGGAGCCGCCATCTTGAGCCAACTAGGGTGGAGAGCCCATTCGTGGGGTCCGGTTCGTCCGTCAGCGAAGGTCACAGGCTCTTCGTCGAGGCGAGGAGGAACTTGGGGAATGAAATCCGAGTTGGGCGAGACGGCGAAGCTACCGTCCGGTAGCTGAAGATAAGAACGGGTGGCTTGGTGCCCAAGGTAGAGTCGCCACGTAGAGTCTCGGACGGACAGGCGTGGCGGTAAAGTACGCACTAGGTCCACCGGGAAAGATGCGACAGTGTTGTACACGGGGGCCATGATCCAGAGAACGCGAATACGGTCTGGCTAATCGGACACGTATTCGGCGCGTTCTGCAGCGAGGGAGACAAGCACAATCTGGAGGAGGGAGACGAAGGAGCTACTGCTGAAGGAGGTAGGAAGAGAGAGAGAAAAGGCAAGGTTGAACAAGGCGGGTATCGCGGAGATCACGTGGGCGCGATCGAGATCGTGATCGGGGGAGGAGAAACAGAAGAAAGAGAGAATTAAACCGAAGCGTACAGTAAGTAATTCATTTGAATCATGATTGATTCTAAATACAATAGGCTACCAGCATCTAAGTAAAGGGAGTCGTAAATTGATAGAGTTCATCACAGTCCGTGCTGCTTGCGATACTCTCTCAGGATTTCGTGAGCATTCCTTAGATCGCGGGCGGACTGCCAGGAGTCGTCTTCAGGACCGTAGTTCTTCCATCTAACGAGATATTCGACTGCGTTACGGCGTGATTTGTTCCTGCGCCATGCCACGATTCGGTCGACTTCGTATTCTTCAGAAGCGCGCCATTCGGACCCACGAGGATCAGGCAGAATCGGCCGGTCCACGTTCCCTTGTCGTCCGGCATCCGGCTCGTGGTAGCGTCGGAGGTGCTGAATGTTCACGACTGGATGCATGGGATACGTGTCGGGAATGGACAATCGATAGGCTACTGGACTGATTCGTTCTTGTACTACGAACGGACCCAACATCCGTTGCACTAGTTTCTTGCCTGTCCCTTTCACGTCGACCAGTTCAAGGCTGTGAGGATTTAGCAGCACCTTGCTTCCTACGGGGAAAGTCTCGTCCCGCCGACCCTTGTTGTATTGGGTAGCGGCTCGTTGCTGAGCCATCGCTATAGCCTCCCGCGCTTTTTGCCTGTGTAATTCCATGCTCATAACGAATTCGTTCGCCAACTCCTCTGGTAGGGTTGGTCGGGATTCGTAAGCGTTTGTCGCGGCTATGAAATCCGATCCTCCTTTCGGGTCGAACCCGAAGAGGAGGAAGTACGGAGAGTACCCAGTAGTGGAGTGTATGGATGAATTGTACGCGTGCGCTAGTGAAGGCAGCCATTTGGACCAGCCCTTTCGGTCTCCTTGCGTGTATGCTCGCAACATGGTTTCGAGGTGCTGGTTAACTATTTCCGTCTGACCGTCGTGTTGAGGGTGATGAGAGGAGGAAAGGCTCATATGGACTCCTAGTTCCGCGGCTACGTTCCTCCAGAACTCGGACGTCCAGCGCGCATCTCGATCCGCGATTATATGGTCAGGGATTCCGAATCGGTAGACTACCTGATCGACGAATAACTTGGCGAACCCTTCCTTCGTCAGAGTTCCCCGACAAGGAGCGAACTGCGCGTGCTTGGTGCAACGGTCCACCGAGACGAACACCGCGTCGTACCCTTCCGACTCAGGGAGCCCCGTGATCAGGTCGAAGGAGACCCATTCATAAGGTCTTACCGGTATCGGATTAGGTCGCAATAATCCAGCTTTAGTACGGCGATCGTGCTTGATTTTCTGGCAGACATCGCACGAGCGGACGTAGTATTGCACGTCTTGGCGTAGATTCGGCCAGTAGAATCGAGAGTTAATCCTAAGGGACAGTTTGAGCGCGCCTTCATGAGCGGATTCGAACGGAGAGTCGTGAATACGGGATAACAGAGGGAAAACCTCCGAGCGCAGAACGCAGAGGCGCACTGGGTCATTCCCTACTCGGAAGTAAAGGAGATCGTCGTCCCCTTTGAAGAAGCATTGTCCCGCGAATAGCGGGATTGACGCTTCGCCGGCAGAAGCCCATTTCGTCTTGAAGAACGGGTCTTGCTGGTACCCTTCTACGTATCGGGTTCGCAATTCCGTACTCAGTTGCACTAAGACTTTGGTGAACACCGGTTCGTCACTTGGAGGTTCGGTGGAGGCGGCCTCCACTGAACGGGAGATGCGTTCTGGAGGGCGTTCCTCCGAGAGGGATGAGAGGCTATCTCTCGATCCTTCTGGCGCTTCTTCCGCGGGACTTGCTGCTAGAGAAACCGGGGACCCAACGTCTTGTTCCTCTAATGCGTAAGGTGTGTCTTCCAGGATGTCCTCCCAGCTCGCGAGCGTGGAGGCGACGCAGGCTAATCTGCGCGCCGGCGAACGCAGGGCCGATTCCTCGGCTACCGCGGGTTGTAATTGGTCCGTGACGATGGATACCGAGGGGTCCGTAAGAGGAGAGTCGTGCGCGGGCGGAAGTCTTGGCAAGCGCGAAAGAGGGTCTACGTTAGAGTGCACCCGACCCGCTCGATGGACGATGTCGAGGTTCGGAAGGTAAGCGGCGAAGACTGCCCCCCAGGCGGCTAGTCGGCGGTTGGCATTCTCGTAAGTCCGAGCCCACTGCAAAGCGGCGTGGTCAGTAATCAGAACAACTTTTTCACCTTCAATGAATGGTTGGAAGTGAACCAATCCTTCCTTGGCCGCAAGGGCTTCCCGTTCAGTGGCGGAGTAATTCTTCTCAGCCGGCTTGCATGATCGACTCCAATAGGCGATAACTCGCTCGACCGATACGATAGTGTCCTCGAATGTCGGAGCCCACTCCGTCTCGCCGTTGGCGTCATCGAACTTTGCGGATATAGTCGAAACGAGCTTGGGTACCGGGTTTCCCGCGTCATACGCTTTTCGCAGACGTTCGAACACTCGCGTCCCTGCCAGATCTCGCACGGCGAGAGGTTGGACTTGCTGGAGGCAACACCCTAGGGCGACGTCAGAGGCGTCCGAGTAGAGACGGTAGACTTTCCCAGCAATGGCGTGCGCGAGGACGGGGGCGGATTGCAGAGTAAGCTTCGCCTGAGACCACGCGACTTCGCATTCGGCGGTCCATTCCCATTTCCGATCCTTGCGAAGTAGCTCGAACAATGGCGAAGCTATGAACGAGAAATAGGGGATGTACGCGGCGAAATAGACTACCATACCGAGAAAGGTCTGGAGTTCTGATACTTTCGAGGGTCGTTTGAGTTCCGATATGGCTTTAACCTTCTCCTCATGAGTGGAAAAACCAAGGCGTGACACTTTCTGCCCTAGAAGCAGGATGGAAGTGTAGCCAAAGTGGCACTTCGTAGGGGATAGGGTGATTCCGGAACTTTCTATGGCCTCCAGTACTTTGTCCAAATGGTCGATGTGTTCTGACCAGGATTTAGAGAACACCACTACGTCGTCGATATAAACTAGCGTGAATATCCACAGGTACGGCGCTAAGACTCCTTGCATGACTCTTTGGAACGCTGACGGTCCGTTGCGTAGTCCGAACGGGAGCCTTTTGAACTGGAAAAGTCCCCGGTGTGTTCGAAAGGCGGTCTTCTCACGATCTTTCTCGGCCACGGAAAGCTGAGTAAACCCTGATAGAGCGTCTAGGGAAGTGAGAACTTGAGCTCCCGAGAGGGCCTGGAGAATCTCTGACTGTCGGGGAATGGGGAATTCGTCCGGGACCGAGACGGCATTCAACCTTCGATAGTCCACACATAGTCGAGGCTTCCCATTGCGGTAAGCAATTAGGACTGGTGCGGCCCAAGGACTCTTGGAGGGTTCTATAACATCCAAAGCCAGCCAGGCGTCGTGCTGCCGGTCGATGACTTCCCTTTTCGCTGGAGAGGCGGAATACATGGGAAGGGAGATCGGTCTCGTATCCGGTGGTACGTCTATGGTGACTTCCGTGGGGTTCCGGCCTAGCCGACCGTCGAAGGCGAAAGCCGCTTGACGGGTTCTCAGCATGGAGACGAGGCGACCTCGCTCCTCCGCTGGCCACTCAGGTCCGATGTCCAGAAGCTCTTCAAGCTTATCCGAAGGGTAATTCGTAGGATCCGGGGTTTCGCCAGTCTTGGGTCCCCAATTAGGGTCTTCGGACTCAGGAGGTGCTGACCATCCAGGCGGGAGTGCGGTCTCTGAATTGGATCCGGTAGAGGTTTGCGCGGAATTTTGTAGTTCGCTATCCAACTGACCACGTATGTACGACTGCACAGCCTTAGCGTGCGTGACCAACTCTGGAGAGGATGAGGAGAACCACTTGTCGGGCGATTGTAATTCTCCCAAAGGTTCGCCACGTCGAACGATGTATGGCCGGTCCGTAGGATTCGTGATGGGGACGTAAGCGTGATCCTGGTCGATTATAGTAGGAGTGGATAGCAGGAACGAACCATCCGGCTGGCCCAGGACGGTTTTCTCTATAAACCACTCGGAGTTGCGTGCGAAGGAAACGTCCAGGGGTACGGGCGCGCAAGAATGAGGAGATATACGGACGTCCTTCGCGGCTCTCGCGACAGGTCGTTCGATTTTGGCGCGAGCGCGTCGCTTCAGCGCCTGGTTCCTCCGATGCGACTTAGCTCTTACGTAGCTGGCTTCGGCCCCGCGCCCGTAGACCCGTAGATTGGGCCGCTCCTTGGGGGCGGAGGAGCGTGCAGTTATGGAATATCCGGTTCTTCCCACCCGAATAGTCGAACCTTCTTGCACGCTGCGCAAAATGCTTAGTTCGTAGTTAACGTGGAAATCCTCACCTAAGAGCAAAGGGGAAGTCATTCCCGGGACCACGTAACATTCCGTTTGAAGTTCTAGGTAATCCCCTTCCACAGTCTCCACGTAAATAGGAGTGCTGACGTACCCCGTTATCTTGAAGCCGTTCGTGAGTTGGAAGAGGTTCATACGTAGGCCCTGTCGTACGGCGGGTCGAGAGGCCAGCGGGAGCGATTCGAGGTACTCTTTAGACACTAAGGAAATGTCAGCTCCGGAATCGGCTCGACAGGTTACTTCCGAGTTGGACAGGCTTCCGAACCGCGCCTGGAAGGACAGCGCAGAAATTCCAACGGTCGAATGACCAGCTGGCGGATCTCGTATTCTACGCAAAGGGACTATCTTAGGAGGGGCCGGCGGAGGTAATGCGTCCTCGGCGGGCTGGCTCTGACTAGATCCTCCTTTAGAGGCAGAAGCCGAGCAAGCTTCGACAGAAGGGAGATCCGTCGGGAATTCGACGGATCCATCCACAGCAAGCGCTTCAGCTAGACGGTCGGCGAGGCTATCTCGCACGACTCCGACTTCCTCATCCCCAGGGCAGAGAATAGCGTGCGGGCTGTCCGCCGGAAGGCTGTCTATCTCTACGTCTTCGTTGTCGGGGACTTCTTCGCACGTAGTACGCGGGGTAACTCTGCGTCGATCGGCGTCGATGCGGAGAATCTCGCCTTCAATCTGACGGGAAGCCGTCCACGAAGCAGACCAAACGGATTCATTTTGACTACGGACGTACGCTACGAAGGCTCTATCGTAATCCTTATTTTCCATCGGGTCCGTGTCATGGTCCGCGGAAACTGCGTTTACTGACCTGCGGACTTGATATTCGTTCCAATGAGGGCATTCCCGATCCCAGTGTTTGGGGCTTCCGCACACACGGCAGGGTCCGGGAGGAGGAACTTTACTAACAACAGAGTTGTTGGCCGGGTACGCGTATCCTCCGGGTGGAGGTCGGCGGACGGAAGAACGAGGACGGTTTTCGGATTTACGAGGGGCGTTCGAATTGGTAACGGCTAAAGCTTCAGCGTCTTCTACCACGGCTCCGTCGGAGGCTGAAGAGGACCCAATGTCGAGGGCGGTGAAGCGATCGACGAGCGCGTCCGAATCAGATCCCAGGTCTCCTTCTCCTTCGACAGCGTAGGCCCGTCGTCGGAACGGTCGAGAACGTGGCTTTGAATCCTCGTTCCCATCCCTCGTGCCGTTATGCGTGACCGAGTCTAGAGCCGCGAAGGCGATGAGTTGGTCGGTCTTATCTTGTACTTCTGATAAGAAAGCAGCGATGGTTTGTATACCATCGGCTGATAGAACGGTGGCCCACGTAGGAGGGGCGTTCTGGAGGACCGCTAGGATCTCGTCAGTAGCGTGGTGGACAGCTGTAGATACGTGGCGGTGGTATAGTAGACGGCGTTCCACAAAGTCAAGGGGGGATTCACCGCTGTGACCAGGTTGGCGGAATCGTTGTACCTCGTAAATTGAGCAGAGCTTGCGTTGGAACTTGCGAGTGAAGAAATGTAATCGGATTCCCTCCAGGAGCGCCGACCAGTCGGCCAAGTAGGCCAATCGTATGTCCGCGTCCAGCAAATTCCACCATCGCTTGGCCCCGTGAGTGAATTGAGTGGGAGCCATGACGGCTATGCCCCGAGACATATGGGGCCCCAGGTCGGCAAGTATGTTCATATCCCGGATGTACGCCAGAATGGTGCTCAACTCTCCGTCCCATTCCGGGACGGAGTCCTTGGAATATTTGAGATCGAGACGCGGGTTTTGCTCGCGCGGAGCAGGGAAGTGATTGATAACTATAGTGGGAAGGTTCGGATGGCCTTGTCCCACGTTTGCCGCGTCCGGGGGATCGTTACCGGGAGGACCTCCTCCGTTCCTTCGAGGCGGTCCCGATGGAGGAGGCGGAGGAGGCGGGCGACCGCGGCCGTAGCTGGACGAATTGGATGAATCCGGATCGGGAGGATCGGGAGGTTGATTAGTAGGCGCATACGTATACGTGGTCGAGTTTCTCGAAGCATTAGTCGGGAAGTATCTAGACGCCGAAGGGGCGGCTTCGCTTCTGAGAGGATTAGGAGGAGACGATGCTCTGTGAGGGGCGCGAAACGGGAGAGAAGTAGATTCCCGGGCTTGCGGGCGCACAGGTTCCCTCGCTCGCGAGTACCCAGCGTCAGTAGCAGGGGTTCGGCTGTTGAACGCCCTGTTAGCTTCAGCGGGCGCTGCTCGGTCGGGAGACAGAGGAGGTTCGTGGCGTGCAGTCGGATAGACTAAATTCCTGACAGATTCATAAGCGTAGGTGGCCGGAATGGCGGCGGATATTCCTCTAGGTAGAGGGCCGGAAGCCCGCCGAGGATCCGCGGGGGGAGTCCTCGGCGGTGGGGCCTTGTCTGGAATCTTGCCTTCGTCCCGCGGAACGTCGGGGTTCGTAGCGTCTAAAGCTTGAACCCCGCCGAATGTAACGCGGCGCGGAGGTCCGATCGAAGTCGAGGGAGGAGGCAGCGGCGTCCCTCCTCTAGCCGACTTAGGCTCAGTTCCGACGGAGTTCGGTTTCCTAGCTCCAGCAGGGCGTTTCCGCGGATCCGGAGGAGGCAAGGAGAACTCGGGATTACCGAAACTGGAGCGAGGAGTGTAATTAGGACGTAACGTAACGTTAGGAGGCGGATATCCCGAGGACGGAGAAACGTGAGACGCGGCGTCCGCTGTCACGTCGGCCGTCGGGGCAGGAGATGGAGGTAAAGGAAGAGAAGCAGGATCCAGCGTAACGGGGGCTTCCGGGACCTCGATATAGCTGAGTCCTCCGGACGACGGGGCTTGCGTTTCTTGGACGTGAACAGGCGAGGCGACCTCGCCGCTCGAGAGATTGGGTCTAGTCAGCTGTTCAACTTCCTCCATGGAAGAATCCTCAGCGGGGAATTCCGCCAGTACTCGAGTCATGGATTCAGTGATAAGCGGGGAGATACCCCTAGGTAGGAATCGCAGCCCCGAATTGGGAGGCACGTCACGAAGTTCCGCTGGGACTGACTTACCTAAGGAAACCGCTCCGGCCACGCGCCGTTCTACGATTTGGCGGTATTGAGAGGTGAGAGCAGGCGTGACGTCAGGTCTAGTGAGCCATTGATCCAAGCGTCGTCGCGCAGTGATCGACGCTTCTCCGGATTCGCTATAAAAATCGGAGGCCGTAGAGGGAATGGACTTTGTCATCGGGTGACCGCAGTGGAGGTCATTTCGTTGACAGACGATCTCCAACGCTTTACTCGCGCGGAGCTGCATCAGTTGGAACGCGTCGCATAGTAGACTCTTGGACTCGCATCCTTTCAGAATGGACAGGAGTTGGTCGTGGTGATCGAATTCCCAAGACTTTACTGACGAGTCGAGTCGTAGTATGGCTTTTACGGCGCGTTCTAACCCATCGGACAAGTAGTAAATGCGCTGGAGGATGGGAGCTGGGAGGCGAAATCTCCTGTCCGGACCGGCGGCGTCACCGGCGTCGAAGACGTGTGCCTCGGAGAACTCCTCGAGGAGGAAGTCGTGGACTTCGTCTGCTACGCTGCGATACTTGCCTCTCCGATCGGGTTCCGCTAATTCCGCGATGATTTCTAGCGAAGCTTCTTTGTCTCGAAGGGATTCAAGGAGATAACCATTCGCGTCGCACAAGGCGCGCACCGTGTGCCGTTCCAGAGGCGCATTGGCAGCTTCACGGATCGAGGCTTGGGAGGTGCGCGATTGTCGACTCGCTCGAGACTTGCCTGAGGCGTTAGAGGAAAGCGAGTGCACGCTCGCAGCTCGAGGTGTTCGACCGCGGATTGTGTTTGAATCGAGAACTACGGAGGAAATGTCTTGGACGCTAGCTTGCTGTACGGGGCGACTCTCTTCCAGAGCAGCGGGGGAACCGAGAGAGGGAGTAGGTGGAGCGGTCGGAGGTGATCCGCTCGAGTCGATAGTAACTGGATTCGCGGATTCAGGCACTGGGTCTCTGGGCCGCTCAAGGTCCTCGCTCGAGAAATTTGGTCCATGAGAGGCGGTTTGGAAAGCTCCAGGGAAGTTCGGAGAACGCGGAGCAGCAGCCCCCCTGTCTCCAGCCTCGAAGAAGGGGGTGTTGGTTCCGAACGAGAAACGATAAGGACTTTCACCCAAACGGACAGGGGTGGATTCGGCCAAGGCGGGTCCCCATCTCCCTTGCTCTCCTAGATCGTCTGATCCTACGAGGACGGGGGTAGATCCGACTGGGGAGGGAGCTGACGATGTCGAAGACTGAGTAATCCGAGGGAGTCCAACGAGGTGCGCAAGGTGAGGAGCGAGGAGTGGCGGCGAAGCCGAAGGGGCAATAGGTCGCAGGCGCGTGAGGCCAGGGAGGGGCGGACGCGTAGTGTCCGTCGAAGCCTCCTTGGTCGTCTGATTTGAAGAGTCCTCCGATACTCGAATGGTCGAGTCGGGAGGCATCTTCGGCATATCCGAAGGTAAATGAACGTACTACGGTTTTGAGGTGGACTGTCGAAACTCCCCTGAACGTCCACCAGTGTAAGAACTCGTGGTTGACGGTTCTTCTGGTGAGCTGAGACAGGACCTCAAACGATAGAGTTCGATATTGGTGGACTCTAAAGAGTCCAAGCGGCGGCTCAGAGTCACTGGACGGCGACCGTCCAATGACACGTAGCGGGTCGAGTTGTAGTGTTCGGACTACACGGACGCTCTGGCTAGGCGTCCGAGTGTCCGGCAGGTCGAGAGATCCCAGTGCCTCGTTGCGCTAGGGGACTTCCTAACCTCAGTTCCGGGTGGCTTAGGCACACGGGAGAGGTTGAAGTTGAAGTCAAAAAGTAAGTTGCCCTATTGGGCTCGAGGCGCGCTGCGTAAAGTACATGTCACGTGAAACGTAATTAGCTAATCCGACGAAAGTAGTAACGATCGAGAACTACGAGAAATAAAGGGATTAGGCTCTCGCGTTCCAAAGGTGGAACGGAACAACATAGCGTAGATTCTTTGTACCTCTAACGCGGTATCCGTCACACTTTCATCCGTTGGTCGGTCTTGATTTTTTGACACACATCACAGGTCTGAGCGTAGTACAAGACGTCCTGCCTGAGGGTCGGCCAGTAAAATCGACTGTTGATTCGTAAAGCCAGTTTGTAGGGTCCTTCGTGGGCAGACTCAAAGGGGGAGTCATGTATCTTGGATAGCAGCGGGAATACTTCTGTCCAGGGGACGCATAGCCTCGCCGGGTCTTGTCCGACGCGGAAATACAAGAGACCATCGTCGCCCTTGAAAAAGCACTGCCCCACAAAGAGGGGTATGCTGGGATTGCTTGCGTTAACCCATTTGGTCCGGAAAAAGGGATCCTTCTTGTAACCTTCGGCGTATCGTTCACGCAACTCGTGACTTAATTGAATGAGGATTCGCGAAGTTCGGTTCTCCTCGGATTCAGGAGTTGGCGAAGCTGACGAGGTTTCGGGGCGAGGCGTAGCGGCTTCCCTCCCTGGTAACTCGAGCGTAGCTCCCGCAGACGCGTTAACCGTTCTAACCTTGGTCGAGAGTGACTCTCTATCCGTGGAAAAGGAGGCGTTCTCCTTATCGTTTTCTTCAAGGTGGGACGAGCGGCAATCGCTCTGTTCCTCTAGTTCGCGAATTTGATCTCCTTCAGCGTAGTAAACTGTCTCGACAAGGTCTGCATTCGTCGCTTCGAGATCAGGAGGGAAAGGCACCGCTTGAGCACGTCTTCCCAGCGGGCGATAGAGAGCGCTGAGGCGGTTAATCGACGCGCAGGCGTCTTATCGGCAGCCTCTTCCGCGGCCGCAGGTCGAACTTGATCGGTGACGATGGGAGTGGAGGAGTCTTTCACGGGTGAATCGTGCGAAGGAGGAAGACGAGGCAATCTTGATAAAGGATCGACGTTCGAATGAACTCGTCCCGCACGGTGAACGATGTCGAGGTTGGGTAAGTAGGCAGCAAACACCGCGCCCCAGGCGGCCAGCCTTCGATTAGCATTCTCGTAAGTTCGAGCCCACTGTAAGGCGGCGTGGTCGGTGATTAGGATAACTTTCTCTCCTTCGATGAAGGGTTGGAAATGAACGAGCCCCTCTTTCGCGGCCAAGGCTTCTCGTTCCGTGGCTGAGTAATTCCTTTCCGCAGGCTTGCACGATCTACTCCAATAGGCCACGACTCTCTCCACCGATATAATAGAATCTTCGAATTCGACGGCCCATTCCTCCTGACCTCCTGCGTCCTCGAACTTGGTCAAAAGGACGGAGACCAGTCTCGGCACCGGCGAGCCTGCATCGTACGCCTTTCGTAGTCGTTCGTACGCTCGAGTTCCTCTCAAATCGCGTATCCGGATGGTCTGGACTTGTTGTAAGCTGCATCCAAGGGCAATGTCGGAAGCGTCAGAATAGAGCCGATAGGTTCTACCGGGGATCGCGTGCGCCAGAATCGGAGCCGATTGTAGGGCTATCTTCGCCTGAGACCAGGCAACCTCGCACTCAGCCGTCCACTCCCATTTTCGATCCTTACGAAGTAGCTCGAAGAGCGGGGAGGCGATGAACGAGAAGTACGGGATGTAAGCGGAGAAATACACAACCATTCCGAGGAAGGTTTGTAATTCCGACACCCGCGTTGGCCGTACTAAGTCCATAATAGCGCTCACCTTCTCTTCATGAGTGGAGAATCCGAGCCGAGAAACCTTCTGTCCCAGTAGCAGAATAGAAGTATAACCGAAATGGCATTTAGTCGGGGATAAGGTGATGCCAGCTTCCTCCACTGCGGCCAAGACTTGATCTAGATGTTCTACGTGTTCGGCCCACGACTTGGAGAAGACGACAATGTCATCGATATAAACCAACGCGAAAAGCCACAGGTAAGGGGCGAGTACTCCTTGCATGACTCGTTGAAAGGCAGAAGGGCCGTTTCGCAGCCCGAACGGAAGCCGTTTGAATTGGAATAGACCTCGGTGAGTGCGGAAGGCAGTCTTCTCGCGATCTCTTTCGGCCACGGTTAGTTGCGTAAAGCCAGCCAAGGCATCGAGGGAAGTGAGTACTTGAGCCCCAGACAATGCTTGTAGTATTTCGGACTGCCGTGGAATGGGGAACTCGTCTGGTGTAGAAACCGCGTTCAACCTACGGTAATCGACGCAGAGTCGGGGTTTGCCGTTCCTGTAGGCAATGAGCACCGGGGCGGCCCAGGGACTACGGGATGGCTCGATCACGTCCAACGCGAGCCAGGAATCGTGTTGTTTGTCGATGACCTCGTGCTTAGCAGGCGAAGCGGAATACATAGGAAGAGAAATAGGCTTCGTTCCCGGAGGTACGTCTATGGCGACCTCAGTGGGGTTGTGGCCCAGGCGTCCGTCGAAAGCAAACGCCGCTTGTTGACGTTTTAACATGGAAACGAGGCGTTCTCGTTCCTCGGGAGGCCATTCCGGTCCTATGTCGAGCAGCTCTTCGAGCCGTTCAGAAGGGTAGACCGACGGGTCGGGGACCTCGGCCGTTTTAGGACCCCAGCGCGAATCGTCCACTTCTGGTACGGTCTGCCACCCTTGTTCCTCAGTCTGCGAACTAGTTGGCGGAGCTTCCGTCGCGTTCGGCGATGAGTCATCCTTGGCCAGCTGTCCTCGGATGTAAGCATGTACGGCGTTCGCATGAGCCATCAGGTCCGTAGTAGGCCGCGAGAACCATTCTTCTGGAGCTTTAAGCTCGCCTAGAGATTCTCCCCGCCTTACTACGTACGGGCAATCCGTGGGATTAGTAACAGGGACGTAGGCGTGCGCTTCGTTGATGAGAGTTGGGGTGGAGAGCAAGAAAGATCCGTCGGGCTGGCCGAGGACCGTCTTCTCTACGAACCATTCGGAATTCCGGGAAAAGGAAACATCGACCGGAACGGGTCGGCAGGAATGGGGCGAAATGCGTATATCTTGCGCGGCTCTAGCCATAGGGTTTTCCGCTTTGATTCGTGAACGGCGTTTCATCGCCTGCTTTCTCCTGTGAGACTTGGCGCGCACGTAGCTAGCTTCAGCTCCTCGACCGTAAACCCGCAAGTTAGGTCGTTCTTTGGGCGCCGACAAGGAAGCGGGAATAGTGTACCCAGTTCGTCCTACGCGAATGGTCGAACCTTCCTGGACGCTTCGGAGGACACTTAATTCGTAATTGACGTGGAAGTCTTCACCGAGTAGTAGTGGGGATGTCATTCCTGGCACTACGTAGCATTCGGCCGACATTTCCAGGTAATCTCCCTCGAACGTCTCTACGAAATGGGGGCTTGGACGTAACCGGTGATCTTGAACCCATTGGTGAGCTGGAAGAGGTTCATGCGTAGTCCTTGTCGAACGTTCGGGCGATTACCTTCCGGCAAGGAGTCTAAATATTCTTTGGAGATAAGTGAGATGTCCGTGCCTGAATCGGCCCTAACTTGCACGACGGGATTTTGGAGGCTCTGGAACTTAGCCTGAAATGATAGTGCTGAGATTCCCACCGTAGAATGCCCAGCCGGGGGGTCCCTAATTCTCCGCAAGGGCACCACTTTAGGAATCGGCGGAGGAGGTATAGGGCCATTCTGTTCTATCTCGTTAGTCGCGGCGGACTTCTCCTCCTTCTGGGGTACTGAATTCGCGGAATACGAGTGGGCAGACATCGATTCCGGCTCCCCTTCCAGAGAGCCGTCAACGGCGAGGGCTTCCGCGAGTCGGTCAGCGAGGCTGTCTCGCTTTTCCGAATCTTCTTCCCCCGGGCACAAGATCACATGCGGGCTATCCGCAGGCAATGGTGCGCTCCCGGGTGTTTCCTCCTCCGGTACTTCTTCGCAGGTTACTTTCAGAGCGGACTTGCGAGACTGGGAATCCATCCTCAAGAGCTCTCCTTCGAGCTGACGGTAATCCGTCCACGAAGCAGACCAAATGGATGAATTCTGGCTACGGACGTACGCTACGAAAGCCTTATCATATTCTCTATTTTCCGTACTGTCTGTATCGTGTTCCGCTGACAAAGCATTAGCCGACCTACGAACTTGGTATTTGTTCCAATGAGGACATTCACGATCCCAATGCTTCGGACTTCCACACACGCGACAGGGTCCCGGAGGCGGAGTTTTGCTGACGACGGAATTATTAGCCGGGTAAGCGTATCCTCCCGGTGGAGGGCGTCGGGCGTTGTTTCTCTGGCGGCTGTCCGTCTTCGAGGGCTGTCGTCCGTTCGTGACGGCAAGGGCCTCCGCGATTTTGTTTGAAGCGGAATCGGGGCTAGCATCTCGTTCGAGATCCATGCTGGCGAATTGCTCGAGAGCATCGTCCGACGACGGTTCGAATTCGAGTTCCCCTTGGGCGGCGTACGCCCGCCTTCGGAAGGGGCGCGAACGCGGCTTCGCTTCCGATTCGTTTTCCTTACGACTCGAGTGGAGTGAGGCGTCGAGGGCGGCGAACGCGACTAGCTGTTCCGTCTTGTCTTGTACTTCTGATAAGAAGGCAGCAATTGTCTGCAGGCTGTCTGCAGACAATACTGTCGTCCAAGTCGGAGGAGCGTTCTGCAGAACGGCTGCAATTTCGTCTACCGCGTTAGTAGCAGCCGTAGAAACGTGCCGATGGTAAAGTAAACGCCTTTCCACGAAATCAAGGGGAGATTCTTGTCCATGTCCCGGCTGACGGAACCGTTGCAGGTCGTAAACGGAGCGTAATTTGCGTTGGAATTGGTAGGTGAAGAAGTGTAGCCGAATCCCTTCGAGTAGAGCTGGCCAACCAGACATGTAGGCCAGACGCACACTCGAGTCTAACAGATTCCACCACCGCTTAGCCCCTTCAGTGAATCGAGTCGGAGCCATCGCTGCGATACCTCTGCTCATAGAGGGACTAAGGTCGGCTAGGATGTTCATGTCTCGGATGTAGGCGAGGATAGTTCGTTGTTCCCCATCCCATTCCGGGACCGTATCCTTGGAATACTTGAGGTCTAATCGAGGATTTTGTTCCGCGGGCGACGGGTAATGGTTGATGACAATAGTCGGTAGGTTCGGAGGGTACGCGTTGCTCGAGAAACTTCCCGGAGGGTTCCCTCCTGGCGGCCCCCCACCATTTCCTCCTGGAGGACCTCCGTACCCGCCTCCTGGCGGTCCTCCGTTCCCACCCGAAGGCCCTCGAGGAGTACGAGGAGCAGTAGGAGGCCCCCCTATCCCTTGCGAAGGATCGTCGGGGTCAGGATCCGGCGGAGGATTCGACTGATAAGCCGGGGTGTAGGTGTAGGTATACATACGAGGGTTCCTTGTCGAATTTGTTCGGGACTGACCCGGAACCGCGGAAGCGGGCGCGTCCCCGGCGGTGGCTTGCGTCGGGGATGGTCGAGGGGATCCATCGACGTAGGAGGAATAAGGATCCGCGCGAGCTGGAACGTCTCGTTCAGCCCGCGTAGGCTCAGCAACATTCGAATGGGGGGTTCGGCGATCGAACGCCCCCGTGTTATTTCCGTTCGCTCGCGGGCTGGCCGGTGGAGGAGGCCCTGATTCTGGCAGAGGGTACACTAAGTTCCTGACTGATTCAAAGGCATACGTAGCCGGGAGTGCAGCGGAAATTCCCCTAGGGTGCGGTGCAGACTTCCTGCGAGAATCCGAAGGGAAGGTCGTGACGGGCGTAACTGGTTCTCGGGCGCTCGTATCTCCAGGGATGGATTCTTGTTCCAAGGAGACTCGCGCTCGTACGCCACCAAAAGTGACCCGACGCGGGGGCTCCTGAGTTGGCGCTCGACTAAAGGAGGCTTCGGGAATTCGGGGTGGTTCAGGCTGCACGGGCGCGGGAGTCTGTGTTCCGTTCCTCACTGCCCCTGTCTTGACTTTCGGAGGAGGTAGCACAAATTCGGGATTCCCGAAGCTGGAACGGACGCCGTAGCTCGCTCGCACCGTCACGCCAGGAGGGGGTCTCGAAACTGGAGTAACCGGACTGGGAGTCTGTCCCTCGTTCTCTGCTTTAAGAGGAGAGGGGTTTGTTACAGGCTCCGCGGGGGCGGTCGTTTCTTGCGGGTCAAGGTACGTCAGCACGCTCGAAGAAGGCACTTTCGGGGCGGCGACCGGCGGAGTAGATGCTGATTCTTCCGCTTGAGGGTCGGGTCGAGTCAGCTGTTCTACCTCAAGCATCGAAGCGTCCCCCGATGGAAGTTCAGCTCGAACTCGAGTCAAGGATTCGGCAACGTACAGAGGGATGCCGCGTTCCTGGAAGCGCAACGCCAGCAATGGAGGGACGTCCCGTAGTTCCGATGGGATTAACTTACCTTGGGGAACCGTTCCCAACGAGCGGCGCTCGACTATGCTGCGGTATTGGGTAGTTAGCGCGGGGGCGACGTCAGACCGGAGCAACCATTGATCTATTCGTCGGCGAGAGATGAGCGAGACGTCGTCCTCTTCACCATAGAAATCGGACGCCGTGGACAGGATCGACCTGGTTAGCGGATGACCACAATGGAGGTCGTTGCGCTGGCAGATAATCTCCAAGGCTTTGCCAGCGCGGAACTGCAGCAGCTGGAACGCGTCGCAAAGCATGCTCTTGGATTCGCAACCCTTCAGTACCGACAGCAGTTGGTCGTGGTGATCGATTTCCCAAGTCTTGGTGGAGTTATCCAAGCGTAGCATTGACTTGACGGCCCGTTCGAGACCGTCCGCTAAGTAGTAGATGCGTTGCAACATCGGGGCGGGAATACGATATCTTCGTTCTCGGTGTCACGAGTTGACATTGAGCGTTTCTTCCTTTCTATATACGGACGATTTTCTCCTTTTACTCATCGTTATTTTCCCCTCTTATTCGAACGACCACTCTACTGTACACATCGCAAGCTCCTTGTTCATGGACTTAGACGCGTCGACCATTACAGGTCACATGTTCCCTTCCCACGGACTCCGTCCCGCCTTCCCTTTACGGACGTTTACTTAAGCACGGTGCCGGCCGACCTCGGGCCCCGCCGGGCTCCGCTCACGACATCACTTATGACTCATAGCCTGCTTACTCAGGCTGCGCACAGACCACCTGCGCACGGACCATGTAGATAGCCTGCCCTGAACTCTTGTAGTATATAAGTAGTACGCCTCTGCCTGGGGACTTCAGTTTCGACCTCTTGTCCCTAGGTAAGCCAAGCTTGCCTGTACATACTTACCATCGCTTACATTTATTCATCTTGTCCCTAGCCTTAGACTTGAGCATAGCTCGTCATCGCTTCGATAAAGACCTAGTCAAACGCCCTCGGCCTCTTAGGTTTGTTCTTCCCCTGTCGCTTGACTCTAAGTCGCGACACTAGGTCGAAACTCCCCATCGCCGCCGGCGTTCACATTTCCCCAAATTCCTTTCCATAAGTTGGGTGGTGCGCACCTTTACTATACTTTGATTACCGTTACGATACAAAGTCGGGAACTCGGTGCTCGTGACGCCATCCCCCGCACGTAGACACATCGCCACCTCGTAGTGGAACGAGCTTTCAGAGACTGCACTTCAGTGGGCGTCTCTTGTTGGGTTGACCAACGCGTGGTCTAGATTCCTGCAGCGAAATAATCAAAGGCTGTACTGGGTCCCACGTGAATTGCGAACCACTCGGGGTTCTCTTGGGCGCCGTAGATACGTAGTCAAACGGTCTTCTTTACGTACGCGCACCTCCCCTTCCTCCATCCATCGTGGCAGAGGAACTCCACTGTCACGGACTCGTTCACGCCTTCAACACCCAGGACCAAACCGACTGCTACTTCGAGGAAAACAACTGGTTCGATTGCCCCCGGCAACCGTGTCCCAATCGAACCCCGCGCTCCGTCACCGAGCCTTCCCCGAATAATCGATTTGTTCCTATCCGGCGCGTCCAACACCCTGCCGGACCCAGGAGCGAGCACGCGTCCCTCTCACGTCACACCACCCCCGTTCCCTCTCGACCTGCCACCCCTGGCTCATCTATTCCTCGACCTGGCGGCAGCGTTAGCCGCAGCCAAAGTCAAGAAGGAGGAGTCTCCCATCTCCCTACTCCCCCTGTTTCGCGAGCGAATCCACCTGCGGGAACCCAAAGAGGAGTCGTACAGTCCGAGTCTACGCAGCCGACAATCCCTGTCGTATCTCAGCCTGTCACCTCCACCCCGTCGTCGGCGCCGTGCGGCCGCCAAACCACCCGTCCTACCCCGCGTCACACGACCACTTCGCAGCAACAACCACCGCCTCCGCCCTCGCAGCAAACTACGACCTCCCCCGCGGCGGTAATGGCTGTAGACAAAGGCATTGCGAAGCTTCTCCTTCCCCAACGCTACGATGGCGAGAGCGTTGTGGAATGTAAACGGTACCTCGCCCAACTCTCGGAGTATCTCGACTACAATACGGATCTAGCTTCCGTCAAGCTACAGGTCCAGGTCGCGATCAGTCTTCTCGACGGAAAAGCCCGCGAATGGGGCACTCCTTTCCTGGCGGACTACGTAGCGGGCCGAACTCCTTTCGCCACGCGTAAGGCCTTCACCGACACCTTCACCGCCCGCTTCGGACATCTCGACGATGCAGCCGCCGCACAAGTCGAGCTCACCAAAATCTGCGCTCGTAACTTGCGCGACTCGAGAACTGCCGCACAGTTCTCCGCTCAATTCAAGGGTCCGGCGGACCGTTCTGGCTACGGAAAGCTGGAACTCCGTGACAAGTACCTTAGCGGCATCCCCTCGCGCATCTACCGCAAAATTGAGCTCGAGCCCTTCGATGACTGGGTCAGCGCCGAGAAACGAGTCCTCGCCGTCGAACAGATCCTGGACATAAGCCGCGCGCGCCGTCCAGATCTCAATATGTTCGCTCGTGGTGGGGCTCGTCGTCACAGGGACGCCAACAAGCCGCCGCTTCTTCCTCTACTATCGCGGCTGTTGGCGACGGAAAATTCAACGGCTCCTGTTACGGTTGTGGGAAGCCGGGGTATCGTCGGAAGGACTGTCCGTCCTGCAAGGACAAACCTTACACTCCGCGCCAGGGTGTGCGAGCTACGGTTGCTGCAAGCGCAGCAACGCCAAGCGCTCAGCCCGAACAGGCACAAGTTGTGCAGCAGATGCCGGGAGATCTCTCGGCTATGTTAGCATCTGTGTCTGCATTGGCCAATGAGGTGAAGTCCATGCGGGAGGAATTGGGGCAGTATCGCGCGATGAAAGAGGAGCGTTTTTAATTCGGTCCACGCTCGCTGCCGTGCGCGCTGGGCCCTCCTCGAATCGATTTTCTGTACTACAATCTGCGAATGTATACGAAATAGATCATGGTTCGCAGCATTTTCATATTCCAGTACGGATAATCGGCGAAAAACGGCAGAAAGACGTAATCGCCATGGTGGACAGCGGTGCCACCACGAAGTTTATTCACGAGCGGTTCGTAAAAGAGAACAACGTACGAACACGGAAGTTGGGGCGCCCCATTCCACTATATAACATCGATGGATCGCTCAACAAAAATGGAAGCATCACGGACGTAGCCGTGCTACAAATGCAGATAGGAGACCATATCGAGAAGATGGTATTTACGGTAACAGACATCGGGCCGGAAGACGTCATAATCGGGCTCGATTGGCTTCGCGAGCATAATCCTGATATCGATTGGGAGAGCGGCTCATTCAAACTAGATAGGTGTCCTGAGGCGTGTCAAGCCCGAAAGGTTGGCCAGACGGAACAAGCAGCGTCTACGCGTGATACGGGGGACAGGCCCACGGCGCAGAAACGTTTGCGGAAAGCCAAATGGTCAACCAAGGGTAAGGTACGTAGTAAGGTATCACCTGAGGAGGAACCCGAGTTGGATCCAACGGTCGAATGGAACGAAGACGACCTTCTTGAAGCCTGGGAGCGTGGTGTCAACCTCCCTGGCGCTCCCCAGCTATATGTCGCAGCAGGACATACCTATTCACAAGTCCTTGCTGAAGAGGAGTACAAGAAGCGAGAGGTCAAAAGTGTCGAGGAAATGGTACCGGAAAAGTTTCACGAGTTCCTGAAGGTCTTCTCCAAAGAAGCCTCGGAACGACTTCCGGAACATAAGCCTTATGATCATGCTATAGAGCTGATTCCTGACGCAAAAACGTTCCACTCGAGGGTATACCCACTGTCGCACAACGAACAAGGCGAGTTAGACAAGTTCCTTAAGGAGCAGCTAGCCAAAGGTTATATACGGGAATCAAAGTCGCCCATATCCTCTCCCTTCTTCTTCATCAAAAAGAAGGATGGATCACTTCGACCCGTACAGGACTACCGACGGCTTAATGAGATCACGGTCAAAAATCGCTACCCACTGCCCTTGATCTCGGAACTTGTCGACAAGCTCAAAGGTGCCTCGATCTTTACCAAGTTCGACATCCGATGGGGGTATAATAACGTACGGATCAAACTCGGAGACGAATGGAAGGCTGCGTTTGTAACTAATCGAGGGTTGTACGAACCATCGGTTATGTTCTTCGGTCTCACCAATTCTCCTGCGACCTTCCAAGCAATGATGAATGACATCTTCGGAGATCTCATTGCAGAAGGAAAACTCACGGTCTACCTCGACGACATCCTCATCTTCTCCACGGATAAGCTGGAGCATGAGAAAGTTACCCGTGAAGTATTACGTCGCCTTCAGAAAAATGATCTCTTTCTGAAACCGGAGAAGTGCGAGTGGGACGTTCCTAAAACAGACTACTTAGGCATGATCGTAGGGAATGGTGAAGTGGCGATGGATCCCGCAAAGATCCGCGGAGTCATGGAGTGGCCCACCCTCGGAATGTTAAAGACATCCAAAAGTTCCGAGGGTTTGCCAACTTCTATCGTCGCTTCATCAAGGATTTTGCAAAGATCACGCAACCCCTTGATCGCCTAACTGGGAACGTGCCCTGGCAGTGGGGCGAGGAAGAGCAGTCTGCATTCGAGGAGCTGAAACGCTGCTTTAGCACCACACCTGTCTTAGCACTGTATGACCAAAACCGGGAAACGCGGCTAGAGGTGGATGCCTCTGGGTACGCAACCGGTGGCGTACTTTCGCAAAAGCAGGAGGATGGCAAGTGGCATCCGGTGGCTTACCGATCTCGGGGTATGGATTCTGCCCAGCGTAATTACGAGATCTACGACAAGGAGATGTTAGCGATAATCGAAGCCTTGGAGGACTGGCGTCATTACCTCGAGGGTTGCCCTAACACGTTCGAGATCCTTTCGGATCATAAGAACCTCGAGTATTGGCGCACGGCTCAGCATCTCACGCGACGACAAGCGAGATGGGCTCTGTACCTGTCCCGCTTCGATTTCACTATCACCCACAAGTCGGGCAAGTCGAATGGAAAGGCTGACGCCTTGTCTCGTCACCCGGACCTCCAGGTTGGAGATGACGATGACAACGTGGATCAGATTGTCCTGAAACCGGAACAATTCCGCATTTCCTCCACGCAGCGCGGGCATGCAGCAGTTGTGGCAGATCGATCGCTGCTGAAGCGAATTCGAGAATGTTCGGACAAGGATCGAGAGGTGGCGGACGCCCTAGAAAAGATTCAGAATCTAGGCCCGCCCCGGCTCCAGCGTGACTTCACGGAGTGGAATGCCGAGCAAGGGCTTCTGCTATTTCGAGGGTGCATTTACGTCCCGAAAAATGCAGAGCTTCGGCGGGATATTGTCAAAATCCACCACGACGCACCTGCGGCCGGTCATCCTGGTCGGGCCAAGACCCTCGAGTTGGTATCACGAAACTATTGGTGGCCGGGAATGTCCAAGTTCGTCAATGAGTACGTAAGCACCTGCGACACGTGCAACCGTACCAAGACATTCCCCGCTAAACCACAGGGGCCGCTCAAACCGAATGAGATTCCAGAGCGCCCTTGGCAGGTTATTACCACCGATATGATCGTGGGTCTTCCCAAGTCCGATGGGTTCGATTCAATCCTGGTCACTGCAGATCGCTTCACCAAGATGGTACACTTCTCGGCGTGTCACGAGACTCTGACTGCTGAGGGTGCTGCGGAACTTTATATACGCGATGTCTTTTCACATCATGGGGCCCCGGCCAAGGTCATATCAGACCAAGGTCCCCAATTCGCGTCAAAGTATCTGCATGCGATCTACAAAGGGATGAATATCGAACCAGCCATGTCGACTGCCTTTCACCCTCAGACAGACGGGCAGACGGAGCGGTGGAATCAGGAGATCGAGCAGTATCTTAGGGCTTATGTCAGCCATCGCCAGGATGATTGGGCGAAGCACTTGCCTTTTGCAGAGTTTGCACTGAACAATCGAGTTCACTCTGCAACTGGTTATTCCCCTTTCTTCCTGAACCAGGCATATAACCCCGATCTTCAAATCCGCTTGAACCCCATGTCAAAGGTGCCCGCTGCGGAAGACAGGTTAAAGTTGTTGCAGGAAGTACGGGATGACACGCGCGCTGCGCTGGAGCTGTCTGCTGAGCGTATGAAAACGTACTACGATAAGCATGTGCAGGAGGCACCGGTGTTTGAACCAGGTGACAAGGTGTGGCTGGATGCTCGTAATCTGAAGCTGAAACAACCGAGCAAGAAGCTTAGTCCCAAACGCCTTGGTCCCTTCCCTGTCACACGGAAGATCGGTGATTTAGACTATGAACTGAAGTTGCCCAAGTCGGTGCCAGTCCATCCGGTCTTCCACGTCTCCTTGCTCAGCAAGCATTCGCGTAGTGAAATCCCGGGTCGAGAACCAGACGAACCGCCACCTATTGAGGTCGAAGGCGAAGACGAGTACGAAGTTGAGCGAATCAAAGATTCACGTATATTCCGCCGCCAGCTTCAGTACCTCGTCAAATGGAAAGGATATGATGAGTCCCATACGTCTTGGGAACCAGCACGTAACGTAGCAAATGCAAAGGAACTCATCGAGATCTTCCATCGTAGACACCCTAGTGCGCCTCGTCGACTCAATGCCGCTGTCTTTGCTGGCTTGCAGTTTCGTCCACTTCCTGAAGCAATGACCGAAGCACGTTGCCGTTCGGGTTGGGAGATGGGGAAAGGAAGCGCGCATGAGGTCATGCGGCGTTAAGAGGGGGGTACTGTCACGAGTTGACATTGAGCGTTTCTTCCTTTCTATATACGGACGATTTTCTCCTTTTACTCATCGTTATTTTCCCCTCTTATTCGAACGACCACTCTACTGTACACATCGCAAGCTCCTTGTTCATGGACTTAGACGCGTCGACCATTACAGGTCACATGTTCCCTTCCCACGGACTCCGTCCCGCCTTCCCTTTACGGACGTTTACTTAAGCACGGTGCCGGCCGACCTCGGGCCCCGCCGGGCTCCGCTCACGACATCACTTATGACTCATAGCCTGCTTACTCAGGCTGCGCACAGACCACCTGCGCACGGACCATGTAGATAGCCTGCCCTGAACTCTTGTAGTATATAAGTAGTACGCCTCTGCCTGGGGACTTCAGTTTCGACCTCTTGTCCCTAGGTAAGCCAAGCTTGCCTGTACATACTTACCATCGCTTACATTTATTCATCTTGTCCCTAGCCTTAGACTTGAGCATAGCTCGTCATCGCTTCGATAAAGACCTAGTCAAACGCCCTCGGCCTCTTAGGTTTGTTCTTCCCCTGTCGCTTGACTCTAAGTCGCGACACTCGGCCTGTGGCGTTGCCCGCGTCGTGAACATGGGACTCGGAAAATTCTTCCAAGAGGAAGTCGTGCGCTTCATCGCCCACGCTGCGATAAACTCCTCGGCGATCGGGTTCGGCCAACTCGCCTATGATATCCAGGGAGGCTTCCTTGTCGCGAAGTTCTTCTCGCAGGTACCCTTGGGCATCGCAGAGTGCTCGTACCGTAATCCGTTCAAGAGGCGCGTTCGCAGCTTCCCGAACGGAGGTTTGAGAAGTCCGCGACCGTCGGCTCGTGCGCGTCGCGTTCGACGCATTCGAAGCTCCTGAACGCACGCTGGACGGTCTGGGTGCTGAAGGCGGGACGTTCACTGGAGGGACTACCGGAGGGGTAGGCGAGGACGGCAAGGGTAGGACCGTCGTACCTTCCTCGACTACAGCCATCGACCCTAATGGGGAGGAAGACGGGGCAGCCGCAGGGGATTCACTGGAATCGGCAGCGAGGACATTGGACGTTTCTGGCACAGGATCGCGCGGCCTCTCCAGCTCTTCTCTCGAGAAGCTAGGCCCTGCGAGGGCTTGTTGGAAAGCTCCCGGGAAATGGGGTGAGCGGCGGTCGCTCACCACGCTTTCCCCGGCCTCGTAGAATGGGGTGAGCGACCCGAAGGACACTCGGTAGGGGTGTTCCCCTGGTCTAGCGGGAGTCGATTCGACGACGTTCGCCCATCGTCCCGATTCGCCTAAGTCGTCGGATCCAATGAGGACTGGCGTAGAGCCAACGGGGGAGGGACCGGACGAGGACGTAGTATGCAAGGTTCTGGGGAGTCCAGTTAAGTAGGCTAGGTGAGGGGCTTGCAACGGCGGAGAGGCGGAAGGCGCAAGAGGTCGTAGTCGCGTGAGAACAGGGTGAGCGGGGCGAGTAGTATCCGCGGAGTCGTCCCTTGGCGGATCCGTCGCGGCGAGAGTATTAGATGGGGGAGTCGGTTCGGCCGACATCTTGCTCGAGCGAGGAAACTGAAAGTTGTGACACGTACTGCGAATAGAAGGTGGACTGCTCCCCTGAATGTCCACCAGTGTGAGAGATCGGCGTAGTGATCTCTCGAAATAGGAGCCGCAGGTCTTCTATGCGCAGAGATCGAGGATTGGTGGGCTCTGCAGGAGCCCCGAATCGTTGAGGGAATCGTCGTCGAGCGGCTGTCGCTCGATGACACGTCAGAGGTCGGATATGAAAGTCGACCTGTCGGAGGTGTGTAGGCTCGTTCGAGGCGATCTCGAACGAGACTCAAGCAGCGGTGCTGCTCGTCTTGCAGAAGCTCCGCGCTGGGCGTGAGTTGGAGCAAGTAGTTTAAGCAAGTAGAAGAGTGTCTATTCGGGCGCTAGGCGCGCGGAGTATCTACACAAGATCACGTGCACAGTATCTACGGTATAGACGAAGATTCTTGTAAGTACGAACGGGTGCTGCGGGGAGTGAATAGATTTGGCTCTCGCGTTCCAAAAGTGGAATGGAATACTAGCGTGAATATCCTCTGGATCTCCTGAGCGGTATCCGTCACATGTGCGCCGCACGTTATCCTATCTATATCGCGGAATGATCAATATCAGCCTAAGTGAAGAGAAACCACAATACCATTTGTGACAGCTGCGATGAATTCACGCGTTGCCAATGTAAAGATCCATAGAAATTAGCAGAGAACAGTCTCGAGGCAAGTCAATGAACTATACCATCAGAGCATGTCAGTGAATCATGCAGCAAGTTGCGAATGTGCTGCGAATCAGATGTCTGTGAATCCAGAGCACCTCCGGGCCCCACTTGGCTGAAGATTGAAGATTAAGTCCAGTTCCATATTCACTTGTTAGAATAATCCGTACCGAGCTGCATTCTCGCGCGCCCCGCGCGCTGCTCGCCGTGGAGGTACGGAGCGACAAATACGCTTTGGGCTGCCGGCATGATCATTGCAGTCTTGAGAGGGCTCGTATTCATTGTCAGAAGGTGCCATAGGCTATCCTGTAAGTAGTGGTACGTTGTGCAGCACGACAGAGAGGGTCTTCGAGATTTCCGGACACAGAGGCCACAAGAGGATAGCTGATCAAGACATGGATTTGATATTATCGAGGATGGTCAGAAATGGGTTTCAGGCCATGCAGATTCGACGTCGGTCTCATGTCGATGTGGCGTTGAGTGTGAGGAGGTAGTATCGACGCCGCGATGGCGTGGGACCAACGTGATTCAGACACGGCTACCACCTAAGCGGGTGATGCCACTGAGACATCAAATTTACACTGTAGCTACACGAGGGCCGACGTCGTTCTGATATCGATCGTACTCAACATCGATTCAACGTTGAAGGTCGTCCGGTGGTGTAGAGAGACATGGCGCGACCCGCAAGACACTGGATGCAGTTTAGAATACTTCTGACAAGTATATTCTAAAGATATTCTAAACATAGTCAGAATAAGTTTTGCCCTTTACAGCAAACAAAATCCTAATCTTTTTCAATTGATATCCTAATCTTTTGAGCACATTTACAATATCTTCTAGCCTATACAATATGTTTTCCATATTTTCCAAATACTCAAGAGTCGATTATGCTAAAAGTATTTTGACTTACTTTACAATCACTGCGTTTTTGCCTAAGTAGCTACTCGGCGGCTACATGGGAGAATATCCGAAGTCGCCGACGTAGCAGAGCCCACCGCTACATCAGATATCCACTACAATGCTACATGTCGGATGGGGTACCTAGTCGAGCACATAGTCGCGCCAGCACGATGTGGGATCGTCTTGCAGTGCGATGCGTACTAGGTCAGATGGTACCACTGGCACCTGTGCGGCTACTTAGGCTAGTAGATCACTGCTATGTTTTCGATTTTGTCCGCCAGATGCATGGGATGTTCACTAGTTAATGTAGCCGCGCTGCGACTACTCATCAGATAAGTTGTATTTCTCACATCCGGGCCCTCGCCATATCAATCCTTGCGCCTAAATTAAATGTAATTCGAATTGTATTGCCTACCCTCGATGATACGCCTGTGTGACTAGACCTGGCCACAGCACATATTGAAACCAGTAACTAGTAAAAACAAAATTACCAAATATCAGCTGAGACGGCCTCCATCCTGGCAATGCTAGAGCCTGGAAGTTGTGTCGGTAATTGATGGGAAATAGTTCCTGTAACACCGGACTCAGATTCGGGAAAGTGATTGGCTTTCAGCCTCCTGCTGGCTTCATGTTTCCCGACAAGCTTTCATCACACATGTAAGTCAGTGAATGGGGAGGATACCACCAAAAGATTGGACTATACCTCCCAAAACATCCAGCCTCTGCTACTTCTGCCATCAATCTGTTAGCCAGTGGCAACAGTATGTGAGCTCACAGTCAGCAATTGGAACATGTAGGACTTGCACATTCTCAAATGCTTACATGGATACAAGTCGACCCCAAGGGTGTATGTGTCGAGATCGGCAAAGATTCCCTCAATATGACCCTGCAAATGTGAAACCATGCAAGCTTCTGTATTATGATAGCAGATCATACCCCAATGCCCATCCTTCTCAATACAGATTGTTGTCCTGCGTACTTGCGGGCACAGGATGGAGAGGAGTCAGCGGCGTGCTGGCACCCTTCGACTCAAAGAGATCATCAGAGATGCTAAACAGCCAAGGCGACTGGGGTCATGACCAGATAGAAGGGCCGAGGCCATTTGGTAAAGTCTCCAGGACACAGTAGCATGCGCTGACGAATAAGTAGTGCTGTCGTGTTTTTCAAAGGTATATGGGTCGCCGGAGATGGTGGACTCAGGAAGACGGCGGACGCCACGCCTCGTAGCAGAGATATAAGACGACCATAATCACGCCTAGTGTAGCAACCTAGTGAGGAGGAGTTATAGCACGGCTCGTATTGGTGAGGCTACTCTATGTAGCAGAGATAGCGACATCCTAGCGACATTCGTGTCTATGTCGCGTCGTACACCGCCGCACCAGGCGGCGGCTATCTGAAGTCGCGTCTGTGGCGCCGAGACGGATAGTTATTGTAGCCTATTTGTCGTGGAGGCTCTGGCTATATTACATAGCTGTTGTAGCAACCGTACCCTACATGCGCTACATATCCTACGACATGAGCGATTCTCCGTAGCATTCACGTAGCCCCGGGGTGACGAAATAGGCAAAAACGCAGTGAATATTTTCACCATATCTCACTGGAAAATATTCTAAACCGCATCCAGTGAGACGTCGCGTCGCGTCGCGCTATGCAAGATCTACTCAACGCGTTTCGGAGATCGATTTGCTTACATAACTCCGAAAACGCGTCTTACTGTCGGGGGGGGTCAAATTGTATCAGACTAGGATTCGTGCACTCTCCGTCGCCAGTTGTTGTCATTGCTGAGCTGAGTAGAATGAGGGATGGCAGTGGCTATAATAGCAGATACGCGTACGAGCGGAATGGCTTTGACGGAGGAACGTCGAAGGATTCAGACCAGAGAGACGAGGCGACGCGTCAGTACGCGTTCTGCAGCGTGATACGTGTCACAGCGAACACCCTTTGAGCTAGCTCAGGCTCTTTTGCTCCGACAACCATCCCTCTCAGAACCCCTGTACGCTCCTCATGCAGCTTTATTGAAAAAAAAATCTAGAACAGAATCCTTGATGCAGACAGTCACCTAGGTTTTGATCGAACCTGCTTACTACCTCGGCCCGCCTGGCACCTAGTCCCAGATATCACTCTCCTCAGGCCGCTGTATATGTTACACCGGCCGTACAACAAGACTATGCCAACACCTCACCCAGCACTTCAATAATCCTTCCCACCTCCTCCACCGTGTTGTAGTGCACGAGCGAGATGCGTACCACCCCGTCCTCGACGTCGAGTTTGGGCCGGAGCGCATCAACGAGCGTATATGCGTAGAAGTGCCCGTAACGAATCCCGATCTGCCACAGCGAATCCCAAGTCAGCACGAAAACAAAATGTGTCCAACTCACCCGAGGTCGTCGCGAATCGACCGCTCCAGGGTATGCGTAGACGAGGATAACCTTACAAGCACTCACATTTCCCTTCTCATCAAACGCCCTTACCACGTCCGGGCTGCGTAGCCCCATCTCACCCACGACGACGAAGCTCACCGTCGGCACCCGCCCCAGCCCCGCCTGCTCCTCCCCCACGATGCGCACGCCCCGCGCCGTCTGACCCCTCAGGAACTCTAGGAGAGGCGCAAGCAACGCCTGCTCGTGATGCGCAATGAGCTCGAAAGCCTCTGCGATAGAGGAGCCGCCTGCGAGGGAGCGCAGGTAGGGCGGTACAGCCGTGCAACCGTACACGACCTCGTAGCCCGGGCCGCCAGGCTGGAGCTTATAGGGTTTGGAGTCGACGTGGGGGGCGAGGAAGTGGTGGGCGAGCGAGGAGATGGAGTGGGTGAGGGAGGAGGTGCGGACGTAGAGAACAGACGCGTGGGGGCCGTACACCTGCAGGTAAGGGCTTTCGGTTCAGCTCTTGAGTCTTTGTACGACACCCGACGGCTGGGTGCGATCAATGGGACAAGAGCATACCTTGTACATGGAAAATACGCAGTAGTCCAGATCCCAGTCCCTCACGTCTATCCGTCTATGCGGTGCATACGCCACGCAGTCGACGCACACCTCGACCTTCCGCGCGCCCAGCTCTCGTGCCCGCGCCCTGATGGCGCGCACGACCTCCTTCACGGGCACGATCGATCCGAGAATATTGGAGCATGCCGTAAATGCGACGAGGCGCGTCTTGGCCGTGATGAGCGGGAGGAGAGTCTCGAGCTGCAGCCCGACCGCATACGGGTTGTCCGGCGCAGATGGGAGCTGCGTCGCGTGCCAATACTTGATCATCGCTCCCTTACGCGCAGCAACTCTCTTCCACGGCCCGCCGTTTGCTGCGTGGGGGCAGATCCATGAGGGATCGGACGCGCGATCGCGGTCGGGATAGGTACCGACTCACCTTCATGTTCGCCGGTGACGATGATCTCCTCCCCCTCCAGGACATCTAACTCCATCGCCCGTGCTAGATTCTCCACCAGCATCGTCGAGCTGCTCCCGAACGCTACCTCATCCACACTCGCCGCGTTGAAGAGCTCTCTCGCAGCCTCGGCGCCCTCCTCCACGCGATTGGTGCTCGCGACAGAGACGGAGTAGTCCGCGCCGAGCTGGACGTTGGTGTTGAGCAGGTAGTCGGAGATGCGCGAGACGGCGTCGGCGAGGCATTGCGATCCGCCCGCGTTGTCTGCGTATAGAAAGCCAGAGGAGAGCGCGGGGAACGCAGCGCGGGCGCGGGCGATGTCCAGCGCGGTCATTGGGAGTCTGAGAGCAGATTCCCTGGCTGCTTGTTAGGCAGTATGTGGTATAGGACCTAGGTAGGATATGATACAAGCACCTTGCGAAAAAAATAAGGTTATGTAACGTTATTATAATGGACGGGACCCGTTCGCTATCTGGGCAGCAAATAGGGGCGGACCTGACCGACGGACCGGAGACATGAATTTCCTATCGTAAACCCACCCTAGGGTTAGGTTTACCTTTCGAGCGGTCTCTTGTGGCGATGGGTGGCCAGTTAGGATTCAGGAACTTGCCACCGGCCACCGACCGATATGTAAGTGGTTTTGATGACGGTGGCTTTCCACACGACCATATACTTGCGGAAGGAAAAGGCAAAGCAAGAATCGAGAAGGAGGACTAATGTTAAGACTTTTTACTATGGCAGGACATCGGGAGGCTCGGGGCTTGGCTTTTGCGGTCCCCTTGGGTGGGATGGTCCACCGGTTACTTAACGGGCGGATCATCGTTTTACTATGTAGTTGTTGGAGGTGCGCTAATCCCTATTGACAATCTTTACTTGCCTATAACTTTGCACCATAGAAGCGCGATCTTTCCTGATATGGTCGTTTAGGGTCTTGGACTCTACATCTCGACCTAACGCACATCACATAACCGACAGAACTCGGGATTTATTCTGACCATGGGGCCCTCGCGATGAAGTGTTCAATAGCTTGGAACGATGGTATAGTCATTTGCCAGAGTATATCAGATACGCCAATAGGTCTATCAGCTACCAATATCATCATTCACCACGGCACGGGAGAGTTAGATCTGCCTAGGCAAGTCCATCATTGTCATATTTTCGAACACTACTAATGCCCCTTCTATTTATGTGTTCCGATCACCAGCGACGCTTAGGTCAGAAAGGTTTCGACTTGCCTGAATTGACTAAAGCTTGTATCGCCCCATGCTAGCTACCCTCCTTCCCCGAAACTGTCACAGTGGAACGGTCACTGTCTGGGGTGACTTCTCTGCTGCTGTCCAGTGTCGAGGTGGCAATCAGGAATGAGTTTTGAGCTTAAGGATCAGAAAGCGGCCTACCTTGAAACCTTCCACAATATCCTGCAGAGGACGGAGAACCTCGTCGTAGAATTCCTCCCGAAGTACATCCAGCTGTTTGCCCGTCTCCGTGCTCTTGGTGAGACAGGTCAACGCGGCGTGGGCATACTTCGACCCCATTTTGTCGGTCAGGCGATGTGCATACGTGGCCAGGTACATGTCTGTGACGTTGCTTTCATCTCGCGATGGGCCTCTAGAGGATCGATCGCTGAAGATATCCTTTAGTGTTCTTTGATATCCAATTTCAATCAGTACAGCACCAAGGCTGTACATGTCGTGTCGAAGATTGAACATCTTGATGTCCCCTCTATCTGTGCCCCGGCGCTCAGGATGAAGATAACGCCATTTGTAGATGTTGGTTTCGGGTGCATGGGCGCTGAAGGCTACCTTGCGGGTACTATGCCGCCTGGAGCCGGAATGTAGTGGCTCCACGGCAGGTCGCGCAGCGGTGAATCCCACAAGAAATGCGGATCCTACCCTCGCGACTCCTTTACCGCCAGCTTGATTCGACTCCACCACCTTGACGAGCACAGTATCGCTGCGGATGGATTTGTGCACCCAATCAGCAGCATGGATCTCCATGACTGCGGTGGTGATTTCGGCAGCAAGACGATAGCGATCTTCGAGGGCCATACGCACGCACTTCTTCAACGCATATTCCAGAGTAGGAAGGTGAGATGAAGGGTGCAGGTTCAGCGCGGCTGGCAGCTCGTAGACGAGAAATGCACGACGCCTTGCAGGATCTTCGGCAATGCCATCGCAGGACAGTAGGTGCATGAAGGGCAAGTGTTCCGAGTGAAACACGGAGGCGATGCGGTGGATGGATTGTTTCTGTCTCTCATTTTCGTTTTTATTGAGGCCGTGGATAGAATACATTTCCAGGTAGACGGTGCGACGTCCTATGGTTGCCAACCGCTTTTCATCGTCTCTTTGTCCCAGAGTCAATTTCGAGAACGAAATGCGTCTAGGCGGGGCGCAAGGTGCGTGAATGCGCTTGCTGAGAGCCCACGCTGATGTCAAAGCACGTTCGCCGGTATCGAACAGGCGTTTGAAAAGAACATCGTCATCACGGGCCTTGGAGAGAAGGTCCAGGGCGAATATGGTCCCTTGGACATCATTTTCCCAGTCCTTCAGCTGCGAGAGTACCCCTTCCGCAGCTTGTTTTCCCCATCCGACCCATGCAGCCTTCGAGGTGAGCGAGGATGATTCTGGTACTTTCCGGCGCAGATTCTCCAGCAGATCTGCAAGATGCTCCAACGATGTGCGCAATACGGCCTTTCGTTTGGCGTTCAACAGGGCATTTCTCTTCAGGAGGTATTTCTGGAAGAGCTCGAGGCGGATCCCAACGCTATTGAGCCGGAGTTTCATTGCTTTTATGGTTGAATCTGCTTCCCGATATTCTTGACAACTCGTATAAATTTTCCAGAGTGTCTGGACGATCTTCTCAGTTGCTGAAACGATGTCCATCTGTCATGAAAACTTCGGGGACTCGAGTAGATAGCGGCTAATCAAGAAATCGAAGAGGATCTGTTTAAGCACTCGCCTTGGATGGTTAAAGTTTGCAGTGAGGTCTGAGTACTGCTTCATCTCTTTAAGTCCATCCGGTAAGCCTTCGGAGCGCCAGTGAGAGTGGCATCAAAAAGTATATCCTTCCGCATTGACAACTACATCGGGCCGTCCTAGCGCCAATTGTGGTCCATCATAGTCAGGACACAGACACTGGGGACGAAAGGAGTAAAGTGCCTCGCAGAGCTCTATGATCTTCCCAGAAACCTGACATTCCGTTCGCATACGCGTACTCATTATGGTTCGTTATCGTCGGAGCTCATGCGTTGGTGTCAGCACAGGGCTCATGTTCCAGACGAATACTGCCACGATAAAACATCACAGAGGTCCTTGGCGTAGTAACAATGACGATATGGCGCAAGACAGTCACGACTCACAAGGGCCAAACCAATGAGGCGCTGCATCAGACTCCACTTGAGGTAGTCTCTATTGAGCGGAGTCCTTCAGTCTTTGCAGGCTCAGGATATCCGTATCTCTCTTAACCCTCGTTGGCATGATGGACTAGGAGACGTGTACCTTGAAATAGCTTCGACGTCCGAGTCAAAGATATGATAACACCCGTGATGAGCCCACTCGTGAGGGATCCAGTAGGGCTGAGAAGGACCCAATGGTTGCGCACTGGAGAGGGATCTGCAAGTCTAGAATAGCTTCCGAATGCACGCGCACGGTCACAATCGACCGGTGAGGGTACTCACCTGCATGCACTGCATGGCAGATCATGAGCCGCGAACGTCTGTGACGAGAGTCGGACGGCTGGCACAAGCCAGAGCGTATTTTCATGTCCAACAGGAAGGAAAACCAATGTGTACAAGTACAGTGAGCATCCATCAGAAGCTGACAAACTCCAAGCTACAGTGAGACCTTTCCCGCCATAGTAGGACACCATACTGAGCCGGAGCAATGACAGAGGGATCTGGAGCCTGCCTGCGCGGTACGGCAAACGCGAAGTCGTCTCCAGGACGACCATCCCGCCTGACGGCGATGCGCGCACCCTCCGGCACGGTCTACTTCTCTTCGCCCTCAGGAATTGTGGCGGGGGTGTATCCGAAACCCCTCTCCTATGAAGCGAGCGGACTCACCATCGTGAACACACCCGGCACGTTGGCTGTTGCCAGCCAAAGTGAGAAGCCTCGCGGGACATTGACGGGTGCGTGGCGACGGGTATCATACCCTTGACCCGGGCCCACACCAGGAGCAGGGATGAATGGTCAGACTCCGTGATCGAGCGCAGTGCGCACCCTCATGTTCGCCGGTGACGATGATCTCCCCCCCTCCAGGACATCCCGCTCCATCGCCCGCGCGGCGCACCAGATTCTCCACCAGCATCGTCGAGCTGCTCCCAATCGCCACCCCGTCCACGCTCGCCGCGTCGAAGAGCTCTCTCGCAGCCTCGGCGCCCTCCCCCACACGATGGGTGCTCGCGACAGAGACCGAGTAGTCCGCGCCGTCGCGCCCAGTTGAACGTTGGTGCTGATCAGGCAGTCGGATATGCGTGAGACGGCATTGCGACCCGCCCGCGTTGTCTTAGGCCTATAGGAAGCCAGAGGGGAGTGCGGGGAACGCAGTGCGGGCGCGGGTGATGTCCAGGGTGGTCATTGGGAGCGCTAGCCTGCAGGGGCGGACCTGACCGACGGCGTTAATCACGCTGATGTAGACCAGATAGGGTTATGCCAAAGCGCCATATTATGAGCCATGAGCGCTTGAGCAGTACATACCAATCAAGCAGAGAAACTTGGCTGTAAGTTCGAAGGCGATTTGAGCCCGTTCTTTGATCAAATGTCAGCAAGAGAGTCAGCGAATTGCCCTACGTGTCAGTACACCCTATGTTAGGTGTACCAGTACTCAACACGGGTGCACGAGCGGGTCACAGGTCTGAGTCGACGAGCTGGGAAATCTTGGGACATATATCAGTGGACCCGGCGAGGGCGGGGACGGTGGGCGGGAATCTGCGAGGCTGAAAGAGCTCGAAAATCACGCATACGGTCACGGTTGATAGGCGGTTTGTGACGTCGCGGAGGGGTTACTCACATACATGCACTTCGTCAACGCCTCGACCCGGGCCACAGACTCACGCCAGGTCCGACCGCGCGCGCGCTGGACAGTGTGCACACGCAGCCTCGCCGGGGTCGTGGGCAGGACCATCAGAGGCGCGGGCGTGGTCGTCGGGGGTTATCACGGAGATGGAGATGGAGATGCACAGATGGCAGATGCCGGGAACCCAACAGTCAGACGTCATCGGAGATGTCGACGCGTCCACCCATCACCCAATCTAGCAATCATCCTTCCCTTTCTGGCCTCCGCGGGCCCCCTCACCGCCTTGTCCGGGCTGTGTCCTCGACCCAGGCCAGCGGATGGCAATTGGGTTGGGCATTCCTCAACTCTATCTCTCCACGTCGCCCCCGCCATAAAACCACGCCCGCGGCCTTTCCCTCTCCCCCTAATTAGCCCGCCTCAGCAGCACGCGATGTACGCCTCCTCCTCCTCCTCCTCCTCCTCCTCCTCCTCCTCCTCCTCCATCTCCTCCATCTCCTCCATCTCCTCCATCTCCGTCTCCCTCTCCTCCACACGCCCCTCCCTCAAACCGTCCGTCTCCGCAAGCATGTCCCCCGCAATCCAATCCGCATCCGCCTCTGCCGCCAGCGCATCTGTCACCGCGGCCTCGGCCAAAAGCGCGGCCAGACGCGGCGTACTCAGCGTGGGAGAGGGGATAGCAGAAGTGGTGGGAGCGGTCGTCGCACTGGTTGCCGGGGGTGTGATCGGTGCGGTGCTCGTCGTCTAGGACGTGTCCGCGCGTTGGAATAAAAACGAGCGTGTGTGTGTGGGGGGGTATTGTACGGCCTGTGGGCATGATGGTAGCAGTAGCAGCGTTAGCCGTGCCAATTGCTACGTGGGCTCCTGCGACACTAAATACGCATGACCCTCGACGCCCGAAACTGAAACAGAGCCCCGTGCACGACCATGCGTCTGCTCTTGCTCCCGCCGTATCACGCACACTGGCAGTACCGTGTGCCGTGCGCCGGAGCGGGACAGGCGGGGCATCGCACCCAGGGCCCAGGTAACGGCTGCCGGCATGCGCGGCGCAGGCTATGGAGGCCAGCTTCCAGCTGAGCACCGAATCCGACTTTCTGCTGCAGCCTGGCTGCCGTGCCGCTCGAGTGCGTTGTGACTGGGCACGGGCACGGGCGCAGCAGCGGCGGGACTGCATATGTCCGTGTCCGTCGCAGATGTAAGCACGTAGGGCGGGGGCCGTTCTCGTTTCGAGAGAGGAGTCAGACGGACGCACCGTGCGCCGATCGCTGTCAACTGGACGAGAATGCAACAGAGAGCTGCGGTGTCTGATATGCATATACGAACATACAAACGTAGACGCACGAGATCGTGAATTCGAAAGACATTGAGAGGTGCGTTCAGAGATCGTGCCTGCCAGCCGTGTATCCGCTTCCGAGATCCGTCTGAAAACACGGTGGACAGCACGCTAGCACTAGCACTAGCGAGTTACAGCCGGAGTTGGATGACAGCACTGTACTTACAGTATCGTGGTCTGCTGAGACAGACACAGTAGAGGCGAGCAACGCGACAAGCTGTGAGACGGCACATATCGTAACATAATTGCTCCCTATGTCCCTGTCGGAACGTTCGAAACCGTTCAAAAGATGTGCACATGGAAGTCCAGAATGTCCTGTCCACGGGGAGGTTCGTTCCCTGAACAGGGCACCGGAACGCGGGACGTCACGTATCGACTCCTTAGTGACACACCGTCACGCCGGCTACACTGGAGATTAAGCGCTCGAGCGGTCCCGCCGCCGCTGTCTCCTGAGTGTCGGGCGGCGGCACCACTGACTCCGCTGGGTTAACGGCCTAGTGTTCCACTTCTGGGTTACTGCTAGACATAGACCATGATGGCTAGGCGGGCACTGAGTGTGATGGCATCCACCCAGGCTACTACAATATTAATATTGATCTAAGTTTCAATTACATAAACATTAATATTCCTATATCTCCCAGCCTATGGCCGCCAGCAGCTGCAGCGTCCGCGCTCTAGCTAGCAGCGCCGGAGGCGTCCACGATAGGATGTCCGGGTGATGGTCAGGGGCCGCTGTGGCCCGCCTGACGGTCAAAGCGACTCTGTGGCCCTCCCCCTATAGTCACACTTGTCACATCACCAGGCACGGTTCCGGGAACATGTTCACGGAACATGTTCCGTGAACAAATCTCCCAGCGGACAGGCAGGCTCCTGCCCACCCTTTCTTCCGGTCGATGGGGGCCTTCATCCGAGGGCGTAGCTCTATCCTGTTGGACCTCTTCAGCCACTTCAGCCACTTCCGCCACATTTTTCGATCCTCGCCACTTTCAAACTCCCCACTCTTATTTGCCCCCAACTCCCTACAGCGGCTGGCAGAAAACACAAGTAAACAACGGGGTGCGGAGGCGCGTCGCCTCGATTTGGAAGGAGGTAGCCCCAGGATTTCTGGTGGCGGCTTGTGGACGCAGGTGCTCGAGACGGAATGGGATGGTAAACAGACGGGTTATAGCCCTGTTGAGTATGTACAAAATTCCTGATGCAGGTTCAAATTATACCTATACTCCAATAGTAGGAAAAACCAATGATGGAGACTCCTGGATGCCTCCAGACTGGTAGAGACACCCGAGTTGCAGTCAAGAAAGTGTGGAAGAAGGCTAAATCAATGTATTGGTGCTTTACCAGTAAACATTCTATATCTGAGAAGCCACAAAAAAAGTTCCAAGAGACATGGCAAGGTCTAAGTGTCTTCCAGCTCAGTTCTTAACCCATGCTACTGAGGAAAATAGCATTTATCGGCAATATTTCCTTCCTGATCGAGGATGTTTGCAGCCCGGTCGCCGTTGTTTACTCATGTTTTCTGCCAGCCGCCGTAGGGAGTTGGAGGGGGATAAGAGTGGGGAGTTTGAATTGGTCACGTGTATGTCACATGATGTTCACGCGTACACTATTCTAAGATACAGCATAGAGTACCGCCCTCGGATGGGCCCCCCAACTCCTGAAGTGCGGATGGGCAGGAGTTGGAGGGGGATAAGAGTGGGGAGTTTGAATTGGTCACGTGTATGTCACATGATGTTCACGCGTACACTATTCTAAGATACAGCATAGAGTACCGCCCTCGGATGGGCCCCCCAACTCCTGAAGTGCGGATGGGCAGGAGCCTGGCGGACAGGACGTTCTCTGGAAGTCAGAGCCAGGCTTCGGCAACGGTGCACTCGATCACGTGATCGCCGTACGCGTCGTTGGCAACTGCTACCGCAAGCTTGAAGGGTCTCTCGTTCGCTCTCATAGACCATTGACCGTTACTGAATGTTGCATATCCATCGTGGCCTCATTCGTCCCTGCCCTGGTGTCTGAGGCCGAGGCCTTGTCCTGTGTGCAAGTGGCGCACATTGCATTGGGCACTCAAACGGCACCGCTCGCTTCGTTCACGCAAACTGGCAACTCATATATCGGTATCGAGCACTGCAGCCGAGTGTGCTACAGTCATACGCAGGGTCATATTAATATGCGAGGGAAGGCACGGTGCGAACACCGAAGTCAGCGCGGATAGCGAGTACTCTGCGGGTTGGGTACACATGGCGGTACTGCTACGGTGACGGCGCTGACTAGGCCAGCACCCCACGGGCCCCTTCGACCACCTACACGCATCCTACAACACCAGCCCCACGCCGATCACACCACCACCCACCAACGCGACGAGCACGCCCACCACTTCCGCCACGCCCACACCCAGTACGCCCCGTCTGGCGGCGCTCTTGGTCGAGGTCGAGGTGACGGAGGCGCCGGCGGACGAGGCAGACTCGACGGCGGAGGACACGCTCGCGGAGACGGAGGATCTGACGGAGGAGCCTGCGGAGGAGAGGGAGGCGGAGAGGGAGGAGAGGGCGGAGGAGGCGGAGGAGCGGGCGGAGGAGGCAGAGGAGGAGAGCGAGCCAGAGGCGCTGGAGGTGGCGGAGGCGGCGGAGGAGGAGGCGGAGACTGTGGGGGGTCAGAGGTGAGTACTTCTTCGGTGGTGAGTAGAGCGAGATATGAGACACACCTGCTGCGCACTCGGCTGCCTGGAGGGCGGCGGCGGTCTGCACGTCGGCGGAGGTGCAGTTGCTCTGGAGGCAGGAGAGTGCGGCGCCCTGGGCGGCGGAGGACGAGCAGATGCACTGGAAGTTCGTGCTGCGTGGGTGTGCGCGGGTGTTAGTAGCAGGGGGAGAGAGACGAGGTACGTACTAGGAGCCGCAGCCGTTGCTGGAGGCAGCACTCTGGATGCAGGAGATGATGCAGGGGTCGATGCTAGAGGTGCTGATGGGAGCGGAGGCGGAGCTGCTCTGAGCGGCGGCGGTGCCTGCCAGGGCCAGTGTAAGGAGGACGGTGAGTGCGTACATCGCTGATTGTTGCGAGGGTTAGGGGGAGACGAGAGGACCGGGGGTTTGGTTTTATGGTGGGGCGTGCTGTGGGGATATAGAGTTCATGGCTCCTCCGCAGGCCTGGTTCGAGAGAGGGGGTGGAGGGTCATGCGGGGCTAGAAAGGGAAGGTCGATTACCAGATCGGGTGATGGATGGAGGTCAATGACCCCACTTGGCGGTGCGCGTGGCCTGTCGCGTGTCCTGTCGCGTGTCTTCGTCTGCCTACGGTACCTGTCATTGGGTTCCCGCACCACCATCCTCCATCCGACATCCTCTATCTTCATCACCATGTCCATAAACCCCCCCACCACACCCACGTCTCAGGTGGACCAAGCATGCGCATGCGAGCATATCTGCCATATATTCGCAGCTAGCGAGCACCGGGCCTGCACATGTGCACTGTCGAGCGTGCGTTTGGGCCGGCACGAGATTGTGGAGGCGTCAATGAAGTGGGTGGACGCGTACGGTGAATCCGTTCAGCGACGTCACAGCTCGCACGTCGATCACGACCGTGCGCGTGATTTCCGACGCATTACCGTCTATTCTGGACTCGCAGATCCCTGCTCACTGGGTCCCGCTAGTCTCCATTTATTCATCTCCCAGCCCCACTCCATCGCAACATTAACGCTCCCCTCCACCTCCGGTCTTCACTTCCACTAACCGCCCGCCCTCTCTACCCCCCTCAACCGTGACTGCCTGCATCTCTCGCCGGTCATACTTATGATGGCACCGTCGGCCCTTTTGATAGGTTGGCCCTGCTGCACTGCTCCAAGCCCGCTAGCACCAGCAGTCGAATTTGAACACTTGTGCTCATGCACTCGTGGTTCGTTCGGTTTTTCATTTAGAGGTTCGTGTTCCTCTTGGCATTTGCATGGGCGCTTCGACCATGCGCGTGACGCAAGCTTGTCTCGTGCGAGGTCGACTCGTCGAGGCATGGAGGAGCGCGATCGCGTGACCGCATCGTCATGTGTGCGATTCTGGGACATGTATGCATGCAATTGCAACAGCAGGCAGCAGTCCCTCCCCCCTTCCGTCATCTTGAGCGGTGTTCTCTTAGACCCCATCAAGTCGCCCTTCTTGTCTCCCGTCGGACGCGATGACGCGTAGCTCGTGATTTTGTCATTGTACCGAATGTGCGCGCAGTGTCTAATGACAGGAAACGTCGACGTGAGGCGCACGTTCGTCTTTGTTTTGAGTGCGTAGCTGGCGCGCTGCCGTCGTGGTGCGTGATAGGCTCATTTGGCCAGGGTGATGCCCCTGGCGAGGAGTTCACGTCTGTGGGGCAGCGCCCCGGCACACTGGACCGCCAGGTGCATTAACATCATCTTGGCGTCGATGTCATGTGGACATATGCCGCAGATGGCAGTCGAACGCAGTTCGAAATGGGAAACACAGGTCAATGCCGCCATGACATGGAACCATCGCCAGCGGAACGGCGACCAGTGTGCGTCGAGTGTAGATGATTCGGTCCAACTTTCCGCATAGTTATGGTGTCGCGCGGCGATGCAAACGCGACGTCTTATTCCCTGGACGGTTAGGGTTTGACGGTGCGTCGGCGGTAAGTCGCTTCTAACATACGTACTCCGCAGGGACCTGAGCATCATCGCTCGACTGCACCTGAGTGGTGCCAGTGTGTATTTGCACTAGACACAGGAGAGGGATGCAGCAGTCGCTTGGGGCCATATAGCAGGCAATCCGATGCCGGCCTGAGCAAGACACTCCTGCTCATTTCATATTGTGGCGATTGAACCATGCTCCTGCAATCCTATGCCCATATAGTCCCAGTCTGGGTTCTCTCCGCTGCTGTTCTCTCTCCTCGGGTCTTGGGCGGCGCTAGGGCGCAGTCCACCATCGCCCTTCCTACCGGTGGGCCCAGTGTCGGCGAGGCGTGCATTCTCGCATGTACCGAGCAGTCTGCTCTGAAGAACGGCTGCGGCAGCTCGTACGGCGGTCTGTCCCCTCGAGCGACTGATCCTCCACTAACATGATCAGCAGCGAGAACCTATCGTGCGTGTGCGCATCGACCGCGTATTGGCTCGGCGCTCTCGGGTGCATGTACCGTGTCTGTACCGTGCGTCGATCACGATTCATTACCTTCGTCTACGTGTCCACTTCCCCTCACGGATGTGCTGACCGTCGCCTCGCACCACGGTCACACTGACTCACACATGATACCAACTCGACCAGTCTTTCGCCGGTCGCCTCCCGCTTCTCCCGCGTCGCGTCCTCCGAAGCTCTCAGCGAATCGCCGGCGTCACTCCACAGTCGAATGGGCCTCGTATCGTGGGGGAATCGTCGCCGCATTCGCGCTCGTTATGGGTGCTCTTGTGGGAGCGCTGCTCGTTCTCTGAGGTCCTATAGCTTTCCAGTCTAGACCGGCAAAGAAATCGTTGCGTAAGTGTACTGTAAGTGCTCTCACATCGTTCCGGTTAATGATGGTTTTTTGGATGTTGTTGTCATGCTCTATTTATCCTGTTATGATATAGATCCTCCTTCAGCTGAAGACCGAGGTACGTTATATTCCTTACGTCCACGGGCCCCATGTGCTTGCATACAAGCCGTTGTGCACACACGTCGGTATCCTACTGGCACTGTGAGTGAGCTAGATGTCTTTTCAGCGTAGTGTCATGTGCTAATCAGGACACCAGAGAACACCAATGAGTTAGTAGAACAATCCGGCTATCACAAGGCATTCCTTTACAATCTCGAATGATCCTCGTTTCGTATGACTTTTCCAAGATCGTGGAGACTTGTCCCGAATGGCCTGATGGAAGTATGAAAAGAACGCCATGGCAACGACTTGCTATGCGACAGCGGAGGCGTACATCAGGAGAGCGTGGACCGCATCCTCAATGTGGGAAACAGTGCGCCAAGGTGAACGGAAGTGCCACGCGAAGCTTACGACAATTAAGTCGCCGGGCTCGGGGCTGCCTCTAGCACAGTGTGGAGGGTGGTTGTGGTCTGTTTAGAGGTCGCGAGGGAAGTGTGATATCCAGCTAGTACTGTGACGGCTCTTTATCCCTTCCCAGGACAGCGGGAATGTGTAACTTTGGGACAGTTTCTGTCAGGAAATGGGATTTACTGGTGGACGTAATAGCGTTTGCGCTCGGTGAGATTTCGGGAAGAGTCATGATCATGATTGTCATTTGTAAGGTCGTAGAATCGTCGGTGTCTTGTCCATCATTTAAATTATGCGACGAGCTCGAAACCGAGAACTTTAGGCTAGCCTGCAGAGGTGAGGTGCTGTCTCGGCATGTCTGTGGTCGTAGCGATGATTAGAGCCTGAGCCCCTCGTGGTCTCCCACGCAGCTGACAGAGGTCGCACCCTCCTTGGGCGTCCCACCGCCCAATGCACAGGTTGAAGTTGAACCGGACTGCTCAGGCGGCTCATGTGGTGAGGTGCGACACTGGTGCGACCTCTGTCGGCTGGTACGAGACCACTCCATTCTTCATTCCGTCCTCCATTCCGCGAGGGCCCTCGCCTTCGGTGCACTCCTCATATACTGTACTTACATATATGCGTCTATGCCGAGAATCTGCGAAAGACACGCGTACTGATCGAGATCTTTTACGTCATTGTAGCAGTGCTCGGGTAATTATAATCTGCTGCGATCATGAAGATCCGCTTCGCTTCATCTGGTAGCAAGACAACGGCCCACAAATCAATCCCTGCATCGTTTGGCTTATAATGCGAGACGTGCATGCGACGAAATCACAATTCGTGGTTCAGCTCCGTCCAGGATGCTGCTCACCGCTCGCACACTCGTTTCATTGACGCTCATTTTATCTGCAGTAGCCGCTCCTCCCACATTCTCTCGCCATGTCGTGCATGAATCCCGGGGCAATGTTCCGCGTGGGTGGACTCCCGTCCGACGGGCCGAGCCGAGCATGATCCTCCCTTTGCGTGTCGGTCTCGCGCAAGCCAATCTCGAGAACATCGAGGCGTACATCATGGAGGTGTCGCACCCCGAATCGCCCAACTACGGCAAGCACTGGACCGCAGCGAAGGTCGCAGAGACCTTCCGTCCCACAAACGAGTCTGTCGACACCGTCCACACGTGGCTCGTCGACAGCGGTATCGAGCCCGACCGTGTGAGGCTGAGCCCGAGCGCCGGGTGGGTGAAGGCAGACGTGACGGTTGAGGAGGCAGAGCGGCTGCTGGGCACGGAGTACTATGTGTACCAGTTTGGGGAGAAAGAGGGAGAGGGGCACGTCGCATGCCTTGAAAAGTACCATCTGCCCGAGCATGTCGCGAGGCATGTAGAGATTGTGACGCCTACGCTGCACTTTGACGTGAAGCCGAAGTCGGGCAAGCCTCAGCTGGAGAGAGTCGAAAGGAGAAGCGGCCAGCCTGGCTTTAGCCTGAGCTCTCCCAAAACCACTGGTGTTATTGAGGTATGTAAACAATTCGGTTACCATGTTTGTGAACATACCAAGATTGACCTCGTATCCTCAGAATCTGTACAGCGAGCTTGCGGACTGCGATAATCAGATTGTTCCGGATTGTCTTCGTGCGCTCTATAACTTCGACTACACCCCTGTCGCGACTAAGAATAATTCTATTGCTATTGGTAGGAAATATTTCATCTTGTCTTGCGAGTGCTCGATCTCACAGTGCCCTCTCCAGTCGAGTATACACCGCAAGCATATGTGCCGAGCGATCTTGATATGTTCTTTGCCAATTTCTCCCCCAGCCAAATCGGTACCAGGCCTGTCTTAGATAGCATAGATGGCGGTGAGTGTCTCTCGAGTAATTTGACAGCGGTCTCATCGAGCTCGTCTCTGTAGGCACCGTTCAGACCCAGCTTGTAGGCATGGATTACAATGGCGAGTCGAACTTGGATTTACAGTACGCAATGGCACTGGTAGGTCCGACACAGCCTGTCACTCTTTACCAAAATGGGGATATGATTGAAAGTGTGTGAGCAATTGCATTTGTGACCTCGGAGCTGACGGACCTGCCACTCATTTAGGCGCTTCCTTTAACAACTTCCTCGACGCTCTTGATGGCTCATACTGCACATTTGACGGCGGAGACGACCCCGAATTTGATCAAAAATACCCCGATCCGTCTGCTGGCGGCTATAAAGGTATGGATCTTGCTCCCATCTTGTCCTCGATTGATCCATTGAAGGACCTTTGACCCTCCGTTCATGATTTAGGCCCGGAAGACTGTGGAACATATACCCCAGCCTATGTTATGTCTACCTCGTATAATTATTACGAACCTGATATGACGCCGGCGTACCAGGAGAGACAATGTACCGAGTATGCCAAGGTCTGTTCATAAGTTATGCTGACTCGACACGTCACTGACACTACCATTTTCAGCTCGGCCTCATGGGTGTGACAATTCTGTTCGCTTCTGGGGACGAGGGTGTTGCGGGAAGTCAGGGTATATGTCAAACGGCCGATGGGCAGGAAGAATACGGCGGCACGGTGTTCAATCCTGGCTGGCCCTCAACGTGCCCTTACGTCACCAGCGTTGGCGCTACGCAAGTCAATCCCGGGGCGTCGGTATGTGCCATTAGCGTCACGAGTCTCAGGTGGTCCGGAAGCTCACGCGTTGATGACCTTCGTCAGGTGTATGAACCAGAAAGCGCTTGCGAGCAGACGATCTACTCCGGCGGCGGCTTCTCAAATAGATTCGCGATGCCCGAGTATCAGAAGGCTGCTGTCGAGCATTATCTGACCACTTACCCGCCGCCGTATTCGTCTGCCGTGTACAATGCGTCTGGCACTTCGCGTGCGTTTCCTGATATGGCTGCCAACGGGTGTGTCGTCATTATCAAATACACTTGTGATGAAAGATACTGAAAACCCGATCAGTGCAAATTATGTAGTAGCTATCAACGGCGAGTACCATCGTGTGTATGGCACATCATGTGCTTCGCCTGTCTCCGCCGCCATGTTCTCTGCTATCAACGACGCGCGTTTGGCTGTCGGAAAGGGCCCGATAGGCTTTATTAATCCTTCTGTACGTATATATTGTCTGTCGCTGCATGTGCTCTCGCCTCATTCCACATTTGTTGTTGCAATTATAGATCTACTCGCCTCTCTTCAAGGACGCATTCAATGATATCACCAACGGAACGAATCCGGGATGCGGCACTGCTGGATTTACGGCCGAGCCTGGTTGGGACCCGGTGACGGGAGTCGGGACACCCAACTTTGCGAAATTGCTTGATCTTTGGCTGGGACTACCCTGATCTAGTCGGGTGAGGCAAACCTTTGAGTAATTTGTGATGAAGCAGCAACCCATACCAGTAAGTCTGATACTCACAAGATACCCGTTCATATCGCCGACCTGCGCGTTGGGCGTACCGCCGGTCATGTACTGTGCACCTGCCGTGCTTCTTTGATTATACTGTCGTTCCTATACCTTAGCCCTGCCCCTCGTTAGTCATCATCGTATATCGCACTTGTTGCTCGAGCTCGACATACTGAGGGATCAATATTATGTCCGTACGCTACAGTCATCGCGCTCTCGCTCCAATTTCTCGCTCCAATTATTTGGTCGGTGGATGGGAGACTTGAAATCTTTGTCATCTGCGACTATGCCGGGTTGGAGATAACTAATAGCATTTTCAGGTGGCACTGAGAACGGTAAATATGCGTGATGGATTTTTACAATGTCGGTATCCGGATACTAGTTGTGAGCAATTGCAAGCAGGACGTACGAAGCAACCTGACCAGACGCTAGTGCTTGATGAGAAGGACTCGCCGATTGTTCCAGCTTACGCGGGCACTAGTCTACTTTCTGACGCGGGGGTCTTAACGGTAGGGTCCTAAGTTAAGGCGGAGTTCCTACCCAAAGGGGAGATGTTGGTCGGAATTTGATCGGAGTTCGTTATTCGATCAGAGGCTGCGATCGAGCTCCAGTAGGACGTACAGTACCGTTCAGTCTGTCTTCTTTAGCATCGCCCGCCACAACTTCCGGATGTACTTCCTCTGTCTGCAATGCCTCAAAATACACTGCCTCCTGGAGAGGTCAAATGGCGAGCTCAACGAGACGCTATCATGGACGCCCGGCTACAAGACATCCATCGAGGCTACGGCACTCTCGGCGCGTTCATGAAAGCTCTCTTCACAGTACCGCAGACACAGGTCGAGAAGGGAAACGGGCAGCGCCATGCACAAATGGTTTCTGCGTTCCACCGGGAAGCGAGCGAACGAAGTTTTGCCAGAGAGCGCACGCTCACCCGACACGCTCAGACGCGTCTCAGAAGCGTTGAACGCGAAATTATGGTTTGTTTGTACAAAATCGTGACATGCCGTACGGCAGATGGATGGCGATGGGACCCTACCGATAAGACCCCCCCAATAGAAAGCAGACGTCAGATACGGATATCCTGAGCCTGCGAAGGTTTGAAGGAAGTATCTACTCTGCTCACAGGAGACTAGCGGGCACGTGATCGACGCGTATGTGATTGTGGCCACTTGCAACGGCGTGTCACATTCTCAACTCAACACTCCATCCACGATTGACGCCACATAAACAGTGCGCGTATCAATTCTCAACACACGCCTTTGACAACGAGGAATAGAGCTACATTTTAGTGTCGTGACTCAGATTTCAGCCGCTGCAGGTGGGTTATCAGGTCATTGTTCTACGTACTTCACGCTGATGTTCAATGGGACGGCTACCGCCTTCTGACTCTGATAGGTCTAAGGAGTCTAAGGAGGACCCTAGCTACACACGCTACGCTTATTTGTATTGAAGCACGCTCTGCGAGATGTCAATGAGACTCGGGAACCAGTCATCATTGGTGCGCTAATTGTACGCTTCTCATCCTGACAAAATTTGAAATCCCTTCTTGATCTCAGTCGGAGTCTGACGTGTCCTATCTTCCTGAATATGCTGAATATGATTGCAAGGCTTTTATTCAAGAGTTCAGGTTTGGAGAATCTATCCCTGAGCTCCCGGTCGAATTTTTCCTCCAAAATCTACTTCCTGATTTGCGTCAAGGACTTGATGTTGATGAGATAATCGAGAAACTCAAAATCAGTCACCCACCTGAGATTCGTAATGGCCGCTGGAGTGAGTTTGTCGACGATCCGCAGTCTTGCAGACATCGCGAAGCTATTGCCTTCAAGCCTTTGGAAAGATTGGGTGGCGCCATCGCTACCGAGAGCAGTGTAGATGGTGTTCAACCGCTTCTTGTATTTCAAAACAATCCGAATGGGACTCCCGTTTCAGAGATGCAAGACGCGACAAGCCGCCCTGACGGATACTTCCTTTTACGAGACCGCCTCCACGGTAAGGACAGTTGGGCTGACATCGCGCTTTGTGCAGGATATAAGAAGTTGAAAACGGATGTGAACAGAGATGATGTAAGCCCTTTCTCGCTGCAGCGAGCGTAGTGGGCTGCCCTACTTACATATCACACAGGATGTAAGGAAGGTAATTTGGAGTATGCATCACTGTCTACGTGAAGATCCTCGTCGGCGCTTTACCTTCGGGATGACGATAGAGAACACAGATATGAGAATTTGGTTCTGCAGCCGTGCAGAGCTACTCGTCAGTCAAGCGTTCAACTTCATAACAGTAAGATCTTCAGCAGCCGTAGCCTAATACTGTTCTGACATGATCATTAGGACCACCGTACGCTTGTTCGTTTTTTTCTGGCTATTATGTATGCACAGCCGCACGAAGTGGGATGGGATCCTACCATGAAACTTGTCCTGAATGACAAGGGCGAGGCACAATATGATGCCAATGGCCTACCCCGATTCGACATACTCGTGCAGCCGAAGCAAGGCAGTCCAATTGAGTATCGCACAATACGGCTGCTTTCGGACATCGGCGCAAACCCCATACGAGGAAGAGGAACTCGGGTCTGGGAGGCCAAGCGCCTAGAAGACGGCAATGAATGTGGAAACTCAGTCGCACTCAAAGATCTGTGGATCGATGATGATCGCAAGAGAGAAGGTGATGTCCTTGATGATTTACACCAAGTGTCCACAGACGCGGAAGACCGGGATATATTGGATTCGTTCCTCCTGACAGTTGTATGTCATGGAGACGTTCATATCGACATAAGCCTAGGTCATACTCTAGATCATACTCGCAACCTGATGACGCGTGGAGCTATCCCTTCAGGCAAGCGCGGATTCCAACTTCAAAACAAACCTGTCCTCTTCGTAAAGAGAAACACCGTCAAGGTGTTCCAAACTGGTGTAGGTGACTATCGCACTCCAGAAGAGCACATTGAGGCAACACCCGAAGATTCTCCCGGTCATCATCCGAAGGTTCATTATAGGATTGTTTTCGAGGAGGTCTGTTATCCGATATACACGTTGATCTCGTTGTCAGCAATTTTCGACGTGCTCGTACAGATGATGTTCGGTAAGAGAAATGACATTTTGTTGTGAGTTCAATCTTCACCTTTGTCTTCGTTCAGTATTGCGAGTTATGCATGAGCATGGCTGGGTCCATCGGGACATTAGTACTGGCAACATCCTCGTGTGCCACATAGATGGTAAATTGTGTGCTAAACTATCCGATCTGGAATACACGAAGAAGATTGACGAACCGGGGACAAAAGTTCATGAAATTCGTACTGTATGTGATTTTATTTTGGGTTACAATTCTTCTCCTGAAACCAACCTGTCATTAGGGCACTTTAGATTTCATGGCGATCGAAGTGGATTCAGTGGCATACTCATTTAGGCCTGATAGACATGATGAGCGCCCTGTTGTGGAAGATTCCTTATCCAGGAGTCTCTATAGCAGATATAGGAAACAAGGAAACACTCGACCTCAGGCGCCGCAAAAAATCCTTGAACCGGTCACGGACCCTGCTGCAGGTTTCCGATACAATCCCATTCATGACCTTGAATCTATTTGGTGGGTCGCAATGTATTTCGTGGTGAACAAGGCTGTTGTCGCCGTCGGGGATACTCCAGTACGTCGGGACGATAAAAAACAACGTACGTTTGCCAAGGCTTTGTTCTACACTCAATCTGGGAGGGGAAATCTCATGTACGAAAGTGACTTCATGATAAGCAACATCTGCCATCTTCACGACTCTGTCAAACCCGTCGCTTCTGACCTTGAACGACTGCGGCAGTTGCTCGTCGATCGTTACCGGGAAGTTGAAAGAGATCTTGTCGTCAATAATATGACGGCTGCGAGCGGTCTCCATACCACGTTCATCGTCATCTTTGACGCCATCGCAGCAACGCTGCAGGATAATGATATCAAGATCGACACTTTCCGAGACAAGACAGCCCAGGGTGAAGCGTCTGATGCGTTGAACGCATCCGAGCCAATGGGCCAGAATACAGGCAAGCGGAGGATGGAGGACGCAGAGGACGACCGGGCAGACGAGGCAGACGAAACCTCCGAAAATTCTTCCATATCAGCACGGCCTGCGGCGAGGAAAAAGTCCAAGCAGTCACATCTAGCGGTCTGAGTAAGAGTATTCAGTATTTGGTCCCTTATTGTGACGCCGAGGAGACGAAGTCATTTCGGACATCAGAGACTGACAAAATTATGGTGGCGAACAACTCTAGGATTACATGAACGAAGAGCGGAAGGTCCGCATATCTACGCACTGTAAGACGTCGATCAGATTTCGTTACGGTATACCACCATGACTGTGGCATGTATTCATTGGATCTGCACTCCATATCTATGTGGTTTTCCTGTTGCTTCTTTATGTTAACAATGTTTCCAGCTCAGTTTATGTGTCCGAGAATTGATCTTCGGATTCAGCCGTAGGCTGGGAAAAATTAATTTGATTATAATAGCAGTCAAGGAGTTCCCATTCGATTCGACAACGCGACAAGAAAAACAGACATAAGGAGATATCCGAACCATAGTAAGATGATCGTGGTGTTTATGCAGCAGTTGATCTCGCTCGCAGAACGTTTCATCTAAGTAGTACCATTACATCCTTATCAATTAAAATTTGCGCTTCCGTTCAAGGATGGGTTCTCCCTATTGAATATTTCAGCCTTTACAACATGCACTAATGGAGGAGCTCACTCACTTTCGCTGACAGTCCTTCTTGGAGTGGCGCCTGAGTGAATCACCCCTCGAAAATATGCGATGACAACGAGGGCATTGCTGTCTGGTACTGCCCACATGAACGCAAGCGATGTGTTTGGCATAACCATGAACGAACATTGCCTTGCCACACAGATGTCCGTCTGTCGACCATTGGCATATTCCTGTGGTCCTTTGGCCCAAAGGATTGACTGCATTGTCGTAATGATACTCCCTCAGGTGTCGAGCAATACCGGCAGGACTGCAATCGACCAACCCGTGGCTGCATGGTGAACCCCAATGACAGTTCATTAGGACAGCATTTTCCACAGTAGTTTGGTCCATAGACGAGGTGGGAATGATCAGCTGGTGATTCGTGCCATTTGGCAAAGTGGGATGGATGCTGGACCGTTCATCATTGATACTAGTCGAAGAATACTGGAAGGATTCGGTATTCGGGGTGTGTGGATATGTCGCCGCACTTTCAACCCTGCTATCAAAGCCAAAAGACCCTATCAGATCAATGTATTATTCGTGAGAACAATACACTCACACATTGCTAGAGGCTGCGAGTTTCTGGAAACGATGGGCGTAGGTGTTGACCAACACACTTTCAGACCCACTCAGTGATGTGACTTCCCTTGAACGTAAACATGAATAAGTTTCAAAATTATTTCTTAACCATACTGACTGTGGAACCGGCGGCCACGAGAAGGGATCCGACCAGTGGGACCAAGGAAGAAAGCCGGAAACGGCCGTGGAGACAGCGGAGTTTTGGCTCAGGACTTCCTCATCTACGTACGGCCGAGCGACATTATAGTAGTAACCGTTTGTCGGCATGATTATGCTAGCGTGAAGCAGTAGGGGATTCCGAAGGGCGGAATGAACTGGGGCAGAAAAAGCGCATCTGGAGTGCCTTTAAGAGACGAAGAGGTGAGTGGTGCTGAGACGTAATAAAGATGAGTTTTTCGAATCACGGACCCTGATGAACATGCAGTTCGATTACTGAGCGCGCAGGAGGAGACTAAAGGTGTCATTGTCTGCACGGCGCGAAGCGCCCTACATATGGTCCACTGCTGTGATTCTGTTTCCTCAGCCTCTGAGTCTGGCAGAACTCAAATGCACATATGTTCTGTCAGAGTAAGATTTCCTCGTTGTGTGTATGTGGCTCACAAGCGCGGAGTTTGGCGCCAAGTTCCATGGCTCATCCAGTTAATCTCGATGACAAGGAGATCCTGTGATAAACCGTCTTGATGATGTAGTTGCGATGTAATACCGCAAATGTCCTGCTCTGATAGTTATGGTGTAGCAAATTTCTCGAAGCATTAAAATTACCATCGTCACGTCGAAGGGCTCACAAGATGAGGCCCCCTCAGTGCGCGATCTACAAAGGCTCTGTTTGGAACTGCATCATCATGAATGCCAGTCTTGTGGTACACCGCCGTCTGGGGTCGAGATAAAGTGCTGTCTGACATAGACCGGGTAGAATGTGAACATCGACCCTTAGACCTAGCGCCTCCGAGGAGCGATCGGAAAGTCGAAGCTTGACAGGGAATTTCCGCGCTGCGATAAGAGTCAGCAGCAGTGTTGTGGATATGGGAATTTTAGCATACTACTACTCGTTTGCGATGGAAAGCTCTAGCCATACAAGGAAGTCTAGTTGGTGAGGTGACATTTACCCGAGCGCTGCATGACTTCGGTAGGAGGCGCCTCTTGTGAGTAAATGACCACAACACAGCATGCACTAATTATAAATGTCTAAGTAAGATCAGCTCAATGCAAAATTATGACCAACAGAAAATGGACACACACGAGAGCGAGATTCGGCCCATGACTTCCCCGTTCCGCTGCATACCACCGTTAGCCTGGACACGAGTGTGAACATAAAATTAGACGCTGACATAATGATGAGCATCAACGGCTTTCGTTCAACGGGAAAGGGCACAACCAAATTGACGCAGAGCTGTGTGTAGTCTGTCGTTATGTTTAAGTCGCAGGATCCCTAAAACAGGCCGGATTCGTTCACTATGTGAACACAAATAATATAGTCGAATTAACCAAGCACGGAGTACCTACCACGGAGGGATACTCCGTAAGTTATGAGGATCACAGCGACAATGCTACGCTGAAGTAGGCGCAGTCATTACTGCCGTCATGAAAAAAGAAACAGTCATACCTACTTTCTATGTTGCGGCACGCGCCAGGACACACAGGTGACGATAATTATAGGACACCCGAGAAGCTGCCGAGGGCTGGCGGACTGCGGTTCGCAGCGAGTCGAGTTCAAGAACGTGAACCGCCCTGCGAGAGTCAAAGATGCCGTCCAGTCAAAGGTTTAAGAGTTTCCTGGGTAATGAGTAGTCATCCATATGTTCAGAGAGAAGAGATGTTTGTGTCTGTCGCCGATAAGGTCGACCAGTAGGCCATTATGACACTTGATCGCCTTTGAGCTATTAGAGGTTGGGTTATTTGTCTTCCCGGGCGCTTTTTGTCGTCCCTGACGGTTTTTGTCGTCCCTGGCGTTTTTGTCGAGGCGGGTGGATTAGTCGGATTCGATTGGCGCGAGTAGATAGTTGCGCGTCACGGCGGCGGGCGCTAGTCACGGCCACCCAGTCCCCACCATGCACTGAAACTTGGGCAAACTTGGGCATATACTCCGTCACTGACACGCCATGACTTGCCCGCCGTGACGCGCGACTATCTATCGATGGCCGTGAATGGATCCGACCAATCGACCGTAGACTCAGCCTTTGTCATTGCAACCCGGCCGAATCGGCACATTCCGAGGTGATCAACTAGAAGTCTAGAACAAAGGAATCAATGACTGGAACAACTTAAGACGTACGGGAGCAGTGAGATAACATTGCTGTCTCTGAGATGGCGTGTCTTGGTGCTGACCACTCCGATAATCTGAGTACGGAAATTTCCTTGCGCTCTCACTCTACATCCGAACGCTGAATCTTGCAGCGCCTCAGCTAGATGACCTTGGGCCATTGTGCGGTGAGGTTAGCGCCGGATACCCCAGAAGCAGCGGCGCGATTAATTCATCGCTAAGGTGGACCGCTGTCCCAGCTAATGAGGCACGAGCAAATGGCCTCCGATTCCTGAACCACAGGATAATCCAGCGTCACTCTCTTGCTGCTTATGACATCGACCATGAAACAAGATAGTGTGGCTAAGAGTGGTAGAACTCCGGTCTGCTGTCAACTCGCGCCTAGGGACAGATCATATAGAAGCGGATGTCATTGTGTTAAAATATCCTCGCTGCGAGATAATGGTATCAATCAGATCTAAAGTATCTCGGACGTAGCGTCAAAAGCATGCTCATCTGCGTGACTGCGTCCTGGCATCTCGCAGATTGCCTCGCAGTTAGCGCCCTGCATCCAGCGCTCTATTCGCTGTGGTGAATTGCCGTATACACTTGGTGATCGCTGTAGAATTCCACACACGAGTTAGACGACGAGGCGGAAATGGCAGGAATGCCTGTACCTCGGTGAGAGACATTGAATTGAGCCTGGAAAGTTCCTAACGCTCAGTAGGCACGCAAAGATCCGATTCGAAGGCTAATGTTGGTGAAACGCAAGTCTTCGTGGCCTACTGAGAGGCCGCAACGTAGGGTATTGAGGGCCGAGGACCCAAGCGGCTATGCGGGACTTTCCAGTATTTCATCAGCTTCCTGAAGCACGGACCCCTCGATAAAACGGCATGTGTTCCCTGAAGATATTCGAACGCCGCGCGCCGAGTCTGTGTCATGAATCTCGCAGAACTGACGCTAAACACGCTTCTTCAGATTTAACGCCACGGTGAATTTCGACGCGTTCCGGTGTCCTAGGATAGGGAGTAGCCGAGTCCTACGAGGTGAGGGTCTCGGCCGATGCAAGGTGGGCCGACGAAGTAATCTCTACGATGTAAAGTACCACCTGTCAACATGCCGTCACTGTCTCACAGCAGGAAGCCATGGAAGTGAAGGAAACTTCTCAGAGATGAGGGCCTACATGAGATGTGTGAATTATGACAACGAGCCAAGGAAATTATTGTGTACTGAGCAACATGACCTTAGTCGGGTATAGTGCTCACAGCTAGGCTGGTGAAAGGAAGTCGCGTCTGAAAGCACCACCAGGGATGACCTAGCAACTCACAGGTTTCTGTCCAGTACCAGACAACGAAGTTGGACGAAATTATAGCTCACAAACGTCTAGCTCAGCTTCAAGTTGCAAGGCATTGTTTCTCGTGCCACGGTGCAATGAAGGGCGGTAGGGAGCATTGAGCAACCACTGACGGTGGCCCAGTGCCACCAACTTTATGAGAGACGGCTCCGAGGTGAGTTTGGGGGTACGATAGACCATCCTTTCAGTGAGCGGGATGACCTGGTAAAACTGAAGCGCCGTATGCAGGAAATTCCAAATGACCCTGCCAGGATGAACCGTCATTGGGGAAAGCCCGCTCGAGCGGGGAAAAAGTGAAAGCGAGCTGCGCTTCGGGAGGAGCTTTAGGCTAGCAATACCACACGCCATAGACAGAACAAACCAGGACAGCGTCAATAGCATGTCAGGATGTCATAGGCGTATTAGGAGCAGAATGACATGACCATACGCGAACACTGCGTACAGCATTCCTCGCATTAGCATTCGCCGGCCAGACACATCACCAGATAGCAAATTAAAGCGTAAACCGTATATTCCATTAGCTTCATGCAACATAACAGCCATAAGTGAGACATCCTACTAGAGCATGCACGAATCACGGACTCGGAAAAGGAGGAAGTTGAAGGAAACAGGTTCAGTTGGCTTTGAGAGTTGGCGTTTGCTGGCGTCCACTTCAAGGGCGCTTATAATGTATGCCATTTCGGGCAAATTTTGTCGTCTTGTATTCGACCGTTCGATGGATCTCTGCTGTGCTCCGCCAACACCGACGCGCTCTTTCAATTTTGCACAGGTGAGCTTGATACCATCTGGACGGTGTTGACTGCAAGACGTTGTACGCGTCCGTATCCCGTTACTGTTGGAGAAGTATTTGCGTTCCGATGTCAAGTGAGTGCTGGTTCAAGTTCGTGACCAACGGTACACTGTCACATCGACGACTGCAATTCAGAGATCTGTCATCTCAGCGTAAAGTCTATGTCATCAATATCTTTAACGCTGCAGGTCGAAATTTGTGAGTTTTATACTATAATTTTTATGAACAGTACACGCTGAGCCATCGAATATTCACGTTCGTTGAGCCATACATTACTCGGTTTCTCCCCTGCATGGATTGTTTTCATGCGGTGTATGACATCGTCTTGCCGTCGTCTATGCAGATGGTGAGTTGTCCTGGGATTTACCCATGCATCATGCTCGTTGAAAATGTGTCTCTTAAGCAGCACAAGAGGTCGCCGATAGCGTCTGAACCAGAGCGCCGTCAGTGTAGCAGCGGACTCGTATCTCATGTCCGCGAATTCATCTCCGATGATTGTGCCCATATTCCAAACAGCGCGCAGGTTAAACTCCGGTCGACGATCTACATCCCTACATATGGGTCCTTGTGTGTGCTTTTGACCTTCGCGGACCTATCAAGATTCGTGCTGGCCTGGTACATTTTGTTCACATCGCTGGATCGATGCTAATTATTGCATTTGACTGGCCAATGGGACGCATCCGATCATAGCGCCCTCGAACTTCACTCAATCGGGGTCCTCGACGCGTGTCATAACTATAGACGTCTTCCGTTGCATATATTATGACAATGCATATTGTATGGACAAGCTGTAAATTAAATACGCATGGATCGTCTACATAGATGAGTCCTTGTGTGATACAATTCAGCTCACATCGAATAGGATGAACAAAAGTACGCGGCTCTGGTCCTACTAGACGAGAATAATTTGCATTGATCTAAATATACAAATCGACGATTTACTGCAGCGAACACTGCAGAGCTCAATTTGTGGATCGTAAGTCAGTTTGAGAGGCATCGGCAGTTGCCGGCTTCCTCCATCAAATGTCTTACTCTGACGAGTCCGACCTAACAGTGAACTAGTGACAACTCTACCCTATGCTTACATTCTATCTGGCACGATTCTTGCTCAAATTCGACATAGTACATGTATTGTCTTTCCAGCAATCGCACCACGTCAGAGACTGCGGTTGATATCTCGGATCCCGGTCGAACCGGGCTTCTCACTCTGATAGGCATATGTGCGTACGCATACTAATTGTCGGAAGTTTCCTGCGTCGATTGCAATCTCGAAATATTGCGATAACATTGAGTGACATTGTGACTCATTTTGAGCACAAATTTCCATTACAATTGCCTTATAAAGTCATCACGGTCATTACAATGGCATTGCAATGGCATTGCAACGGCGTCACAGTGATTGTGATGAATTGCAATCGAGCCGAAAACGTTTAGACGTTGAGTGCCATTACAAACCATTGCAAACCGGTCTGGAAATCTCCGACATAGATGTCAGTGGTGAAGTACATCGATGTTCCGATATGACTGTGCCCCCTCCATTCCTCCTATAAGGTGCAGTGCAGGTCGGACCTTACGTAGATCTGCTTTCGTCGGGCGCGCATCCATATCTGGCAAGCCTTCTGTTCAATGGTTGCTTGGATATTCACTGATAATTGTTTTTCGTTGTCACGCATCGGCAGTATACCATGTCGCGTTACCCTTCTTGAATTACAGTCGACCATTGTTTATCAATGACAATGACCGTCGCAAGGTTTCGGTATTGGATAGCACCTCTTGTTTAAGCGTCGTTGGTAACAACTACGCCCAATGAGCTTCGTGCCGAACCCCTCAGTGAGTTTTCCGCGGACTTGAGATCTCATATAATAAAGCCTGCGACCTGTAAGGTTCAGCTTCATTGTAATCGCGAAGGCATTTTCGGTTCTTCATCGCAAATTCGGCTTGCCCATTTCTTCAAGTTTGACTATCAATATTCGCAGAACCGTGCCGGATCCCTACACGGCCTACGAGATTCGAGATCTCGAAGATGAAATTTCGATTCTACGACAAATATCGTATAGGCGCAACTCCAGGGGCGGTGTCCGCTATCTGAAATGCGCGCCCTTGCCTTAAGCCGCCACAGTTCCTACTCCTGGTAGTCTCATCTATGATCTCCCTCCTACCACGCCGCCGCGACACGTCCTCCTTCGCCGGCATGCAGTGCTCTCGACTAGTTCCAGTCGCCGCCTATAGCTTCCGTTTGACTGTCTCTCCACCTCTCTTGCCTCTTCGAGGTCAGATTGCGCAGTTTGTTTGACCACTCCAACTTCTTATGGTCCACCTGTGCTTGCTCAGACTGATCTCCCGGGAATGGCTCAGCCTCATCATGTATTTGTGGACTATGCGATAGGCAAGTCAGTGAGTCTTTCCTGTCCTTTGTGTACCTACGGATTTCAGCTCTCCAGTATAAATTGTGGATCGCTGTCCTAGCGAGTCCCATACTCACAAGCACCTCTATCCTGTTCTTTGCCACCCCTTCCAACGCCGTCACCTTTCAGCAACGTTCGCGTACCAACCGCCGACGATGTGCACAGAATTGCAGTGAGTTCATCGTATCCTGCTGAGCTTGGAGTTGATCGCATACCTTACCCAGCCGTCGCGCGTTGTACAACTTTTGCAAGCATATTGGGGTCTATGTAATTAATGATATGATCTTACAGGTCGTAGCTGACTGTCTGACAGAATCGATCCCGTTTCGCTTGTCCTCAAGGGGGCTGCCCATTCCCAAGCTTGAAGTACGACGGTAAGCGGAGCTATATCATGACAATGCGACCTTCCTGACGAGCGTGCAGATCTACCATATGCTCTGGATGATTTCTGCGAGGACTGTACGAAGCGGTTGGGGAAGAAGACCTATCATAGCGGCTTTGGTGCAGCGCCACATGGGTCCTCTTCTACGACTGGTCACTCAGGACATACAACGTATGGTCAACGACGCTCTACAACATATTCTTCTGCAACGCCACATCGCTTCCCTTTAACAAATGACTACGCTTTGACAGGAAACAACTCATTGACAGGGGACTATCTATCTCGCGCCTCTGTTCGTCCTCAAAAGGGATATTCGTCTAACATATCAACCAACTTTTCTTCCGCTGGATCAAGGAGCTATCCTGTTTCAGCCCCCAACTACTACACCTCCACACTGATTCCTCAATCTTCGACCATGAATTCCTTGTCTTCCAGCAGGAGTCGTTTGGCCCACTCATCTCATGCTTCCTCCTCTGTAAACCATTCACAGAATACGTCAAGTATGTGGTCTACCAGGAGTCAACGTCCAGCCCCTACAACCCAATATACCCATTTCTTCCCTTCTGCCATGTAACAAAAGTCGTAGGACTGGCTCACTCTAATTAGCTCACTGTCAGCGCGCGAGCATTCCTCCTTCCTCTATTTTACAGTCCTGTCTATCGTATACCCATGTAACAACTAGTGTCACAATTACAGAAAGCGAGATACTCCATGTGCTGGCTCTTAATCATCGACTAAGCAATCCCACCGACGGCGTGTCGGCAGGATGTCAGTGAGAGGGTACCGGTTTCGTATGCATAACTTCATGGTACACTGAATTGGGGGTCTGCTCTCACAGCCACCCCGCACCTAGAACATCCGTACTAGACTCGAGACTCGAGACTACCAGTACTAGTACCCAGTACGCGTATGTTCCAGAGTCTCTTGTCAAACGCGTTGCCCGTTCAGCGTCTTCACGTGCACGCAAACACCTATCATGTGATCGAGCTCTAGGAGACGTTCAATTGTAATTTGTCACAATTAGAAGACCTTGATTAGACTAGTCTAATTGTACTTTGTCGTAACGACCCCAGTCCAATTGTTACATCTTTCTCCTATATATATGAGATCCCAACGCGAGTATATCTTGTTTTCTTACATTGCTCACTCGGGCTCGCGATACTAGTAGAAGTGAGTTCGATATATACGGGATGTTCTTCCAAGTTCTGAACTCATGATCGTCGATCAACAGCTCGTCATTCAAGCTCAAGTATCACCGCGGCTGTCATCGGATCTGGAAAGGTATGTATGTATAGCAATTCAAATCCGTCTCCTCCGATTCATTTGTCGCTTGCCACATGCGGATCGTGGTCTTCTGCTCATTCCTTAGTGAAACAACTTCAATATGCACCGCTGCCTAGAGGTTGCAGAAATAATGGCCACAATAATCGACTACGTCGAAGTTCTTCCTCATATTGCACAGTTGGATGGAGGTTATACTCCTTTCACAGAGGGTAACCATCACCTGCTCCAGTTGGCAGTGACTTGCCGAACGTTCAGTGAACCTGCTTTGAACGCTTTGTGGCGAACGCAAAAGTCACTTCTTCCACTTATCGAAACTCTACCAGAGGATGCTTGGGACACTACGATCACCCATGAAGACAACGATAAATTTGTGCACAGAGTAGTACGTACACCATAACCGAATCTTAATAGCAATATTGAACTGGCGATCTATGGCTGCAGTCAATTACTAGACCTCTGGATTATCCAGACTGGCATAGGTTTGACACATACGCTCCTCGTATCAGACGGCTGGGGTTCTTGTCAGTCGAGCCTATCGAACGGCAGTTTGATCATCTTCGATCGCATTGCGCGGGACCGTCGCCTCCATTCCACTATGTCCATCCAGACGTATACGAAGAACTTGCCTTTCATCGCCAGTTTCGCGTACTACTCCCGAATCTCCGCGAGTTGCGATGGTCTATTGTTGAGATTGACACAATGCAATATACTCCTATCTTCTTTAGCCCGGCGTTAACATCTTTTCAACTCGGACTCCACAGGAACAACCCTGCCCCAATCGATCCTGCTCATCATGATCTGGTTTATTCGACCCTCGCGTCTCTTCTGGAGCACGCTCCGCGCTTACGCGAATTGGAGATGAACTCCGTGGACTTACCTTTCATCATCGATCTGGTGCAAGAGATAGCGTATGCCATACCCCACCTTCAAACGTTCCTGATTCAGCACCAGGCGTGGACACACGAATTCATCAGCTACCTTTCCACGATGCCCAACTTGCGCAAGGTGGGATTACGTGCCGATATTGAGACGGACTTCGAGTTCCTCTCGAGCCCTTCGCATTATGCACCATTCATGTCCTTGCAGGTCTTGCAGCTCGATGTCGAGGACGTGGCCTCTGCAACGAATCTGATCAAGCTCCTGAGAAGATGTCACTTGAGCCAGATAAGTGTACACATTGGGAAGACACCCACGAGTGCAGCCACGCGCGACTTTCTTGTCGCACTCAGGGAGCACTGTTCTCATTCGACTTTACACGTCGTCAGGATCTACCCCAATTTCGAAGAAAACTCAATACCCGATGGTGAAGAATACATCGTGAATATAGGAACCTTGGAACCTCTACTCTCCTTCTCTGAACTCCATGTATTCTCATTCTGCTTGTCCATGGCGGTTGACATGGACAATTCAGGTTTGACGAGGATGGCCTCTTCCTGGCCATCACTAATCACCTTCTGGCTAGCGAATGTACGCGGCTTCAAACGGCGGTCCGGAATTACCTTTGCAGGCCTGCTCAGCCTCTCTCTTGCCTGTCCCGATCTCAACCTCTTGGAACTCGCAATAGATTCATCCGAAATCGATATAGATATCGAGCATGTATCGACACTCTCCCGGAATCGCTGCGTCACTTCTATAGATGTGCTAGACTCGTGGATAGGCGAGCCAGAGACACTAGCCAGAGGTTTATTTGCTGTTTTTCCAGCCCTCAGACGCATTTGGGGGAAATCCACTACAGACTACGTACGCGAGTCCACAAGTATGGACAGGTTTACCTTTTTTGCGCAGGTGCAGGTGAGATTAGACGAAATACGGGAGGCCAACATACGACAGCTGCGGGAATTTAATGCTAAAAATCAACTCTTGAGAAGTGTTTTGCATGCCCGTACGTCCCTTCTATTCACTGCAAACATCATCCTCATTGCATTATAGAGGAATTCAACCCGTGGTAGGCATTGGACTGCTCGCCGAGATGTGCTGTCCCAGTTTCATCTGTCTGGGTTTTACGAGGCCCGCCTCAGATTGAACATGATGGTTAACCCGAGTTGGAGATACCGATATTTTTGTCTCTATTCGTTGTTCGCGAGGGCAACACCCTACTAGTATGTGGACATTATATATGGGGTTTGCTACGTAATATTGTCATATCACTCGAAGGCCTAGGTAAACCTTAAGTCCGTGCTTGGACCCTCTATGTGTTCCCTTCAGAATAGTAACCCACGCCTGAGTCGAACCTGCCTCGATTTCATCGCTGATTTAAGACTTAATTTTCTCATCATTGGTTTCAATTGTCAGTCCCATGTGGCATCCTCGAAACGTGCGTTTGACAATGATATATATTCGCAGGTTTATATAGGTATCTGGGACAATATCAATCTCTGACTGTTCGGCACCATCAGGCTGGCAAACTCACGTTTTCTGCGTCAGGCTCGGAGCATAAGCGTTCAAGCAAGTCCTCGCATTCACTCATCGGGATCTGCTCCATGACACACCTTCCCGTTTCACCAAGCCGCCACCAGGTATTCATCGAGTTCTTCCTATTGGAGTAAATCGGGCGACTAGAGTCATCCTTTTGGTGAGTCTCAAACGATATATATTTCGGAGAAGCGGTGAATGATTTGGCAAGGACGGATGAAAGTATTTGTCAGACAGCACAGAAGAGGTCGAAGAGATCCGACTCAGCCTATGTTGTTCTCATACCACAACTCCATCCAGTCGCGCTTTCTCACAGATATGAGCTGCAGGTGGTACACGGGCCTCCATACCTCCTAGTCGTAGCTAGCACCGTCGACAAAGTTCAAGGATAGCCAGCAGGGTGCGTCGCCGTCGGCCGATGCGAGCTCCATTCAACCAGGAAGTCGTCAACATACTCCATGAACAGTGTTTGAATGTTGGCGATGCACGTACAAATAGAGCCATGGTTTCACGACCTCGGATACCTGTAAATCATGGAGTGCTGAGTATTGCTGAAAATCATTAATATCGGAGATAGTCGGGGAGAGTCCGTGATTCAGCACATTTCCGAGGAGCAGTGCTTGTTCTTCGTCATCGCTGGAAAACTTAGAGTTGAACCTCAGACTCAGGTCCTGCACTGGCAGAAGAAGCAAAATTCAAGTTCCGTACGTCGGCAAGCATACAACCGTAAAGTAATATAGCTATCTCAACATCTCAAACCGTGTTTCTCATCAACACCGCTAAGAGAACTCTACGGAATTCCAGTGCGTACGATTTCGGTGACGTGAGCGCAAGAAGATGAGCATCTTCTGGTGAGAGCAACGACAAGAAAATTTGAGAGACGACGTCACGCTCGTGGATAAGCGAAAGAAGGTGCAGCGATTGTACTAACCCTGGATTACTATCGAATAATTTGCACTATTCACAGAGTTTTGATTACTAGTACTTACTCATATTCGAGAATGGACGACACATCAGGATATGCATCCGATCTGCAAAGCTGTACGTGGTAGACGCGGCCGGTCAAATGGTCAAACTTGAATGATCATCTTACTCTCATGGATTTGTACCGTAACGCTGGTAATCTCTGCGGACATGGTAACAGTGAAGGCACATTTTCAAGCATAAAATAAAATACATAGAAAGCTTGCCGGAGACACTGTTACCGTTAACACAACGGAATAATTAGTAGAAAGATATATATAATGAGTACATGTCCCAGCCATTGGCATACCGTCACAAAACATGCTTCTGAACCGACATCCTGATGTCTCAGATACACCTTCGTTCATGTCATCTTAGAGATATTCGTCGTCAAGATTTTGTCAATCCGTGGTGTCCAAAATGCTCGACGTCGCGGTAGGCGAGTAAAAACTAAAAAGTTCCACCTGGACCGGCACCATCTGCAGGATATGACTGCTTGGACTTTTTCCTCGCCGCGGGCCGTGCTGATATGAAGGAATGTTCAGAGTAGATTCCGTCTGCCTGATTAGCCAGGTCGTCCTCTGCGTCCTCCATTCTCCGTTTGCCTGTACTCTGGCCTATCGGCTCGGATGCGTTCACTGCACCGGTCACTCCGCCATGGGCTGTCTTGTCTGTGGCGCGGAAGGTGTCGACTTTGATATCATTGTCCCGCAGTTCACCTGCAATGTCTTCGAGCACGGCGCTGAAAATGGCATGGAGACCACTTGCAGCCGTCATAGTATTGACAACTTCATCTCTTTCGATCTCCCGGTAACGATGGACGAGCCGCTTTCGTAGTCGTTGGAGGTGAGAAGCGATCGGTTTGACCGAGTCGTGAAGAAGACAGATATTTTTTGCAAAATAATCAGCTTCCTGCATGATCTTCCCTCTGCCGGCCTTGGTGTAGAACAAAGTCTGTGCAAATTGGCGCTGTTCTTGATCCTCCCATTTAACTGGAGTATCACCAACAGCGACAACATCCTTGTTCACCACGAAATACATCGCGACCCACCAAATAGATTCAAGGTCATGAAGGGGATTGTATCGGAAACTTGCGGCAGGGTCTGTGACCGGTTCGGGAATTTTGGGCTGCGCCTGGGGTCGAGCGGGTCCCTGTGCCAGATATCTGCTCAAGCGGCTTCCGAGTGGGATTAATGGATCTACACGAGGGCTCTCATCATCGCTATCAGACCTAAAGGAGTATGAGACTGAATCCGCTTCGATCGCCATGAAATCTAGAGTTCCCTAGTGACATATCGGTTTCAGAAGGGGACTAAACCATGTGTCAAAATTACATACAGTGCGAACTTCGTGGACTTTTGTCCCCTGCTCGTCGATCTTCTTCGTGTATTCCAGGTCGGATAGTTTCGCAAGCAATTTGCCCTCTATTTGGCGCACAAGGATGTTGCCAGTACTGATGTCCCGATGAACCCAACCATGTTCATGCATAACTTGCAATACTGAATGAAGACGAAATTAAGAATTGATTTGACAACAAAGTGTCATGCCTCACCGTACAGCATCTGCACAAGCGCGTTGAATACTTGTGACAACGAGGTCAACGCGTAAATTGGCTGGCAGACCTCCTCAAAAATGATCCTATAATGGACTTTAGGATGATGGGTCGGAGAATTTGCCGGTGTCGTCTGGACGTGCTCTTCGGGAGTGCGATGGTCACCTATACCAGTTTGGGACGGCTTACCACTAATTGTTTTGGTGAAGGCGATCAACCCAATCCGAGCGGCTGCCTTATGCTGCAGTTTGAAGCTTTTTTCGCCCGACGGTTTGGCTCCGCGCGTCATAAGCTCACGAGTATGATCTATGTTCACGTTAAAAGTAACATCCCCATGACATACGACTGTCAAGAGGAACAAATCCAGTATACCTCGCTCATCCGCGTCCGTGGGTACTTTGTGTAGCTCATCGAGGACATCGCCTTCTCTCTTGCGATCATCATCGATCCACATGTCCTTGAGTGCGACGGAGTTTCCACATTCATTACCGTCTTCTAGGCGCTTGGCCTCCCAGACCCGGGTACCTCTTCCTCGTATGGGGTTTGCGCCGATGTCCGAAAGCAGCCGTATTGTGCGATACACAATTGGGCTGCCTTGCTTCGGCTGCACGAGTATATCGAATCGGGGTAGGCCGTTGGCATCATATTGTGCCTCGCCCTTGTCATTCAGGACAAGTTTCATGGTAGGATCCCATCCCACTTCGTGCGGCTGTGCATACATAATAGCCAGAAAAAAACGAACAAGTGTACGGTGGTCCTAATGATCATGTCAGAACAATATCAGGCTACGCGCTGCTGAAGATCTTACTGTTATGAAATTGAACGCTTGACTGACGAGTAGCTCTGCACGGCTGCAGAACCAAATTCTCGTATTTGTGTTCTCTATCGTCATCCCGAAGGTAAAGCGCCGACGAGGATCTTCACGTAGACAGTGATGCATACTCCAAATTACCTTCCTTACATCCTGTGTGATATGTAAGTAGGGCAACCCAATACGCTCGCTGCAGCACGAAAGGGCTTACATCGTCTCTGTCAGAAACAGTATTCGCCTTCTTGTATTCTGTACAAAGAGCAATGTCTGCCCAACGGTCCTTGCCTTTGGGCCTCCCGCGCAGCACGAAGTATCCGTCAGGGCGGCTTGTCGAGTTTCGCATGCTTGACTCGGGAGGCTTGTTTGGATTGTTTTGAAAGACAAGAAGCGGTTGAACACCATTCACCATGCTTTCGGCAGAGATGATACCGGCTAATGTTTCCAATGGCTTGAAGACAACATCTTCATGAACCCTGCAAGACTGCGGATCGTCGTCAAACCTACTCCAGCGGCCATTACAGATCTCAGGTGGGGAGCGTCGTTTGAGTTTCTTGATGACCTCTTCGACATCAAGTCCTTGACTTAGACCAGGAAGTATCTTTTCCAGGAAGAATTCAACCGGCAACTCAGGGATGGACTCTCCAAATTCTTCAATAAGAACTTTGCGGGCTGTCTCGACAGATGAGAAAAGATAAGAAGCTTTAGCTGTAGCCTTGGGTCGAGGAGGCGTTTCAAGAGTTGTCAGGCCTTTTTTGACAGTGTGAGAGCTAGAAGCTTGTAGCGTACCCATGATGACTGGTATGCGGAACTGGTTGATGTCTCGCGCATCTTATTTAAAGGCAGGGAAATGCGGCCTGCGTGGCTGATGGTTTGTGGCCTTCTTGGCGTTGCGTGGCTGGTGGCCTCCTTTGTTTTGCGTGGCTGGTGGCCCTCCTTAGATCTATCGGAGCCAGAAGGCGGTGGCCGCACCATTAAACATCAACTTGCAGCACGTAGAACAATGGACAGATCACCCACCCGCAGCAATTGAAACGACGATGAAATGAGGCTCTAGTCCTTTTTGGTCAGAGGCTCTGTATCTAGAATTAATGCGCGGGCCGCTTATGTGGTGTCAACCGTGGATGGAGTGTAGAGACTATGACACCGCGATCGCCGTTGCAAGCGGCCACAGTCACGTACGCGTCGATCACGTGCCCGTGTAAGTTGAGTATTGGCTGGGACAGGCGACTTTCTCAGGTTGCTTCATGTCTCCCGTAGGCAGACCTAAAATAGTGCCCTTTGAGAGTGAGGGAGGGACGGTCGCTATAAAGGTTGCTTCGTACGTACCCCTTGCAATCGCTCACAGCCAGTATTCAGTTACTGATCTTGTAGAACCTTGTCACGCATAGGTACTGCAATTTGTAACATAGTGAACGCAATGCCATCTAGTTGATGTTTATTTCTAACCTGATATAGTCGCAGATGACAGAAAACCCAGTTCGAAAGATTAGCGTGAGGGCGCGAGCCTGAGCGCGCCCAGCGGCTATAGGACTCGTTCCATCAGCACGATGCCAGTGAGGGTGGTTTCAGTGTGACGACAAGCTATATAACAAGGGACAGGGCGAAGATATAGGAACGGAATCATAATCAGATGAGTACGGCGGGTGTACAATAAATGAACGGCGGTACGCCCGACCCAAGGCAGGTCAGAAATATGCACGGGTACCTTGAGAGTATTAGATATGGGCCCAATTACTCGCTGGCACGGGTTGCTCCAACACAAATCACTCAAATTTGGCCTCACCTGACTAGATCAAGGTAATCCCATCCGAAGTGTAAGCGACCTCATAAAGTTGGATGTCCCGAATCCGTCACCAGGTCCCAACGAGGCTCAGCCCAAAATCCGGAAGTGCCACATCCAGGATTCATTCCGTTCAAGTGGACAACTGTACGAGTGACTACCTACCAGCAAAATGAAGAACGCGAAAACCCTAAGCATTGACGTTGAATCGTCCCGTGCTCGTCCACATCGAGGGACCGCTAAATCTGATTCTGTAAAATAATGTCATAAAAACCTGATCCAAATATCAACGTTTACGCTCTGATTGACGAGTTCTAAAGCTAGATCACATTGTTCGTTGACATCTGACAGCGCACAAGTTCGCAAGACCAGAGATAACGAGATGAGCAGCAGCTACCTTCCTAAATACGGAGTTTCATGAGCTCCTTTTTCGCTTGCATGAGTCGACCTCTCTTGTTCCTCAGGTCCTCCCGATACTTAGCTACGATAGCATCCTCCTTGAGATAGCTCGAGCATATCTGAAAACCGTCCGGACCGCTGACGCCAAGCTCCTGTCGGAGGGCAGTCTCTAGACCCTGCTTGCGGTTAAGACCCAAGATGAGCTCGTCATCGATCGCGATGACAATGTTGTCCACGAAACGCTTGTAAGCCACTGCACAACACGTCAGCGCATGAAATCCGGGAAAGTAGTCAGTCATACCTTGGAAGTACGCTCGTGCGCTGGCCATTATGTTGATAGCAGCTTCGCGAGGGTCAGACGGCAGGACTTTGGCGAGATCTGCGGGCACGAGGCCATTTATCCCAATCTCGTTGAAACCTGCGAGCAGCCTAGATACATTGTCATGCAGTGCTTCGTCAATGGGACCGCCGGAACTGTATGTCTTCAGCCTCTCTTGCAGCGAGATATCGTGGAACTGGGGACGGTGCCGTTTATAGTAAGAAAGGAATTTGTCGCGATAGTCACGATAATAATGATCGTTCAGAGTGCGCGGACGTTTTTCGACTGCGAGCAACCGGTTTAGGTACTCTTTGCAGGACTCAGCACACCGAGCGATATGATCGGTGACGATGGCGCTGTCGTAGAATATGATCAATTCACGAGACTGAAAGCATTCTGAAATACGTACATGACGTGTTGCTGGAGAAGGGGATATTGAGAGAACTCTGACCCGATGAAATCCTTGATTTTGGTGCTGAGGACCGCCTCCACTTCGTCAAATACCTGGCGGGTTGGAGATTGCCATTCGTCGACAGCTTGACGAATATATTCATGCGTAATAAGAAAGGGGTAGTGATCAGGCAACTCTCTTGTGATCGCTCTGCAGGTGTGTATTTATAAGCTCAGCATGAACAGAAAGGGATATGGAATCAAGCATACTGCTGAGCGCGTTCCGCGACTTCGTCAATATATATGGCTTTCTCATCATTCGGCACGTGCTGAGGCTTTTCTTCGTTCGACAGGAACTCTGGGACTCCAATCTCAGGTCGGACTGCATCCTCGGCTTCTCCCTTCTGTCGATCGTACGGTCTGAAATCAGGAGCGGTGGCACGAATAGCATTTTTGAAGCCCTCTTGGTAAGGGCGAATAGACTGGAGTAGCCCATCGGGTCCTGGCGTTCCTTCCAGATACTGACTCAACTCATTCGAAAACTTGCTGATCATGTTGTAGATCTCGCCAACGGGATCTGTCGACGCTTCTTTCGGTAGCTCAGACAGCTGAAGTTCCGTCGCCTGGAGCGTTTTCTGGATCATTTCCTGAATCTCAGGAAGTCTATTCCAATTATTAGAAAGCGTGCGTGACTCGGGGAGCATATGAAAATGTAGGACATACTTCTTCGCCATGAGACTCGACAGAACCGTGCTGCAGCGTTCCGCGAGACATTCGCTTCCCAGCTGCTTGCGGAACTGGAGACCGAGATCACTCCAGGGCTGGGTCCTCGAAAAAAAGCTTCGCTCTTCCTCCCGTGCCTCTTGGTGGGTCACCCCTTTCGTCAAATCGAGCGTGTTTGGGGATTTCACACTGAACCACCCATTTTCAAGCGCGACTTTCGGGTTCTGGTTGAGTAGCACGGAGAGCCACTCAGGCTCGTCGCCAGGCGATATGCGATCGGGCTTGGTGAGCACACCTGGTGTGGATCATCATCAGCGATGATCACTGTTATACGACAGCGGCTACTGACCAATGGTGCGTTTGCCATGGGGATCGAAGGTACGAGCCAATTCATACCCTCCTTGGTTGTCCAGTTCCGCTGCAGACGCAAGGAGAATAAATGAGGTTAGTCCTTCAAGGCGGACAACAACGGCACTAACTCTCGCAGGAAATGGTAAGCAGAATGATGCAGCTTTCTTTGGATACATATTCGGTGACGAGCCCGCGAATGAGCTCGATCTCCCCTTCCACGCCGGACACAGACGTCGCAATTATGCCTAGGCATAATAGGATGAATATCCAATACAGACTTTGCGCGAGCGAACCGGCATACCTGGTAGATCGACAAACGACAGGTCCGGCACGTCTGGACCACTAATTTCCAGATACACGCAATTGCTCGAAAAAGTTACCTGGGAAACGTCCGGATCCCTATCCGGACCCTCGAGAAAGTCATGAGCAGGGGTACTCCGGTTGAGTATGGCACGTTGCGCCCGTCGGATCCTTTCCGTGACATCGTCTTTGTCGATGATGTCGTCGCCGAAATGCTCGATAGTGACTGGAATACGCTCACCTTGGACGTCAGTCGTGTACATGAGGCTCACGCGACAGTTCCAAGTGTCCGGCGTACTCTTGAGTCGGCAATACGTGGGGCACCTGAACGGGGAAGGTAAGTTACATTTTCAGAATTGGCGATTTGTCCTGGAATACCTCGTGCATGTGCCGTGGGCTCGGGGGAGCGTAATGCCCGAAATCGCCTCGATGAGCGAGGACTTGCCCGCACTCTGAGAGCCGACAACCGCGATCATGGGGATTTCAATATCAACCGTGACACTTGGGGGAAAAGTGTGAGCAGATGCAGATATAGGAGTACATATTACAGGACTCACCCTGTAGCGAACAAAGAGTTCGCTATGCTTATCATCTCCCGCCGACTCGAGGTATAATGGGAGGCAAGCAGTCGACCGCTGCCATCGTCGCCCGGGGGTACAGTTGCATCTGTGTTCAACATTATCACCTTGGAGAAATACGATGGGGAGTGGTGAGTGGTGAGGTGGAGACCTGAGTGCCGTCAAGACCAGACTTTATGCAAATTGAACATATCAAACGGTGTGAAGCAATTAGGAGAATCAGAGAGCAATGCGGAATACGAATACTATCCTGGAGATTGCAACGGACGGCGACGAACCCAAGATCGAAGCGTACTGCGAGTGCATATGGCACACAGCCGCATGGGGGCGGCGATTTCTTGTGCAGATCGCCCATCACACGCGATGAGAGCCACTAATGGATAATCGAGGACCTCACGGACTATGCAGCCCTGGGCTCGGAACAACTTAGCAATCACCACAATCACTCCGAGGAAGAAGATCAATCGAAACGTGAAACTCTACCGAAGCGTCGGGAAAATACTACACCTCATGTCCGGTTGGCGGCATCTTCCTGAGCACGATCTGCAGAGCACGCAGTACGATGTTTAAATCGTATAGCGTCTGCCATAACAGGAAAGCAATCAGACTAGTAATGGTCAGCCAGCATCTTCGAGTGTTGCAGGAGCGTTAGATTGGGGCGTGGTGTTACAGTCCTTGGAAGCAGATACAAAGCATTAGACGACGTCTTAAGAAGCAATAAAGAGAACATGGGTCACGACAGCAATGAATACATAGTAAAGCATGAAGAAAAGCAGACCCAAACATGCGTCAGACCTGGCTCCCGCCATCAACCGAATGCAGGTCTGCGTCGCAGTACGCAGGTGGGGGATTATCAACAACTTCCGCGTCACTCTCAACAAAGCCGCGCGTGGTGAGGTCTCCCGGGCGGAGCTTGAGCTTCTCCTTGGATGCGCAGCTGAGCGTCGACCGCGCGGAGAGCGACAGGCGCGAGGCGGGGGGTGCGAGGTCGAATGTGGACCAGTTATCGGGCGTCATCTCGGAGAACTCCCACCCGCCATCCGACCGCCGGTGTGCGACGCGCATGTTCGCCCCTGGCTCGTGCACTGTCCGGGAGGCAAAAAGTGAGAAGGGTGATCAGTCAGCAGGCTGCTGCACGGGTCAGCGACAGGACGGAACGCACTGAAACGGGGGGTGTCGCCGCCGGGTGTCCCAAAGGGCGTGACATGACAAGCGGGGTGGCTAGGGTCAAGCAGGGTGTTGCGGCGGACGGAGTGGCGCGGTTGGGTGGCGACGACGCGGAGGTGACGGCGGCGAAGGAACCAGAAAAGGAAAAGGCCGATGGCTAGGAGCACGACCACGGCGATGCTGACGCCTACCGCAATGCCGGTGACATTGGAGCTCGATGAGGAGCTGGAAGCGGGTGACGATGTACTGGTCGGGGCTGAAGACATGAAGGATAAGACACTGATCGCTGAAAGGTCTGTGAGGTCGTGCAGGAGCGCAAATACGAAGAGCCTCACCTCAAATAGTAATGACAGAACGCACGGAAAAGAAGGTGGCCAAAAGAAGGTCGTTTCGTAGTGAGAAGGAAGAGCAGGAGAGATGAGTGCGTTCTGCCTTTCAGACCGGCTGGTAAGATAAAGCGCACAGTTGACGTGAGAGCAGTGCGAACCGCAAGCAATAGCAGGTCTTTAGCAGGTCTTTTCAAATGGGTGTCTGGCTTGTCTTATCTGTCATATATGAGCACCGAGAGGGACAAGGTCGGTGGGATACCGTCAGTCGCACTAGCTCAGGTACTATACCTCCGGACAGAACTCAACAATATTCTCACGTGATGGCACGCGTCCTGTCAAAAGAACAAGGCAAGGTTTCCAGTGCGCGTGAAGTTCGGTGATTGAGACTGAATCAAGGGCAGTTTGAGTATACAGCTGCCTGTAGCTGTGCATATGTTCGTCCCAAGCGATTAACAACTGCAAGTCAAGCGTTAAATTTAAACACACTGGACCCTGCTGCCTGAGGAGATCGGAATCTCGATCAAGATATCACGTGCTGTGTGCCAGAATTTTACTAGACGCCCGTTCTGAGTTCTCTCGTCTCTCGGTTTACAAGACTATGCAACAGAATCTGTTCTGTTTCCCGACATATCTCTGATTTCTCGGTCTGTCTCATTTCAGGACTCCTGTATCAGTGTTTGCGTAGATCCTGTCCCAAACAACATACAGAGTTCGTGCAGGTAGAATGAATATGGATTCGCACGAGCAGGAACGCCCCGCAAAGCGTTTTAAGGTGTGTTACAGACTTTGTTGCCAATCCAAGCTACCATTCACCAATAACTATAGCATCAGTCCCATAAGGAGTCCCTTAAAGGGGTGCACTTACCGTCTGCACTCATTCAGAGCAAGTTCGATCTTGACATTGCGGTACGTCTGTCGATCGAAGGGATTTTCCAAAAATATTCACTTCAAGGATACTTAGGACAATGACTCTCACTTCCACGAGGCCCTCACACACTGGAAGGAACTCAATTTGTCACCACAGTTCATCAAGTTTGCAAATGCGGCAGATGGATTGTCGGCCTCCATGCCGTTGCTGCTTTACAATTGGGAGACTCTCATCGACCTATGGCTGGGTGCTCTACAAGGAGCAGACGACGAAGCACTGAAGGCGCTCCTCGAGTACGCATGCTGCGCACTCGTTCACTTTTATTGTCTCATCCCCTTGCAGCGTTTTCCAAAAACTAGCGCACGATCTGCGCACGACGCTCGCACCAAAGTATCCGGCAGTGCTCAAACGACTCGTCCAGCTTCTCACCCGTTCGCTATCTGCACCGGCACTTACGGCGCTCCTTGCGACATTCAGCGCGCTATTCAAATATGTCCTGATCCCCGCCGTTGATCCGGAGCTGCTGGAACAAGCGTGGTCCGTCTTCCGCGATGCGCTGCCAAAATGCAGTCCTGAGGTGCAGAAGGCGGCTGCGGAGGTGTGGGGGGCGACCATTCGTAGGCTGAAGACGTCCGCAAGGGAGCAGTGTGTCGCTTTGGTAGCAGCCAGCGCGGAAGGCCCGCTTGCGGATGCTTGCGCTTGGATATTGGTCTCTGCGTGTGTGGTATGTATTGCCTTCATTCAACGAAGGCACCATTTGTTCATTCTTCTCCGCAGTCAACATCGCAAATGCTGCACACCACTACAGTGTCTGTCTTCACGCCACTGTTCAGTTATCACCTCGCGTGTGATTCTCCAGACGCTTCATACACGCTCATACGGCGCCTCATGACGGCTCTCATTCACCACTGCAGGGGCCCCGAGCAGTTCGGTGTCGTCGTCAATGTTCTCATAGAGTACCTGGGAGAGTGTGCCAAGTCGCCCACTGGGGATGCTAATGCAGAGCGCTTGCGCCGGATGATCGAGATTGTCACCGTGGCATGCATAGTGCGTGAAGGGTCTCGCATTCAAAGTACGTGACGCGCCCAATCTTTGCTGAATGCGGGCACGCTAACCTATTCTTCATCTTGCAGATGACCAGATAATAAGGTTGGGCGAGCTCTATCTTACGTTGCCGCTGAGCGACCATCTCCATCCCGCGCTGTTGAAATTCGGCGCCGCCGTGCTCACGAGAGGAGGTATGGGTCTCTGGATTGATGCCGGCCGCAAGATCCTCCTGCACGCGTGGGAGCGACCCACTTTGGGGATCGAGTTGTGCGGAATCCTGTCGGACACGTTGTGGGACGGGTGGCGGATCCTCGGGATGCCGTATATCCGCGACAACACCCTGCAGCTGCTGCAAAGTCACCCGCAGGAAATGCTGAAGCTTCTCGTCGCGTTGCATCGGCAGAAGAGACTAGAGTCGACAGACATCGTGTGGAAACAGCGGCTGCAGACGTGGGTAGATGGTAGGCTTGTCGAATGGCAGCAAACGGAGGAGAATGTAAGATTCCTTGTTGAATGCGGTTGCCGTGAACTGAGTTCTTTTTCGCCCCGTCTAGGTTCTGATTCTGCATGATGTATTGGCCCTATCCTCCCTGCTTCCTGCCCTGTCGCCCTTCATTATTAAGATTATTCACGCGACTCTGGAAATTCCGGATTCGTCTCAGGAGTATGAATGCTCGTTCGCGAACTCGGGATGGGTTCTCGGAGCATGCCTCAAATGTCTATCGATACGGCCTTCTGCAGAATGGGACGCCCAGGTTGATCTCGTATCGTGGACGAACAAGATTGTAGACAAATGGAATTGGTCAAGTGGCGCAATCAACGGACTGGTCTCTCTCATACGTGCTCGGTATGTCATATCATACAGGATACAGATGCTTGGCTGACTGAATACGCAGAGAGCCTCATGAAGAAGATATACTATCCGCCAGTGATCTCTATCCATCTCTACAGACACATCTGCTCTCACACTCTCGCGCCCTTCGGCTGGGTACCCTGCGCTTGCTGACCTCCCCGCTGGTGAAGTCGTCTTCTGGCGCAGTGGAAGTATTAAAGCGATGTCTTCAAGCGGAAGAAATTTCGTTGGATGTGCAGGGATCGCGTGAACGAGTGCTAAGGATAGGGCGGCTACCGCTCGCCGTTAAGGATGACGATGAACTGGGCGCGGAAATCTGTTGCCGGTGGCTTATCGGTGAGAACTTTGGTACATGACTTTGGAGGATGAATTCTTACTTCACTCGTTCAGCACAACTCAAGGTCAATTTGCGACCGCTGTGGTCTTCTGCAGCGGCAGCACTCGCCATGCTATCTGAGCGTTTCGGAGATCTTGTCTGGCGGCTCCTTTTCCAGGAGGTACAAAGCGCATCTCGCCCGGCTGAGTCACTAGCCGTTCCCGAATGGTTGAACGTGGAGCGTGGCAGTGACAGTATATGGGAGGATGAACGATCTTGGAGGGACCCGAGCGCTCATAAGATGCGCGTTGTCTTTTCTCAGTGGCACGAACACAATGGGACGAAAGTGGCCGTTATTCAGGTAGAGTCGTACGCTCAAGTGCTCATATCAGTAGACTGAAACATAGCTCATCTGCAGGATCAAAACACTGATGACCGGTTCGACCCGACATCCTACGAAGCTCAGCTACTATCCACCCTGGGGGAGTGCTCGTCATTAGCAGAGAAACACAGCCGTGATCTTATACCGCATTTCTTGTCTTTCGCTGGTCCGGAATCGTCCTCGAAATTGCCACGCCACAAACTCAGTGTTTGGCTCACGCTGTTCTCCAAATTCGTGAACCCGAAAGCCCTCCGTTCTACGGAGGTCATGCGATCCATGTATATCTCCCTACTATCACACCCCGATCGTAGTTTGCAAAGGCTAGCGCTCTCGTGCCTTCTGACATACAAATCGCCTCACCTGGCACCTCACGAAGACATGCTTCGGTCTCTTCTAGACGACACCAGATGGCGAGACGATCTCACGCAGCTGGACATCAGCGAGATTGAGCAAGCTGATCGGCCTGAACTTGTCGACGTTATCACCCGATTGCTGTTCGGATTGATGTTGGAAAAGCGAGGCCGGTCGCGGGGTGCAGATAGACGCGCTGCCGTGTTGTCTGCTCTGGGAGGTTGTACAGATCAAGAACTTCATTTGTTGGTCAACCTCATGCTGCAGCCGATCACAAATGTACAGGCGGTGCACCGCAAAGACGAGGAGGATTTTGTCATCAGCGATGTCCCAGAAGATGTATCTGAGAAGCAGAGGCTCGGCTTCATGACACTTCTTGGTGACGTTTTGAAACACCTAGGCTCGCGTCTCATAGAATGTTGGCCTGCTCTCCTAGAGGCATTGCTGAATTTGTTAGGCGATGCCCAAGCCCGAATCGATTCCCGAAATCACGATGGTCGGAAGGAAGAGGATGACGAAGGTGACGAAGACCCTGATAGTCTCGAGGAACATGAAGGATCGTCGAGGAACACCAGGGCTCTACGACAGCTCGGATTGAAGCGTTTCGCTGATTTCTTCCGCTGTCCCATCAATTTTGACTTCGGCCCTTACATACCGGAATCGTATCGTGCATTCATTTCCCCACGCCTGTCCAGCTTGGATTCGGAGAACACGCAATCACCATCAGCCCTTCTCGAGCTATTCTACGTGTGGACCTTGCAGAGGGAACACGCAAGATTTCTAGTCGACTATGACGATCGCACGTTGCCCAAGATTTACGCTTGCTTGATTGCAACGAATGTCAAGCCTACAGTGATTTCCAAGGTCTTCGACATTGTTGAATGCATTCTGAACCTTTCGGCCGAGGACCAAGAACTGCGGGAGCTGCTACTCAAACCACATGTGTCTCTACTTCTGACAAACATATCTATTCTTGTCGAGCGCACCAAGGGTATCACAGCATTTTCGGACACTCTTGGACGAAGACAAATTGCTATTTTATCGCAAATTGCGCCTTACTTGACAGACGACAAGCAAGCCTCGACGTTGCTCGAGTTATTTTCTCCTCCCTTACGCAAGCCCGCTAAGATAGTGCGAGAGAAAGTGAAAGCAGATATCGCCATCATTATGTCCAATATATTCCACCTCATCCCGGAATTAGCAGATCCTTCGTCACAGATCTACGCCAGAACGTTCGGCTTATTGGCACCGTTGTTTCAAACTTTGCGCTCGAGGCAAGCCCGCGCATCTCTGATTACTGCCTTTCGATCTTTGGCGGAGCTGGACACATCTATCTCCTATCTTGCAGACCTTTTGGAGTCCCTTAATGCTTATTCCAAGAAGCGATTAGACGAGCCGGACTTCGATCGACGATTCGAGGCATTCACGACTTTGAATGACACCCTTTATACTTCGCTATCCCCTCAGCACTGGTCTCCGATTCTATACAATATGCTCAATTTCATCCAGGACCCTACTGAACTAACGGTAAGGAATAACGCTTCGTCGGCGATGAAGCGCTTTATTCAGGCTGTAGCCACCGCAACGGATCCCCAATACGAAACAATGTTCATGAAGCTGCTATATCCAGGACTCAGGAATGGACTTCGATCTAAGAATGAGATGGTAAGAGCGGAGATCCTAGGCGTCATATCATACGCAATCTCGACTTGCCACCATATCACAATCCTGCAAGAAATGCATATCTTACTCGCCGATGGGGATGAAGAAGCGAACTTCTTCAACAACGTGCATCACATTCAGTTGCACCGCCGTACTAGGGCCGTTCGTCGTCTCGGAGAGCACTGCGATGCCGGGCACCTGCGTAGCACAACTTTGGCCGAATTATTCGTACCTTTGATTGGTAACTTCATTGTCTCGAGTACCTCGGTCGATCATCTCTTAGTAAACGAAGCGATTTCTACGACTGGTCGAATGGCACGACAGTTAAGCTGGGGCGCGTACTTTGCGCTCACTCAGCACTATCTCAAACTGTCCAGGAACAAAGATTTTTCGGAACGGATCTATATTCGTGCGCTCGTTGCGATTCTGGACAACTTCCATTTCCCCATGGATGAGCTCGTGGTAGAGGAGGAAACTATGGACGACCCGGATGAGGCGGCTCGAGACGATCTCGAACGAGAGCAAGAAGAGAATGTCGATCAAGACCTCATTTCCATTGCCGAGACGAAAATGCCTCGTGTCAAACCCCCACGAACAGCGCAGATTGCAGAGGCTGTTAATAGACGCCTACTCCCTAGGCTCTTGCAACACCTCGAGAATCGCGATGAGACGGAGGACACTCTACGGATTCCGATAGCTGTAGGAATCGTGCAAGTTGCGAGACATTTGCCCCCTAGTACTGGCCCTGCGCAGATATCCAAACTATTGACGGTTCTCAGTCAAGTTCTTCGAAGCAAATCTCAAGAGACACGAGACCTCGCCCGAGAGACCTTATGCCGTATAGCAGTCATACTAGGGCCCTCCTACCTCCCTACCATACTACGTGAAATGAGAGCAGCGCTTCTACGAGGACCACATCTACATGTCCTGGCTTTCGTGACGCATGCACTGCTTGTCCATGTCACTACAGGCGATCATGCTTCTCTCTTCAACGTTTTGGATGATTGCGTCTCCAATGTCGCTCATGTTTCCGCAGAGGTCATCTTTGGTGATGCCGGAAAGGACGTTCAATTAGACGAGTTCAAGACCAAAATGCGAGAAGTTCGACTATCTTCAGCAAAAGCTCTGGACTCTTTCAGCATTGTAGCAAAGTTCATCACCCCTACTCTGATCAGTAATCTACTTCTTCCAATACGGAACATCCTGAAAGAAACAGGGACTCTGAAGGTATTGCAGCAAGTGGATGATCTCTTAAAGCGGATTGCAGGAAGTCTCAATGCAAATGAACATTTAGTTCCGAAAGAGCTGCTCATTCTCTGTCATACACTTGTCAGTCAGAATGCTCGATTTCTCAAGGATGCTCCTCAGCGACGCAGGAAAGGAGGCAAAGGGAACAATGATGCCATTGTGCAGACCAAGCGTAAGATGGACACGGACACCGATCATTACGCCAGCAATTCGTTCAGGTATCGTCTCGGCTTACTTCTTGGGAAAATTGCGCTAATAATTCTGCAGATTCGTCAGCTTCGGTTTGGATCTCTTCATAACTGCACATCGTCGTAATCGATTTAACTTCCAAGATTCTGAAATCATTGCTCGTCTGGAGCCCATGGTAGCAACTATTGGAAACACATTGTACTCTGACCGCATGCAGGTTGTCATTCCTGGCATGCGGGCCGCCGCCGCCATTCTCAAATGCCCATTGAAATCTGCCGAAAAATCTGTTCCTGTCTTTGTTCGCCAGATCCTTGACATCATCAAGCACGCTGGCTCGACGGAGTCCGAAGTAGTGCAAACAGCATTCAAGTCGCTCGCCACCATCCTCAGAGACCAGCCAGCCGCACAGGTCAAAGAAAAGGACCTGATCTACCTCCTCGAGCTTCTGTCACCAGATCTAGAGGAACCGACCAGACAGGCATCAGTGTTTACGATGCTGCGAGCCATAGTGTCTCGCAAGTTTGTCGTTCCTGAAATTTACGACCTGATGGACAAGGTAGCGGAGATCTCGGTGACAAATCAATCAACCCAGGTTCAGGAGCTTTGTCGCGGAGTTCTTCTTCAATTCCTGTTGGATTACCCTCAAGGGAAAGGCCGACTGCGCAATCAGATGACCCTGCTAGCAAAGAATCTGTCCTATGTCCATGAAAGCGGGCGCAAGTCGGTGATGGAGCTTCTCAGCGCCATTATCTCCAAGTTCCAGGAGGATCTTGTGAGAGAGTATGCAGACCTGCTGTTTGTGGCTCTAGTCATGGTCATCGCCAATGACGACTCGCCCAAGTGTCGAGAGATGGCATCAGAGCTGATCAAGAATCTCTTTGCGCGCTTGGCCGATCCACAACGCAACGTTATCATGTCCCACGTACACTCTTGGGCGGTGCAGTATTCAAATCCACAGCTAGCCAGAGTGTCGTTACAGATATGCGGTATCATCGTGGACCTTCTGCAGAAGGACGTATCGCCATATATTCCAGCCATGTTAGAAGATCTGAACGGTGCTATCAGATACAGTGCGCAGCTACTCGAATCTGCCCTGGCCGAAGCCGATGACGGCGACTTGACCGGTCAAGATTTGGAATGGCAAATCTCGTATCATGCCTTGACCGTCTTCTCCAAACTCCTACGCATCAGTACCGATCTCGCCACACAATCTGACAAGGTGGATTGGCCAGCTGTGGTCGGGCACCTCGTCTTCCCACACGCTTGGACACGCACGGCGTCGAGTCGGCTTCTCGGGCTGCTGTTTTCTGCAACGCCTGTAGCAGCTCCTATGCCCGATCTTTCCAGAGAGCTCACCTTTCTCCCGACTGGGAATGGAAGACGTAGCGAAGAAGCTGTGCCTGCAGCTTCGCAGTCCAAATCTGGACGCAACGCTCAGCCTCCAGATCGTCAAAAACCTCTTCTATATCGGAAAGTGCTTCTGTGCTATTGAGATGCCTGCACCCGCCGTCGAGTTGGGGGACAACGATACTGAAGCCCAACCTGTTGAAGACGACGAGGACGGAGAGGTCTTTGACGTACCGGACAAGCAGAGACATCCGCTTCCGTGGCTGTTTTCGAAACTGTCGTATCAGGCGAGGCACGCGCAGACCGCACGGAGGAATAAAGCGTCGAGTCCGGTATGAAACACGCTTACTTCTTCCTCTGAAACATGCTCACACCAGTCCGTCTTCCACAGGAGAACTGGATCCATCAACCTGCGTCTGTCCTCAAGTGGTTCGCGGCGATGGTCTCATTCATGGACGCAAGCCAGACTGAACGCTTCCTCATGCACATTCTCGCGCCCGTCTACCGGATTACCGAAGATGACACGATACGTGATCCGCAGATGGGTTAGTCCTATTTTTCGAATCGTATTTGTGGGCGTTTCTGATTGCCAGTTGTAGGCGAGCTTAAGACCCTGGCGATCGAGCTGCAGGATCTTGTACAAGAGAAGGTCGGGACGACGAAGTTTGCGAGCGTGTACAACCGCATTCGACAGAATGTCCTGGGTGTCCGAAGAGAACGGCGCAATGCGCGCGTCATACAGGTGCGTGTCGCATGGCTCTTGAAAATAGCAACGCGGGATATTGACCGTGCATCATAGACAACAACCCACCCGGAGGTGGCTGCGAAGCGGAAGCTGCAACGCAATGTTCTCAAGAAAGAGAGTAGGAAGAGGAAAAATCAGACGTTCGCGTGAGTAGAGCTTTCTCATATTATAAATCCAATCTAATGATGGCTTCCAGCGAGAGCAAAGGTCGGACGAAGAGACGACGAGAAGATTAAAGGATGTCGGTGATACCATATTCATCTTAATCATGTGTTGTATGCTATGATTCTGTCTTTTGCACGCTCCAAATGTTGTGTCGTATCGCATGCATAAATTATTCAATAGGCCAAAATGTACAATAGACATATACAAGTAGAATAGGGATTGTCCTTGCATTATGCATTAGATGACAATAACGCTATGATAAATCCATCGCCTGCTCGCCATCATGCGACGGAAAACACAGCGCATTCTCTTCTGCGGCCGCCTCGTCGTCATCCTCGTTCCAATCACTGGTAGTCTCCCAGTCGTTGTCAAACTCTATGTCGAGCGTAAGCTCACCCTCCCCGTCCCCGTCATCGGTAAGTGGCAAGAACGACGCGAGAATAGGTGGCAGGTGCGTGTGCGGGTTGTGCGACACGGGCTGGACCCATCGCCGCTCTCGAAGCCGCTTGTGCCGCTCCCGGTCTTCCTCGATCCGCTTGAATATCTCTCCGCGAGGAAGCGGCGGCGCTGCAGAGCGACCTGACGGAGACGTGCCGCCTGTTTGCTGTTCCTGTTCGAGGGATGTACGGCGGCTGTCCAGAGTAGTGAGAACGTCATCTACTTTTTGTGGGTCGAGCACGCGCTTGCTCCGCCAGCTCTCCAGGATCTGCAGGTTTAAGAGTAAGCTAGACGGTAGGGGGCTATGTAACCGGACACAGAACTTGTTTGGTGCTCATCAAGTTGGGGAGGCCCTGTCGTCCTTCGGGTACGACATATTCCACGATTTTACCAAGGTCGCGGGCAACATAATCGACATAGAACGAGTTCTGGCTACCGTCCTGGCTTACGGCGCCGGAATGAGACTTGGCAAGAAGTGACGTCTCACATAACGAGTCGAGGAGGTACAGAATATTGATGCGGTTGTTGAGAGAACCCTATACCAAGTCATTATTGAAGTATTGACATCTGCACGGACCGCATACCTTTTGACATTCCTCGACGATACAATCCCATAAATCTTCTCCGCAGCCAGAGAAGTACTTCAGGGCGTAGCCAACAATCTTTTGAATGGATTGTTGAGAACTGCGCTGTGACCTACTCAGGACGTAAAGAGTGGTGAAGGGGCGGGTTTACTGACGCATTGAGTTTCCGAAGAAGAGATAGGAATTGGATTCGGACTTCAAAGGGGTCCATAGCGCGACTTCTGATAGCAGGTCCTAAGGCCAGTAACACTGTCCACGAAGAGTATGAAGGGATAAAGAAGGCAACAGAAAGTCTAGAGCAAGGAGTCGCTACCTTGCAAGAACACAGTGACAGTCGAAGTAGTTACTAGGAATACATCCACTGCCATTACAAAACAAGGGCTTGCTCAAATGCGGTGATTGCCGAGAAGGATGCTGGGCGCTTGATCGTACATGCAGCGAGATAGAATATTTGAAAGCTGCATCCGGTGTACTAGTACTGTACTGTCGCACAATATATTGCACTTTTCAATGATCCCCAATGGCGCAACTAAATAAATTCAAATGTCACTCAAGAACCACATAGACCATTACGACAGGCCATCATCGACAGGCTTCTGCTCGCGCCGCGCATCCCTTTCCATCCATGAGTAAGTAAGTAGTACAGAGCTGACCAACATTCACCGTAGGGTAAACGAGCATGTATTATCCGGCATAGGACTACGTCCTCTAGCGGATATAGAACAGGAAAAAAGTGTCACATATTGTATCTAACACAGACAGTGGCAGTGCAATTTATCATTCGCGGCGTACACTTTGTTTCAGACCCTCTACACCATCCGAGCCTTTCACCTTCCACTAGTAGCAAAGAGGTCTTCCTCTTCACCCGTACTCTGGAGCTTGCTGAGCCTTCCTCCCGGAGACCCAGAACTGCACCCGACTTCAATTTAGCTCTTTCGGCCTGAGGCTGCTGGGCGCCACTTCTTTAAAACTGCCAGGTCATTAGCGGAAGAGCTGCCTTCCTGCGGTGAATTTGCATTCCCTTTGACGTTCCACGCGCTCTTGCTCGCAGCCGCACTGTAGGATGTGCCGCTATCGGTAGACTGCAGTGCATATCCTCTCCACGGGCGGTGGCCCTGGAAGCAATCTATCTCAGGTAGAGAAGGGAAACGGGTCAGCAGCAGGCGCCGATTCCCGCCTCCAACCGGGCGCCGTAGAGCCGAGCGTAAGTCTCTGCAGGTTCGCCGTCAGGGAAGGTACCGATGTAAATGATACCTGTCGCTGGAATAGACACAGGACGAGGGAGGGATGTCGTGACCTTCCCAAGTGCTCCGGGTAGATTTATCGCACGATCAGAAATGACCGGTGGCGAAGTCCAAGTTCGTACTCTCCCTAGACTCCCTTCCCAGTGGTTTGCCATCATTCCTAGCAACGTGTTTTGTCCACCGCTAGTGAACAGAAATTGTCTGTTGGTTACAATAACCATCCCAAGTTGGCAACGCGTCAACATCACGTTCATTCTGTTCTGCGAGCGTAAGAAGCCAGGGTTGGTTGTCCGCACGGTGGATACTATGACAAACTCCTCTTCATGGCCTGGACAGATATGAGTGAGCAGTATGGCAATGTACATCGAGAGACCGCACCTTGGAAGCTATCAACATTGTATACCATGTCCCACGGTAGATATTCTGTTTTCAATTGCTTCTGGATGGCACGCCGCTGCGCGTCGTATGGTGTGATAATGCAGAACTCCTTCTGACGATAGTAGTGGCGTACGAGATTGACGACTGTGTGAATCTCCTCTACATTCTACGTATACGACAACGTCACCATCATCTTGCTTCGAATGACAATTGCGAAGACTTACGATCCAGCTCTGGCCGTCTCGTTCTTCATCCCCCTTGGCGACATCGACAAATTTAATGCATGACATTTCTTGTACTTTATGCTTAGATTGCAGCTTGGAGTCGTAGACGTGGCACGAGATAAAGTTGCCCAACGGAAGAGGCATTCGGTCTTACAGCCGCATGCATGTTGAGCGAAACATCAATAAGAACATAATAACGAACTCACATTGCGTATCGAGGAAGTAGGCATGTGTGCGAAGATGCTTGAAGTCGAAGATCGTCTGTATCTCTGGGGCAGCATCTTTCCCGTATGGCGGGACTGCAGGATGCTTAGTGATGGGTACATGCGTAAGCGAACAAACGTACGCTGTTTCGGGTCGCCAAAAAGGCACATTTTCTCGAGACTCTTGAACTCGGAAAACAAATGCTAGAATAGACAGATGTAATCACCACGCTGCAGAGTTTCTCGCTACCGTTTGAGATTCGACGCACCATGAATTCAAACGCGTCGATTTGTGAGGCTTCGTCTACCACAAGCCTCTCCACGGGGACCAAATCAAACAAGCGGCAATCTTTGATGGCAGGATTCGACAGCATGCTGAGAGTGGACAAAATGACGACTGAACCACTGAGCAGACGTTCTGCATCGACGGCGTCGCGAAATAGTTCATCAGATCGGACTATATAACGTGAGATCGGCTTGTATATGTGCTCGTGCCTGTACAAAGGAGTTGTCAGTTGATCTTACATGGCCTTTTGGGGATTACGCTACCCACCATTCTACGAAAAACTCTTTGGAAACGATCAATTTGAAGTCGATCTCAAGTTTAGCAAAGCTCAGCGCGATGTTCTTGACACCGACATTGGACTGAGCTACGACCCAAACCGGGCAGCGTTCTTCGTCCCAATATTGAGCAGCGGCTGATATTGTCTTCGTCTTACCTGTACCGGGTGGTCCTAAGCAAACAAAGTGAGATCGAAGTCTTAGATCCTGGAGCGAACGTAGATTGGACTACCATGTGCAATCACTAAAGGTCCCACCCCAAATACCATTGCGTTAGCAACCTGCTCTTGAGAAGGATTGAGACCAAGATGGGAGAACACAGAGGAGGAGAGCCGCTGTTTAGCTCCCAACCCAGAGAGTGTAACAGGCGTAGGAAACCATAGAAGCTGGATAAGTTCGGAGTCCGCCAGGGATATTTCGCCACGCAATAGGCGGAGAAGAAACTCGTCGCGTGCTCGTTCTGCATTCGTGAGTTCTTCTCTGCCTATCACGCGGACACTTTCCACTGTGCCGCGGATGCTGCCACTCATGAGCTTGACCGTCGTCGCCTTGCCTTCATATTTTATAGCCTGACCATACGATGTTGTACCGTCGGAATTGCTGAAAACAACAGTGGTCTGCGCAGGTTTCAGCTAGGTCACTTGAAAGGACTGTGCTGTTTACCTGTTCGCTGCGGCGGACCCGGCTTTTGTACGCGGAATTCTTCACCGTCACGCTGTCGTCACCGCTTGTAATATCTTCAAACTCATTCTGCATCTGCTTTGGCCTCTGTTGTTCAAGGAGCTCAACGGTCTTCATTAAGCGACAGACAACAGCCAGTTCCTCCTGACGGAGCCGTTGCGCAGTATTGATTTTGCTAGCCCAATGAATGTCTTCCGAAAACATCTCCGCAAGGCTGAGAAGCAGGATATTTGTTGATTATATCCAGCATCGACTGTCAACAAACAAACTGACCTCGCACATAACCATGCACGTAGGCAGACGTCCTTCTCCTGACTACCAAACCAGACGGCGTTGATGGCGTGACGATCAAAACCTGGAGTAACCTTCTTATATATAAAAGTCGTCGGCGACCAGACGTCCCTAGTGGACGTAGAGAGTAAGGTTCCCAGGTCGACACCACGACTGTGGCAGCCGAGAAGGCGATAGACGTGGAGGGCAAGCCGGACCATATCGAAAGCTGCCAAAAGACAAGACTCGGAAGAAAAGACTGCCTGAAGAGCAGCCCAGCTGAGCGTACGACCTCCCGAGACGTGCAAGAGAAAGACGTGATTCTGAGTAGCGAACGCCACAGCGTCTATAGTGGCGTCTTCCGAGAGCTGGAGGGACACTCCCAGGACTTGCGGGGGATCTGTCGTATCGCGTCGACGAGTTGTTTAGTCTGATTGCAGGAGAACCTTCGCAAAGAAATGCGCTCGTGGAAAATGGGAATCAGCTTCTGCTGGAGGTATTGAGATGCAAGGGGTGGCAAAGACATGGCTGCTGCGTGGAGGGAAGAAGCGAGTCAGGTTCTGAGACGCTTATGCTGTGTTATATGGGTACTTACTGCGCTCAATACCACGAGTTTGATGGAGTCTTCTTTGCAGAAGCGCAGCGCAACCATGAGGTCCCCTTCACAAAATGATTCGCATCTGAGCGGTAATGATAACGTAGAGAACACTAAATCTATTAACTTCGTGACCTGGTCGGGCAAACGACGATCGGAAGATTGGATACAGTTGCGTACCGTTGAGACGGATTTGTGATTGTGCGGTCATCGCTTCAGCTGGTCAGAGTAAGCTGCAACAGCCTCTCTACGTCCAGTGCGTTCTATATGACATCCACACCGTCAGACAAGCAAAATTGGAAGGATGGCAGTATCATGATCGCGCAGTCGATCTGTGGTCTGGAGGGGTCCGATTAATTCGGGCGCACATCAAAGCGATAGCCTTCCCTGGGACCCTACGATGCTGCTCTCCTGCCATATCCTGTCGTCATGAGGCGTCGAGACAGGAAGGATAGGGCAAATGCGAACCATAATAGCTTCATATCACGGCGACCTCATGGCCTCGTCCCACAAGCCATGGAACTGGTATTTGCAATTGCGATACTGCGATTCACGGGGAAAGGAGGTCAACGCGGACCCATGTAGCCAAACTTCACGAGGCCGGGTGGTATGCTGACACATGCCGATACCCCTGCCCTCCAGGTTTTGTTCCGGTCATACAAGATGCTGGCGGTCAAGAGCATGAATGATAGGTGGTAGACCAGGGAGCAGTAGCAAAAATGAACAGATAAGGCGGGCAACAAAGGGCCTGCATCAGAGTCAGCCATGGCGCCCGCGAAATTCAAGCGATCGGTGTGCCTACTGCCTTCGATGGTCGACCTAGGGAGCACCCAGCTCGGGTGGTGACACGTCTGTTCACAAGAATGTGCGTCGTGGCTGCCCAGTGGGGTCTGTTCGAAGAGAAATTTGATGCTGACTACAGCGTAAGCCGAACAATGAACGTGCCAAAGATCTCCGGAAACAATTGAGGATTCACTATATAAGTGTTCGAGAACCCACCAGCTCCGCTTTTCATTAAGACAAGCCGTTCAAACGAGAAGCACACCTATTGCACACTAGCATATGTCAAGCCTCTTCGGAAGTCCTCGTGCAGAACGTCCCGCAGCACTGCCGAACCAAATGGCACCCTAAACTCCTCGCATAGAACGCACATTGAGGAAGAGGATTCCGCTTCCTCAATGGGCCGTCTATCCCTCGGAGAGGATTTCATCTGTCGTCCAGACGTACCGTTCGAGACTAAGAAGGGCAGCAATGAGAATTATAACTTACGACTAGAGAAAGGAATCCCGGAGAGGATATCGCACAGCATCAGCTCGGGACGATGATGCCAGAGATAGACTCCGATGCGCTTTATGAGTCCAATTAACGACTCGAGCAAGTATGTACGGGACCAAGAGCGGGGTAGCTAGAAAACAAGTCTCCCATTACTGTAATCGCCACGGTAGACAAACATTCTTGTCGCGCGGCAGAGTGTCGGGCGTCTATTAAGACTAGCATGTGACCTGTCGCCGCTGTGTTTGCGGGCTATCCTGTCTTCCTAATGCCGCACTGTGGTTGGGTTGAGCTCTGGTTGTTGCAGCCTTGCATGCCTCGTATTATGTGGCTCAACCTGCCCAGGATACTGCCATCAAATTGTGCGCTGGAAGTGAGTGAATGTCTCTTTCCTGCCCTACTGCTCCGAATGTTTCTCTTTCTCCCTGAATAGCTGCTCTCTGCTACCATGCTACTCACAGTGAACACTGGTGCTGGTTAGAGTCACTCAGTCGGCGGGTTGAATCACACTTCCACCCTGTGACCGGGTTAAACCTGGGAGGGTTAATTAAGGGTGGTTTTCACCCTCTTCATTCGACCAAATTCAACCCAGTCTTGGGGCTGTTTTCACTATCGACGAAGATTTCGCATGGTGAAAGCGGACATTTTTCGTGTTACTTTCACCATGTGTGCACCGGGTTAGCATAACCCAATATTAGCTAAAATAACCATGCAGACGGGTGGAAGTGAGCCATGTCTGAGGGTTGATTTCACCCGATTTTGCCTCCATAGTGACTGCCACCATGCTCAGTAGTATGCAATAGCAAACACATAGGGTCCTAACGTTCAACAAGCCCAATTATGTACCCACTCATCATGGGAAAAAACATCACCATGTTGTCCACAAGCTCTGGTATATGTGACGTAGTTTGATACATGAGCATCAATTGCAATACATGTTTACTAGTAGTACAGCCCACTCAATATACTTCTTTTTGCGATTATTCTCGAGGTCTTAGTACAGCTGGTATATTGCCGCGGTCAGTGCCTGGTATACCTTATCGATAGTCCATAGCTGTTATCACGAAATTCATGTCTAGCTCGTGCCATACCTAAATCGCCGCCTTCCCCACGGAAAAGCCGACCTGGCACACATCGACAACGTAGCGAAGTCAGCTTGGGATCGCGAAACCCGCACGCCCGCACGCACCTTCACAAGCGTCTCCATCGGCACCGCCGAAGTCTTCCTCAGGTCCTCGTCGAACGTGACAAGACCCTGCGGGAAGAGCGCGACGACCGTACTCCCACCGTACGCGAAATAACCCAGCTCGTCCCCGCGCTTCACCTCCGCTCCAGGTTGCGAGCCCGTGGTCCAAATGATGGAGCCGACCTACATATATGGAGATATGAGGATGGGAGAGATGGCGTTATATGCACCACTAGACGTCAGAAAGTCATCGATTCAAGGGAGTCGACAACGCACGAGCATCGCCCCGATCGCGACGAACGCGACGGGCTTTCCGGACGCGGCGTGTGTCATGGAGAGCACCGCCCGCTTATTCGCGGTGAACACATCAAAGCCAGGCTCGTTCACCGCCTGCGGATTTACTGCGGTCTCGCACGTCAGCGGCGGGGGCAGGCGCAATGGGCGAGGCAAAGGGACGACGCACCGGTGTAGTACTCGCCGGAGATGTCCTTCACTTCTCCGATCGTGCCGTCAATGGGGCTGTGGAACCGGTGGTAGTCTGCTGGGGCGAGGCTGGTCGTAGGCGCGTCAGCGAGACATGGCACAGAGACAACGAAGCAAATACGTACCGGAACACAGCAATGCTCGCGCCATCGAACGCGCGGGCAGTATCCGAGTCGGGTGCGACACCGAGGAGGTTCGGGATCGTGAAGTTGTTGCCCTTTATCCTGCGTGGCCGACAGGGCATGACAACGAGCTTGCAGGGAGAGGACTATCGACACGCACCAGAACTGCTGAGCGAGGCTCGTAGTCTCGTACACGACGAGCCGGCAGTCCGCCGCGCTGCTGATCCCCGCAGGGTCCGTCGCGTTCTGGATGGGGCGCGCATCAGCCTTCAGCTTGCTGGGAAAGAGTCAGCGAGCGATGGCCAGCGCACGCGGACGCGGACATACCGAAAGAAGAACTCGTTGAAGCAGCCGTACTTGGAGAGGTCGGGCTGGAGGAGCTCGTCGGTGCGAATGGCGTACGTCTGGATGAAGGACGGGATGGACTTGACCGATTGGGGAGAGTCGTAGATCTTGCCTTGCTGTCCATGGACGTGTCAGAGGAGATCGCCAGTTGAATAACAGAGTAGCACGCACACGCTCGGAGAGCTCCTTCAGGATGGTCTCGACAGACTTGTTGTGCAGCACCTTCCGCTGCTCACCCCCGTAGAACAGCAGATGCATGCCCAGCCTGCATGCTGTCAGCACCCCGAGATGAGATACGCCACAGATATACCCACCGCGTATAGATCGGCATGCTCTCGAAGAACCGCTGCCCGGTCGTGCGGTCGACGACGTAGTTCCCGACATGGTACTCGCTCGCCAGCTTCTCGAGGCCGGGGACGAGCTTATGCACGAACGGGATCTCAGCGATCCTGTGCATTGGTGCATGGATGCCATGGCGGACGTCGTGTTGCTCGGCGGAGTGGTCGACGAGGGTGTCGAGCGTCTGGGCGACGAAGCCGGGGTCCTGAGTTTGGGCGGGAAGGTTGGTGCCTTGGATGTTTTGCACGGGCCTCTGCTGGGCGTCGGACTCGGTAAGATGAGACATGGTGATTGCTTTATTGAAGAACAACTGCGATGAAGAACTAGAAACGATATGAACAAGGAGGCGAACAAGGGAGGGCACCCGGCGTAGATAAATGGTCCGACCCTAACCCCACTTTATGCTTTCAGGAACACCTCTGACGCGTGCCACTGGCAGTCCCCTCTATTAACCCCACGCTGAGGGCCTTAGCACCATTGTTTCTACACCTGACGCATCCTTACAAAAAAGGGGAGCTTGATGCTGCTATGAACCCTTTCTCATTTGTCACGAATCTCAAGTGAAGGGTGGTACGTATAGGGCTATATTTCGGTTGGATGTCAACCGGACAGCTTGCCATGCACCCCTGGAGCGGCGGATTCTGGAGACCTCCTGCCACCAAGCAGATGCCACGCTTGTCGTTCAAACTTCATGTCGTCACTGTTCCTGCTCACTGACGTGCGGCTAGCCCTGCTATTCTCCACGGTATGTGACATTCTGCACAGTGGTCTACTTAGCTTCATGGTTTGTACCGCTTGAGCATTGGTCTTCGCCGTTCGGTTTGCGCCCCTCTGAAAGTGGCAGGGCCGAGAATGTAGCACAGCGCATGCGAGCGCAATAGATGTCCAAGCTGCGGACATGCTCATTGGTGGACGGATCGGTATGCTTGTATTAATCTGGTACTCAGGGTCACGACGCAGTGCGTGGAGATGCGTGGGCCTGTACTCTACGGGATAAATACATTCTGGTTTCTAATAAATATCACGGATGCGTGGTATCTCTACTGGCCGCGATGGGTCCATCATCCTCGATAACCTCCTCTTCTTGCCAATTCCACTTGTCGGTTTTTTCAAGGCGTTCATTCTACAAAACCGGTAGAATTTACAGACAAACATGCACGTATTTTGCCGATGCGTTCGGGGGCATCATGCCTGATGGACGACCTGTGCGTGCGAAGCTCAGTGACCCACGACTCATTCATTGTACATGTAGAAGCTAAGCTGCTGGATGCAAGCGTCTTGCGACGATATAACACTATTAAGTTCTACGAGAGAAATGTCCCACGTCATCATCTGCTAAATACACACGACTCAACTGCTGAGGGGGTCTTGGCATACGCTGCAGAGAAAACAGACGTTCCGGTGGCAATAGTGCGCATCGGCCAACTGTCCGGAAGCATTTCATCCGGAGTGTGGAATACGCACGAGTATGTTCCGATCTTGTTTGGGACATGTCTGCATCTAGGTCTCGTCCCGGACTACCTTCCGGTAAGTAGAACATCTCCCCAAATCGTAAGCGATAGACTTACCGTGCCTCTTAGGATGTTAGATGGACCCCCACAGACGTGGCTGCTGTTGTTCTGACCGATTTACTGCTAAATGACAAGGTGGCAGACGGAGCAAAAGTGTCGGTAAGACATATCGACAGCTCGCAAGTCGTTACCGGGACTGTACTCTTCCGCTGGCTGATTGAAGCCTCCGGAGGTTCGTTGCAGTCGACTACCACTGATACGTGGCTCCAGCTTGTCAATCGCAGTCCCTCTCTCGATATCCCAGCCCAACGCATGCTAGGCTTCTTCGAACTATGGCTGAATGAGGCGGATCATCACCGCAAACGGCCATTGTGCACGAGGCACACGAGAGAAATATCGAAGGCTATGGAGCATCCGTACATCACAGCCCAGCTCGTCACCAAATACTTCGAGTATATACAGACGAGGAGCAAAAGGAAACAACAGCAACAACAGGCGTTTGATATTGTTTTCCGTTGACCAATGGTTCTGTAGCGCGCTGCACCAGTAGCTTTTGCGATGTATTGCGATGTTCATGAATGTTTGATTTATTACTATATAACCCAAGAGGGATACAACATATTTAGTTTTACGAGTCATAAGTATATACAGAGGAGGTTGAATGATCATACTTGCACACTCATTTTCTGATCACGAAGCATAGAGAACCACCCACTGTCGCAGAAGGCGTTCTGGTCGCGAGTCCGAGTCACTGGCAGGTCGATGAGCACCAACATGAGCAACTGATACAGCGCGCCTCTCCATGACCGCCGTCGACAGTATGTAGATGAGCGCATTCAATATTCTTCATGCGCAGACGGCGCTGGAGACCTACAATGTGTCGTCACACCACCCGGTGCGACTCCAGCTCAAGTTGACTGAACAGCAGCGGCCAACTTGACGCGGACTGTTCTGTATCGGTCGAAAGCTGCAAGTACCGGTCGCGTGGACTCCAGACTCTGAACAATGGGAAATGGTCAAATTTTCCCCAAAGAATGAAGCTATCTTGCCTATGGCTGTATTGAAATTTATCACAAGTGAAACGGGGGAGATTGCATGATGGGAGGCTGTAGCCACTCTGTATTTGGCGATGTTTGTTCTAGCTGAAAGACGAACATGCTCACTTCGCTCGCAATAATGTGAGGGCTAAGTGCAATATCGCCGTGGCGGTCTTCGTATCATCATCTTCATACTGCTGTAAAGTGTTTAACTCTGAATGCGATGCGCTCTGAGATCTGAACCTTCGCCTCGTCTGCCAACACCACATTAAGAATATAATGTATGACTCTAGATTGTGCGCCAACATGGACCCACAAGCTATTCACAGGACGTCGCGCTCTATTGACTCTATCGATGGCATTACCCCGGTCTCGGCCCAACAAAGGTGTTCGCGTTGGCCGACTTGATCGGCAACGAAATAGGACTCATTTGTACTCATTTGCCTGCCAACGGGCGTGGCGTGGATTCGTATATAAGGTTCAACCCTGCAACTACTGATCATTCCTCCACTTGCGACCTGTCCTCTACCTTCATTACGCCACGAACATAGCTTTTTACATGGCGATCAAACCCACCGAGCCTGACAATGTTTCTGGGGCTAGCGGTAGTCCCACAGAGGAACAGGATGGAATTGGATTGTCTGATCCGAGATACTCTTCTGGCAGACGAAAAATGCTCGACCTAGTGAATCGTTTGCACAGCACCGGGTAAGTGCAGCCAGTCCCTGCAACGCGCACCTTGATTCGTAGCTTACACGGCCCCCCAAGTGTGCAACGAGACATGGACCTGCCCACGATCGCCGTCATCGGGTCACAAAGTGCTGGCAAGTCTTCGCTCATTGAGTCAATTTCTGGCATCAGTTTGCCAAGGGCGAGTGGCACTTGCACGAGGTATTCCAGACCTCTTTTGAGGAGCTCTGGTATTCATGAACTCTAGGGTGCCTATCGAATGCCGTCTATCCCGGACTAACAATGCTTGGATGTGTATCGTTTCACTTCGCTTTACCACCGACGCACGAGGTCAAACTCTGGGACAGCCTCGTACCGAACCCTTCGGTGACCCTATTGTAGACAAGGCGATGGTTGCAGAGAGAATCCGACGGGCGCAGCGTGCAATTCTAGACCCCAATCTGGAAGCTCGTCAATTCTTGGAAGGAGATGATGAAGAATCGACCCTTCCTGAATTGTCGTTTTCGTTGAACTGCGTTCTGCTCCAGATCAGCGGCAAGAATGTAGAGGATCTATCGTTTGTCGATTTACCCGGTATGTACTCTTGGACAATGAAGTTCGCGCGACCTGCTGAGCTCATCAACGAACATCTTGAAGGGCTCATTGCAAGTGTTGGAAAGGGTGGTAGCGTGGGTGATATTGATCTTGTGCAGAAGCTAGTTCTGTCATACATCTCAAAACCGAGCTGCATCATTTTGCTAACGGTTGCATGCGAGAGTGAGCCAGGCTGTCTTTTCTATTTCTGGTTTCATACTAATCCCAGTTTCTAGCCGATTTTGAGAACCAGGGAGCACACAACCTAGCCAAGATACACGATCCGAATGGAAAGCGTACCATCGGTAGGTCTTGTTGGCGACTACTCGAACATGTGGTCATAAACCGACTGTATCTAGGTGTTCTGACCAAACCCGACCGCATACCCGGCGGAGAAGAAGGCCGCTGGCTACGTTTCATTCGGAATGAATACGAGCCCCTCGACAATGGCTGGTTCACCGTGAAGCAGCCAGATTCACGTGCTCTGGCTACAGGGATCTCCTGGGACGATGCACGCCATTCCGAGCAGGAGTACTTCTCTACACAATCTCCGTGGGCAGATCTCAGCGAGGAGTGGCGAGATCGACTAGGAACCGCCAACCTCACGAACTGCCTTAGTGCCGTGTTATCCAGCCTCATCGCGAAGAGGTTAGTCAACAGTGACCTTTTCGCCTCGTACACAGACCTATTCATCTGAACAGGCTTCCTGAACTCCAAAACGAGCTACAGTCGCTTCTTCAGAAGACCGAAGACGGACTTCGCCAGCTTCCGAAGCCTCCCTCAGATGATGCCTTCGGAGAAGTTCTTCATCTCATCGTTGATTTCTGCCGTGACATGTCGAAGCACCTGGAGGGCCTTCCAGAGGAGTCTGGATTGCTGCAGGCAATCAGACCCCTTCAGGTCAAATTCAAGAAAGCGATCAGAGAGACCGCCCCAGACTTCCGCCCATATAAACGAACTGAAGGAGGTGACTCTGATGAGGACGAAGCTGACAATGATGAGAAATCATCTCCGGACGAAGCTGAGGAGTCTGATGAGGAATCATCTCTGGATGAACCTGGTAGTGAGACCAGCTCGTCGGTAGGAGATGCAAGGGCAATCTACATAGATGAGGTCATGGATAAGGCTGAGAAGTACGCGTCCTCTTGATTCTATGTCATGCAGATATTGACTGTATCCATCATTCGTCACAGAGCTATCACACGGGAGTTGCCCGATCATTTTCCTTTCGTCGTCTCAGATAAATACATCGCTTCGATAACGGCACAGTGGCAAATACCTGCAAGGAATCTCTTCGATGCCGTTCAGGCCATTGTCGCAGCCTATGTGAAACAATTAGTGATCAAACATTTCAAAAAGTTTTCTGAAGGGGGTTTGCAGCAGCATGTCACGTAAGTACTTCGCCTTTCTTTGGCCTGTGAAGTAACATCACGTCATGCACGCACTTTCTCAGCATCATCCTGCTTGACTATATAAAGGAACGTTGTGAGGCCACTATGACCAAGGTTACTTGGCTCCTTGAACTAGAGCAGCGTCCGTACACGCAGAATAAACACTATTACTCTGACTACAAGGACAAATACTTGACTTATTATCGGGGATCCCGCGAAGGCAAGAAGAACCGACACTTACACAACCAGTTCCGTCAGTACGAGTCTCAGGAAGAGGACGGATCTGTCTCCCAGGACTTGATCTACAAAGTTCTTTCAGGCCTTACTGAACTCGGTATGGAAGGGATAAATGCCAAAGACCTACCTAAACTACTTCCTCCTGACCCGTACGGGCCAGCACTCAATATTATGGCCACTGTGCGCGCGTACTTTCAAGGTATCTTGCATGGTGACATCTCAGATGGAGCAAGTCTCACATTAATATTCACTGCAGTGGCATACAAGCGCTTTGTTGACTACGTTCCGATCGCCATCGATCATGAGCTAGTGCTCGGCTTAGACCGGAACGGGGCTCTGGAAGATGTTCTGCTCAAAGGTCTCGGTATCACGGGTCCAGAGGGGCGCAACCGCTGCAAAGAATTCATTCAAGAACCGATAAGTGTGGTACATCGCCGTCAGGAGCTGCAGAAGAGATGGGAACGACTGAATGAGGCGAAGAAGGAGCTGATGGAAATCTGGCTTTGATCGACGGTGTGTTTCACAGTGCACTCGTTCGCTCTGTCATTTTGCGATGCAACCTCAGTATGCGTAATATTGCTGTCATAACTGTTTGTACCAGTTTAGACCAACAAATGCGGCATTGCGTTCCGCATATCTTGACTCCACCTGCTATGGATGATACCTTCAAAAGTGGAAAGTTCCCCAGTCAACTTCGCAATCAGCGTGATTCGCTATCTCATGCATCCATGAGACTGTCTAAAGTACGTGATGGGTGGTGGCATTGACCATTGCGTTCAATCGGGTATAATCGCTTCACAGACGCTGCGCAGTTAGAGTTCATACTCTCAGTCTGTCGAAAGCGTAATACGCGGGCCGCCGACGAATTGTCGACGGCCGCGCCGCAAGTATCCATAGAGAAACTATATATCACACTACACTGAGTTGAACATCTCCATGCGAAGGAATACCGTTTGGCATTATCTCGCATCGTGTGTGGATATACTACAGAAATAATCCGCACAGTGGCGTATCCGCAGCGATAGCCTGGACCATGTACGTACCTTTCGGAATTCTGGCTGGGATTCGCGCAGGGTGTATTGCGGAACGTGTAGCGTCTTGGTGAAAATCGGCATGCTCTGTTTGAAAAATCACGGCATTCTTCTACTTTCAATCCCTCAGTTTCCACCATCTAGTGATGCAGGGGTATACATGGTGCGGCTTTCGCTGGATATTGTCGCAGGTGACGTGCTTCTCGACTCGCACTAAACGTTACTCTGCTAAAGTGCTCCCTCAGTGTGAGTGAAGATTCTACTCTCGTGCGGGCTGTATGTTAAGCATTATCTTAGTTCATCACTTTTGAAAGGATCTCTTTGCGATGTGCGTATATTTATGGTGTCTGGCACGTACCACAGCGTCTGTCGACGCACTTATAAACCGATAAGATTTATGCGCGGACTGTGCGTGTATTACATCCGCTCTCAGTTCTCGAGAAAGTTACTCTTACTCCATTTCGAGCGATTATCTCTTCATGTTGCCGCTACAACCCTCCATTGCTCTAAGTGACGGTATCGCCAGCCATGATGGGGTGGGTTTGTCTGATCCACAATACTCTGCTGGCAGGCGAAAGATGCTGGACCTCGTGAATCGACTGCATAGTACAGGGTGAATGTCCTTCCTAGTTTCGTCTCGCGTTTCACCGTCGCTCCTCGCTCATACAGTTGTTACAGGGTACAACGAGACATTGACTTACCCATGATTGCCGTGATTGGATCGCAAAGTGCAGGAAAGTCTTCTTTGATAGAGTCAATCTCAGGCATTACCTTGCCGCGAGCGAGTGGAACGTGTACCAGGTAATTGATTCCATCTAGATCGACATCTACTATTCAGTTTTTCACTCGTTGATAGATGCCCGACGGAGTGTAGACTGTCTTACTCCGCTGCTCCTTGGAAGTGTGTGGTCTCCCTCAGATTCACCGCGGATAAGAACGGTCAACCTCTCGGGCAGGCACGTAACGAGCAATTCGGTGAACCCATAGTCGCCAAGGAAGAGGTTGAAGCTAGAATCCGCCGTGCGCAGCGGGCGATCCTGAATCCAAGCATCGATGCCCGTCACTTTCTCGATGGAGATGACATGGATCCTCTGGGTCGAGAGCTAACGTTCTCTATCAACTGCGTCTGCCTTGAAATCAGCGGTAGCGACGTCGCCGACTTATCTTTCGTGGATCTTCCAGGTGTGACCTCATGATTATACCTCACTCGTCTGACTTGCAGCTAATGCTCGTTCATAGGGTTGATTGCCAGCGTGGGTACCGGCGGTAGCTCAGGCGATATCGACTTGGTCAAGAGTCTGGTGACTGCATACATCGCCAAACCAAGCTGCATCATTCTCCTTACTGTTGCCTGCGAAAGTACGTACACGATCTATGGTGGGTACGCGGCACTAAACGTTGTTCCTTGACGCTATACAGCGGACTTCGAGAATCAAGGAGCCCACCATATCACTAAACAGCACGATCCTGACGGGAAGCGAACAGTCGGTGAGCTCGGTGACTTACAAGATCTGCTATGTCGAGGAAATTAACAACATGCTAGGCGTATTGACCAAGCCGGATCGCATTCCTCGCGGTGAAGAGAGCCGATGGACCCGATTCATCAAGAACGAATACGAGGCGCTTGATAACGGATGGTTCAGTGTGAAACAGCCTGATTCCTTGGCACTGGCCTCGGGCATATCCTGGGCGGAAGCGCGGCAGAGCGAACGGGAGTACTTCACCAGCACGTCTCCATGGGCGGAGCTAGACTTCGAGTTTCAAGGTCATCTCGGAACGTCAAATCTCACCAACTGTCTCAGCAACATTCTGACGAACCTCATCGCGAAACGGTTAGTCTTTGAACCAACGTTGAGATAGGGCAGATACTTACTCTTTCGGGAGTCTAGATTGCCTGAGTTGCAGGACGAGCTGCAAGAACTCCTTCAGAAAACCGAGGAGGGGCTGCGCCAGCTCCCAAAGCCGCCGTCCAACGACGCCTTTGCGGAAATTCTGCACGTCTTGTCGGAGTTCTGTCGCGACTTATCTAAGCATTTGGAAGGGACACCCGACGAAGCAGGTCTCTTGCAGGCGATACAACCTGTGAAGGATAAGTTTCGGGCAGCGATCAGAGACACCGCGCCTGACTTCAGGCCATATAAGAGCCCAACATGTAACGTTCTTGACCCGGATTCTGCCTGGTCCCCACCTAGCTTCTTGTCAAATGAAGAAGAGTCTGGCACTGTTACGGTCGACAACCCGTGCGCGATTTACGTCGATGAGGTGATGAAGCGCGCCCAAAAGTCAGTCCAAGACAAATCGGAATAGGTTCTTAGCTGACATTTGTCATTTTCCACGTAGGGCGAGGACGCGAGAACTGCCTGACCATTATCCTTTCGTCGTATCGCAAGCTTACATCACCACGATCACTGCCAAATGGCACATCCCAACGCGGACCTTGTTCGACTCCGTGCAAAAGATCCTCAATACTCATGTCAAGCAACTCATCGTGAAGCATTTCGCCCAGTACTCACAAGGAGGGCTGCAACAGCAGGTTACGTGAGCGTCCTTCCTCTGCTATGAGGTGCCAGAGCTCATTGGACGGCGCAGGATTGTCCTGACGGACTACGTCAAGGCCTGCTGTGAGATCACCGCGGGCCGCATAGCTTGGCTGCTCGAGCTGGAGCAACGGCCGTCGACTTTGAATGGACATTACTATGCAGATTACCGCGATAAGTTCCTTGCGTTCTATCGCGCTTATCGCGAGACAGACACCAGCGGGCCTCTCATCGACAAGCTGAAGAGGTACCGCCCTTTCCATGGCACGACTCTCAATGGGAAACCCAGAGCGACTACAGTGCCGTCGGAATTTCAGGAAAGTATGACGAAGGTCTTCTCTGGACTGAGCGAAATCGGGATGACGGGGATTCAGGCAACGGACCTCCCAAAGTTGCTGCCACCTGATCTGTACGATCCGGCTCTGCATATCATGGCGACTGTACGAGCATATTTCCAAGGTGAGTACACAGCACTGCATGATTGGGACCACGAATATACCGCTGATGGTGATTCCAGTCGCCTACAAGCGCTTTGTGGACTACGTTCCGATGGCAATCGACTACGAGCTGGTACTTGGGTTGTACAGGAATGGGGCGCTGGAGAGCGCGTTGCTGAAGGGCCTTGGTATTACCGGTGCGGAAGGACAGCGCCGCTGTGGGGAGTTCCTCCAAGAGCCGCAGAACGTCGTGACGCGGCGTCAAGAGCTGCGAAAGAGGTGGGAACGATTGGACACCGCGAAGAAGGAGCTCATGGACCTGTGGCTTTGAGGGTCACGTTTGACTTATGTGACCCACCGTACAACACCCACATATGTTTGCCAACGTGTCTAGAGCAGGGTCCGCGGTCTGCTCATTTAAACGCAATTTCTTGTATTTCATAGACTGCAAGGTTCCTTGCTACAAGTATCATTGATGACGAATAGTTGCAGGTTAAGCAGATAGTAAGAAGAAAATTGGGGAAGGAGGGAAGGGAATAGAAAGATATGCTGGCATGGACGGTTATCGGTTTTCATAAACCTTTTGCATTGTCAACTGGACGGTATAGAGGTGACTGGAATGACTGGTAAATATTTGAAGTTTATGCATCATCGTGGTAGTACAGATGCAGTTGCGCGCGCCACAATCAAATAGCCAAATTTGGCGATCAGTTGTGGTCAGGTCTGCCATCCACTGCGCCTCGAATCATATAAATCTGTTCTCTTTGCAACCTCTCAGTCGCAGCATTCGTCGCATCTTTCTTTCTGCCATTATTGTCTTTCTGCTGCTCCAGGCAACTCGAGACATGCTAGCTATCCTCCCAGTCTCATTGCTTCTGCTGGTCGCCACATTCGTCTCGGCGGAGACAGCATCACAGGTCCCACCTACACCGTCCAGCTCATTCACTAGTCTCTCATCAGTGCCCGCGAGCGTGACCTTGACCATCACTTCGACTCCTTCCTTCTCTGAGAGTGCAAATGTCCCTGCATCGTCTACAATCACCGCGGCATACCCCAGTCTGAGCGACTATTCTTCCTGCGGTGAGTTTGTTTCCACTTTTCAAATGGTCGTTTTGGGCTGACAGCTGTTTTACGCCCTTTGTTGCGACTTTCGTTTGGAAGTTGACGATTGTCTTGACCAAGCAATCGCAGATGCCGGCTGTGACAGCATTGTCGATGTCAACTGTTTCTGTTCAAGCACGAAGTGCGTTGCCTTGTTTTCTAACTCCCATTACATTTTCTTCGCGACCCGGTCTGACGTACTTTTATGCCCAGTGTGACCGCTTTCAGTGCTTCCCTGACGTCTTGCATGGCGAAAGGATGTCCAGCGAGCCTCTCCCCTGCCGAAGGACTCGCCAACCAGTTCTGCGCGCTCGCATCCGCCAGCACGTCGATCAGCTTTGTGACGACGTCGTTCCCATCCTCTGTCCTCACTTCTTCCTCTGCGTCGTCTTCGACCCCCACCTCATCGCCAGCGTCGAAGTCGTCAACAGTACCGAAGTCGTCAGCCACCAGCTCGAGCTCAGCTTCAAGCACAGGCCCTGCGGGAGCCAGCTCTGCAGCTGAACCTGCTGCAAAACCCGGGCTGGCGCTTTCCCTCGCTGCGGGACTAGGATTTGCTGTGCTTGGTGTCGTCTTCGGATAGGAAGGCCTGCAGGCTTGTTTTGCATTCTCGTGGTACTTATGGCATTCTTCCGGACAGGACACAGTTTATCACAAATTTAATTTAATTTCTGCGGCCTAATTTCATACGTTTCCTGCCGATTGCATTCAGCTATAATTCCATCCTGGTATAACTATCCGGGCTCACTCACTACTACTGGTTGTCCTGTTTGTTGACGAGACTCTCATTTTCCCGCTCTGCTATCTGCATTCAGATCTTGCTGTTCCGTTTTGTGGTTTCTGTGGTGTACTTAGTATTGGACATAGGTCAGTTTTTGCAATATGATACCCAGTAGCGCTGCGCCACAGCAGGTTGTGTCGATCTTCTGAGACTGCACTCCACTGCCCTTGTCGGACTCTCACGTTCTGTCAAGTTGTGCCGCATTGGGTCGTCAGTGCTCCTCCACCATTGAGGTACGTATTCTCATGGTCGGTTCGCGTCTTCTAACCTTCCGCATTATCACCAGGGACTATCAAGCGTTCCAATCCTCATCTTCTGTCACTCCATTTTCTTCTGTGATTCATGCAACATCAGGCGAATGGAAGCAGTCTGTGGCCTCAGCCTTGTATCGAAAATCGAACTGTCGATGGGACAAGTTATGTCGGTCCCGATCATTGTTCCTGCCAATCGGTGCGATGGTGTTTAATCCTGGGGATCACAAATTAGGACTCGTCGACTTGGTGGCGCTTTAACGGACCACAGGCACCGTCTTTCACACGCACGCGAGTTCTACCGGTAGGATTTCGCCATCGTTCCTATCAACTGTCTCCAGGTCGGAGTTGAGTATCGTACAGACGGGAACTTTTGCTGTTCTCTGCTCAGTTTCGGTAAGTATCCATTGTCTCGACCGTGCTTGGTGCGAACGATATGATCAGACAAGATTTACAGGCTCTTTCCTGCATGACAGTTTAACATCTCCCCCTCAGATGCGATCACAGCACAGCCATGTCTACATGCATGAAAGTCGAATTATGCATAGCTGCCAAAGTCAATGTGTACCAGCGCCCGATGACGCACAATGTACTGATCGACGACTGCAATGCGTACGGACTCGCACAATCCGAGCCGATGCACTCTAATGTATTGAAACGTTACAGAAAGGTTGCAGAAGATGGAACAACGGCCCCTTGAGATTGAACTAACAGCGAGATCTCTTGCCTCATATAATCATCCTAAACTCAGGGCAGGGGGTGAAGAATATCACTTTCTAATAGCACCGATTAGCTACTTGGGCTGGAACACACCTGCTGGGTACTTCATACGCGACACCGGTAGATTTTGAGCTGTTGATCGTCAGGTATGTAGGATGTATTCTTTTCAGGACACACGACCGCTTCCATGATCACCCGCGGGGAAGATGTTCATTAGGTGTTAACACGGTGATGGGCAGCATTCAGGCATCTTATATGAAGAGCGCTCCTTAGAAGGAAGAGTAGGTCGCCGCATCTCCCCTCTGACGCGCTGCTCACGAAAATACACTACACCAGCAACATGTCCACCGCCGACGTTACCCCCGGCATCATTGTATCGCTAGAGACGGAGTAAGCCGTTCTTCACTTTGTGTTTTGCGTGATCATTATTTCATATTATCATGCCCAGTGCGATCAACATTTATTGCACGGCAGCCTCAGTCTGTAAGTGTCAATACCGTAAACGGTTTCGCAGGTCTGACATGGTGACCCGAAGGCCTATTTTTCTACGACTACCTCATAACCTTCGATCAAGAAGTTCAGGTTGTTTGGAGTCGCAATATCACCGGAGCGACCATCATATACGTGCTCTTTCGATACTTAACAGTCATAGCCAGCGTCTTCAATATGGTCCTCGCGGTATTCTCCCCATCGTGTGAAGTGCGCGTTTTTTCTCTTCTGCAACACGGGTGTGACCGCTGAATGCTGTACTAGAGGTCGATACCTTCGATACTCTATATCATGGTTGAATGCTAAACAGGAGTACATATGCATAGTGGCTTTGCAACGTCGATGACCTACCTCTCGCTGCTACTCTCCATGTATGTTTTCTGGGCAGGTAAGATAAGTCAGTTTCCTCATTCCTAGCAGCAATTCTCAAGACATGCAGTGTTTGCGGCACTTCGGGTATACGCAATCCAACACGCAAGCTGGAAGACATCATCAGTAGTTCTCGCACTAGGTCTTGTTCCCGTTGCCACGAATATAGTGAGTCTATATTTGCTGATATATTGACATCGAACTAAATGAGTGGCAGTATAATGCCTCGCAGATGGCTTACTTTTCCACGCCTGGAATCCCTTGCTTGTTGACGGACAAAGTTTCTTTTCGCGACCAACACGCGTAAGAGAATGTCTATCCCAAACATGGCCATATCGCTCATCCGTATATTTCCAGATGTACGATCTATCCGTAATTGTGCTGATTCACAGCACTGAACATCTATTTGGTCTTCTCACACATCAGTTACGATTGCGACTAGAGTCTGCGCGACGGCCTCGGATGGCCTTGTATTGCTCGCAACGTGGTACACGACATTTTTGACTCGAAGATTTGCCGATGGGAGTGGTCTCAACGTCCCTATAGTCGAGTTATTGGTTCGAAATGGTAGTGTCATTTATGATAACGATATTTGACCCCTGCGACTGAGTTACAACTTGTTATCGCAGGTGCTCTTCATTTTGGGTGAGTACGTTGCTTTACCCGACTTAAAGGTTTAATGAGACGACTACAGAATCCTCCTTATCCTCAATGCTTTAGACATTGCGCTGTATGTTACCGAGGTCAGTTTCTCTACCGTATGCCTTCCGTTGCCAAGTATGATGCTTTTCGTCAGATCTTCACGAATATGAACACAACTTTCATCCCAACGTAAGTCTACCATTCCGTGAACTCTGTAAATATCTGCATATGATGGTTTTCTCAATAGGTTCACGAGCATACTGCTATCCCGCCTATTCCTCAGTCTGAGGCAGATGCACATATCGGGCTCTAGCGTCGGGAGCATATCAGAGGGGTCCACGTTGAAGTTTGCCTCAATCGTGGTCGGAAATATGGGTGCGCCGGTCGATCAAGGACTAGCTCCCTTCGAAAGCACCCTACCTGATGAAGGAGAGCAGGACAGACCATGGGATGGCTCGCATGTGACTGATCTTGACGAGATGATCAACAACCTCAGCGACGATGTAGGCTCAGTGGAGCCTGCGAGTGAAGAGGTCCGCGGGGAACAGCGCCACAAAGGTCTGAACATGCCTTCCCAGGACGGTCCGCTGATCTCTGCCCAGGAGGGAGGCGATGTTGGCAGTTGTGGTATTGAGATACACTGGCTTGATTGATATTTCATCATAGAACTAAGTCAGTTCACAGGAGCGCATTGACTGCGCTTAATGTGTTCTTAAAACGATTCTCTTATTGATGTTGATGATTCTCACGCATCGAAGGCTGGACTGAACGAAAGGTTTGGAATATTAGTTGGAGATCACAGAATCCAAGGTATCATGGGTCCGGATCCAAACGGGAACGCCAATTTCCTGTACTCATGTCTGATGCGCTTGCCTCTGGTTCTCTCTGTACTAATGGTACACCAGGCATTGTACGTTTGATCTCCAATGCCTACCTAGTTACACATCATAGTGGTTTGTATAGGCAAAGATGGACATATGATCTGACAGACGCAGAAGTTCCGTCCCGCCATGTCCAATATGAGAGCGCACGTCCGGGAGGACCTTGAGCTTCCATCTTTTTTTTTTCCACAGCATCTTTCAAAAAAGTAAACCACAGGCCTGCCAGCCTTGATAGGCATATGTTCTAGGATCTAATACTACGAAAGTTGGATGACAGGCATCTCACGTACACGTTGAAGTATACAACCCGATTCGAAGACATGTCCTAGCGCCGACGGTCCATCTATCTTCACTAGCTGTACGGTCACCGGTGCGCCCTACATACATAATTTTGGGACACTTTCAGACAACTGTAACGCCGTGCATTTGAATAGTCCTTATTCGCTGAGACGTATAAAATCCTTCTGAACACAATCTATCAAGTGAAGCACTACATCTGATAACCTGATTGCAGTAATGGAGGGTGGCAATCGATCGATTGAATCCTTCGCCCTACTTCTATATCTGGCAGAGCTGTGTATCAGATACTAATCTGGTGATTTCTCAAACCTCTCGACATTGACATGAAGACACAACTCTAACAGGCCAACTTCAAAGGCAGAAGATCGTGCCACGTTCCCCTATAGCCATAATGCCTCGAATCCGAAGTCGATATACTGATCTTTTGCGTTAGCGCCTTGCGGTTCAGCCTATCTGATGATGGAAGACCTCGTTCATCGGAGAAGGTTTTTACTTTGGGAAATCAACTGTATTTCAATCACGCGGAACACATTGACTGTTTCCCCTTTTGTCTTCGCTTCCATTGCGCTCGACGACGTAGAAGCGACTCCTCCAGCCAGTTGGTGCCTCAAATCTGTACTATATATCGAGAGGTTTTGCTCTATGCTTTCCAGCCCTAAAATACCCTGAGCGTTCCTTGTATAAATCATGTCGAGCGAAAATATCTCTCAAATCATATCGGAGCTCGAGACAGGGTCAGTTGTCATTATTTGAACTCATTATACTCGAGTCTTATCTCATATCCCCAGCACTGTCTACAATTACTGTGCTGTAGCCTTGACATGTAAGCACAGGCTTCACCTCATGCAAATTCTCAAATGTGTTCCGTTAGGTCTCTTTGTTTATGACTGCATCATTTCGTTCGGTCAAGAGGCTGAAGTGGTGTGGGGTAGAAGGATCACTGGAGCAAGCGTCGTCTATATCCTTTTCCGCTATTTGATGCTTCCATACCTCGTCATCACTTTGATAGGCAGCATGGGATCGGATATATCATGCAAGGTACGTTCAAGTTTGACTTTTTGTCACGATCAACCTGCGCTCACATACTGCATATCAGAGGTTAGACAACTCGAGTTCATTCTGAACATGAGTTTTGAATACGTGTAACAGTGGCTATATTCAAACGCAAGTAGTAACCGGTCTAGAGTGTATTCTATACTTTCTTTGGGCAGGTGAGAGCGACCGTCAGCCTATTGTACAGAACTTCAACTCAAGATGTTTGCAGTGTTTGCGGCATTCCGTGTCTATGCTATTCAGGGTGGAGAACGGAGGTTAGCGTCAGTCGTCTTCGCTTTGGGTCTTGTACCAGTTGCTACGAACATTGTGAGTTCGATCGAGCTGATGCTGCATTCCAAGCGATGTGAACGATCTGATACCCTTGCAGTATAACGGCTCGCAGAGGAAACTGGTGTATCTATCTGATATCTGTACTATGATGAGCACAACACCTCTTGCTACTCAGAATAAGTCAGTAATATGTTTTCGTTCTGGTTTCAAGAACTAACCACCGTTCTTCTGATCACAGATGTGTGTGATGACAGCTCGCGCTAGCTTCAGATATTGAATTGGCTGATTGCGGTAAAATTGACTTCCTTCTGTGCAGTCGCGATTGCCACACGGGTGTGCGTAATGGCCTCTGATGCTGTGGTGCTACTCGTTACATGGCATACCACGTTCTGGATCAAGAGGGCTGCAGATCGAAACAATATCAAGGTATCCATCGCTACCCTATTGTTGCGCGACGGTAAGTCCAATCGCTTTACACTCTGCAGTAAGCCGTCGCTTAGAACGTCGATCGCAGGAACTCTTCATTTTGCGTGAGTGCGTCCTCGAGCCAACTATACTTCCCAGGTACCCCAACTATTGAGCGCAGAATCCTTTTCACGCTGAATGCAATTGATATCGCTCTGTGGATAACAGATGTAGGTCTCCCGGCGCTGAACGAGAAAATTCGTAAAACATGGCTGATCTATTGTCATAGATCTACCAGTCGATGACAACGTTTGTGGAAGTGTGAGCACGCTTGTACCACACCGCACTCTTTGGTAGATTCTAAGACCTTTCCAGATTCTCGACTGTGCTTTTTGCCCGCTTCTTTCTCAACTTGCGCCACGTCATCATCGCTGAGGACAGCACAGGCTCTGTCGCGGAGAGATCGACGTTGAGATTTGCGTCCCGGGTAGTGGGAAACATGGGAGCACCTCTCCATCACGGATACTCTCTCTCCGATTCTACTCCCATTTCTGGCACATCCACCGAGGAGCCAGATGAACACGTAGTCGAGATCGAACTCCAGGCGGCGCCTGGCGAGGATTTCCAAGAGTCCGATTTCGTGTTATCGCGCGATGTCGGCTGGGATGAGCCTTGTAGAGCTCTGAAGATGCCCCTTAGCGATGGACTTGGGCTCCCAAACGAGTGCGTAGTTGACTCCATTGGTCATAATCTCGAGGTAAGTTTGCATTGTTATAAACGGGATTACGCTGCTCCCGCATCGTAAACGTCACTGAAATATGTCCTGCTTGAAGTGACGCTTTCGTTTGAGATCATCAGTTCGACATGATGGTTCTAAACCTTGTAAAAGGTGGGTTGAGATATTGCCTCAGAAAGGCCACCATATGCCGCGACGTATCATAGCACGCATGGATTGATCTGGAATCGGAATATTTGCCTAAATAATCCCTCCGCATTTTATTCTGTACACAAGGCACAAGTGAAATCCGTCGGGAGTTGAACGTTGAACACGCGCAAAAAGGACACGTCGAAACGTTTTCGACAAGACGTCGAGTCCCGGCAGTACTATGGCATGCATATGTAGCCATAGATGACGATATCGACATTAAATCTCCATCACTGTCCAACACTGCGATCGGAGGAGGAAGCATCTGCGGGGAACATCTATTACTTGAAGGAATTTAGCGATTGCATCCTTGGGCAATGCTGGAAGCGGTGTCCTCAGGCCTGGCAGCGATCATGATGGCCGCTCACTGACAGTGTCGAGTCTCCGAGATTGACAAAGGCGTATGTTGCGGGAATGTTAACCCTCTAGAGGATCATGACATTGATAGATTTGCACAACATGCCCTTCAACACGGCCTCTGCCGACTAGCCGACCGAGTCTCACGATCATTGTTACTCTCCGCTCGTCCTGTCAACTGCTGACACGTCGGGAGTCTTGTGCTTGCGACTTCGCTGAATATCCATAGTCCTGAATTTCGGAGATCATACCTCGTCTTACGTACTGAATCTTCCAGCCTCCCGCCGCGGTCTTTGGTATGAAAGGTCATGATAACTGGATGTCCAAGATGCCGTCACTAAAGAGCGCCGACTACTGGAACGGTGACCGCGTAGCACATGCCACATGTACAGCAATGGAGCTGTGAAATGCTGTCAGACTTGACCCAATCTGTATTAACACATTTTAGCTAGTCCGAGTGTGCATCAATCTATCTACACTGCAAAGTCTCGAATCATGGGCTTCCAACGCCATTCTGTCAGCACCGATGTCCGATTGGGAGCACTTCGGAGCATATTCGTTTCAAGACACTGGGATCGCTCCAATTTCATCTGTCAAGTACCTTTTTTGCTTATCACGCGCTGATAGCCGCCATTCACCGCGTCTTATATGCTAGGCGGATATGGGAGAAATAGAGCTCCATGGCCCTCGTCTTCCTTGAAAATACTATTCCTTACGAACGCAACCTGTCCATATGTCGATGACTACGCCAGATACCATACAGCAAATCGTTTCGTCCATAGAGGCTCAGTGAGTTATCCCTATGTTTTTACTTCGTGCATTGGATTTCTTGAGGCTCATCACTGCGCTCAGAAATGTCGACATCATTTGCACTTTAGCTTCCAGCTGTAAGTTCAATATCCGTGGCAGGTCTTGAAATAACTGATTTAGTTGTCTTGCAGGTCTGTATTTCTACGACTACGTCCTAAATTTCGATCAAGAAGTCCAAGCCATTTGGAGTCGGAAAATAACCGGGGCGAGCGCCTTATACATTGCCTTTCGATATCTTACAATCATATACTGCGTTCTCGGTATTTTGCTTGGGGCATATACTGCCCCCTCGTGTGAAGTTTGTATTCGATCTCTTCGTGATAAAACAAGAGCTAAATCCTGCGTTAGAGGTCGATGTGCTTGCCATATTCGCAGTGTGATCGATACTGAAAAGAATTACGTGTACACAGCAACTATGCTTTGCAAGTAGTGGTGATCGTAATTACGCTCGCGATAACTACTCTCTGGGCTTGTAAGCAAAGCTATTTTTCTCATTTCAAATAACGTTACTCACTTATCCCACCCTGCATTGCAGTGTTTACGGCACTGCGCGTCTACGCAATTCAGCGAGCGGATTGGAAGGCGGCATCAGCGGTTCTCGCACTAGGGCTTGTTCCAGTCGCCACGAACATAGTAGGTCTACGCCTGCTGATTTAGTGACATTCAGCTTAGCAAGCGCTAGTACAAAATCTCACAAACGACTTACTATTCCTTACCTGGAACCTGCTATATAATGGATAAAACCCCTCCCAAGACCCAACATGCGTAAGAAATATGACATTCTTTACCTTCGTACATGTTGCTGAATGATGGCTCCTGCAGGTGTATGATTAACCTTTATCTCTGTCAACGCGTCACGTTTAATGATCGTTTTTTCTACTCCAAAATTAGTTGCGATTGGAACAAGAGTGTGCACAACAGCCTCTGATGGTCTCGTGCTACTCGTGACATGGTACACGACATTTTCCACCCGGAGATTCGCGAATGGGAACGGTGTCAAGGTCCCAATAATGGCCATGTTAGTGAGAAATGGTACGTTTGGCTAAGGCCTGGGGATGGCTCGCTTTTGCGACGGAGTAACTAATTTTGTTGACACAGGTGCTCTTCATTTCGGGTAAGTGCACTCCGCGGGCATACTCGAGTGCGAGCGACTGATATGCTCATAGGGTCCTTTGTGTCCTGAATGGATTAGATCTTGCGCTGTGGGTCACTGAGGTTCGTCAGATTACGGTTCCAATCTTTTGGTAGAAAAGCTTACATCAGGAACATTGTCGATCATAAGGTCTTCGCATACATGAGCGACTTCATCCCCCCGTTCGTTCCTTCAATTATGAGCCTGCAGAAATTCATGTATAATGACACGTCTCCACAGATTTACAAGTATACTCCTCTCGTACTTCTTCCTCAATCTGAGGCAGGTAGACACGTCACGGTCCGACTGCGGCACTGGAAGCATTTCAGATAAGTCCACCTTGAGGTTCGCGTCGAGGGTGGTCGGAAATATGGGCGCGTCGCTTGATCAAGACTCGCCTCGCTTCAAGAGCATTTTGTCTGATGCAGAGCAGGATGACACAAGTTATGATTTGCAGGCCGATAGCGATCATGACGACGAGAGTATCGGTTTAGAGCGGCTAGCGGATGATAGTGATGTCCAAGTCGGCAGGGAAGAGCGCTCCGAAAGTTCACGATTGCCTATCGAAGCTAATAGCTCAGGCGATACTCTTCCGTAATAATCACGATATCGGGGTCCTTGAAGATTCCATGATTCTTGAGCTAACTAGCAATACCTACCTCGTGTATCTACCATGATGCTCATACTAATACGCGAATCCATTTAACAAAGCGTTATGCGGGATGAATGTTCCGAGATTCCGAGACTATCGCAGAGAATTCGCTTTTTCACGAACATTTACAGGGTTCGCGAGCTATTGCCGTGTGCATATCAGTTTACCCTTATACTTCTATACGGCAGAGCTGTGTATCAGGTGATCTGGTTCACGAAGCTCAGGCTAGCGCTCTTGACATTCATTTGAAAGGCACAACTTTACAATTATAACTTCAAGAGCAGAAGGTCATGTCATGTTCCGAATCGCCTCGTATCATGTGCCGTGATCACTGTCAATGATCTTTTGTATCAGCGCTTTGTATATGGTCTATTTGAAAAAAGATCACTTTCATCGGAGAAGAGCTTTACTTTGGGAAATCAATTGCCTTCCGAGCCTTAGCTATCACACGGAATATCGAGAATCTCCCTCTCGCTTCCATCGCGTCCGACATGAAACTGACACCTCCGGCAGCTGACACGTCAAGACTGTCATATATATCGAGAGGCTGTTCTCCAAAGGTTCGCAGCATCGGTCATTTGTGTGATACTACAAGATGATAGCTGCATAATTACGGATGCAGCCACAAGAGAGCTGAAACTAATCCAATGTGCAGCATAGCAATGGAGCTGTGAAGGTTGGCAACGCCGTCAGATTTGACCCAATCTGAGTGTGCCCCATCAGCGCAATTCAGTCTGCAATGTCTCGAATCAAACGCTTTCGATGACCTGTCTCTCAGGGTCAGTCAAGAGAGCACTTCGATGTCTATTTCAAGACGCTACACTGTACCGAGCATATGTAATATTATCTATCAAGCACAGCTTACATGATCGATAACGAACTGATACCATTCAGTGCACCTCATATGAGAGGCCTCATCTTCTTCATCTTCCTCATCTTCCTCGAGAGTATCATTCACGCGAACGCACCTTACTTTAACGAGATGTCTAGGCCAGATACTGTACCGCAGCTAATTTCAGCTGTAGAGTCTCAGTGAGTTGTCCCTCTGTTTCTACTTCGTGCATTGGGTTTCTTGAGGCTAATTACTGTGCTCAGAGATACCAACTTCTATTGCATTACAGCTTTAAGCTGTAAGCTCAATAGCCGTGGAAGGTCCTGAAATTATTGATGTAGTTACACCGCAGGCCTGTACTTATACGACTACCTCATAACTTTCGATCAAGAAGTCCAAGTTATCTGGAGTCGCAGAATCACAGGGGCAAGCGCCTTATACGTATCCTTTCGGTATCTGACAATCGTATACTCCGTCCTCAACATTTTGACTGGGCCATATGCTGCCCCATCTTGTGAAGTCTGTATTCCGAATCTATCTTACCGCATTGAACGTCGCAGCTAATTCTTGCGCTAGAGGTCGATGTTCTCACAATATCTGCGGTGCTGTTGATACTGAACATTATTGCGTGTATACAGTGACTATGCCATGCAAGTAGGTTTAGGTGTAATCACGGTCACCATGAATGCTCTTTGGGCCGGTAAGAAAGGCCAATCGTCGGACCTGCGTGACGATATTTACTATACCTTGCGATGCAGTGTTTGCGGCATTACGTGTCTATGCAATCCAGCGAGCGGATTGGAAGATGGCATCGGTCGTTCTCGCACTCGCACTTGTTCCGGTTGCCACAAACCTAGTAGGTCTGTGCCTGCCAATTTAGTGACGTCAAGCTGAGCCAGCGCCAGTACAACGTTTCACTATTTACTTACTATTCTACACCTGATTATTGCAATTTGGGGGATAACATCTCTGAACGGGCCCAGCACGCGTAAGTAAATATGATATTCTTAACCTTCATCGATGTCGCTGACCGACAGCGCCTGCAGATGTATGATCAACGTTTACCTCTGTCGATGCCCTACATTTGACGATCGGTTTCTTTTTCTACTCACAAATCAGTGGCGATTGGAACAAGAGTTTGTGCGACGGCCTCCGATGGTCTTGTGTTATTTTCAACATGGCACACGACATTTTCGACCCAAAAATTCGCACATGGGAGCGGTTTCAAAGTTCCACTAATGGCAATTTTGGTGAGAGATGGTATGTTCGACTATGTCATTGACAGCTTGCTTCTACGACTGAATAATCATTGTTATTACCACAGGTGCTCTTCATTTTGGGTAAGTGCACTCGTTCTACGGAAATACTGGAGTAATTTATACGACCGCAGAGTTCTTTGTGTCCTGAATATGTTAGATCTTGCCTTATGGGTCACTGAGGTTCGTCATTTTCCGATCTTATTTTTGATGGAAAGGCTTATACCATGAGTAACGTTGATCGCTAGGTCTTCACATACATGGGTGCTTTTATCCCACCGTTCGTCCACTTTGCTATAAGCCTAAAAACCTCCCCGTATAATGCACGTCAACAGATTCACAAGTATGCTCCTCTCATACTTCTTCCTCAACTTGAGGCAGTTGGACATGTCGAATGCCGGCACTGGAAATGTTTCAGAGAGGTCAACCTTGAAGTTCACGTCGAGGGTGGTTGGGAATATGGGCGCATCGCTTGATCAAGACTTGACTCGCTCCAGTGGCATTATGTCTGATGAAGCAGAGCAGGATAGGGCGTTCCGTGGCTTGGCTGACAGCGATCCTGACGACGAGAATATCGGGTCAGAGGGGCTAGCAGATGGTAATGATGATGTCCAAGTCGGTGGGGAAGAGCGCTCCGAAGCTTCACGATTGCCCATCGAAGCTAATAGCTCTGGCGATACCCTTCCGTAATGATCACAATATCAGGTTCTTTGAAGACTCTATGACTCGTTGTGCTTACTGTCATAATACCTATTTATTACTTATCTCATGTGTACCATTATAGTACTCAAATCTATTTCTATTGTTTGTCACGAAGGGGTATGCGGGATGAACCTATGTATGATCAAGCTCAAGCTCAAGCTCAGCAGATCTTGTAGTATCGAGATAGGATCGAAACTGGGTCTCGAAGGACACTCCAGATACTGGGCACATATCTGGCGGGTTGGTTGCCTTCGCGCATGCGTAGATACAGTAAAAAGTATACACGCCTTGAGCCACTCACGGAGAAAACGTGCACGAGCTGTTAAACAGCCAAATTGAAAGACGGTCACAAGAAACTATATTACCAAAGCATCACCATCAATCAGGCAATCAGGTCAGTAGCCATGTCCACTTTGTGAGGACAATCGCACACCAGAGACTCCTGCCTCTCCCACAACCCGGCGGTGCACGTATGCCAAGCAGAAATAGCTAATATTCGACCGCGTCATCGTCGTCCGCCTGCATCGGTACATGCACCGGAGCGCTCTGCTTCTCCCCCTTCTCCTTTTCACTCTCCTGCTGTGTCTCGTCCCCTTCTCTTTGCTTTTCCCCAGCCGCGCTCTCTGCATCCACGCCATTACTGGCCCCATTTGTCCCCTCGTCGATGTCCATCCCCGCCTCCGCGCCCCGACTCTCCACACCTTCCCCATTCCCCCGCCCATTCTCCTGTCGCATGTCCATTCTGACATCTCCATCTCTCTCTCCTTGCGGCTCCTCTCCCCGCTGCCGAGGCTCCGCTTCCGGCTCAGCCTCCCCACGCTCCTTCCTCGCTGCCCGTGCCCGAGCATCTTCTTCCGCAACGCGCTCACGCAGGCGTGAAATCTCGGTGATACCTGTTGTGCGCGTGGACACGAAGGCCGACCACTCTGCCTCTGCGGCGGTTTTAACCTACATGCAAGACCGAAAGTCAACAAACGGAGGTCGACAAACGAAAAATATACGGATTGAAGATAAAAGGAGGGAAGGCGTATAGCGCTTGGCGACCAAAGTGGGGGCATATGTGAGGCGTAGCCTACTGGTAATGAAGATAGAATATGAAGTAGGTGTAGCCAACTAACCTTCTCCTTCCGTCTCTTCATGAATGCCTCCTGCGCAGGAGTCAATACCGCCGGTAAATAATACAGAGGTGGCGGGTGCATGCGCGGAGGGCCAGCCAGGATATTGTAACTCTTCTCTTCCGTGCTCCCGTGGTTTCCTTCGGTATTTTGTTGGCTGTCAGTGTTATCTTCCACATGCGAAGGCGAGCGACTTTCCGAAAAGTCGGAGGGGACGACATCGGATGTGACAAGGAAATTGGCGAGAATAGGGAGACGTGTGCGCCGGAGTTTATGCTGTGACCAGTATGTGGGCGGTCATGACAAGTAAAGACAAGCAAATGTAACTCACAATCGAATCCTTCAACTGTAGCTCCTCTTCTCGGCGGTTTGCTGTTGTCTTGTCCTTCTTCGCTTCCTCCGCGCGGCGCACACCGTCCGTCTCCCGACGAAGCTTATCTTGTAACCGCTGCTCAATCATCTGACGTTTCTTCGCCTGTTCGTATTCGTCACCGGACATAAAACAAAATATTACATCGAAAGCCGTCAGCAATGATCTTGAATGGAGTGGAAGAGACAGGCACGGAGAGACTTACCGCTTCGCTCGAATTCCGATCTCCCTCCTCATTCCTGGCCTTGTTGAGTGTCCCCACAACAAGGCCGAACATTGACCTGCCCCGCTTGCGGTCGCGTTGTGCTGATGCTGCCATTTCGATACGAGGTCGTTTGCGTGTGGTTAGGTTGTCTTCAGTAGCATTTGTCTGGGAGGACGGTTCGAGCATGGGTGCGTCTATGTCGGCAGAAAGAGGCTGGGGTCTGTGCTAGAGTAAGTCCAAGTTCATTGATACTGAGAATGAGGGAGCACGCACGACTCGGTCGCCATCATGTAACTTTCTCTTCTTTCTTCTTGGTTGATATTGAGTCAGAGTTTAGTATGTTCGAGATTCGACGGGAAAATAAAGATGAGGTCAAGGAGCAACAAGTACAAGGCTCTAGATGAACGAAAGCGAGAAGTGAAGTCGCTGGACAGACGCGCGCACATAAGCGCCCACTAACCTTATGCACGTGATCTCCATCTTGATATCTCTCGAAGCGAAATTAGCGAATCAAGCGATTGCCACAATCCTCCAGATTTATGCCTTCATCTTACATGTTGAGCCGTACTCCATTGGAAGCCCTCAGGACACGATATTAGGATTTTATTGACGATCTACTTCCAGATCTATCCAGTCACGAGAACGAATCTAAGTGTCTGACCCCTTGTGTGTGGATGATACGCATACCGGTCAAGATGAAGGCTTATGATGTCGTGTGGGTGCGCTGTACTCCCGCCGTCCTTCTTATCACCCCTGGATAAATATCAGCTTCTCTTCTACCTTGCTGCCTTAACAAACTTTAGAGTCAAAGCGCTCAGCCTGATGCAACTTACAGATTTGAATCTATCCCAGAATGGCGCTAGGGTTCATGACAACCTAAGTATGATCCCTGATCGAATATCCGACAGTCATTCCGCTTGCATATTATCGGCTGTCTATCTGTTTCATAAGTGAACTCTCCACTATGAATTGGGTGTCGTGAGTGAGAAGCAACATTACACGGTGTAAGGTTGTTTCTCACCCGCGACACCCAATTGATTTCTGGCCCACGGCAGGATTAGAAACCTAGGGGCCGCTGCGATTTGTTATTGCAGACGCGATGACCGATGTGAGATCTCCACTGGCTGTCTAGCCATCCAGGTACAAATCGCCATCCGACTAGAGTATAACAGATATTACAAATACCAACTCGTCACGATAATTCACGTCTGATCCGAAGCGCATGACTGTAGGCACCTGCATCTCTTTTTATTTACAACAGACATCAACATTAGGTACGAATATCAGGACCCTGCAGACGGCGACACATCTGAAATGTAGGTGCATGAACTCCAATTCACCTGTCTTCCTATTTCTACAGTTCGCCGTCACCCTCCGTCCAAAACTCGTCGGTTCCCCTCTCGCCATCAATATCCCTCTAATCACACTAACTCCCACCTAAAATTTCGCCAGTGGCGCGGTTTCCTGGGATGGGGATCTCTCGACGTCTCCGACTGGATGATCAAAGCCATCGGTATCGAAACTCCCGCCAGCCTCTTTCAGAGGTGTCACCGGTTTGCTGATGTCTGATGATTCCTTCACGTCCTCCTCCTTGGGATGATCGAATACGGCCGACTGTTTACTCGAGGCCCTCACGACATCACGATCTGGTTGGTCGAAGACATCTCTGGGGGAACACTCCTCGACATTTCTCGGTGACTGAGTAATGTCAGTGGAGGCATCTTCAGAGTCTCCTACTGGGTGGTCAAAGCCTTCGGTACTGAGGACATGCACTGGCATTTCTGCCCGCTTGAGATTGACCTCGGCCTGGTTGCGATCATGCTCGATGTCTTCTATGAGATCTTTAGACACCCCAGGGTTGAAACATCCTGGTGCCTGTCCGACATCTTCGGACGAATTGTGTAAGACCGAAGATTTGGGAGCCGCGGCATTTTCGAGAGAGTGGTCGATAATGGCGGAATTAATGTCTGTCTGAACGGCGACGCGTTCAGCAACCTTATGTGACATAGTTGTGGATGTAGAAGCCATTGCGCACTTAGCAGGGGGATGGGGATGGTGCCTTACGAGGGATGCGCTAAGCGTTTTTTATACACCGTGGGGCCTGAGTTATTGCTGGGCCTAGGATATCATTGTATCGCCCACCTCGAGGTTTCAGTCAGCCTGGGCCGGAAATTAAACACAAAATATTCATTTATCCCGCTCGTTAAAGATATCTGCGTGTCATGTCGATTCATCACACGTTGTTAAACAGACGGAGCAGATATGCAGCACAAAATTTTGCTTTCATTATTTATATACGTTCACGTCTCGGTCTATCCAGATATTGTCGCTGTCTGAACGGCCCGCAGGGAAAAAGGGAGCCTTAGATATTGCACATAACAGTCCGTACCATGAAATAGGAAGCAACAAGACGAATACGAATGTGCCGACGAATTGTTCCCCTAGAACTGCGAAGAGGGCTACATGTCCGTAAAGAAAAAGATCAACACGATGTCCTAAGCCCCATTGCGCATCCCGCTCTTCTCATGTTGTTGCTGGGCATCAATGCGGACTTCCTGAGATCGAATGGAACGTTAGCTGGGGTGATTCTCCGGATTATTGTGGACGTAAAATTCTCACCTCTTGACCCTGCAGACGGACATAGCTGTTCTTACGCCTCAAGTTCTTGACGGTCTTCGATATCAGCCACAGTCCGAGCATGAGAATGAATGCAATGATGAGACCGCAGCCACCGTTGATCAAAGCGTTGCTCTTAGCGTAAGCCTCGGGAAGCTCCGGCCAAGTCAATGACTTGGCACCGCAGGCCTTCGCCCAATCGCGATTACTGTTGATGACCGAGTTCTATTTGAAAGTTGCGTCAGCTTGCTGTATGCCTACCGGCAACCCGATATCTAAGGGAAGTCAGGCGTATATGGATAGCTTGCGAGCGCTCTGGATCATATCTATTTATCGGAACTCATGCGCACCTCCAGACGGTAGATGAACTCGGTAAGCGGGATATCCTCTTGGTGCCCGAAGACGTGAATAGTTTCGAAATCCCCGGAGGTACCGTTCTTGAACTTGAAGCGCAGGAAGTCGCGCACGTCAGGCGCGTGTGCACGGCGCAGCTCGATGGAGAGAGCAGATGCAAAGTCGGCTGAAGGATGTCTGCGGCGTTAGAGTGTAGGAATGATAGATGCATTGTCTAGGGCTCACGAATTGCTGCAAGTTCAGGACGAGATTCAACGACCTCAGTCATGTGAAGCAGTGAGATGAAGGGCTGGTATGTAGTCGCGACGAGCATGAACTGGAGAGGGTCACCGTTGAAGGCGATACGTTCGAGGGCACTGACGATTGAACCGAGAGCAGTACGGCCGGCGACTGAGGTACAAGATAAATTGTATCGCATAGACGGGAAAGCACATTGTACGCACTGTTACCGATGCCTGCCATCGCAGGGTCCGAGAACACAAGATTCTCGCGGAAGTCCGCGAGGCCGCGAGCTTGTTCAATGTACGTTGGCGGAAGCCTGTGCGCGTAGGTCTTGTTGTGAATCAACTCAGTGTTCATGTAATCCCACAGCTGTCCGGAAAGATTCAGGATTTAGCGATATGATCTGAGGGAGGGAGAGCAAAAAGACACTCACGTTGTACTAGCGCGCAAGATTACAAAATCAGGTGAGTGCTAGCAGTTCTATGTATATGGCTAACTCATACCGCATTCTCCATAGTGGCAGGTCTGCCGAAGATAAAATCGCCAACATCGGTGAAGAACGACCTGGCCGCCTTTCCTACCTGCTTGAATTCGGATGAGGCTTGGATTCTCTCGACATGCTTCACAAAGGCCTGCCGTAACCATGGTTAGCCAAGTTAGGTGTATTCTGGCTTGGAAAAGTGCGTACCGGGCAGTCGGTCCAGCTCTCCAAAGAGCGGTCGTTGCTCGGTTCAACAGTCTCCACTATAATTCATGATTTGAGTGTCAGTTCTATTACGATGCGAATTAGACAGACCTGGGATATACTGGTATCCCCCGAGAGGCGCCATCACAGTAGTCTCGTTCGCGAGAGTCATGCGGTTGGCAGGGTTCGGAGGGAACAACCCTTGCAGGAGTGCAGTGGCCGAGTCGAACACTGCAGGCCCCTCCGCACCGACCTTGACGCGCACATGCACCTGATCGAGATCGACAAGATCTGTGTGAATGCCACGAATGTGCGAAGGGTTCTCGGTGTTGAAGTATGTCTCGCGCAGATAGACACCAAGCTGGTGGGCTTGAACCTGTTCAATACAACAGGTGTCAGCTGAAGTTGACAAGAGTTCGAGTGCTGAGTGCGGAGCGACATGCCTCGCCAAGCGGTGTGCTGAGTGTGGGACCCGGCTGGTAAGTGATCGGGTCCTGGTACGCCTCTATGCGGTCACCGTTGCGAGCAAGGACCACGACACCAAGAACTTCAGGGTGAGACATTGTTGTAAGAGTAGATGGTATGGTGTTCAAAGGAATCCAACTGATGAAGAACACTGAGAGTGCTGGACTGTCAGTAAAATGTGGTGTCGCTATATAGTAGCCTCTGGCGGCTAAGACGTAGCACGTTGATGTACGATTGCAAGTAATTTAGATAAATAAGTAACCGGCGACGAGTGTGCGGGGAGGTGTACGTGAGGCAGCGTGCCAGTAGCCTCCGAGAACATGACTGCGAAGAGATGGAAGCCCACCTGATGAGCGAGGAAATAATACAGAGCAAACAGTAACGTGGCTTGCAAGCCCCAGGCGCTGTGGCGAAGTATTATCGTTCGAAGCAAGTAGCCAGCGGAGACGAACATTTCTCCACCACTATGGGGAATGCCATGTACACCAAGTGGCTTCGAAATTTATTGAAATATCAGTCTAGGCCCGTCATTTGCCCTTTCGACATCATTTGAAGAACGGAGAATGCTGTAGAGAAGGTCATTGGGCACCAAACTCAGACACCAAGCCCCACGGCTCCGTAAAGATGCAAAAGCATGTGTTCGATGGGCACAATTCAAAAACACGTCTCCTTGAAGCACCAAAAACACGCGGGACGCAATGGAAGAACTTGCTGTGTACCACGTGACCGCTCCCGTGTGAGGGCGCTGTGAGCTGAAATGAGTGTGGAACACATTGATGCGCTCATTGATTACAGCGCAAGTAAAGAGGGCACCAATACAAATGTCGATCGAATCCTCCACAGAAGTAGCTGTCTGCGGAGGAAAGTTGAGTAGGAGTAAGGTCATAAAAGAAGCATCAATATAAGCTCGGAAATAGAGAGGCATGAGGCTTTGCCTCCTGTTGACCTCACTTTGCTAATGATCATCGATCAATGCTCCAGCGCGGGGAAGAAGGGAAGTTCCTTAGAACAGGTGGTGACCGTGAGGTGGAGCAATTAACAAACTCGGCAGTAGCCTATGTGTCGACTGAAGCACCGTTCGTCTTTTCAGTAACTCTGCAGGCTGCGCAGTCCGCGCGGACAGACAGAGAGGTCCGCCGTGTTCACTAAGAGTGTAGTGTGCGTAGGGCGGTATATGCAGACGAGCCCATGGCCACATTATCTGTAACGAGCCGATTGACAACACCTCGTTGCGTGAACAATGCATGTTGAGAGGGCCGTGTAAAGCACGTACATTGACAGGATCATATGCATCCGTCCTCCACTGGCGCAATGTTTACTAGCCTGGACATCGCTTCGCGGGTCCAATCAAGTGACCTGTCACCGCCAATGTCCCTGAATGCTTGGCAAGTCGCGGACATGGGACGGAAAGAGGGTTGATGGAATATCGAGGACCGTAACGATCACGTCGAAAGCGGCAATGAAAGCGATTCTGGACAGGGCGATGGACACGCACCCCCTCTGGAGTGCGGACTATCCTCCAGCCGTCTCCTTGAGCATCATTGTGCGGCTCCAGTCTTGCCAACCTTGCTTTTCTGTATTTTCAGCTTTCTCTCCAACTCCACCTGCCTCTCGCCTCCTTCCTATCGGTCTTCTCCTCAACGTCAACGCTCATAGGAAAGAGCAGGCGCAGCCTTTCATGTTCCCTCATATGATCGACTACGTGCATACCTGTTTTCACGCAGATTGCACCGGAAAGAGATTGCACCGGAAAGAGATCCCACGCTGGGCTTCAAAGCTTACCTTGTCCCTTCTGGCAGCTGCAAATAGGCCTGATGAGCATAATCTAGCCCAAGCAAGCACTATAAGACATGGACGCTATCATGAATCCGAATTTCGTCAGAATTAGATCGTGAATCGCGACACAAGCTGTGATATTTATACGCGAATTATCAAATTCTACGCGCTGATTCCCGCTTTCGATATAACCTGAAAATCATATTCAGAAATCGTATTCTAATCAATCGGAAACAAAACAGCAGTATGACATACATATATATCACACTCACTTGCTCTACTTCTTACCCTTCTTCTTGCCCTTGCCACCTCCTCCCGTAGGCGCCGAGGCCTCCACAGTGCCCTGCGTCGCCCCTCCTCCCGCGCCCTTTCCTCTCCGCTTTGCATGTGCTTGCATATAGCTGCTGCGTTCGCTCTTCTTCAGCCAGCGCTCGGGATCGGGTGGGGGCGTAACGCCGGGCACCACGCCAGCAGGCAGGCGGCGGGCGCGGGGCTTCTTTGATTGAGGCAGTGATTGTGACTGTGCTTGAGTCTGAACCCGACTTCGCGTGACGATGTTGCTCGTGCTGTGAAGAGGGTGGGAAGTAGAAGGGAGAGCGGGTGGCGGTGCTGACTCGAGGGCGTCGGCGAGTGCAGACGGGAGAGCGGTCAGAGCGGAGAGATAGCCAGAGTTGAGGAAGTCCAGATGAGACTGCGCCGCGGAGAGATTGGTGAGGACGTCGGCTTGTTCGTCCGAATGCTATGAGTGATAAAACATGTCAGGAGACGTGAAGCTGAGGTAGATAGAAGAAGCCATGGCTTTGGTAGTGACAAGGGACGACGTACCGGCTCAGCCGTATCCAGGAGTGTGTTGTATAAATCAAAAGCAGCTTGATACTCTCCCTCTCTGTACGCCTGTCCAAGCCAACGGGACATGTCACCAATTCGCCCTGCACGCAAGACAAATTGATCCGCACCAGTTGCGCCTCGAGATGCATTACGCCCCTGCTCCCCTCTCCCTCGGCCCCATGAGCCTTCATACTCTCCAGTACTGCCGTTGACTCCGCCTCATGGTGCAAACGGTAGAGAGAATACGCCTTTTCAAACTCAAAATCCAAGTCGAGAGACGCGTCAGACTCTTGTGAGGCGACTTCCTCAACCAGTGAGAGCGCTTGAACATATTGCTCCGTCTGCAAGAGGAGGAACACCTTCGTCTGCAGAGCGTCGGGATCCCGCGGCTTGATTCTCAATACTACGACACATCAAATTAGCATCATATAGCCGTTCTGCACATCGGTCAATAGATGGGAAGACACGCACTCTTGTCACATGTCTTTACAGCGTTCCCGAAGTGCCCTCCATCAATCTGCGCGCACAATGAGGTGAAGAGGCGTTTGAGCCGGTCGGCATCTGAGGGAGGTTGTCGAGGAGTCTTCTTCTTGGGCGCACCATGTTTCTGCTCCTTGCGCCCAACACCTGCCCGCAATTCAGACTTTGCGGTAGGAGCCATGTCTCTGTTCTGGCGATGTCCAATAAGCGGGAAGTACGATTGTGAAGTCACAACAGGACAAGAGCTCAGAGCGGCTCATAACAGCCTCAGCCGCCCTGAGTCACGTGTACTCCAAGCGTCGGCCCGCCCTTCGATTTATATGGCAATCCTCCCGCCCATTAACGCACTTGGTTAGAGACGGCGCTGCTCCGCCCGCCCGAGCCCAAATGACCTCTAGTCACCATTGTTGCAGGTCTCATGTCAGGTGCCATGTACTTATTGGGATTGGACGCATGACATATGACGCTCGATTTCGAAACATACATTGAATCTTGATCAAGGAGGGAACAATGAATCGCTGGGATCATCATGTATGCACCGACGCGATATGCAGGGGCATTGCAGGCAGCTGGCATCATCTTCCATTATCTCCCCCTCATCATTTGCTTCCTCTACAGCATGTAATTTTAGAGGACTCTTGCTAATGTAGTCCCAAATGCATGCCAAGGACAGCAGCGCCGACGAAAAGACAGAAAGACACCAATTGCGACGACCACCATCACGTGAAGACCCGCAACGAGCCTCAGCGAATCATACACTCGCTTGCTTGTCACGTGAGCGGGTAAATGTTGCGGGTGCAACAAGGTGGAGCTGATTTGTCAGCACCATACACCGTACATCAATTGATAACCAAATGACAGGTCATTTGGGACAAGATCGAATTGCGAACTCAGTGCAAGACTATGGCAAGCGTAACGGTCGTGCTCTGTTTTGAAACTCAGAGCCCTCCTCCGCTGTTGCCATCAGCTACTATACCATGTATGGAGTACAGGACCCTGAAGACTCCCTATGGTACCTCCCTACCCAGTTTATTATAGGGGGCCGGTTTCTCCTTCTTGAACTTCAGACTGAAGGATGACAGTGGCGGTTTGCGATCCTGCGCTGCCCTGATGTGCGCAAACAGTGACACGTACTTGAAATAGGCCCGCGCGGCATGCAGCCTGAGACCCCGCGTCGTTCGTGTATGGTCTATTTGCGTGGATATAGAAGTTGCAGCACCGAGTCCGGCACATCGTTTCGCTCGAGATCCAACGAGGACGCCGGACGACGGATGGTCACAGCTCGTCCGTTGAGCGAGGGCGATCGGACACGGGGAGCGGCATGTGGTAAGCTCGAATTGTGCTTGCGCGTCACACTATTCACGGCTGATTTCGACCAATAGATATATTCTTGCACTGGGTCTTCTTCCAAGTCTGAGTGAGTTGGTTCTACTTGTATCCTGCACACCTTCCACCTCGAGTTTCCATGGGATAAATGAAATAGGTCACTCTCGAGATTGTTTCCCATTCTCGCTTCTTGCACGTCGTGGCCCTTATAGAGTCTGTTCTCTCCTTGATCAATTCAAACTAGACACAGCAACTTTCTCATCCCACTACTTCTCCTGGCATATCCCCTGCTGGACTATATTAGGTAGCGACCTGTCAATGCCCCTCCTTCCCTCCTCCCTCTTTTGCCTAGATTCACTATCCTTGGAAAATCACTGCTGATGGCCCCATCTACCTCCAGACATAGGCTGTGCTCATCGCTTCAAGCGCCGCACACACCAGGGGCCACTGATGCTCGCGCATACAAGTCCCGCTGGTCGAAGGATGACACCGTTCTACCGCTTCCCGCAGCAGCAGCAGCTCCTTCCCCGTTGCGACTATCGTCGGGCACGCTCCCGAAATCCTTCACCTCGCCGGAGCATCGACATGCGGCCCTAGTCGCCCGTGGACTGGTACCGCCCTCTGCCAATGCCAGATGGTTCAGAGACGAGCACGGGTACATGACGTCGCTCAGCGAGCAGGAGAAGGAGCTCGATCGGCGACTTGCCATCGTCGTCCGCAAAGGGCAGGCAGAGCGGGACTCCAAAGCCAACGTCATCCTGACGGCATAGCTTAGATCCTCAGTGACAAACTGTCGTGTTGCGGCAGCCGCCGTTCAGAGTCTCGGAATGCAGACGTCGGACGCCTCGCCAGCCTCTGCTGCTCCAACATCGTTTCCGCCGTGAGCAACGCCCCGAACACCCTCCTGCTGCCTCTGTGTGCGGCACCTTGCAGAGCCCATACGCGCCCGCCGCGTACACGCTGTCTAGCCATCCGGGCATGAGCGACTCAGGCGCTATATGCCCTCAACGCTTCAACTCCATCAAGGCAGCCCGAGGATCGTCCAGTAAGTGGCACGGTCTTTTCTTACATGTACGCTGACGCTTGCAGCAACGCCCGTCCTGGCATCCACAAGCAGCGCGTCTTGTCCGACTTAACTAACCGCGGACCGACAGCAGCATCCGCGTGTCCGCTCGACGCTCTCGCAATGCTCTCGCAATGCCCGCTTCGGAGGGAGCGGAGAGACTCTGAGAGTGTCCGTCTGACAGTGCGCGCAGGCCCGGTGGTTACGGCGTTCGCGCTGCCTGGCAACGGTCGAGGCACTCGCTATGTGCCTTTCCCTCCAGCAGATACAGATACGGATGCTTGCCCTGCCGTCCGAACTTCGCGGGCAGCGCGTCTCATCTCGTCCGGCAGCAGCAGTGGGAGAGGAAGAGGGTGGCATTCTTTCAATCATCACGCAGTCCACTGTGGACTTGGGGGTTGGGCATCGTCCCTCGGGTGATGCCCACGCACTCAGGTCGATCACACACGGCTCTTTGCCTGAGTCACGGGGGGTTCATCGGGTGAGGGGCATCGTCTTGCTCGCCATACATGATCAAGTCTCGTGGTGAGCGTCCGGGAGACGTACGCACTCTTGTCCGGCAGTTGAACCGCTGATGGGCCTACTGTGCACGGAATGCGCACAGTGTAGTCACGACACTCTTGAGTGGTCTACTGGATGTGTCGGACAGCCAGCGCGGTTCCGGTCGAGAGTCGAGACAGTATGTACTATGCATCTACTTCACTATTTCGGCTCACTCCGCACAATTCGGGCGGGCAGGGCGCCGTCTCGCAGCGGATTGTCAAATCCATGCACACTGTCGTCTACTTACACGGTGCACGAGTGGATGGCAAACTGCACACCTGGGACGCGCAGGTGCGCTGCAGCCTGACATCTCCCTTGCTGGGCGCGAAGTTCGTCACTCGACGATCGTCATAGCGGGGCGGTGAATGCTTGGGACATCTCACGCAGACGTCCGGCGCATCGTGATGTACCTATCATGTAATCTACACGAATAGACTAAGAATATATCTATTGGTCGAAATCAGCCGTGAATAGTGTGACGCGCAAGCACAATTCGAGCTTACCACATGCCGCTCCCCGTGTCCGATCGCCCTCGCTCAACGGACGAGCTGTGACCATCCGGCGTCCGGCGTCCTCGTTGGATCTCGAGCGAAACGATGTGCCGGACTCGGTGCTGCAACTTCTATATCCACGCAAATAGACCATACACGAACGACGCGGGGTCTCAGGCTGCATGCCATGCGGATCGATTTCCCAGTGCGCACAAGTGACAAGTCCATGTATATGACTTGACTCCTTGGCGCCTATTGTTACTTCGCGCCGTGATATTATGAGGTTGGGCTTTCTGGGGTCCTGACCACCCCTCCTGCCGTTGAGGCTGGCCGACAATCGGTCTTGCAAAACACGTGAGCACGACCGTTACGCTTACCATACAAGACCGGTGTCTGAGTCCCTCTCAGATCTTTCAAAATTTCACACAATACACCGTTTAAAATTTCCTTCCAACGCAACTCCAAGTCCAGGATTTCTGCAACGTATCTTATTGATCACACTAATCTACACAACTAGAAATGCCAGCAGTCGAAGAACATTGGAGTGGGCTTGCGATTTGTTTTTCGGGATGCGGATATCGGCAGCTATGTATGCATATATTGCACTCGGAATATATTGCTATGTCATACATCTCGCATCAAGAATTGAACCAGACCACTCGCCGAAGATTATTCGACGCCGATGAACAGCGACTCTGCGTTTGTGACAGAATAACTCTGAATTATCTTCATTTGATGCAATTATAATGTGCTTAAACACAGAGCAAGTATTCTGATGCTAACTTACCTCATTGCAAGCCTCTCGAGCTACGAACGGTTTATCGCGGTCCAGCGCGAGCTTGACTCTCGACAGACCCCGAGAATGTCGGGTTCCGTTAGTCACGTGCAATGTCAATACCATCACTGTCCCCTCCTGCTTCCCCATGCGGCCTTGGAGACACACCCTTCCGACTCCGTGACGAACAGCTCTAGTTACTCGCGTCTGAGACCGGTATATCACATACACCATTGCCTTCTGTAGCTCGTCTCTCTGGTTGATCTATTTGGTATCTTCACGGAAAAGGTGCCGCCAGTGTACCGGAGCAGGCCTCAGCCAGTGCCTCCCGGCCTTAGAACGCACCTGCCGCTAGATTCATTCGTAGAGGTATTTTGAGGCAGCTCTAAGTGCTCTTGATCTTCTTTACTTACCGGATTATGGTAAAGAAGCTATAAGACCCTTGATCATACGAAGATGTATCTGGTCGACCCGTCCAGCCTTACTCTGGATATATGGGGGATCATGCGCTCATTCACCGAGCTGCTGAGCAGGACCCTCTTCTGGATTAGCGCGTTGTCGTCGCTCCAGGCTCACCCTTCAGCGTCTCAGCAGAGTGTGCAGGTAGCGTCCGCGGAGTACTTGTTGGGCCTCGGTATGCTCTCGATTGTTCAGAGTCACGATGCTTAAAGCTCTACTGACGTCGATTCGATCTAGGCATTGGGGACATAACTGGGTGCGTTTTGCTGTACGTGTTTGTATGATCAGTGCTAACCTAGATCTCTCTAGGCCTATTGTCGAGACAAACATGATGGTATGCCCAGACGTGCCCTCCATATGGTTGGCTGATCGAGAGCTAAATGTGACGTAGGGATATGCCGATCGCGCACAAACGGACACTGGCTTGCACATGCGACAACGTAGTCGTGCATGGATTGTCGCGGACGCATCTGAGCCATCTCACCGCATCGTTTTCATCAATGCAGGTAAGCATTCAACTCGACGGAGCTAGCTTGGAAGTTCGAAGATGTCTGAGTACGGAATATGCGTAGACATTGGCATGGGTGACTCCGGTATACGTCGCTCTATTGTATCGGCGTTATCGGAGCAGTATCCAGGACTCTACACAAACGAAAACATCGCGCTTGTCGCGACCCACTCACACGCAGGTGTTGGTGGTTATCTCGAGAACCTACTTCCGCATATCACGTCGCTTGGGTACGTCAAGCAGACGGCCGACGCGATCGTCGATGGGACTGTGTTGGCAGTCCGCCGTGCGCATGCAAGCCTCGCTCCAGGGAAGTTGTCTGTAGGTAATACGACTGTACTCAGCGCGAACATCAATCGGTCCCCCAGTGCATACATGGCCAACCCGGAGGAGGAAAGAGCGAAATATCAGTATGATGTGGACAAGGAAATGACGCTACTCCGCTTCGATAACATAGACGGAAACGCGAGGGGATTCCTCAGTTTCTTCCCAGTACATGGGACGAGTCTGTATCAGGTATTAATGGGTTAGTTCCACCTTGTCAGTGAATGTTTGGTGAAACATGTCCCATATAGAATAATACACTCGTGAGCGGTGACAACAAGGGTATGGCGGCATATCTATATGAAGGTATGTTGAAAAGGCACCGTCATTCTGTATATACTGACGATTGAACATCACTCCAGCTATGGTTGAGCCATCCACCATGCCGGGTAGCGCTGCCTTCGTTGCTGGGTTTGCTCAATGTATGTTTACCCGCTATGTTTTCCGGAGCGCCCACTGATGACAGTCGTTACATAGCCAATGTTGGTGACACAAGTCCTAACACGTGTGTAACCAAATCGCACTATGATATCTCAGCGTATCTAATTCTTTGTATCCGCATTTTAGTCTCGGGGCTGTATGTGAGAGCCCAGGTAAACCGTGGGATGGTCAAGCTTGTGATTTCGAGCACTCCACGTGCGGAAACAAGACACAAGACTGTCGCGGACGGTACGCTAATTTCGTGTTATATCAATGACTCTGATAATGAGCATGAGCATCCTCCAGAGGTCCCGGATTCCGGATCTCCGACTTTGAGTCCAACCGCATGATAGCCCAACGTCAGGTAGATGGCGCAAAGACGCTTATGGAACAGGATCTGTCTCCTGTCAGCGGACCCGTACGTTCCGTACACAAGTACCTGAACATGTCTGTGAACAAGATGTTTATCCTCGAATTCCACCGATATCTGATATGTTATTATGGGATAGGCACTTCAAATCGTTCGAGCTCGCCAATGGATCGACGGTACAGACGTGCCCTTCAGCGCTAGGTGGGTGAGTCTGAATCAAGTGTAACGTCGGCTTCATCTGTTTTTAGGCTACTCCTTTGCAGGCGGAACCACGTACGTGTTACTTTATCTTTCCTATTGCATAATGGTGAATGGTCCTGTATAATAGAGACGGACCTGGTGCATTCGACTTCGTTCAAGGGGATAACAGCTCGTCACCACAGTAGGTATCTCTGCTGCTTGGGTTGAGTGTATTAATCATGATCCCCTGCTGCAGAAACCCGTTCTGGGAGGTTGTCAAGGGTAATGTTTTCCCCCAGTAACGCGCTCAAGGACGCTAACGCCGGCATTTAGGTGCTGTAACCGCCCCACCTCCACCTGAACAAATTGCTTGCCAGCATCCAAAACCTATTCTGTTAAATACCGTATGTGTGCTGTTTCAATAACTGATCATTAACTCACCTTTTTTAATTGATCAGGGTTACGCACATACGCCATACCAATGGTCGCCCGATACGGTTGATATTCAGATGTTACGAGTTGGCAATCTCGTCATGGTAATCATTCCTGGAGAAATGACGACGATGGCAGGAAGACGCATGAGGTCAGCTATGATTGATACCACTTTGAACCGTTCACAGTAGTGACGGCGCTGACGGCACCACAATACTAGGGAGGCAATACGTGCCGAACTTATATCCTCCGGCGTCGCCGGCGAGGATGCGTATGTGGTGATCGCCGGCCCTGCCAATACGTACGCCCATTATGTCACCACAAGAGAGGAGTACGCTGTACAGCGCTACGAAGGCGCATCCACGATATTTGGACCATGTAAACTGGGTTCATCGAGCAAGTATCTCTATCCTGCTAATGTCGCCATTCATTAGTCACACTGGAAGCATACATGAGCGAGTATGCTGGATTACTCCCGTATCTCGTTGACGATGCTTCGGGATCGCCTCCTTCCGATCCGGCGCCGCCAGATCTGACTGGCAAGGTCATTTCATTGCAGGTAAGATAAGATGATTTTTCCCTTCTCCAGATCAAGCATTGATTATGCGTTACTGTATCGCGATTCTACCCTGCCTTTCGATATCGTCTACTCCTCGCCAGTTGCCCGTGATACAAGATAATACACCTCTGCTCAAGAACTTTGGTGACATCCTTGTAGACGTCGATACGGCCTCTCCCTATCGTAAAGGCGAATCGGTGACCACGCAATTTGTCGGGTAAGCTTTGAGACGCACACGCAATTCATTCATTCGATACTAATACAGATAACTTCGCTCCCAGAGCTAATCCGAGGGTAAGGATGTCAGACATTGGATCTATGAGCATTGAAACTAATACCCGTTGTGTGCAGAATAATCTGCGGCTCGAGGCGACGTACTTGACAGTTGATAGACTCGTTGATGAGGAGTGGGTGCCAGTGAGATCAGACTCTCACCCATCCACGACGTTCCAGTGGGCTAGAACAAACACAGTAAGTATCTATTGGCAAAGCTTCTAGATGACTGCTGACTTGTGTCATTCAGGCGTTCGGCATCAGTACGGTTGACATCACATGGTTAGTCATGTATTTGCCTCGGAGTCAAACCGGATGCTTATCGTGTTGTCCGCCGGTAGGAACATCGAAACCGGAACACCAGGTGAGCGAAACAAGTCTGATTTTCTACAAACGCTAACAATTCTTTACGGGTCAAGCTGGAACTTATCGCCTCTCATATTATGGGGACGCAAAGCACTTGGCCGGGAATGTTATACCTTTCGTCGGACAGTCGTCCAACTTTAGCATCGCATGAAACTCATGACTCCCTGGACATCGGACTATCTTACAGCATGTATGAACTGACTATGATGTAGCTCTCGTTTACTTTGATCCACGTGTATTATTTTAAACCGGGATTATGAGTCTTGAACATCTTTGTCTGTTCCCAGTGCTTCTGAAGGGCATTACGTTGCATGGTGCTGTATAAGTACATATTACGACGAGCTGTGACGAGACTCTCAAGCCCCGTTAGACAACTTATGACGCACCGCAGGGGAAACTGGACTGTGCTGCATACTTATTGAGATAAAATGATGCATCGTCGCGAGAGTTCGAGACGGTCAACAACAATTGTACTCTATATAGCAGTGTGTTTCGAGTGCCTTTAGTACGCTGCGCCCCAGTATCGGTAGTATCCAGGCAAAGCATGGGCAAATGATAGCCAAACCTACGTTACAAATGAGATACACAAGGCACATTAGGTCAAAGCCACTTACATTATACCAATAGAAAGACACTTGATCATCGTATACATTCTGGAAGGTCAAGAAGCGGTAACTCACGAAAAGTGCTAGAGTAAGGAAAATGAAGCCTGTGCTATAACCCACCCTCCAGACATATATCAGAGCGATAGACCAGAAGGATAAGCCAATTATGACAGTGTACCGTGCGATCGACGGATGGACGATGGGAATGGTGAGCCGTCCGATCATCCGATCGCCGTGGATGTCTTTGAAATCCTGGGTGTGTATCGTGGTGGCGAATATCCCAGCACTAAGACACACCGAAACCAATGTGTCCCAGTCGAGGTCGCGATGTGTGTCAGCTTGCTAGATATGAGTTTCCCATGTACTTCGAGCAATTTTCATGACTTACTGGCTACCATTGTGGCCCCCATTTCGAACGCTGCAAACCCAGCAGCGTTGACGACATTCCTGACGACATAATTCCCGGAGTGCGCGCCGAGCTCGTCATAGAGGATTGTCAGCGCAACAAGGACCACACTGGCCCAAAACGTCTCAATGGTGTAACAGAGCGATAGCAACCAACACAGAGGATCGAGAGCCCAGCACAGCCGAACCGCTGCAGCCAGCGAAATGCGTCCAGAGGGCAGTGGCCTATCACGTTTGTTCATTTCGTCTTCCTCTGGACTAAGCGTCTAGTTGGAGGCATCGAATTGAAGAAGGTGAAACCAAGTCCAGAAAACGACGTGGTGGACGTGATAGACGTCAAGTCGAGGTGATGCCGCAACGGCGAAGAATGTCTGGAGCGAGAATAAAATTGAAGCAATGATCAACACAACTGGCAAACTCACCACGGGAAGGACTGTTGTCTTGATATCTGATTTGGTGAAGAGGAACAAGGTGAAAATTAGATTTGGCACTTGAGCGAAGGCATGTCTCAAGGACATTGTGCGCATGGTGGGCAGTGCTCTGAATGACTGCACTAAACACCTCATGGTCTTATACTAGCTACCGATTGACTCGCACGTCTCAATGTTTTGGTCCAAGTCTCGAAACAACGTGAGCCGTTTGAGACCGACAGCTTATCAATGCCTTTATCACGGTTAATTCTCGTTGCAGAGAGAAATCATCAGACAACATTTGACAATGGGCGTTTAGACGTACTTCATGGCGATCCGGACGCTGGTTGAAAGTGGTGGTGGAAAATGACATTGCAAGAATCTGTTCTATAAAGAATGAGTGTCGGTTGAATTTTTGCTGATGATAGAGTCAATGGGATACCTGCATTGACGTCCTATGAATGGAGGTCGCTGCTAAAAAGGTACGATTAAGTACAGCCGAATCTGAGAAAGAGTGCTTGCTATGCTATTCCAACAGCGCCATTGTCAAGTATCCCGGATGATAAACCCACCTACATACAAGCCGAAAAAAGGAAGGATGCAGGCGCTACAACAAATTTTATGGGTTCCTACAATCGTCAAATCTTAAACTTCAGCTCCCATCAAGAAAGAGGTCAGATGCAAAATAATCCATGTGAGACCGAGCTAGCGGCCGCTCGTCTATAACGCACGTTGAAGAGAAGAGGACATACAGCGCTATACAGCAGCGCTTTGCCCGAGCGTCACGTTGAACAGTATATTCCTAGAATTAAAGTGAGCGACCCATCTGAGAATTGATCTGATGGAAATCTGAAAGACAAACAGCAATTCATTATTCATGGCCAGTCGACCTTACGGCAATCCTGTGCTCAGTGCAAAACATCTTATTATGAAAAGTCAGTCGAAGGGAGCGACATAGGTTACATTCCGAGTGCTTTGCAATCAGCCTCATCTTACATTGGCGCTAGAAGTTGAAGATACAGGTCAGACAATAAGAGTCCAGACTCCGGAGAGATGACAATTTGGCTTGCTTCTCAATCCGACATACCCTATCGCCGATGCTTCATGCGGCACTACAAGACCAAGAGTGATAGTGATACGTCTTGGTGCTTCATAAAATCCGTGATATAATTTGACCATCACTATAATCCGATAAAGTGGAGACGAGACACTCAGCTCAAACTCAGCTGACAGCAAAGTATGTACACGTGAACGACATTCGAACCTCGTACTAGCGCGACGTGTTGTGGATTTCTTGTGTCCCTTGTCATCTGAAATCGGGATATGTGGAGTTATACTATGATCGTCCCTTTGTATCTATTTCAGTGATGTGCAACTCCCTGACCACCAAAGCGGCAGTACTAACACTCACCGTAGATAGCATCCATCATCGCTTAATCAAGGCCAGCACGTCAGAGACAATACAGCATTTGAGGGAGAACAAGACCAGTTAGTCAAGCCTAAGTGGGGGGAAGAGGGATTAGTGACATCCGGACAGTCTGACTCTGAGCGCTGAGCGCTCAGCGTGTGTGGTGTGACTGAGTACGCGTCGCACCACGTGATGTGCGTCACACCGTGTAGGGGCGACGTTGAACGGACCCGCTTGCAATTTCATGCTTCCCCTTGAACGAAGGCTCATTTCTTATAAGAATTTATTTTACCTTATTTCCAACGCCTTCCCAGTGATTCAAAGTAATGGAATCATCACTCTTACCCATCTCAGGCAATACTGGTCTCAATGTCAACGTCCTATTCCCCCTTGACCCGTTGCGGATCCTGGCGAGCTTTACCGCTTCACCTCCAACTTCCACCGTACCCTCGAGTCTTTCGACGAGACTTGAGCATGTCTCCTTGTCAGACAATGCTCTCGGTATACACAAAGTCTCTTCTCGTACCTCACATTTCCTGGTCGTTCCTCCTGAATATCATCATACCGAATACCCCTCAGACGCCAGCCTAGAATTGGATTTCGACCATAAGTATTGCAGTCAGGATGCACGATGCAAGGAGCTAGCATGGGAGGCAAGTTTTCCGCAGGGGAGCATCAATCCGAGTAATAGAGCTGCGCCCGCAGGCGGTTTCGGATTTTACCTGCGGGGCACGGAGACCTTTGCTGCACAACTGAAAGACGCAGAGGAAGTGTTGATGAGCTATGAGATGATGTTTGAAGAGGGATGGATGTGGGGAAAGGGCGGTAAGCTCCCAGGCATCTGTGCGCATATGTTTCCTCTATTCTTGGTGCTGAACAAGAATTTTGATGAGTGGCGTGTTACAGATGGCGGCGTGGGAGATGAAGCATACGGATGCACTGGTGGGCGTACCAAGGAGAGATGTAAGTGCTTTGACCTGAGACTTATGTGGAGGTCAGTCATCCTGCAGGCTACCCCGCGGGTTATCTATAGCACGACGGTCGCTCGTTCAGACCTTCCTACTGCTCACACCTCTCCCACTCATCCTCATTCAAATCGTAGATCAGATGGCCTAGGAGAGCTGTACGCATACCTAGCCCCCACAGAACCGAACGTCTCCCGTCTGCTCAACGTTCAGCCTCGTTCCCTACAGAACCCGGACTACGGTTTCTCGGTTGGCCGGGGCGCTTGGACATTCGAAGCTGGGCGGTGGACAGCAATTGCTCAGCGAGTCCGAATGAATATGGTGGGGAAGGAAGACGGTGCGCACCTCAGCCACTCATTGGTCCCTCTATGGAAACTTAGCTGTATTGTTTACGTTTTTCACAGGTGAGATCGAAGTCTACATAGACGGGCGGTCTGTTATATGCATCACGGGCCTCGTGTTTCGTACAGAGGAAAGCCGAATGGCGCATGTGCATGGGTTACATTTTCAGACCTTTTTTGGTGGTGAGTCTTCTGGTGCTTCTCATAATTGAAGCTATAAGCCTGCAGACTATTTTTCCGTTCCTTTGCACGTAATATCTGCTGACTCCACACCGTGTATATGATACAGGCAACAAGCCGGATTGGGCTTCTCCAAGGGACCAGAAGGCATGGTTCAGGAAGGTATCGGGTGCCATCCTCCGTCGTTCTAATGATTCAACTCCACATGTTCACGATGAGCTTTAATTTTAAATGTTTTAACTGGTTACGACACTTTTGATATTGTGAAGAACTTGTCAAGCAAACATTAGTTGCGAACGAACTTTGTACACTGCGAGTCACGGTATTGCGCAGCTGTATTCAGCACTCGTCTCCATGTTACTTTTCTCGCTTGACCATACGTTTTCATACAGCTGATTCACTGATTGCCTCAAAGCCTCTTAGAACGCCCTCTACATACCTCAACAGGCCGAAACACTTTCCAACTGGATACAGCATGACCTACTTCTCAGTGTCCTTCATGTATGGATTGAAATGTGGAGTATAGACCGACATGAACCGTTTGAACTTAGCCGAATGCGACATCACACGAGTACGATAGACGGGGTGAGTGCTTCTGGGTCACTCTCAATATGTCATAGGCTCCTCACGTCTTGTTCTTTCAGGGTGATTTAGAAAGTCTGGACTCTGCTCTTCTGTAAGCCGAAGTTCTTCCACTACCTATGAGCGCGGTCAAATGTGACCAATCCAATACATTGGCTAACGCTAGGTGGGCCTGCAAAACGCCTTGATTTACCGTATCGGATGGTGACAGGACGCGTAAGATGCTGGCGATTGTTGCCGCTTGTTCATATAGGACAAGGTCTTCCAATGTAGGGTGTCAGGCTATCTAGCGCCGCAACAAGAAGGCTGGCGATAGCATTGACTTCGTATCCGTCCATAGCTTCCGGGCTGCATATACCGAAAGTCAGTGCTATCATTCAGCGCTAGCAAATGCGGACCGAGGCCCAGCGTGGTAAGATCGTGTATCCCCTTGATGAGATGTTAGAATTGGTCACTGATAGGTTTCCAAACCTACTCATAAATCTGATCTCAACCCCTTACGGTATTTCCAGTCTTATCGAACATGGAGCTGCCCTATACCCCCCTCTTCATCAACGGCGAGCAGCGACCTGCTAGTACCGCTGCCCGATACGAGGTGCGCAACCCATATTCTCACGCCATTGTGGGCTATGTGGCTGCTGCGTCTGTGAAAGATTGCCATGATGCCGTAGAAGCAGCCGCTCGTACCTTTGTTGAGTGGGAGCGGTCTCCTTGGGGAGTGAGACGCGACATTTTCCTGAAAGCGGCGAATCTCCTCGCAACTGAATCCTTCAAGACGATGGTCAAGGACGCATTAAAGGATGAAATAGCAGCGAGCGATGCAACAGTGGCATTAAACTTTGGGGCGTCGATCAAGGACTTACACGACGCTGCTGCATCGGTGAACAACCTCAAAGGAGAAGCTTACCAATCTTCGATACCAGGGGGACAAGTTATGACCCAAAAACGGGCTATGGGGGTCGTGTATGCGCCATTTCATCATCGTTTTCAGTCCATCTACTGATCTAAAAGCTACAATTTTGTTTGATTAGTTATGCAATCGCTGCCTGGAACGTACCGCTATGCCTTACCATTCGAGCCATCAGTATCCCCATCGTCTGTGGCAACACGGTCGTGTTCAAACTGTCTGAAGTCAGTCCTCGTTCCCAAGCTATGGTCGTAGACCTTCTCCGAGAGGTAGCTTCACCGTGACAAACCTCTTGAGGCATCAAGAATTTGCTGAAAAATATTAACATACAGGCTGGACTGCCGGATGGTGTACTTAATGTTGTCAGTCTGTCACGGGAGGATGCTGCCACCAGATCGGCTGAGATCATTGCACATCCTGCTGTGCGTAAAGTCAACGTAAGTGCCTGAATTCAGCTACTTCACTAATCCATGGCAACTGAATTGGCACTTGCTGCAGTTCACTGGTAGTGACCGAGTTGCCAAGGCGATCGCTGCGGAAGCAGGAAAGTGCCTGAAACCGTGTGTATTCGAACTGGGTGGGAAAGCTCCGGTTGTGGTGAGTATGCAACGTAATTGGATCTATTATCACTGGCGAAGTTTTATTGGCTTGTTTAGATTCTCAACGATGCGAACGTTGAGAGAGCGGCTCGTGCAGTTACCTCTGCCGCGCTCCTTAATTCGGGTCAAATATGCATGTCGACAGAGCGCATAATTGTTCAGCGAGGCGTTGCTCACGCACTTATGTCTGCCCTTGTTGACCATTTCAAGGGTCTCCGAGCAGGCGGGCCGGAAGAGCCATTATCGGCCTTGATCTCTGAGGCATCCGCAGAGAATGTGATGACAATGTTGCACGAAGCAAAGGAAGCCGGTGCTAGCATACTCGTTGGTGACATGGAACGAAGAGGAGCCGTAGTAGAGCCGCACTTGATAGCAAATGTCAAACCAGGCATGCGTTTGTGGGAGCAGGAGAGTTTTGGTCCTAGTACGTCATTTTGATACCTTGATCGTCACGTTTTTGATTTTTTTTCGAGTTGCGGCTGCCATCGAGGTGGATACTGTCGATGAAGCAGTAGTAATGGCGAATGCATCTCAGTATTCTTTGATGGCCAGCCTATGGACGGAAAACGTGCATCAGGCATTTGATGTTGCTGCTCGTATCCGTGCAGGTGAGGCGGCAGGGGAAAAGTTCTATTGGCCCCACTGATATTGGCTGTGCAGGTACTGTGAATGTAAACGGCCAGACCATTCACTCGGACGGAGACATGGGAGGTCTCGGGTGCGTACCTGATCAGTCGTATCGCATTTGCTCACTCGTGACCTTCTTCACGCAGGGGCGCATCTGGATATGGCTATTTCAACGTTGACAACTTCACGGATACGCGTATCATCACCTTTCATCCTTCCCGTCCGTCGCCCTACCCGTTGGTAGACTGAAGTGATGGATGTGATCTGCCTGTGTGCGACGGCACTCTCACACCCCGTATAGCGATTGTCGTCTTGTTTATGGAACCATGCTTTGCTTGAATGAGGTATAATGTGAGTGACGATTCTTAATCAGGTAGTAATGACTTGAGCGTTTCGTAGTGCAGGCTAGGACCCGAACGCCGAAGACGGGTTATTAGTTTTCCTGTATAGAGCGCTTCGTAAACAATCAGATCTTTCAGATAGACGAGAACGAGGTCTATTTCTGTTATCACTTCCTCAAGTTCTGCTTATAGCAGGACTTCGCTTATCGCAAAGCGAAGCGTTCACTGTGAGACATTCTCAGGATTCCCGGTCTTCACGGGTACGCCGGGAAACGGATCATCACTTCGTGTAAGAGATGCATATTCAGTACATGATCACGCAGGCATTTCGGACCTTCGATGATGCAATACCTATTGCAGCGATAGTTGTTTTCGGCCGTCGTCGAAATCGACTTGTTCTAGGTGATAACTCGCCGTTTGGTCATTTTTGAGGTGACTTCACAGGCTTCCTATATAGGGCTGAGGGCCTTACCTGTTGTCCTGTTTGATGGTCATCTCTGTTGCCTTCAGTCACTTCCCGAAGATCATATCCCGTAAATATGACGGCCCATATCCATAACGTGTCAGGAAAGGAATTTGACTTCATCATCGTCGGTGAGGGCACTGTCATCCTCCGCTTAGTGTTGACGTGAAATACTCATGCCATAAATCCCTTAGGTGGCGGAGTAAGTACGACTTATTCAATGATTACAACGAGATTGATCTGTGGTCTTTGAGGCGGCAGGTCTCACGCTTGCCTCACGCCTCTCAGAGGACCCTAGCACCACCGTCCTTGTTCTGGAGGCTGGGGAAGCCAATCTGGACGATGACGTACTTCGTCAGTAAATACACTCGTTTTTCATCATTTACCTGATCGTCATTTCGCAGTCATCCCGGGACAGCGCATGAAACAGTTGGGCAACCCAAAGTATGATTGGGCTTTCAAGACGGTGAGCGAGGTGCTCCCAGACATGGTTGATGTATTCACATAAAGTAGGCCAATCAAGTGCATTCGAACAACCGGTCATATGCCTGGCCCCGGTGAGTCTACACAATATGCACAAAACATCCCCATCGCCGATACGTACTTAGAGGTAAAGTCCTCGGAGGAAGCTCCGCGATCAATTTCCTCTTGTGGAACAAACCTGCCAGAGAACATATGGATGGTATGATTTATTCACCTGACTTCCTCCTGATTCCCTCCTCAGTCATATTCGTTGTCAGCTGTCGCTGAGCTGGGAAACGAGGGTTGGAATTGGGAACGTTTTCAGAAATATTCGAAACGGTCCGAGAAGTATGCCGCTTCCACGTTGTCTCCTGCAGTCATCTTACGGTGTTCACAGATTTGTGCCGCCCGACCATGACCAAGATATTTTGACGTTCGATATGGTCCATCATGGGGATTCAGGTAAGTGTGTATAAATGTATCGTCAGTGCTGAGCCCGGACAATTGGTCTAGGTCCTGTCACAGTCTCGTTTCCTGCTGTCATTTCCAATATGGAGAGGCCATTGTTACAAGTAAATATCATTCCCGATTGAGACTCGCTCCTGATGACAGTTGAATAGGCCATGGAGAAACACGGCACTCGGCATATCTCTGAATTGGTACCGTAATCACTAGTTTTGTTCACATAGACATGACTGAATGGCGTGCAGTCATCAGGTTATGTGTGTACCTCCCCCATCTTACTGCTGTGGTCTCAGATTGTGCTAGACAAACGGCACATCCATGATTGGAATAACGGTAGACCCGAAGACGCATTATCGCAGCTACTCCGCCAATGTAAGTGGTGTACTCCCTGTTATGAGGCGTATGAGATAACCTCAATTCATAGACGTATTATAAACCTGTCGCATCTCGGAAGAACCTTATAGTTCTTGTAAAAGCACACGTGAAATGCATCAATACTCTTTCTAGCGAGGATGATACTATAACCGCAACTGGTGTTAGTTTCTCGTATAACGATGAGGATTATGAGGCCCTATGTCGGAAAGAGGTCCGCTTGGCTGCAGGGTAAGTTGATTTCCATCCTGCGTTCGCTGTATGATTCAAATCTGCATTTCAGAGCCATCATGTCGCCACAGGTATGGTAACAGAATTGTGCGATATGATATGGACTCACGATATGGCTAGATCTTGGAGCTGTCTGGTATCGGGGATCGCGAAGTTCTAGAACGAGTTGGTATCGACGTCAAATTAAATCTCCCTGGAGTTGGCACCAATGTTCAGGAACATTTGAGCACTGCGCTGTTATATCGTTCGTTGAAATCAAGATCGCTTCCATTAACCAGATTTCTGCTTACGTCGATAAAACAGAAGTCAAGACAGATTATATCGAGGGCCTTGAAGTAGCCACTTACGATCCTTCGTTCTTCCCGGAAGAGCACGCCAAACATATGGCAATGCAGTGCGTAATTGCCCTGTCTCGATCTTAGTACTGATGAGACACGCTTTCGACGTGCAGCTCGTCTGGAAAAGGTGTATTCAATCTGTCTACCACCAGCCTTACCTTCCTGCCGCTGGATGCCATTTCTCCAGATTCCGCTAAGATCTACAAGACGCTTGAGGACAGCATTCGCGCTGGGTTCGCTACAGACAAGTATCCGAAAGCTCTCCGGAAACAATATGAGTTACAACTCCAGCATATAGAGCAGAAAGTTCCTAGTCTAGAACTAATGCTCGTACCTGGTCCCCGCTTCGCGCCCGGTATGCAGGCGCCCATGTTCGGTGACCGTCGAAATCGATAACTGAATTCAGGTCTAGCGATCCTAGATCTCAAAAGGAAACATGTCTCTTTATGTTTTGGGTTCAACAGTCCCTTCTCAAGGGGTACAATTGTGCGTCATATGCTGGTGCTCAGCATGTACTCTGAATTTGTCGATTGTTGCTCCTTCAGCATGTTGGATCAAAAGATCCCTTTGCCCATCCCATAATTGACCCGCACATTTATGAGGAGCCATATGGTGATTTGATTTTTTCTTCCTATTCAGTCGAGAGCTCATCCAGAGACGGCTCGTGATACGGTAGACCTGACCTCAATGGTGGAGCTTGCGAAATTCAGCAGAAGATTAGCCCAAACTCAGCCCTTTAGTGAGATACTTCCTGGTAAGGAATTTAACAGACTGAGAGGTCGGAGGATTGTTGTTGTTGACACTGAGCATGCAGATGAAGTACATCCTGGCAGTCAAGTTGAGACCGACGAACAGATTGCAGGTGTGCATACCGTGACAAACCTGACAGAAAATTGGATTAATTCGTTTACTTATTTCCTAGAATGGCTACGCAATACGAATGGAACCACATTTCTACGTTATCCGGTACTCCTCGGGCAATAATACTAATTTCATTCCTCAATGATGATTCTTCCTCAGACACCGTCGGGTCATGCTCTATGTTACCCATTGAAGATGGGGGCGTAGTCGATTCGAGGTTGAAGGTAACAATTGCCTTTGTGGCTGTTTATCACTGTCATTCATTCGCATACAGGTCTATAACACGACCAACATACGAGTCATCGATCTGTCCGTCGTTCCTCTACATATTGGAAGCCACACACAAGGTATGGGCTTGGATTGTTGGAACGAACGTGCTCTAAGATGTATGGTTGGACGTCACATGTAGCCTTAGCTTACGCACTGGGCGAGCAGGGTCAGTTTCACTTTCTCCCTGAAATTAGCACGTCTGACCATTGGTCGTAGCCGCCGATATTATCAAGGGTTTTATCTAGCTCTGTGGCATGACTTCTACGGCGATTTGGGATTTGCGGATGATCAGGGATGTGATACAGTTGCTAGTAGCATTCAGCGCCCATCCCATGTGTGCCAACAGAGAATTGTAGCAGTCAGGGCATTTCATAGATCCTGTCGAAGGAGGACCCATGCCGTGAAGACTGCAGAATGATATTCGTTGCCAGTAGGGGTAAGTTGAACTCGATCGAGTATTGTTTTGTAAAATATGCAGCTATGATACAGTACACTTGCCTTGTCTATGTTCCACCATGTGTGTGCGCATCGTATCGTTAGTTCGAAGGCGTGTCTAGAGTGTGTCTTGAATTTCAGTAGCTGGAGATAAGATCGAAAAGATAAGATGGGTCCATTTCGCACGGGGCACCTCCAAGGATTGAGGCCTCCGCCGCTACTACACACGTATCATTTCGACCTCTCGAGGTTCGCATGCCCTCTAATGTTCGTTGTGCCGCCGACACCTGTTTCAAGCCGTGTGAACTTACTCAATACAAGTACTAGTCAGTGCATTGCAATTTCTTTGAGACATTGTAGAATGGTCAAGATACCAGAAGGCCCGGGGTGACCTATAGATTTTACACTGGCACCAAACCAGAGCTGAACTTCCTTTGTTATAGAGCTTTGCTGCATTTGAGGACCAACTCTGGTTACTGTGTCATGCGTGTGTTTGAACGTGGTACAGCTTGACTTGTTCTCGCCAGCCTCTGCTCGCAATCGTGGGTCCTGCCCGTCTACGCACGCCGCCTGCCATGTCTACATTGAAGCACGACGTACGACCATGGTCGTGGTGCTATTTTACGCTCTCCTCCCCCTCGCTGCCTAGATATCAGGGCAAGCATTGCATGCATCACACGCCTGCGCCCGCCGTTTGGCGTGATACCGCCTCGGTCACCTCGATTCCAGTATGGATTTCGTTCCATCTGGCATACGCGTGCGACTATGTGGCTGCTACGGTGGTGCACTTCGTACGAACGCTAGACCTATACGTGCGCGTACCTTCATCGCGCCACGTGTTGTTAGTCGTATGTCTAGCTTTCAGTGGCAGTAGTTGTGTGCCACATCTGTGCTATTCTCAAAGTGCAGAGCCCCTCAGGAGCACCCTGGGAAGGTCTAGAAAGTGGGACTGGCTGCCCACTACTAGCTGGGTGTAGTATTGTACCATCTGGAATGCTACTGCGATTGTGAGAAGTAGGAACAATGTTTCCTTGCCACTTTCTCTGATTCGCTCCCGCTGAGAGCGGCATAGCAGTGGGGCTAATTGGTCCAGAGCTAATGTTTAATGTCAGGAGCGCCCAGTAGCTATTCTGAACATGGAAATACCTTAACATCAGTAAGGCGGACACCATGACAGAGGGTTGAAGGGTGCGTTGCCGAGCATTATTCAACGAGTAACGAGTCTGAATAGCATCCATAAGCTGGTCGCATTGTGCAGCTGTCATCACAAACGGCTGAGCAATTTATTACCGCTATCTCGAACACTCTCGTCGTCCAAAAAGAGTGTCAAGAACAGATGGTCAATTGGAGAATGTATAGGAGTAAGTCTTTCGCGCTACAATACCTGTTCTGGCATGTATGACTCGAATTTTCCAGCCAAACATGTCCGCATTCAGCCCTATATGTGTACCCCAACCCCTGTCTGTTCGTTCAGGATCGTGAGAAGCACAGGAATGGCGGAAGCGGGAAGCCTAGCTGCTCAAGGACAACCATCTGACATAACGGAGCCGAGGAAACTCGCGTCTGGTGTCTCATCCTTGATGGCGCAGCTCCATCTATCTTGTTCGACAGCTATTGATGGCACGCACCTTGTTCTTGGGTCCTGCTTGCGCCCTCCATCAGATTGTTATTTTTGCTTCAGCGGGCGCGCCGAACATTCCTCACTCCGTTATTGAGCAATCCATCAGTCCGCATGCTGGTCTCGTCGCGCCTGGCATTATTCTCGATTTGCCCTTCCATCTTCGACATCGCAATGCTCGTAGCCATCCTGCATATGGAGTACATAGCGAGACAGGTATGAAGGACTGCACCGCTCATTCAACTATGATGATGGATTAACACAGTGTTTTACTCACGGCATGCACTACTGGAATGGAAAAGCTTATCCAGTCGTGTACACTCTGGCGTAATGGAAGACGGATCTGACTCTTTGGGATGTCCTCAGCATGTGTATGCATCTATTAGCATGATCATAGTTGTTTCATGTTGGCTCCGGGCAACATGAATTTTCTAAAAGGTGTACCCCGATGTGCTACGCATTCAACAAAATATGCGTGGAAGTCTCGACGTACTCAAATCTGGAGTGAAACGGGCCTAGAGCTACCAAGACGGTCAGTTGCCGCTCCTCTAGCCATCTGACTACCTATGACAGGTGCGCAGCGACCGTTTCATCAGGAAAAACCTCCCAGTGTAATTTATGAGGAATGTACCGCAATGTAGCTAAATTCCAGATAATAGATGCAATTATCTCCATTCCGGCCATTATCCATAATTACCTTCTATTGTTGCGGATTCTGCGGTCCCCCTCCCGAAAAACACAGTTTATTCATGTAAATTTCCCATAATTCAGCAGCATGGGTCGCAAATGTTTGGCTCATATATTGCGCTGCTTTACTCCTCATATTCTTGCTCACAGTAGATGATATTGAATGGTGAAATGTACATATCAATTAACAGTATACTATATACAACAACGAGATACACATTATTATCATAAGCATCATCCATCGACCTCCTCATTGTCATCCCTCCTCGTCATCATCATCATTCATTGCCCGTCATCGTCCATCGTCCATCGTCTGTTGTCATCCATTGTCATCTGTCATCTGTTGTCATCTGTCGTCCGACATCCATTGTCCGTTGTCGTCCATTGTTGTTGTCCGTCATCATTGTCATCGTCTGTCGGCGCCATCGTCGCTGTAAGCATTGTCCGTCGGCATCGTTGTCCTCATTGGCATTGTCCATCGGTGGCGGTGTCCTCGTCGGTGTTGCACGTCAGCGGCAGTGTCATCCTCAGTCATCATTCTCGTCGGTGTCATCTGGCGTCATTGTCCTCATTGGCTGCCCGCCCAGACAGCGCGCGGTTAACGCAAATAAATAGACATACCATTCTAGCTGTAACAGTAGCTGTAGACGTAGCCATAGCCAGACGGACACCCAGTAGACGACTTGAGTGTCGTGATCACCCCACACATCGTCTGTCAGATGATACGCCCCGCAAAGTCCGTAGCGAACGGCGCGAGATTGTTGAACGGATGGGTGGACGAACGATCGGTGTCTCCGCCCCTGTGCCGGACGGGACTGGATGGTATGTGCTGCTGGGCGTTGATGCAGGCGCAAGTGTGCATGTAGCGAGGGAATCAGACTCTCTGTGTTTGAGGTGACAGCCGAGAGAACAGAGCGATCAGTGTATAGGCGATGGACAGCGCAGGCAAGGATCACACAGCCAGGACGAGCTACAGTGAGACAGTCCAAACAGTTGTCGTTCCAGATAGATAGCGGCTAGTTTGCGGTTTGCCTAGAGGTCGTGCGATGTGATGCGCGCGATGCAGACGATGCAGCGTGCGCGATGCAGGAGGTAGTACTGAGCTGTAGGGAGACAACAGCAACGCCGTCGAGTTCTGCCCAGTGACGTGTCGAAACTCTGACCGCGGCCCGATGGTGGCAGCCACAGCACGTGATCGAACATCGGACAAATCGACGAAGTCCCTCTGTCCTCTGTGTAGACGTCAACTGCTAATATATTAGTGACTGCAACAAGCCGCGCAACATAACAATAGTAGCTGTACTTTACAAAATATGGCATTAAACGTGAAAAATAGGCAGCTTCCATAGAGCAGGCTTATATCTATTAACTAATTGTGGTATAATTGTGGTATAATGGTGTGAAATAACTCCCAAATTATATGGATATTACTCAAGCTACAAACAATCAATTGTCTATTGCCTATTACACAGGCTTTGCTTCTGCTTCTGGCTCCTGCATTCTGGACTGTTCAAATCTTATAAAGTTGTATCTGAGAGCTTTGCACAAATACTGAAAAATGACTGAGAAATTGGTTCTAATTATACCCAATTATTGGTATTATGTTTATTAGGCTACATTTCCACATAATATAGTACTAATTACCTTGGGAGGTTTTTCCTGATGTTATTTCTCACTTGCAATGCCGATTTCTGAAACACGATCTCCGCTTCGGCGTTCCGAAATCGGCTTTATAAACGGTCTGCTGTATGTCTGCCAATCCCAGGTTTCATACCTTGTTCATCTTGCGAACGTTTTAATCTTGCTGTGTCTCCAAAATGTTCCACAAGTTTACCGTCAGTATTCTCCTCGCTGCCGTTGCTCTTGTGCAGGTCAAGGCGCAGGAGCACCATACCGTTACCTTCGTCAATGAGTTGGTCGTTTCGTCTAATCATCTCCAGTTCCGCTCGCTGACGAGGATCTCTCCTAGCTGTGGATACGGAACTGTTCGTTTCGTTCAGACTGACATGACTCAGTTAATGATTTTAATTGTCTTCAAAGCCGTACTTGAGAGCACAAAGCGGAGCCGTCCTCTCCACAGGTGGCGCATACACAAGCGATGGCCCCTTAATTAACGCAACCGCGTGCGTTACTTTTCCTGAGAGGCCCTACTGCTGTACACATTGGAAAACTAATCGAAATGTCTCGTTACTTCTAGGTATCTGCAAGTAGGTTCGTACTTTCCCCACAACGAACTTCTCTTTGAGCTAGCGCTCAACCTTCCTTTTGCGTAGGCGACTGTGGTAATGACGGCGAAAATTGCACCGTCGTCGTGACAACGCTCATGGATGGTGAGAGCACCACTGAAATCTCCCTCCTTCCTCCGTGAGTCGTAAGTCTCCCGTTATCTGCGTCACACATTCACCTTTCGTTTCAGTCACAAATTCTCCGTAACTACCGGCTGGGGGTTCGTGAGGCATTTCTGAATTTCCAATTGGACGGCCTGACATATTGTTTATAGCTACTACAATGGATGTGCCGGTGAAGGTGCTGATTGTGAGTCAACTCATTCTTGGTTGTGCAGATCAAATCATGGAGATACGGGATTGTGATCTTCAGGTACCTCCGCGGACTGCGCCTCCGCTATCCACTATCCGGGGCAGACCTTTCCGCAGATCATCTGCGTCGCTGACAACGTAGGAATAGAATCCATTGCTCGATAAAAAAGTGTAATTGACAACTCCTTACAGGTCGATCTTGCCATCACATTCTGCGATTGATTGTTGTGCCTACATTCGGGGATATGTAGAGCGAAAGTTGATGGAAACTGTAGCTATTTGCTGTGGTCTGTATATTTGTAAATTGTAGGGTGACGGTCCTGAGCAGTGAGAACTGAGATTAGTCAACTGTCGTTCAACAGGCTCAATTTCCAAAAAGCCCAGCTGCTTGATACGAGGAGGGTATGTATCAAATCTATGCCAGCCCCAATCATCCAGAAGTCTAATAATCGACTACAGCCACTGATCATTAGCTGGATAATGTCGTTCTTCAGTTATGATTTACGTACCCCTCTGTGCATAAATCTAATGTTGTCTTCATGGGTGAGATCATTATACGGGTATGTGATACACAGGACAATAAACTAGAGGAGTGTACAATACTCGCGTGTCAAATTTGGGACGATAGCCAGTCCTACGACTTTCGATATATGGAAGAGGGTAGAAAATGCGTATGTCGGGCTGTAGGGGCTGAATGTTGATTTGCAGTAGACCACAAGCTTGAGGCACTCTGTGAATGGTTCAACTATTCACTGAGTGCCTCAAGTTCGTGGTCTGGTGGAAGCACTGCATGCGATGAGCGGGGCAAACGGTTCCTGTTAGAAGACATGGGGAGTTGATCATCGACGCCGATGGCATGTGATCAACAAACGACAAATAAATTGAAGGAGATTCATTTGGATTGCTAGACGTACATACCTTTTCAGATACGATTACAGCCGCGGTGATACCTAAATGACAAGCTGTTGGTCGACAATCATGAGTTCAGAAAGACATCGCGCATATATCGATATCGGACGCACTTCTGTCGCGAGCTCGAGGGAGCGACTCGGATGGAGAAAAACATACTCGTGTTTAGGGGTCTTATATGATGAGGAAAGACGCAACAATTGGAGTCTGTGGATTGGTCTCATCGCGACGAATTACAATTAGACCACATAGTCCAAGCAAGGTCTAATTGTTACAAACTACAATTGAACGTCTTCCAGAGGCTGATGACATGATAGACTTTTGCGTGCACGTGAAGGCGTCAGACGGGTACGCGTTTGAGAAGAGAATCAAGACTCAAGAGATTGGTATTCAATTCCGTTTTAGACTCTAGATCTAGTCTCGAGTCGAGCACGGATCTTCCAGGTGTGGCATGGCGGTTGGAGCGGACTATCTAATACCGTGGATCACTGTCAAGTTATACATACGAAGCCGTCGACGGCACACACACTGTCGGTGAATCGATCTTATGATTTCACGAGTCGATGCACAGAGCACCCTACTTTTTGTAATTATGTAACTAATCATTGTATAGGTATTTGATATACAGGACAATGAACTAGAGGAATGGACAATGTTCGCATGTCAAATTCGGGACAATTTTAGCCAATCCTACAACTTTTGACATATGGAAGAAGGTAGGGGATGGGTATATTGGGCTGTAGGGGCTGATCGTTAACTTGCAGTAGGCCACGAACTTGAGGTACTCAGTGCATAGTTTCTGGTGGAAGCAGCATGCGATGAGCGGGAAAAACGATTCCTGTTAGAAGACACGGGAGTCATCATCGCAGCTTGCTGGGATCTGGTAGAGGCGTAATAGTTCGGGGCTGAGGAAGAGTAGCTACTCGTTCCAGCAGATGAAAAGCTGGTCAATGGGTTAGACGAAGGTTTCTTCCTGTGAGCACGAGCAGAGGCGCAAGGTATATAGTCTCTTGCCAATGAGTTGTATGCTGTCGAAGGGAACCCATGTGGCGTTGCAGAGCGATGCATTGCAGACCGTTGGCTATACATCGTATAACCTGAGTGACCAGTCGTGGAAGAGGACCCATGTGGCGCTGTGCCAAAATTGCTGTAACAAGCCTTCTTTCGCAATCGCTTCGTGCAATTCTCGCATAGATCGTCTAGAGGATATGGCGGATCTGCGGGCTCGTGGAAGGAATTGTATCGCGGAGGCATAGTTCTGCTTACCTTCGTGCTTCAAGTCTCGGAATATGCATCTGCGATCGCAATCGACGTAGGATCGGCTCTGTCGAAAAGTCAGCTACGAGACGCGAGCATGGGACATAGCTCACATAAAGCGCCATATGCTGGCGAAAGTTGTAAAATGCGTGGCGGCTGCGTGGGGTACGATATCAACTGGATGCTCAGCAGAGGATACGAAACACTCACTGCACTTCTGTGCACTTCATCGGGAGTGGGAGTTGTTACGTGAATGTCGTTGAGGAGAGTAGCGTGGGGGAGAGGAGGATAGAGATACCTGTGAAGATGGGACTCACCAGGACAGCGATCCACAATTTATACCGAAAAGCTGGAGTCCATGGGGGCGTATAGGAGAGGAAAGATGGGTTCACTTGCCTGCCGCATAGCCCACAAATACACGATGAGGCTGAGCCATACTGTACCCGAGAGATTAGTCCGAGCAAGCACAGGCGAGCCGTAGGAAGTCGGAGTGGTTAAACAAACTGCGCAATCTGACCTCGAAGAGGCAAGAGAGGTGGAGAGACAGTCAAACGGAAGCTATAGGCGGAGACTGGAGATAGTCGAGAGCACTGCACGCCGGCGAAGGAGTACGCGTCGCAGCGGCTTGGTAGGAGGGTGGGGAATGTGGCGGCTTAGAGCAAGGGTGCGCATTATAGGCAGTGTGCACGAGAATATAAATTGGATCTTCGAGATCTAGACTCGAGAGCACTGCATACCTAGCTGTCTCCCCGTAGGCAGACCACAGATAGTAACCTTTGAGGGGTGGCGACTCTGTGCAGGACGGTCACTATATAAGATCCATCTATCAGTCGGATACAAGCCGCCCAAATTTGCCCGCGATGGTGTAAGGAATAAGCGCCCCTTAAGTGGACGTTGACTCTCAAAGCCAATCAGTTCGTCCTTCTCCGAGTCCGTGGTTTGTGCATGCTCTATAGGACGTCTGACTTCCGGCTGCTATGCTGCATGGAGCTAATGGAATATCATACGACTTACGCTCTAGTATACTATCTGGTGACGTGTCTGGCCGGCGAATGCTGATGCGAGAAATGCTGTACGCATAGCATTCGAGCATAGTCATGTCACTCCGCTCCTAATACACCTATGATATCCTGACATGCTATTGAGGCTGCGCTGGTTTACTCCGTCTGTAGAATGTGGTATTGCCAGACCGAAGCCTTTCCCGGAGCGTAGCTCGCTTACACGTTTTCCCCGCTCGAGCGAGCTTGCCTAAATAACAGTCTATCCTAGTGGGGTCATCCGAAATTCTCTGCGGACAGTATCCTCAGTTTTACAAAATCATCTCGCTCACCGAAAGGATGGCCTTTCGTCCGCCCAGTCTCACCTCGAAGCCCTCTCATAAAGTTGGTGACCCTACTGCCAGCGGTTGCTCCTTACCGCCCTTCATCGCATCGTGGCACACGAGACACTGTTTCGTGACTTGAAGCTGGGACAATAGACGTTTGTGAGCTAACCTCGTTATCTGGCACTGGACAGAGATCTATGAGTTGCTAGGTCATTCCCGGCGGTGCTTTCAGACTCGACTCTCACCAGGCTGGCTGCGGGTACTACCTTCGACCAAGGTCATGTTGCTCGATATATAGTAATTATCTCGGCTCCTTGTTATGATCCACACATCTCATGTGGACCCGTATTTCTCAGAAGTTTTCTTCACTTCCATAACTTCGTCCTGTGAAACAGTGAAAGCATGGTGACAGGCGCTACTTCACATTGTAGAGAATACTTTGGCAGCCCACCCTGCATCTCTCGGCTGCTCCCTATCCTTGGACAATGAAATACGCCGAAATTCACCGTGGCGTCAAATCTGACGAAGTGCGTCTAGCGCAAGTTCTGCAAGATTCATGACACAGACACGGCGCATGGTGTTCGAATATCTTCGAAGAATACATGCCGGTTTATGGAGGGTTCGTGCGTCAGGAGCCCGTTGAATCGTTAGAAAGTTCCGCGTAGCCGTTTGGGTCCTCGGCCCTTAATGCCCGGCGTTGCGGGCTCTCAGTAGACCACGGATACTTGCGATTCACCACCATCAGATTTCGATTCTGATCTTTGTGTGCCTACTGAGCGTCAGGAACTTTCCAGGCTCGATACAATGTCTCTCACCGAGGTAAAGGCACCCCTACTAATTCCTGATCCGCCCCGTCGTCTGACTCGTGTGTGGAATTCAGAAGCGATCACCAAGTGTATTCGGCCATTCATCAGGGCGCTAACTGCGAGGCAATCTGCGAGATGCCAGTCTTCGGGTCCCTGGGCGCAGATGAGCATGCCTTCGACGCTACGTCCGAGATGTTTTAGATCTGATAATTCATTACCTTGCAGCGAGGATATTTCAATACCATGACATCTGCTTCCATATGATCTGTTCCTAGGCGCGAGTAGACAGAAGATCAGAGTTCTACCATTATCAGTCAAACCGTCTTGTTTCATGGTCGATGTCATAAGCAGGTGTCAAGGGAGTGACGCTGGATTACCCTGTGGCTCAGGAATCGGAGGCCATTTGCTCGTACCTCATCAATTGCGACAGCGGTCCACCTTAGCGAGGAATCAATCGCGCCGCTGCTTCTGAGATACCCAGCGCCGACCTCAACGTCTGTTCCCAGCTGGTGGACAGGTCACTTCCCTGTGAGTGCTAGCTAAAGGCGATAATGAGTATTGATTTTGCAGGATATAGATGAATACCATGCCTCAGAGACATGCACGACGGGTGTGCATTAACCGCACGATGGCCCAATGTCGTCTTAGCTGAGGCGCCGCATCATTCAGCCTTCAGTGGTCGAGTGAGCGCGTAAGGAAATCTCTGTGCTCAGGTTCTCGGAGTGGCTAGCACCAAGGCTCTCTATCTCGGAGACGGTTTGCTCCGGTATGCCATGAGTTGTTCATGAGTTCTTTCCTTGTTTTAGTTGACACCGCGGAATGTGTCGATTCGGCCGGGGTGCGGTGACAAAAGAAGCCAGGGAAGATAGATGCCCTAACCTCTAATAGCTAAAACGCGATCAAGTGCCACAATTATTTACTTTATCAGCCACAGACACACACGTCTTTTCTCGCCCAATATATGGATGACTACCTCATTGCTCACGGAAGTCTGGACTCTTTGACTGGACGGCATCTTTGACTCTCGTAGGGCGGTCCACGTTCTTGAACCCAACTATCGCTGAGAACCTCAGTCCGCCGGCCCTTAGCAGCTTCTCGAGCCTTCTACCTTTATCGTCATCTGTGTCTCCTAGCGAGTGCCGACGGTGGAGTGTTAGAAGCGCCGTCACTCTTCGGCATCTTCAGCTCATTCAAGACAGGATTTGTAGTCTTCCGGAGCAACGCAAGGAAGCGACTTGTCAATATGACATTCTGAAGGAAGTTCCGCATTATGCACAGTGAAATGAAAAGTTCCACAGGCATGAAAAAACCCAGCGACTAATGAAATGGCCGCGGCAATCACCTCAAAAGGTGGATTCATACGTTGACGCTCCACTCACCTCCCGGACTGCTTCAGCCATAAGTATGCCTTTTCAAGGTGCGTCTTGCTTTGTGCTTCGTGAAAGACTGACTCCCAATGATTTCACAATAGAGAGGCTGAGTCATATACAGAGATAATAAGAATACAATGTTACACAACAGCAGAACGACAACGAGGATATACCAAAGATACACGTCCGAAGCATAGTACACGTAAATCACTGACGATTTCGTCATGACTACAATCCCTCAGCAAAACCTAAGATAGGCCCAAGTCATTCTCGACTACTTCACGTGACCTGTGGCTGTCACGCTTACACCAGTTTGGCAGAGAGAAAGTACGAAAGAATCAAAATGTGAAGTCAAAGGACATTAAATAAAATTCGGGTACCATCAGACTGGGTGGAAATGTGTTCCCTAAAGATTGATGGTGACCGAATTGCGAATAAGGGCCTCCATCCAACGCAATAGGATCGCGAGCTGTCCGACCTTGCTGCTTATGTAAGCTGCATATATGAGAATAAGCCCTTTGTTGCGACTCAAAATCAGCTTTTTACCACCATAACTACTGCATAACTACCCGTTATCATGTAAATAGGCACGAGACAAATAGTTATCTGGGCCATGCACGTGATTGTCACATCGTGACCATAGTAGTCGAGAATGACTTGGGCCTATCTTATATAATTCATCCACATACTAGCAGAAGCCGGACTCGTGGACTCTGAATCGAGACAAAAAATCAATATCTTCAACTCTGTTTTAGCGTCATATTCAATCTTAGGCAAGCGTCGCAAAATCCAAGCAAACGGAACTGGACGAACAGTCCACTGGCCTACCACGGGTTGAATTCCTCTACGATGCAATGAGAATGAGCTCTTGAGCAAATAGAGGGACATATGGGCATGCAAGACACTTCTCATGAGTTGATTCTTAGTGTTAAACTCCCGCAGCTGTCGTATGTTAGCCTCCCGTATTTCGTCTAATCTAACCTGCACCTGGGCAAAAAAGGTAAACCTGTCCATACTTGCGGACTCGCGTTCGTAATCTGGGGCAGTAGAGATTCCCCAAATATGCCTGAGCGCTGGAAAAATAGCAAATAGACCTCTGGCCATCGTTTCTGGCTCGTTGTAAGGAATGGGTATGCGCTACCCTATGAACGGACGGTAGGGCAGGACGAGACAGCAGAACGGAGGAGATGCGATCACGCGGGACAAAGGAGCTCGGCGGAAGCAAGCATGGCATTCGAACGGAATGACTACAGGACGGAACGCTAATCTACAGTCGACAAGTCGATGGGAGCGTCGGGCCCTTCCCCGCCGACGTCAGAGAACGAGCAGTGGCGCGGGGGACGATAAATAGTCTCCCGGTGGTAACGGAAATCCTCCTCCGCAGGGGTACGGGCCCGCAAGGGACCTCCCTCCCGACGTCCTCCCCTCCCTCCCACTGGCAGAGCATGAGCGGCAACACGGATCGAGTGCTCTAGGTCTTCGAACGCCCGCGGTGTTAAGTCAGAAAATGTTTCTGCCGCGGTTCACCGGATACGTCAACAGTATCGGGCTATCACGGTCGTTCGTGTGAGGAGATGGGTATGATCAATTAGGGATACGACTTTGTATGAATAGCAATCTGTGGGATCGATCCACTCGACTGGCTGGATGTGTGATGTAACTGGACTGGACTATACTGGGTTGTGGACTGTGACTTGTGGATACGTGACTTGGACTAGAGTTCCGTGTGAACAATAGTCAAAGCTGGACTTGACTGCTTGACGTGGGCTGGCTGACTTGGGCTAAAGTTCCGTGTGAACAATAACCAAACTGGACTTGTGACGTGACTGATGATAACGAAGGCGAGTTCCGCGATGAACAAGGCCTATGACTGGGCTGGACGTGACGTGACTGACGACGATGAAGGCAAGTTCCTGCGATGAACAAGGCCTATGACTGGGCTGGACGTGACGTGACTGACAACGATGAAGGCGAGTTCCGCGATGAACAAGGCCTATAATACTTCTGAGGATGACAACAGGCTATAGAAGCACTGATGAGACCCTAGGTGACTGCCTATAGGGAAAGATAGATTCGATCCCTAGTGAAGGTTAGTCTTCAGGCTTTGGGCAACGTTTATGCCCTTGGCACTGATGCTGATGACGGCGAGGGTACTGATACGACGATGACGACAATAATGACAATGATGAACAGCTGGTGGACGCAATGACAAGAGATACACTGATTGCTCAGCGGACTGCCTATGAAGTAAGAAGAACTCTATACTTTAGTGAGGGAAAAGGTAGTGAAGTATTGTACATGCAGCAGGTCTTATATACTAATCTGAGAGTCTGCTGACTAAGCATTACTAAGCATCTCATTTCCTTTCTGTCTCTCTCCCTGCTCCGTCATCCAAACAGTCATCTGGCCATCCATTGGCATAAATGCCTCGCTTGGTAAGGGTCTGTGGAGTATCCAATAGCAGAATTCTCTCACTATAGCCTAGGCCCTTCTCCTTAGTCATGCACCTCCAGACTTTGGCTAGATCAGCCCGTTTGATGGCCGGGTATGAGCTCTGGGTGTTTCCTCTCTGCAATTGAGGTCACATGATGACCTTCCTAAATAGGCTATTATCCCGCCATCACCTGAGCATTATCTCTGTGCTCATTCTGATTCTGTAGGCTTGTGTAGCCTGAACCAAGGCTTGGAAAAATATGGGATAAATGAGAAAAATTCTGAATGATCCATTGGTATGCCTGGGATGATCTGCTGCAGAGATAGCTGGAGTGATTGAGGGAATAATGATGCATTTTATCCATGTCCACGAGCCAAACACTTTTGGCGCGTGACATCTGGACGACACAAGAAATAGCAACTGTCCCCAGTTGCCACCTCTGGGGAAGAAGGGGTTTTGGGATGAAGATGCCTTGTCCTCTCCTCCTAATCTTCTTCTGAACTGGATTCAGATGGAGAATCCAAGTCAGAGTCAGATGACTTGAATGAGCTTTCTGAATACTTCTCCACAGGCTCATCAGATTCCATGCCTTCGTCATCTCTGTCCTCATGCTCTACTTCATCATCGCTTTCTTCATCCAGTCTGAGGTTTGCCACTTCATCTCGAGAGACATAGGGTAGCAGCCGGAAGGCAGCAACTCCCTGTCGCCATACAGCACCATCTAGCTCAGCAAGAGCGTATGATCCACCTTTGGTACGACGAATCACCTGGAAAGGCCCAAGATAGCGGGGTCTGTGCTTCCTATCTGCACTCTTCTCCACACTGCTGTTTCGTACCAGCACAAGGTCTCCTGGATCATAGATGTGGCGATGCATCCTCTTCTCGTATCTCCTTTCAAAGACTTCCTTTGAGTGTAAGCGAGACTTCTTTAATGCGGATGCTGCGCGGGCTATGTCTGCAGGCTTCTTTAGCAACTGACAAATGCGTAATGCAAGCAAATCGCTTGTGGACATTCCTGCCCGGAAGTTCTCCACCATAAATGATGCCTCGAGGAGATCGAAAGGAAGGACTGGATGAACACCGTAAAGGAGATAGTAGGCTGAATATCCTGTGACCTGGCTAACTGTGATGCGATCTGTGAAGAAAGCATGATGAACATAATTTGGCCATTGGTCCCATTTGCCCTCACAGGTCTTCATGATGGATTCACGTATAATGAAATGTCCTCGCTCAACTACACCATTGGCTTTGGAATTGTAGCTCGAGATCATGATCTGTGGGATATGGTGCCTGCGCATGAGCTCTTGGAATGCCTCCTTGAATTCTCCTCCATTGTCTGTCACAACTTCTCCTACCGCTCCATATCTGCAGAGAATCTGTTCAAAGAAGAAATCTGCCACACTCTTGGCTGTCTTCTTCCGGAGGGACTTTCCTTCACTGGCTCGTGAAAGGTCGTCTCTAGCTGCTATGATGTACTTGAAACCTTTGGCTTTTGGCATCTCCATAATGTCAAGATAGATCTTGGTGAAGATTGTCGAAGGTGCAGAAATGATAATGGGGACCTCGACCTTGCGTGTGCTTCGTACTTGGCATTCATGGCACGATCGCACATGATGTCGAACATCATTCCACAGGTTTGGCCAGTAGAATCGCTCTTTGATAGTCTGCATTACTGCCTGCTCTCCTCGATGCCCAAGTCCTTCATGGGCTCCCACTAGGATTTCCAATCTTCTTCTCGCCTCCAATATAACTCTCTTGGGAGGTAGATTGCCATTCCGCCTGTACATCTTTCCTCCTCTCACCAGATATCGACTGGCCTTGCGAATGAACCTGCGACGTGCTTGGATAGAATCAAATTCTGGAGTCTCCAGAGTCTGCAGGAAATGCATGTAGTCTCGAAGGGCCTGATCTTGCTTCGAATCGGTAGATATCATTACCTCAGCGTTAATGCTGGCAAGGCCTGCAAAATAGCTCGAGACATCCTGATATGGCAGGTTCCGATGCCGGTCCTTGATCTCAGTGTAAAGGGCAATATCATCCAACCAACTGTCATCTTCCTCTTCTAGTTCTTCTTCCTCTTCCCGTTCTCTTCTTGAAAGTGCATCTGGTCCTCTGTGCTTCTCTGCAGGAACATGGATCAGGGTAAAGTGGAACATGAGTACACCCTGGATCCATTGATTAATTGCTGCATTAGGCTGAAGATCTGGCTCATTGAGCATGCCTTTGATATACTTGGCATCATCACTTCAACCTGTAGATTCTGGACCCCGATGAGGTAGAGTCGATAGGCACGAAGGGCTCGATAGAGTCCATACAACTCCAACTTTGGCTGGGAATACCTTGCTTCTCTTTCATCCATCAGTATTGATCCATAGCGAGCTGGCCTCTTCTTCTTCTGGTCATCATACTGGGATAGAATAAAACCAACTGCAATCTTGCTGGAGTCGACTGATAGAACTACTGGGTTCGGTGATTGATAGTCAATGGGGCGAAGAGCAGGAGCAGAGGTTATTGCTCGCTTTAGTGCATCAAATGCTTGCTGCCTTCGCTCATCCCATACAAACTCGGTTTCTCGATGGAGCAGTTCGGAAAGTGGTCTCCCAAGCTTGGAGTAATTGTGAATCCAAATGCGAACAGTTCCGCACAGTCCCATGAATGCTCGAACATCATGGACTGTCTTCAACACTGGCCAATTAAGAATCTTCTCTATCTTGTTTGGCTCCGGCAGACGTCCTTCTGGTGTGCACTTCTGTCCTACAATGATGACTTCCTGCCTCCCCAGCTGTGCTTTGTTTGGGGCAAAGGTTCCACCTGCATGGCCAACTCGGTGCATGATTCTATGAACATCCCGAGCATGTTCCCAAATGAATCGCCTGATGCCTGGATTCTCCTTCAACACCTCTGGTCTTCCATCTGCATCTGGATATTCTGTACTTGGTCCTTTGATGGGTAGGTCATCAATAAAGATGTTTGCGTATTCGGGTATTTCGTCCTGAAGGATGAAAACCATACACTTTTGGAATTCTGCTGGAGAATTGGTAAAACCCATGGGCAATGATGTGATGCGTAGTAGACCAAGTGGACTCTGGAATGATGTCATGTCCCTGCTCATCGGATGGACTTTGCGAGCATCAAATCCCCAGAATAAGTCAAAGACTGAATAGCACTTCCGTCCTGCAAATGGTTCCACAAAGTCATCGAGCTGAGGTGGGAGACCTGCATCTCGAATGGTTACCCGATTTAACGGCTGGAGGTCATGTACAATCCGCAACTTTCCATTCTTCTTCATCACGCAAAACCATCGCGAGCGGTATGACGATTGGCTTGGTTCATAGACTCCTGCCGCAATCTTTTCCTTCAATAGTGCAATCACCTTTTCCTTGATTCCTGGAGGAATGGGAATGTTAACAAACTCCCAAGGTTCATGCGGGACTACCGGAATTATGTATGGAGTGAAGTAGTCTTCCCGAAAAGTCCCCCGGTGGCTTTCTTCAAAGGCTAGTGTGTTCTCATTGAGCAGAAGGATGTGCCTGAATAGCTTCTCCTCCTCGGTCCACAGAAATCCATCCGAATTTATGTTCATCTCTTCTAGACGCTCCTCGGTTAGTCGTTTACCAGGCACAAAGTCAGGTGGATGTGGAGTGAGAGTTGGCAATGTTAGTAATGGATCCTCGGGGAATCGCCTCTCCACTCTAGCATCCTCTGGGAATACTCCTGGCACTGGTTTGACACGTCGGTCAACTCTCTTGTATGCTCCATAGACCTCTGTGCCCATGCATACAAAGACTTCATCATCATCTTCTTCCATCTCGAAAGAATAGGCAAGTGGGATATGAGGTCCTTCTCCAGGATCGTCTTCATCCACATAGATGAAGTAAGAGGAGGGTCCATGCTTGTCTTCTTCAGCCAAACCTTCTTCTTCGTCCTCAGAATCCCAATCAAACTCGTGAGGAAGTACAAAGTGTGAGGACTGCACATGCACGGGCTCATGTGACTTGTCTATGGTTAAGTCCTTCTTTGGGCACTTATCGCTCCAAAATTCCGAACTGGAGTCTGGTGACCTAGTAACAGGCCAGAGACTTAGCATCGCACATTTGGGATTTTCGTCTATGTATTTTCTTGATTCCTCGAAGCCACGTGCTACTCGGGAAATCATCCTAGGGATATCGTACAAGTTGAAGGGTAGCGGCGTAGCGGGGACTCTAGTACCATACGCGGCAGGAGCTGAAAGTGCGGAGGATGTATGGTACAGGTAGTAAGTAGAAATCGTGAAGAATCTGGCTTTGCTATTTTCGGTAATAGAGGATGGCGAACACATAGAGGAAGGCAGTCGGTCAAATCGCGTTACAGCGGGGACGTCAGTAGGCGTACCGTATAAGGCAGGGTGGTAGTACACGAAGTGGACGGATAGATAGAACTTGAATATGAATTCGCAAGACGCCGCGGTCATACGTACGGCACTGTATGGCGGCAAAGCATACCATATTAAGCACGTGGCTATGGCGTGATGCACATTAGACAGGCCGGTCTCTAATGTAGATTTAGTTTTTGTAAGTGGCTGGGATAGTCGAGAATAAGTGTGTTGTTGCAGCGGAGGACGTAAGTACCAGACATACATGTTATCGCGACCTGCGCGTGGTGGGATAACAGCACAGATGTTAGACGCGGCGGGACCCAGGCGCAGGCGGAAGTCTTCCTGCCTCGCCAAAGAATCCGCGCTCACGGTGATACGACCTACGAAACCCTAACCCCTAATCTGGGTGCGACCTAAAGGGACTAGAGAAACGCTGAATAGTCTTAGTGGAGGGGAGTTAGCAGCAAGGGTGTCCCGCGGTTCGAGTGAACACGAGAAACGCCTTCGAAGAGGTTACGAACGATAGGGAAACTTACGACGTAGCTCGACACGTCGTTGAAGCTACTCGAGAGCCGTGGGTAGTTAGCGGGACTCGGTAGAGACGATCGAGGCTCGATAGAGCTCTTCGATGTAACGTAGAAGGAATAGAAACGCTTCGAGGGAGAGGACTTAGCTGTAACACGGTTCGAAGGATAACGCAGTCCTTCGACAATAGTCGAAGGCGATCGTAGGATCAAAGGTTCGACGAGACGGTTTCGACGAGTAGACGCAGTAGACGAGGTTTCGAGGTTACGCAGCGAAGAACGAAGTGACGCAGTGAACGCAGTAGAAGGCTTAGACGCAGGGCGAACTCGACTTATGAGCTCTGAACTCGAGGGGGAAAAGGAACTTCTGTTTGAGAGAGAAATACGACATGTTTTATACTACGAAAGAGAACGCTACGACTATCGAGAGTGGCACACTAGTACGAGTGGCTTTGCATTGTCCTACACGAGTCCTCCTCACCGAGTGGCACGTATCGAGGCCATCGGTCGAGTGACGTCATGCCGAACGCGGAAATGAAGAGGAACATACGATACACCTCGGACCGATATCCGGCTTCGATGGCACGCCGCGAGACTCGATACCTAATCGGGAAAGACCGGACGCGTCGGTGTGGCACGAAGCGATGCATGCGCTGTACGAGCGGCGTCGAGTGGCATCATTGTTCGCCGAATGCGGGAGATGGCCTGAGATCTACGGACGAGGCATCGGAGCGACCGCGCCGAGCTTCGAGCAAGCGTAGAGAACGGTAGAAGACGTCGAAGAATGTCGAAGGGTACGGAGCGTCGGGGTCACATGCGTAGTATCGACGGACGTCGAAGGCTAAATCGAAGTGTTGGACGACTGAGCCGAAGTGCCGGGCGGGATGCGATTGCCGAAAAGAGCTGTATCGGGGCCCAGAGGGGCTTGGCGCCTATCATCTCCTCCTTATTGAAATTTGGACCGTCCTCGGTCCTCCACGTGATGCGAGAAGCGTGATGATCGTAAATGGATCGAAGCGGCATGGCAACCCATGTCGGTTTCAAACGCCTCGTGGTCGGCGCTAAACGCTGGTCGAAAAGGGGATATAAGCAGGGTGGACTTAGCCTCATTTTCCCCAGTCCATCGTTCCATCGTCGCCCCATCCACCACTCTTCGCCTTACTCGCTGCTTCGATTATGTCCGCCGCCTCTCGATCTGTCACTCCTGCCGTCGCCTCGCGCTCCCAGCGCGCTCTCGATTGGCTCGTAAAAGCTCTCGACAACCCGCCCTCCAACGTCGAGCCGATCGAGGTCCTCGAGGCCTGGGCGCAAGATGTTGTCTCTTTCTTGGTAAGCCCCATGGTTGCTTCGACAATGTTTTGTTAACTCATTTCTTCCTTCCTCTAGGAAACCTATCGCAAGACACTCGGGTCGATCACCGACGCCGAGGTCGAGGGTCGCATGGTGACCGTCGCTGGTGAACTCGCTGAGCGGGCTACCGACTCGTGGCTCGGGTGGGCGCGAAGCGACTGGCCTGCTCTCGCCGCCGCCATCGAGGCCGCTATCAAGCGCCGCGTTGACGAAGAACAGCGCCTCGCTGCCGAAGAGGAACGACGCCTCGAGGAGGCCCGCAAACGCGAGCAAGCCGCCGAAGCCCGCCGGTTGGACGACGAACGACGTAAGAAGCAAGAGGAAGACGATCGGCGCACTCAGGAGACAGAAGAGCGCCGGAAGAAAGCCGAGGAGGACGAACGCCGCGAGCGCGCCGCCGCTGACGAGGAACTGGCGAAGATAGCCGCGGCTGAGGGACTTGTCGACGATTCTGCGGTTGGTGGCGCGGGGTCGAACGGCTCGAAGGGGAAGGAGCGCGGGGTCGACGATGACGACGTCATCGAGATCTTCGATGTAAGTCCAAATGGTTTTCGTCTGTTTCTTCGACTCGAAGCTGACTGCGTTCCTTCCTCGTAGAAGACTCCCAAGGCGTTTGATCGTCCACTGCCGATGGTCGAGGCTGAGATGGCTGCGATTGCCATCGCGAAGCGGCAGGGCGGCCAAAAGGTAAGTTCGCGCGTCCTTGTTGCTTTTCTTGTGCTGATACTCGTGGCAGTGCGATCGCTGCGCTGGCTATCGTACGGCTCCAGTCGATTGCGTGTGGGTCGAGGGATCGGTCTCGTGCGAGAAGTGCATGCAGACCATACAGGGCTGCTATTACGATGGGGTCAACGTCCTTGGGAAGACCAAGAAGGTTCGAAACGGCGGGGGTTCGAAGAAGCGCGGTAAGTCCTTGATGATTTGAGTAGCGTTTCGACTAATCGTCTTGTATTCGTAGCTCGCCCTCCGTCGCCGGGTCCATCGACTGCTGGTTCAACGAGTTCGAAGCGTCGCCGAGTGCCGCTGCCGAAGCTGGCCTTGCCGCTTGACGGCGGTAGCCGACTCGGCGTCGAGACAGACGACCTCGATTCGATGGATCTGACACCGCGCTCGCGCGCAATCGTCTGGTCGATTCGGGAAGAACGGGCCCTTCTCGAGACGCGCATGAAGGTCCTCCGTGATGTCGACACCCATCTCCAGCAGATGGAGGAAGCCGCATTGAAGGGGGCGGACTTCGAGCCTGTCTCGGATGATGAGTAGGCGATGTCGCGGCTCGTATCGTAGTGTAGTCGTAGCCTCGTATCATGTCGTGTTTGCTTTCGGTGGAATGAAAATGTGGCCTGTATGGCCTAGACGAAACCCCGCACGAACTAAGGGAAAAGGAAAGAAAATAAGCGTGATCGAAGCAAATCATAACATGATCGAAGCAAATCGAAGCTCAAGTCGAAACGTTCGTAGCGAGGAAAAATGGACTTAATGAAAATATAGGCTCAGTTTGTCATCACAGCCTAGGAGGACTCGTCTAGGGTGAGCCTCCGCGCAACGGTCGAATCAAAGCGTTCGTAGAACGTCGAAGCGATATCGCGACTTTCGAGTTGAATCGAATGTAATCGTACAAGTGGGCATCTAACTCGTAGGAGAAAATCAAGCATATAGCGTAACATGAGAGCAGAAACGGAGAGAAGAAAGTACGCATCGTGTTGTACAAGTAAGAAAAGTGGGAGAACCTCTATTCGTCGTGTTCCTCGGCTTCTTCGACTTCATCATCGTCGTCGTCGCCGAGAGAATTCGATAGTTCGAGTTCTCGAAGGCGCTCTGTCGAGACATCTTCGAGATCCTCGGGAATTGGGATGGATTTGCGAGCGAAATATGGGATGACACGGAATGCTGCGATGGGTCGATCGAGGACTGTACCGTCGAGCTCGCACACGATGTACGCGCCGCCCTTGTTGCGCGAGACAACGATGAGGGGGCCTAGGTATCGCGGGCGCATCTTGCGGTTGAGGGACTTCTCGATCTTGGTGTTGCGTATGAGCACTAGAGCTCCGCGCTTGAAATCGAAATCCTGGATCGGGTGCTCGTGCTCCTTTTCGAAGCGAATTACTGCAGTTCGACGTGCTTCGTAGACCTTCGAGTGGAGTTCGGTGACTTGCTCGACGCGTTTCTGGAGCGCGATGGCTCGTCGGGCGATGAGGTCGGTCGTCGAAAGGATCGAAGTTGGCGGGGGTTGGAGATACGTGGCTTCGACGATGTCGAGGGGAATGAGGGGATGGGTGCCCGTAACAGCGAAGTATGGTGAGCAGCCCATGCGTCGTCGAGTAGTGATGCGCTCGGACCAAAATACGAAATACGCAGCTTGAGACCACTTCTTCTCATCTCCATCGGCTGTCTTGAAGAGAGCTTGCCGCGTGCTGAAGTGCGGACGTTCGACGAGACCGTTCGCCCTCGAATTGTACCCGCTGATTCGAATATGATTGATGTGGTACTTTTTCGAAAGGTAATCGGCCGCCTTGATGAACGCCGTACCGTTGTCGGTGACAATCTCGCTGAGCGCGCCCCATCGACAGAGGATATCTTCGAAGATCCAATCGGCGAGGGCCTTCGCAGTCTCTTTTCGAAGCATTCGAAACTCGGGGTAGGTCGTAAGCGAACATCTACCTTGGACCAAGTACTTGTATCCGCCCGAGGCAGGCATGTGCATTGTGTCGATGTGAATTTTCGCGAAGATGGGGGCTGGTACTGCGACGGTCGGAGGAATGAGGATTTGACGAACTTGACGAGACTGGCAGATGTGGCACGATCGAACGAACCACGCGATGTCGGCATAGTGGAAAGGCCACCAGAACCGTTCGTTGACGAAAGCTCGAGTCGCGTAGATTCCTCGATGCGCGGTGCGGTCGTGACATTCTCGAAGGATTCGAAGTCGATCGCCGGGCTTGACGACTAGCTTGTGCGCGCCGTGGCTGTCCTTGCGCCAGCACACCTTTCAGTCACTGTACCCCTGACTCCTAGGATATATATGCCTGACATTGTCCCCTAAGGCATGGGGCGCCGGACGTCGCCCGACGCCCTAGCAGTGGCCTCTGAGACTGGCCCGGCCGCCGTGTGTTGTGATCACCTGAAGTATGGCCCGGCCGATGCGTCATTCCATCACCTGGATCTAGCCCCGGCCGACATCGCGACCATGTCCGTCTTTATAGTGTATATAGTGTAGGCGCGGCCGCTCCTAAACTGATTCCTTCGCGTGCAGGACCGGCCGCGAGGAACTCAATGGGACGATCTCGCGTCGCGATTCCTACTCAAGGCTCGGCCGATGCTCTATTTGACATTCTGGCAGTAGGCTCGGTCGGTATTGTTCCTCTGAGTTTCCTCCTCCGTAGCCGCGACCGCTCCCAAGCGTGTGTCCTGACATTTAGGACCGGCCGCGAGTACCTCAGAGGGACGATCTCGCGTCGCGGTTTCTAGTCAAGGCTCGGCCGATGCCCTATTCGACATTCTGGCAGTAGGCTCGGTCGAGATTATTCTTCTGAGTTTTCTTTTCTGTAGCCGCGACCGCTCCCAAGCTTTTGTCCTGACATGTAGGACCGGCCGCGACTACCTCAGAGGGACGATCTCGCGTCGCAGTTCCTACTCAAGGCTCGGGCGCTGCAACCTTTTTGCAGTAGGCTCCGTTGATATGTACGTTCGCATTCCCTAACTGATTAAGGGGTCTCTGTAGTGACAAATAATTCTGAAGCTCTCTACTCTCTCCGGGCGTGTACTTGTACAACTCACCTCTAGCAGGTATCACTTTCAGCGAATTCTCTCCACTTTGTCGCGGACGCGACACACACTAAACTTGCGGTTTATGGTATGCCCGCTGTCAGTGGTGTTCATGGTCATTTACTCTGATCTAGGCCCGTGCCAATTTGAAAATTGTATTCGCATTACCAGCGAGAACTAATGACTTTTAACGATGCATGTCGTTACGCTACTGTGAAGGGCCGTGCTCCTTGTCTTCATCGCCAGAGCCAATCTCCTTCTCCCACAACATTCGCTCCATCTCTCTCATCCTCCCTCCTATGGTTCTCTTGCGAACTTCCCCCTGGATTGCCTGCTGCAAGACAAGCATATCGGTCAGCGCTTCGATGTCGCGGTTCACCGCGATAAGCTGCTCGCGCGCGTGGCGGCGCTCGTCGCGGAGAAATGTGGCCTCCCTCACAGAAGGAAACCCTATGAAGGAATCAGAACCAGTCCAGAATATGATGATTCTTACGTACCAAGGGTAACTTTTTCCTTAATGTAGGCAAGTCGCGAATGATGAGAAGGAGGCGGAAGAGGCGCCATCACACCTGCAGTCGCGACCGCGTCTAAGTTGCGCGCAGGCCCTGCAGTCATGTACTTGATCGCGGGGTCTATTGGGAAGTCGTCCTCAGAGGAGATGTCAATAATGCTGCGTTCGCTAGAGTTATTGTCATTTCCCCTGTCCCTGCCTTTATCCTTGCTGCTAGTGGAGAACTGAATTTGATCTCCTGGCTCGACCCGGATCAGAAATTTGATGTCGATAGAAACACGCGGTTATGTTTCGCATGGTTAGTCCGGCACAGATCACGTTGATTGGAGTACACTCACCTTGACCGTGGTCATTGTCGCTGTCCTCTCCCAATGCTGTGAGGTCAATTGGAGATCGGTCGCGAGACACGGTGATGTCTTCGTCTGAGTTGATGAGGCCGAGATCTATTGGGCTCCGTCCACGGCGAGACTCTTAATGCAGATTTTCAAATCTTGCTGATGTTGAAGTGTTACAAGAAGATGGGAACATACCAGTTTCCAACTCAAATAAATCGAGGTCAATTGGCGTCCGCGCCCGCTCCAATTCGTGGCCTTCGAGGAGAGGCTCTTAATGCAGATTTTAATATATTGCTCATGTGGAAGTGTTTCAAGAAGATAGGAACATACCTGTTTCCAACTCAAATAAATCGAGGTCAACTGGAGTCCGCGCCCGCTCCACGTCGTGGCCTTCGAGCGGCAAGTCAATTTGTTCGCGACTTCATGAGCTTCATAGATGAAACTCGTGATCACTGCACTCACCGTCGTGATGTTCGAAGTCATCGGGTTCCGACATCAGCGCATCGAGGAGGACCGGTGACCGCTCGCGATCAACTTGAACTTGGTGCGGTAGGTTAGTAGTGATGTTATCGGCGCTGAATGGACGACTTACAATTTTCCGCGTCTGAATCCATGGCTCGCGCTATTGATGTTCGTGACGGAGGGATGTGTACTCGAGAATGTCCACAACAACGCAGGTAAGTCAAGGAGGTCGCGCTCGATTCGACTTCACCACGTGCACGTGACAAGAAGATGACCCGTTGCTGACATAACTAGCAACCCGTCCAGCACTTGAAGGTCGCGCGCATCCAAGTCCTTTCTTCCTCCTCCTCCACCACCCTTTCTTTCCTCTTGCTCTTAGTACAAACTTGCTCCTTCCACAGATCATGTCTGACGCCGCCTCCACCCAGAACCAAATCTACATCGCGATCGCGCGCATGGCCGCCGCGCTTTCTTGCGCGCCGTCCCCTGGCACAGAGGGGTATGTCGTGTTTGAGAAGGCGTTCTATGCAGAGTTTGTGAGTGAGCCTGTGTATCTCCTTGCTTAATGGTTGACCCATCCTCTGTTACTAGAAAAAGGGCTGGCATGTATTTCGCGACGCGCCCCAGATGGTGCGGGCATCACTTTGCGTACCCGCCTTGCTGTTCAGCGCCACGCGGGAGTACGCAGAGTCGCCGAACCACCCCGATCTGCGCCGCATCAAGGCGGACGATCCTCAAATCGACGCGTACAGACGCAAGGTCCATGTGGTGCCCGCACCACCTGCACAGGATGGACTGGGTGAGAAGCAGTGGTGGGCCGCGACAGGTGAGTACTGCGTTCCGACTTGTCGAGCACACTGACTGACCTTTGTATTTCCAGCACAAGTGGCTCCTGCTGCCGCTGCAGGTAAAACGACGCGACGGGTCCCGACGCCTGAACCGTCTACATCCAAACGCGCAGGGACGAAGCGCAAGTCGTCTGTGGAGCGCGACAGGGAAGCCGCTCCCGCCAAATCCGTCAAGCCCTCTCGTCAAGCTGACGCCTCCAGCCAATCCCGTTTGCGTCAACCCACTGTCGCAGCGCCACCCTCCGCGGCAAGCCCATTGATGCCGCCGCGTATAGGTCCGCCAAAGCGCGCTTTGCGCTCCAAAGTGCAGCCCCCAGCGAAGCCATCTTCGACAGCGAAGGCGGTGAACAACTCAGGCGACGAATGGAGAGTTAAGGCCCCAACGCGCAAGGTCTACGTCATGGCACCAAGCAGGACGGGGGCATCGGGAGGGACAAAGGCAGCCACGGGAGGGAAGAAGCGGATGCGAGATGACATGGAGGAGCCGGAAGCGAACAATGAGGAGGGTGTGGATGACGAGAACGAGGATGAGGACGACGAGGATGAGGACGACGAGGATGAGGACGACGAGGGTGAAGATGGTGAGAACGAGGATGAGGGAGCCCAGTCGCGACGGGGTGAGAAGAAGGGCCTAGGCAAGACTAGCACGCGCAGGACGACACGAGCGAAAGCGGGAACTGACAAGGAGAAACAGAAGGAGGTCAGCACAAAGGCGGAACTCGAAGCCGCGAAAATCGCAGCCGCGACCGCGTGCGCCAAAGCCTCAGTAAGTGCGAGCCTCCTTGGATCAGTTCTACACTCACATTTGTATTCCACAGGTGGTGCCCTGCGGTCAGTGTATCACTAACAAGACGATATGCGAAGTCTCGCCTGCGTACTGGCGGTGCATGCGCTGCGCTCGACTCAAACTCAAGTGCTCGCTGACGCCTCGTACACCCGCCGGCAAGACGATAACCGGACACAAGTACGTCACAGAGGCCGCGACAAAGTTCCACGATTACGTGGACGAATGCATGAGGAACAAGGTCGCGCCCCGACCGAGTGCGTGTTCGTCCGCGAGCTGGGGTTCTTGCATCAGAACGATGAGGGCGCGCTCGTCCTCCCTGGAGGCCAATCATTCGAGGACTACAAGAATGACAAGGCAGCGGCAGCGGGTCGCGCAACAGAGGCGAGTGGCCCGCCCAAAAAGAAGAGGGCGAAGCGTAATCCGCGCTTGGAGCGCACGTCACCTCCCGTCGATGTTAACGGGGAGGAAATCCCACCCATCGCTGTCGCGAGGCCCAGTCAAGCGAAACTGCGAGAAGAACAGCAGCAAGCAGAGCTGGCTGCTCAGCTCGCAGCCCATCCGCCCCGCTACGTTTCGTTCGCGACAAAGAGGAGCTTTGGCAGGAATACAAGAACGCCGCCATTGCTGAAGCCAAGAAATTGGGCGAGTCAGCTCCAGAGGCGTGTGCGTCGAAACCAAGACGCGAGCCTTCTCGCGACGTGTCGTCCCCGCTCACTGTCGCGACGCCTCGACACGCAACCTCCACACCCCCGGCGGAAGATGGGTCGCGAGTTCCGCAGGTCGCGAATGAAGAGCCCGATCACATGCAAGAGGTCGAGCAGGAAGCCGACCAACTGATCGACGACTCCAATGACGGCAGGAATGCGAGCGAGGCCGAAGAAAGCCAGCAAGGAGCTCCGTCGAATCAAGACCGTCTGGAGGCCACCAAGCTCCAGGAGCTAGTTAAGGCCCTCGAGCGCAAGGTCACGGTGCTGGAGGATATCAACGAGCGCCAGGCCATCGACATGGTCTCGAAGGAAGAATTCCGCGACTCTGTGATCGACGCGTCTTTGAATCTCCAGACCTTGTTTGATAAGCACATCCACGACGTGATGGCTTCGACGGATGCGGAGCTGTGTAAGGTGACGGAGCGCATGTCCGCTGTGGAGCTCACTGGGCGTGAGCTACAGTCGCGGATCAAGCAAGTGGAAGAACGTCAAGACGGAATGGACGCGACACTGACGAATGTGGGCGAAAACAATGCGGAGGTCGGCAAAGTCGTCGAGTCGTTGGATCAACGCATCCAGAAGCTCGCCGAGAGTATCATCGCGATCGAGCCTGCGGAGCTCCATCAGTCGGTCAAGGACATCCGCGAAGAGACGAGGAGGATCCAACAGAGGCTGGACAACTCGACTGTGGAGACTGCACTCAACGCCATTTCCGCACAGATCGATGGGTACGCTGGCCAGATGGAGGGATGCGCCAGCAGCTGCAAGTTCTGACCAGGGAGCGAGCCTTTGTCCCGCCGCGTCTTTTCGGCAGCTTCAGCACCTCACAGTCTCGTCTCACGTCGGGGTCGCAGGCCAACAGTGACAGCCAGGCGTCCACTTCGACGACTGGGCGAACGCCCGATACTCAGTAGATAGGCAAGTGTGTGGAGCAGGGTGGGGATGAAGTCTACATTAGCAAGGCGTTGTTAATTCTGATGTAAACTACCGTCGCGACCGCGGGGGAGGAGCATACCAACTCCCCCAAAAGTATAATGAAGTTTCCAATGTGTCTAGCAGGCAAAGTCGCGCGCGCGTAAACAGCGCATGTGTATTAGGTATCTGACTTATAAAGTATAATTACTGGGATCGTCGTAGATCATGCATTCCTGATGCATCTCCGGCGCGACCACTTGAAGACGTTCCCTACTTGCGTTTCTGTCCATTCCCCCGTCTCGCGACTTTCTTTCGCGGAGGTTCTGCTTCCTCCTGCCCTTCGTCGTCGTCAACCTCTTCCTCCTCTTCGTCCTCCTGAACCACAGGCAGTGTGGATCGACCGCGACCACCGCGACCACCGCGACCCCCTCGCGCCCGTCCAGCACCTCGTCCGCGACCGGTAGCACGAGCTTTGCCGCGACCACGCGCGGCTGTCCTATCATCCTTTCGCGGCCCAACTCCTCCCTGAGAACTGCCCTCAGCGACATCCGCTCCCTTATCCTGCGCTCTTGCACTTGCTCGAGTGTGGCGAGGTTTCCCGATAGCATCTGATACAGATCCACCGGTGGGTGCGCGGAGCATGTCGTCCTTCTCCTTCCGCGCCATGTTCCGCGTCCAGGCATGGGCAGGAGGAGGCTCATCGAGATCCGAGTCTGTGCCCTCCTTTCCACTCGACACAGTTGGTCGGACCGCATATGAGCTCGAGGCACCAGAAGCAACGTTGCTGCTTCCCCCAACAAGATTCTCTTTGGGAACTGGACGCATTGGACGTCCGGCGGGTGGACGTGGAGCTGAATTTCGCCATGGTATTTCTCCCTCGAGGACCGGGGGCGCTGTTTGTGTATTCTGGGGAATAGGGTCCGCAACTAATGGTGACCCTCCAAAGCGGCTTCTGACGCGCTCCAGTAAGATCTGCCGTTGCTCCTCGACGGATTCAGGAGCAGCGCGCTTTGCGGGCACTATTGATGGTGAAGACTCCTTGGGCTCTTCGCCTCTGCTTGCCATGGGTCCAGCTTGAGGAAGCCGTGAAGTCCCGGCGCGAGCCTGCTGAGCTAGCGTGCGTGCCATTCTCCCTCGTTTATCCGCGGCCGCCTTCTCGTCGGACGACTTACGCATGGCGTCAAGGCGTTGAATATTATTCCTTGCATTCTGTTTTGTGCGCAACTTCTCCTCCGCGTCTTTAGCCTCGCGCGCCGCGACCCTCGTAGCCTCCTCTGCCTCTCGCGCCAATCCTTCAGCCCAAGCCAAGTCGTCCATCTCCGCTGCGACTTGCGCTGCCTTCCTTGCTTTTTCCCTTTCGATGGCCTCCTGCTGAATTCGTGCGTTCTCCTTGGCTGCCGCGACAGCCTCCATCTCAAGCTGGGCTGGATTTAGCCTGTCGCGGACATCTGAATTTGTTGCAGCATGCGTATCGGCCTCCTGCATTGAGGTGTTTCCTTCCCGTCGCGGTTGGCTCGCCTCCTCGAAGCGCAACTGACTTTCCCTGGTCGCGGCTGCGGCTTGTTGTTCACTTGACTTCTTTAATGTTTCGACGGCGAGAAGTGCCGCTGCCAATGCGTCCTTCAAGTTTTGTGTCTCTGGATTAACGTCCACATTCTCATTATTGTCCGCGCCGACGTTGTCATTGCTGCCCATGGGTTCTGCAGCGAATACCAAGGGGCCCCTGTCGCGGTCTATGCTAAACTGCTCCTGGAGGCTCTCCTGCATCTCAGGACTGTGCGTGACAGCTATTACCGAGCTGACCTGAGACCCTTGAGCCTGTATAAGGTGGGAAGAACTTGAAGCGCCTTCAACGCCGGACCGAGATGACCCCCTCCCTGCATAACTTGTAGGGGGCGCATTTACCAATCCCTGGGCCTCCTTCATGACATCGCGAAGAAGCATCACCATTGGAAGAATTTGGTCGTCCACAATCGGAATAAATGCAATCTGTGAATTCAAAATGTGATCTGGGATGCCCGACTGAACCGCGTCTTCTTCATCCTCCCACCCAAATTGCACAAGATCGGCCTCGCGGGTGATAAGGCCGATGATGAGTAAAAATTGTTCCACGATTATGTTGTTCTCAGGACTGTCTCGTGGGAAGCTGGCGGTCTTGTCGAGATAAGGGGCACTTCCCAGCCACCGGAGTGCAGCCGCGAGGCCGTCAGGATCACTGTGAATTGTCGAGGGAAGGTAGCGGTCATCATAATCCCAGCACGTCCAGCCATTTCCCTCAAGGGGCGCGAAGTGTGGTATGGTGCCGTGCTGAGTTGCATGCATTAGTCGCGGAACATATTAACGTCGCGGTGAACTCACCATGAGTTCATCGAGTAACTCGACTGCTTCAAAATATGCCTGCGCCGCGCCTATTGATACAAGGAAGTTATGACGACGTGTGCGCGAGTTTTTGGCCCAGCTGGCTGGCTTTATTCGAATGAGTGATGCATCCTCCTCATCATCAGAGGAATGATCGCTCTCGGCGCCGACATCCATATCAAACTCGTCACTCTGATCCTCGTCTTGGACGCGACGGGCAGGACGTTTGCCACGGGCTTTCTTGCTCCCCATCGGCTTGGACTTTTTGTTCTTTCGCGTCTGCTTCTTCGGCCGCTCGACGACAGCTTGGTCGTATACTGCGGGCGCCATGATCGCATTACCGTCGTCGTCATGTTTTAACATGTAGGCCTTAAAACGAAACGGGGACACCCCCCCATTGCTGAGTTGTCGCTCGCGCCAGTATGCTAGCAGGCTCCTTAGCGGCCCGTCGGTCATGTGAGAAGGATCGCGAAGGCCCATCCTTTCAGGAGTCATCTCTTGGTCAAAGTATAGGAAAGGATTTTGCGTGATATGCGTCCAAGGGGCTCGCGCCTTTGTACTTCCAGTCGCGGCCTCTGTCCGGTCATCAGAGACGGCTGTCGCGACAAAGGAAATGTGCTCACTAAAATGCATGTTCAAGAACTCCCTAAGCAATGCTTTCAAATCGTCGAGCTTCTCGCGATCGTCACCCGCAGGCTCATCAGGGATCAACGGAAGACCCTCCGCATCGAGGTCCATGATCTGCCTGATCCGCGCCTTTCTCGCGGCTGTACCCATTGTCGCGTCCGCTACCTCTCCATCCAAGAATACGTTGCGACTGTACGTGCCGAATTCTTCGTATGTGTTCTCTTTCCAATCCGGCATGTCCGTAAATGCTGGAGCATTTTCTAGGTCCTTGTTGTAGTCATGTCTGTATTCTATGTCAGCATGAGGCGTTTACAGATAAACGCGACCTCACGTTTCTACGAGGACTTCGTCCGGTCCAACCTGAACGGCGGAGAACGCGACCATTCGCACGCCATAGTCGCTGTATATCTGAGTCGTGAAGGCCTTCAGCTGCTGCACCAATTTCCTTTGGATGGATCTACACAAATATGAGGGACAGGTGTGATACAGCAAAGAGGCACTACAAACTTTTGCGAAGCCAGGACGAGCGGCCTTTTCGCGGCTGTCGGCGCGTTCGCCCTCGCAATATACGCGGTTTGCTCGTCCTCAGTGAGTGCTTTCCAAAGTTGAGCTTGCGCGGACGGCCACGCGCCGATATTCTTGTTTCCAATCGTGTCCCCATTGGTGATCTCCAAAGACATGGCCTTGACAAGCTCCCTGTTCTCGAGTGCAAATTGCTCTGGACCTGACCTTTTACGCCCCCATCTAGTTGCTTTTCTCGGCCCATCACCTCTGTTGCTGTTACGGAACCATTCCAGGAGTTGCTGCACCGGTATCAGCGTTGTCGCGATAAACAGAGAAGAAGACGTACCCTTCGTAAGGCCCCTTTTTCCATGTCGACGAGCGTGGGGTGTGCAGTTTGTAACTTGATTAACGCCGCGTCGACGATTAATTTTCTTTGATTACGGTCGGCACTCTTGAAGAGCTCGAGCTCAGCACCTAAAGAACTGGTGTGGGCACCTTTGAGACTCATTTTGCAGGTTGGATGGTTTTTTGGTGGGAGGTAATGGCTGTACGAATAAGAAAATTCAACAGGGCACACATCGCGAGTCCAAATCGGTGAAACACCGCGCTCATTGCGTCTGCAACCGCGACCAGGCCCGATGTGGACCGTTTCACATTAAGCGACAAGTGGCGCCCTGCGTCGGCACCGCGACAATGCAATTACGCCTTAAAGCCGACATCATTGTCCTCCCATTGGTAGCCAGATAGCTGAGCTCCGGCGAGGCGCGCCGGGTGCCTGAATGTTCTTCCAGAGGGCGCGTGAATACATGTAGGTAGACATGCTGGAAACACATGTACTACATGGCACTCAGGTAGTAAACGGGCCTCGGAGCTACTTCCACAAACATTTCATCGCTCTCGTTTTCACACAAATTGTGGGTAGCTGCTATCTCGACAATGTGACCATTATGCCTGAATCGCGACAAGTTGCTGAACCTTACAGCTGATGGACTTAACCGACGAGGTGGCGGCATACATGCAAGCCATGTTTCGTAGAAGATTACACATCCTTCGAAAGGATATAGGACCCGCGCCACTACAGCCATCCTCCCTGAATATTAGTACATATCTCGTTGGTGAATGTAGCGTCATTGCAGACCGTCTCGCCCATGCATTTCTCCATCGCGGTACAGTAACAATTCATCCGTGTAATGCCATGGGGTGCTGATGCGATAAGTAGTCAGCGTCCCTTGGGATGCAGACAGGTATGCAGATGCACTAGGCGTCCAAGCGAGTGGTCAGAACCACAAGTTGGAGGATGCATTGCGCGCTAAGTGGCCGCGTCTGCTACCAGACAAAGTGATGTCATTGAGGGAACCGTCCATTCTGACGGATATGCACGGGCGGGTTCTGGCCTGGCTTCTTCCAGGTCTGCTATCTGAAAAACGGCAGGTGCACCTGAAGTAACATTCTAACTTGAATGGTGTGTGTTAACACATCCACACCAGAACGAAATGCTGGCCGCGACAGATCTATTAGCCAAGCAACTCAAGCAGTGTGGGCCGCGACTGCGTGGCGGATCACAGGAAGGGACGCGCAGTTGGCGACAATTGTCGAGCCTCTTCCGCGACCCTGCAATGTGTCGAATTCAACCAGGCACTGTAAATATATCCCCCGCATGGTACCAGCAAGGTCACGTTGTAAGTGTGACACTCACCATCGGCAGCTCATGTGAAAATGATGTTGCACAGGGACCGAGTCATGCCCTCGAGCACTCCGCGAGTCTGAAGGGGACCAATAGGGAAAGCGCACTGCAATGGATGTCTGCCATCGCTGAAACCTCAGCCATTCTGTCTGCGATTCTGGCAGTAGTTCACCCCCACTTTACCAGGCTGGTCGCGACACCATGCTCAAGCTAGAGAAGGTCCCTGGTCTCTGCGAGGATGTGAAGGTGTGGGGATCCCCATTCAACGCCGTACAGATCATATCGAACCGCGAGACACCACCTCACCGCGACAACAACTCACGAAAGCCGTGGTATGATCTCCTCGCCACAATCGGATCGTACCGCGACCTGGTCTTTGAGATGGATGGGGTGGATCTCCATGTCCATTATCCACCTGGATCTGTGGTTGCCCTTTGTGGCAAGGTTCTTCGTCACTCTGTTGGACCATGCGATGGAGATCGAGTCTGTTACGCATATTTTATGCGCGATGCCGTGCACGCTGCGATGGGGGTAGTTGCACCACATTGGATGGACATTACATATTATGACTAAAGCAGGCACATCTCCGGGAAATGAGACTTATGTAATGCCTTGATCGAAGGAGAGAAACAATGGAGCAGACTGTCATTTGCAGGGAGCACAAAGCTCGATCAGTGCGTCTGCCATGGATGTATACATCGCCGCCTGTCGCAGAGCATAACACCTGTGGCCGCGCCCAATGTATGGAACATTGCCGCGCGACAGCCAATCGCAACTCCGTTTGCGGAAGCTGACTTCCGACCAGCCCATCTCTGCAATAAGAATAGTGTAATCCTCCTCCCATCGGTCGCGGCGAGCGCGCGCCCTGAGCCAATTGACCCGGTGCACTGAGGAACGATATTAGCTCAGACATCACTTATGTATTCCGAATCTTACGTTCAGCCATCCAGTCTGACTGTGCACCATCTCCGCCCAAGTCCACAGTCCAGATCCAAGAAAGCGCAGAATTACGGCTTCCACGCACTGAGTTGTCCATAAGTGCTGTGATGGATCGGAGGTTGTCGCGCACAAGTTTCTGATACTTCCCCAAAGTCGCGACGCCTGCACCCAAACCCTCCATGGCGAGTCGCGCCTGTGTGTATACTCGCGCGTTTTCATTGACCGTCTTGTTCACCACCGCGACTTCATCCCATGAGCGTAACTTCAGACGCTGGCTTGTCGCGGCGCGCACTCCGGTGCGATATAGCACAGACCTGAATCCAATAGCGAGTCGAATGAGATGCAGCGCGTCGTTTGCCTGGCCTTCTCTGAGACGCAACTCCTCCTCCGCGACCTCCTCAAGGTGTCGCCGCTTCATCACGTCATTGCCAAGCTCGGATGGTAACCACAATGTTGCCTCCTCCGGTTCAAACCGCGCCTCGTTCTCAATCTCGACCATCTCCTCAAGTGGGTTAATCTCTTCCTCCAGATCCAGCCACTCCGCACCATTGTACGGCACATGGAGACAGTCCGCATCCACCTCATCAAGACCAGGCAGGAATGTTGAAGTCAGCCCCTGAAATGTGTCAATGCGTTTTTGCAGCCGCTGTCGCTTCTCTTCCAGTTGAAGCTGATCCGCGAGGAGGGGATGACGGCCCAACTTCTTTTCAAGGCCCTTAGATTTAGCCTGTGAATAGGCACGGTAGTACATTGTCAGCATGCATTTGAAGCAGGTAACATACTGTGTTTCCTGTATCCTGAGTCCATTGGCAAGCCATTGGGCTACCCCTTGATGACGGCCGGCCGCGGTCTCCTCGCAGTGAGAGCTAACTGGATGGCAATCTTTCCAGGGGCTGTGCGATGGGAATTAAGTCGCGAGATCACCCACATGGATGGTGCACATACCCTTTTTCAACTTGACATCATAAACATCCATCTCTTGCACATCGCGGTCGCGGTTTCCCATTGCGCGCGCCTCCTGTGCAGTCCATGCTTCCAGCTGCTCATCGCTGGCGGTGGCTTCCATTTGTGCGAGCACTTCCGAGCTCTCCTGCCGTCCATTTTTAGCTTTCTTCCACTTGCGGACGAGTGAAGCACCTATATATATGGGCGTAATGTCAGTGCCGCGACAAGGTGCTCGACAACGTTCATACCCATCCCCGTTAGTTTCTTCCAGTTGGAGTCATTCATGTGGTCGTCGATTACCTCCCTTCTATGCGCTGTGGACATCCCGCGCGTGCTTCCTGATATGTTATTTAGTGGAGCCCATAATGTTTCAATTACCTCGCCATCTATCTGACCCGCGCCTTCAATGAAATTGGGTGAGTAACGAGGAAAACAGCTATCTTGATGGCCGTGCACATGGAATAGCCCTATCCCACTACGTATCTTGACTCCTCGTGGCATTTCAAGGTATGGATTCTTCTCAAATCTGAGATGCAACCTCTTGCTGTACTGGCACATAATATCATACATCACAAGGAGTATTTTCACTCCGCCCAGCGTCGCGAGGACGCTGTTCAGGGAATAGTCCATATTCATTTGCCTGCATGAGACACACAATTAGTCGTGGTCGCGGCCTTGTTGCGAGTGTACTAACCGCTCGCCTTTCTGAAAGTCAACCACGGCATGAGGGACAAAACACCCATGACGGGCACATGCTGCCGCGCCAATGCCTGTAGCCTCTAGGTTGTGACGATCGGCATTGGCCTGACTGACTGCCCGATGGTCATGACAATCTGATTTCTATATTCCAAACACAAAGCTGTGTATCAGGTATGCGCGACCGCGACTCCATGGACGACTGACCTCTTTGAACTCCAAGGCCACTTTTAAATGTTCCTTGTATCGCTTTTCCTCGACCATAAATCCGTGTCCGTCACTCAAAGCCACATCGTCCGTAGGATTTCTCATACGCAGATGCTCCGCACTGAAGTTCCCATCCATCACAATGGAGCGCATATACTTCCACCTGTCGCGACGCGTTTAAGGCTGGTTAGTGCTGGTCGCGATGGGCAGCACTCACTGTTGTGGGTCATTGCGAAAATCCTCCGGTATATTAATATGTGGTTGAGGACATGTTGGACAGAATATGGCTAATCCCCCTGGTGGGATTGGCGCCGTTACTGTATGCCCGTATCCGTGCCACTTTCGATACTTGAGATTGCGCCACTGTCGCGACAGACGCAAAGCTCACGGTACCGATCCTATCCAGGTGCATTAGCATCCATGCTTGTCCCCAGCCATGGGGAGCGCACCGGTACGCTGTCCGGAAATGCGTTGTTGGTGACGCGAGTCAGCTTGCTAAAATAGCTCATCGCGGAGGTCTTGCATTCCTTATTTGTAAGGAGAAAGTCGTCGAGCACTCGGAAAGTGAATGCAGTTTTTGGCCGTAATGTTGTCGCGGGATAAAGACCCATCGCGAGCAGCTGTTTATCCATGCTGTCGCCATTAGGGCATGAGCACCATCCAACTCCAATCTCATGCACACCGGTTACATCTACCACAACTATGAGGTCTGTTTCGCGTCCAAGGGAGGGGGCGAATAGAGGCGGGGGCGAGAGAGGGCTTCTTCTTCATCGCGACCCTCCATTGCTGAACAGTCGCGGTAGCCTGCGTCTTGGCCTGCGTTTCCGGCACATGGTCGGCCCTCATGCCCAAGCCATATGCGCACGCCTGCGTCATTGAGCCACGCTGGGGTAAAGAATTCACCAGTCCACTTCTCTATACGGTGAAGCGGCATCACCATGTGTGAACGCTGCAAGCATCCTCGACATGTCACGGGGCATCCGTAGCATTCCAGGCAGCGCCAATCACCCTCCGCGGAACGGCATTGGCTGCATTGTCTGTCAGGTGGCGGTGCTTCCCGCTCCAGCAGGCAGGCGAGATAAGCCTCGCGGTGTGGAAGCCAGTCCCGCATAAAGTCATTCTGGCCCTGTGAAACGGGACGCGATGAGCAAATGCCGCTCGATAGTAATTCAGTTACCGTGCACCTTGTGTCGAAGCTGGGGCATTTCGATAGGCGGAGCATCATACTGATCATCAGGTGCCGTAGTCGCGCTCGCGGCTTCATTACGTGGTTTACTGGGGGATTTTGAGGGTGATCGGCTAGGAGAGCGCGACACTTGAGGATTGTCTTTGAAGACGTACTCAACTCCTCGCGTAGTGCGCTTCTCGACTCTGGTTCCAAATCGAACACCACGTCCCACCTTGAAGACAGTCCCGCGAGGCGAGATCCCATAGCTGCAGGGAATAAAATGGGAATGACTCAACAACGCTCCTATTGTTATGTTGATGGAGATAAAGGAATGGCTCTTGCGCGGCCCTGCTTATGACTCATGCACTATGCTTCGCGACCATGAGGTGCACACGTGTTTGCGAACATCAGCTGACGCTGCCACGAGGTGAGCAGGAGAGATATGGTAAATATTAGACTAGACATGTAAAGGCTGGGCTCGCAGTTGATTGCCTCCCATCGACTTTCAATGTCTTCCGCTGCCATGCCGCCTCAAGCTTCCGCCCCGGTGTCCGCGGAGCAACTCGAAAGTACCGCGACGCGCATGTTCCGCTATCGCGCGTGGCGCATCCAGCAGGCACTGATAAGATTGAACCATCGCCTCACTGTCGGAGATCTGCCGCGAAATCAACTACAATACGACTGCTGGAAAGTGGCCCTTACCCACGAATTCGTGCGTTATCATTCTCCGACTCCACACTGACTCTGCTGACCACCCTATATGCAGCGCGAAACGCGACTATGTTTGGGGGAGATCGTCCTCGCGTGTCGCGGGAAGGCGGTCAAATTGCCTCAGATTATTGAGGCGCTGATCGAGCAGACGACATTCGGCGCGGATTGGGATCTGGACATCCACGCGCTCGCGTCGGTTCCAATAACGCACCCTTTACCGCCTCCCCCTAATGACATCCTGTCTACGGAGGACCATCTGGGATCTATGTGGTGGGAGTGGGATGACCGCGACCCCTCAAAACCGGCATGGTGGCAGTCGCCGACAGGGGTATGTTGAATTGGACTGGATGTAGCCAAACGTTAGCTTACAGTTTACGACACAGGAGTATGCAGTGGCGGACAGATTCGACGTTGATGCCCTCAGTAAGGCAGAGGAGCTCTCCAGGGACTTGGAGATAATCACGCGGAGGATGCTCGCGATGAGGCAGGCTGACAAGCTTGGGATCCTCCGCGTCCTCGACGCCGTTAAGGATGCCGCTCCCGCCGCTGCTGCTGCCCAGTCATCCGATTCGTAGCTTTCATTACATCTTACGTTGCATAGGAAATACATGTGTTCTTGAGAGCGCGAGAGTCATAATACGCTGATAATGTCTGTCATCACTCCGCGAGCGCGCAGGGAGGGCAATTCTTGCTGAATGCCACATGCCCAATTATGACGTCAAGAGGTGCCGCTGCCGCGCTCAGCGCTGATGCGACTGTCGCGGAAGTCTAAGATATTCCATGGAGTATTTGTTGAATTGTCGCGGATACGTAATAATGGTCAGGTGTGACTTCGTGTCTATATTGACGTATTCTTTGGCTGCTTCTGAAGTGATCGGCTAAGAATGCGCGCTGGTTGATGATGTTTTGAATACGTAGTCAACTCCTTGTGTCGCGCTTGTCTCGACCGTTGCGCGACCTCGTCAAACAGCAATGCTAGTTGGCCCAAGCCGCGACAACTGCGCTACAATTCACTAGACACGATAGAAGGCTATAAGCCGATCTGTCAATCAAATTTCTCAAGATAAATGGCTTCCTATCATACGCATCACCGCCTTCCCGCCAGTGCTTCACGACCATGAGGCGCACACGTGTGTGGGAAACACGTTTGCCACGAGGCGAAGAGTTGAGACATGCTAAATATTAGACGAGGTTTTCCGGGGAAGGGCTTCAGTGTCATTGTATTTCCTGTCACCGTACAATGTCCTCTTCTGCACGCCATCTTGAAAAAGTTGCGACCCAGATGTTCCGCTACCGGGCATGGCGGATACAGCAAGCCCTCGTTAGGCTGAACGAACAGATGGAATCTGGGGACCTCCCCCGGACAGACCTTCAATATGACCGCTGGAAGGTCGCGGTTACGAAGGAATTGGTTTGCTATTCTCATCAATTCTGATGTGGACCATGCTGATCATCCGTGCAAAGCGGGACACATTGGGCAATATCGGAGAGATGGTTCTCGCGGGCGGCGGAAAAGCGGTGGTTTTACCTCAGATCATCCAGGCCACGATCGCGCACATGAGGTTCGGCATTGAATGGGATCTTAACATTAAAGCGCTGGCTTCCGTACCGATTGCCTGTCCAGTCGCGGCACCTTCGGAGGAAATCTTGGACTCGGATGCGCATCTCGACACAACGTGGTGGGAATGGCCCGATCGCGACGATGACAATCCTGATTGGTGGGATTCGCCAAAGACGGTAAGCCCTTGCAACTTGATGTTTAATCAATTCTGTTGTCACTCATGTTCCAACATATAGGAATCCGTCGAGACAGATCCTATGGAGGCGAATCATCTTAGGAGGGCCGACCTTCACTCACAGCACGCTGAGACGATTGCGAGGAGGATGTTGGAGATGAAGGAGGCAGAGCAGCGGGGGGTCGTGCGGGTACTCTACGCCATTGAGGAGGAGGATCCGTGCGCCGCGACCACCACCGCGACCCGATCTTTCGTCGCGTAGTTTGTAGATGTCGTGTTCTGTCCTCTTTGATGCCGATTGTCAATCCACACGTCGCGATTGAGTTGCCCGATTCATGATTTGTCCTGATGAGTATTGAATGAGTGATGTATTCCTCATGGCGCATGCTAGTTCTACAACGCCCTCCTCATGACCATATGTAACACACAGTGGCCCACTGGCTGTACAAATACCGAGAGGAAGGCAGCGGTCGCGGCTGCATCGGACATGTCGCGCGAGCCTGGTAGCAGAGTGGTGAGCTAAATCGGCCGAGCCAGGGAGCAAGAGCAGTATAGTCGCGGGAAGGACGCGCGAGTCTACCAGGTAGGGCACACAGGCGCTTTGGCCGAGCCATGGAATAGGAGAAGTATGGTGGGGGGGATCCCGCGCGAGCCTAGCAGGCAGAGACCACAGATGTATTGGCCGAGCCAGGAAGTCAGAGAGGACTGCTCGCGGGGATCCCGAGCAAACCTAGCAGGCAGACACCAGAGATATATCGGCCGAGCCAGGGAGTAGGAGCGAAACAGTCGCGGCTGATGCCAGGATCTTGCGCGAGTCTAGCAGGTATAGTACATGGGCACTTCGACCGAGCCATGGAATAGGGGAATCATCGTCGCGGGGATCCCGCGCGAGCCTAACAGGCAGAGACAGGTATATCGGCTGAGCCAGGGAGTCAGTCGCGGCTGACGCGAGGATGTGGCGCGAGTCTGGTAGACAGAGACCACAGGCATATCGGCCGAACCAGGGAGTATGAGCGGGATAGTCGCGGTCGAGTGACGGTATCTCGCGCCAGCCTATGCGCCTGCAAAATCACATGGTGGGCCGGCCGGGCCACTTTGCAGGGCCATAGCTGCGGTGTTGGCCGATGTCCGGCGCCCCATGCCTTAGGGGACAATGTCAGGCATATATATCCTAGGAGTCAGGTGAATGTGACTGAATGGGCTCGCGCCAGAGGGTGTCATTGTCGAGGAAGAATTGCATGCAGTACTTGATAAACCCTTCGTAGACGCTGTCGGAGATGTCGTCGGGTTTCGCGAGTGTTCGATGGAACTCGAGGACGTCGTCGAGCTTCGCGTCGGCGAGCTGCGCTTGCTCCGATCGAGGCACTAGCTCGTAGCTATCCTCCTCCTTATTGAAATCTGAGCCGTCCTCGGCTCTGTCATTGGTCAAGACGGCGAGCGAAGGAACGGGTGGGAGGGGCTGTATCTGGTGCACGAACGAATGCATTTGGTCGATCCAATCGTCGAATTCTTCGTCGACTTCGTCTTCGATGATATCGCCGGGCTGAACCTGCAAGGCCGAGAGAGGCCGTCGGGGCCGTGCATCGTACCGGGACGTGAACGAGAGTAAAGTGGAAGGTGAGAATCGAGACGATCCAGCGGTTGATACTCGCGCTGGGTGCTATGTCGGGGTTCTTTAGCATACCCTTGATATACCGCGCATCGACTTCAACGATTAAATTTCGAACGCCGATGAGGTAGAGTCGAAGGGACCGGAGCGCGCGAAAGAGGCCGTAGATTTCAAGCTTGGGTTGCGAGAATCGACGTTCGCGATCGTTGAGCGTGATCGAGCCGAACCTGTTGTAGTAGCGGACTCGAGTGTTGACTTCGTCGCACTGACAGAGGTGATATCCGACTGCGATGAAAGAAGTGTCGACGGCGAGGATAACGGGGGAAGGAGAATCGTAATTAATTGCTCGGAGTGCGGGGGATGAGAGTAGCGCGTCCTTGAGATCTTCCTGCGCCGCGATTTGCTCGGGACCGAACTCGAACTCGACGTCCTTCCTTGTGAGGCGTACGAGCGCGTCGGCGCGGTGAGCGAAGTTGCGGATGAAAATTCGAACGACGCCTATGGTTCCGAGGAACGCTCGAACGTCGGAGAGTGTAGCGCAGGGACCCCAGTTGCGAATCGAAGCGACGCGAGAGTCATCGGGAAGGCGGCCTTGAGGAGTGCAGCGATGTCCCACCACCATGATTTCTCGAGCGATGAGGACACTCTTTACTCCGGAGAAGGTTCCTCCTGCGTAGCGCATTCGAGTTACGACGCGGTTCATGTTCTCGAAATGCTCCCATACGAAGCGTCGAATGCCGTGGTTCGAAGGAAGTCGTTCGTCGTCGTAGTCTGATTCGGGACCTTTGACGGGAACGTCGTCGACGTAGGGCACCGTGACGTGCGGAATCTCGGGCTGGAGGATGTAGGTGACGTCGTCGTGGAATATGGGGACCGAGTTCGTCCAACCCATCGGGAGCGTAACGAGTCGCATGGCTCCGTAGGGTGTCTGGAACGTCGTAAGGTCTCTCGAAGACTCCGCGATGAGTCGTTCGTCGTAGCCGACGTAGAGGTCGAGCATGCCGCCGCATGGTCTTCCTCCGAATTGTTCTGCGAGATATTCGGGCGTCGGCGGTACACCGGAATGTTGAATTGTGACTGCGTTGAGGGGCTCGAGGGAATGAACGAGTCGAAGCGATTTGCCGTCCTTCTTTACGACACAGAACCAGCGCGATCGATACGACGAGTTCGAAGGCTCGTAGACCCCGGCGGCGATCTTTCGCTTGATCACCGCGCAGACTTCGTTGTAGATCCCGGGCGGAATGGGGATATTCTTCTGCACCCAGGGCGTGTGAGGAACGACGGGAAAATCGACGGGGGGAAAGTACTCGGGCTTGAAGCATCCGCGCTCGTCGTCGGTCCATGCGAAGGCTTCGTTGTGTAAGCACATGAAGTGGTGGAGGACTCGACGTTCGTCGGGAAGCAGGAAATCGCCGTCGTGAAGCTTCTCGGTGGTTTCGAAGCGTTCGAGGGTGTATCGACCGGTAGGCTTGAACGGCGGAGGGTCGGTCGAAAGCTTCGGCATGATAGAGAGAGGGTCGCCCTTGATGTCCCGAAGTATTCTAAATTGTTCGGGGACGGCACCAAGGACGGGTCGGGTCTTGAGAGCGACAGGCTTGTATTTCTTCTTTGTCGCGGCGAGTATCTTGTGCGTCGAAGGGGTAGAAGTCGAAGTCGTCGGAGGGAAAGGGAGGATCGAGTTGGAAAACTGGGAGAGGGATTTCGTCGGGACGGGAGCGGGCGGAGTCGAAGCGAACGGAGCTGAAAATAGAAGGGTCGAAGCCCACGTCGAAGCGTTCGACGGGGCGGCATTAGAAGCTGTAGTGTCCGAAGCGTAAAGAGACTGCAAATATGATGAGACGGAGGTGCATGCGGAGAGATACAGAGACGAAACAGCGTTCGGAGTCGAGGAATCAATAGGAGAGACGAAGGAAATACTCGGTTTTACCCCATCGTAGTCGATGACTAGCGCGGCTTCTCCTTGATCATGGGGAATCAATTCCTCGAAGCGAGAAAATGCGGCTTGCGACACCCGAAAGGATGCTGCTGGCCTCGCGATCTTCCTCGCGCGTACGTCAGAATCGTGACGGTTTCGCCGGTGTTCGGGCAGAGGATCGTAATTGTCTGGTTCTCGTCGGCGAAGTTCTTGACGACGCTCTGCGTGAGCACATCGAAGGGTCGGCCGAGGAGAATGTCGTATGCTGCGTTTCGAATGACGTGGGCCTGTAGGTACAGTACGATCTCACCGATGCGGAAGGGAACGTTTCGAATCAGTCCCAGCGATCGATCTACCTCGCCGTTCGCCGATTGCATGTTTAGCTGTATCGTAGGATCGAACAGCAGGTTAAGTCCGAGACAGATTTCTTCCGACATGGCTACGATCTGCGAACCGGGGTCGACGATGCATTCGATCTGCTCCTTGTTGTCGATCAACGCGATGATCGAACGAATCGCGTTCGAATCGCGGGCGACGGTGAATTCTGCGGGGTACTCGCCGTGAGGGATGTGCTTCAGATATGTTTCGTAGGGGTCGGGGACGATCGTTGCACCTGGTTCCAGCGTCGCGCCCGAACACGAAAGCTGGTTGATCGAGATTACCTCGTCGTCGGCGACTTCTACGATGTGGGCCGACGCGACGGGTTCCGTCGAGACTCGCTTCGGGGTGACGGCTTCGCGGTACTTGGTTCGAACGTCCGGCGCGATCGAAAGAAGCTCTTCGGGGGTCAGCGTGACGAACTGCGATTTCATCGACCGCTGAAAGATCTCCTCGGCGAGCTTCGGCTGGATAACAGGGACGATGGTTTTGTACGCTGGTTCCTTGCCCTTGTCGTTCGACGGCTTCGGCGGTGTTGCGAAGTTTCGAACGTTCGGCGGGGCGTAGGTTGCGTCGCGAGCGTTGGCGAAGGGATGTACTGGTGGTGCGGGGGGAGCGGACGTAGTAGTAGGTTGAGACGTGGATTGCATAGGTGGCAAAGAAGACGGCGCGGGTGCTGCTGCTGGTATCGTCGGAGGCGGGGCCGTGCTTGTCGAAGTGCTCGAGGGAGCCGCCGTTTCCTTCGAGGTACCAGATCCTGATGCTTCCGCGTTCTTCGGGACTGCCGTCGTCGTAGGTTTCTTCCGCTGCAGAATCTCGACGCCGTCGAAGACCTCCCTTCGCTTCCGGAGCTGAAGGAGTTCTCGTTCGAGCGCCTCGATCCTTCCGCTGGTGTTGAGCGTGAACGTCTGTACGGTCGATCGATCGTCGATCTCGAAGAGCATCGTCTGAGCTGCAGGTGCTGCGGGATTTCTTCGATGCCATTCGTATATTCGATCTCGTATTGTGAGACCAGGGATCGTTCGAGGGCAGAAGCTACCGTTCGGGAGGACGATCTTGCCTTCGGTGTTCCGCTTGCACTTGCCTTCCCGAATGTCGATCGCCGCGAACTCGCAGGTGCCTACCCTGCAGCCACGATTGCCGCAGTAGTGGCATGTCTGCTCAGTTTCGCCGTTCTCGTGTACGTGGACGTGGGCGGCGGCTTGTTGTCTCGGGGCGGGGGCGTGGTTGTGCGTAGCATGCGCCGTTGGCTGGATGAGCGTCGCGATCGTCTTCGACAGGCTCTCGATGATCATCGAGATGTCTTCGGTCTTGATCATCCCGGGGGGCACCGTGGTCGAAGCGTTCGATGTCGAAGCGATAGGCTGGTTAGCCGCTGTCGTAGGTGTGCTCGAAGTACCGTGTAAAATGAAAGTAGCCGCCGCATGAATCTCTGCCATGGTGTACGGGTCGTCTGCATAGTGATCGGGGTGCTTGAGATGGAGTCGAGTCTCGAGCCGCGTGAGCAACGCTGGCTGGAATCCTCGAAGAAACGCGCGACTTTGTTCGATCGTCGAGAGTCGATTCTGTGCAATGAGGTGCTTCGTGATGGCCATGAAATCGCGGTAGTAACAGCCTAGATCTGCCGCGTTGTGAATCCCGATACGAGCGCGCTCTCCGATGAGCTGATCCATGTCTGCCAGCGACCATTTTCTTGTATCGTCGGCGCCAGGATAGAGTGCTCGTACGTCTGCTTTCCATTCGTTGTAGCTCTTGTTTACGTCGACGAAGGACTCGATGGTTTCCCACAAGTCGGCGACGTCGATCGAAGGGTACCGAATGGCCCACTGTTTCTTGGCCGCGTTGTCGGTAATCTGACACCGGGCGAACAATGCCTCGAGATCCTGGAAGTAACGCCGAAGCGAACGGACTTCCGACGGGTCGAAGCTCGGTGCCGTCGAATGACCGTGCGGGGGCATCAACGGTGGGTTCGCGTTCTGACTCATGCTCGTAGTGTTAGAAGTAGGCGCGGGGGCGTTCGAAGATGATCCGGGAACTGGGGGTACTACTGGAGCGGGGTTCGAAGAGGACGCGGTAGTAGTCAAAGGATTCGTAGGTGCGGGCGGTGCGGAGTTGGAGTTCGAAGCTGTGTTCGAAGGTGCCAATGCTGGCGGAGGTGCCAGGCTGGATGTAGGTACGACTGGAAGTCGCGAAGAAGATGCGATGGATGGCTGAGCGTGGGCGCGAAAAGAAGACGGAGTCGGAAGTACGAGACTCGAAGTCGATGGGATGGGATCCTCGGGTTCGGGCGAAGAACCGGATTGATCGAAAAGATCGGGAGACGAGGTAGCGTAGTCGGAAGTGGTGAGACCTAGAAGCTCGGGGGACGAAGTACGTTCTTCGGAGGTTGACGGGATCGGTTCGTCGTCGAAGTCGTCCTGGAGTTCTTGGTCGATCTCGTCTTCTTCGTCACGGTCGAAGTTACCGGGAATTGTCGGAGAGGGAGTCGAGAGTGTTCGAGAGGAGCTGTCGAGGTTTTCGCTGGCGCTGCGACTAGCAGCCTCACGTGCTTGCGAGTGGGTGAGTACTGGAGATGTTTTCGGAAACCCGAAAGCGGCGAATTCTTGCCTGAAATCCCCTCGCGGTGGGCTCCAGAAATGATACGACCTACGAAACCCTAACCCCTAATCTGGGTGCGACCTAAAGGGACTAGAGAAACGCTGAATAGTCTTAGTGGAGGGGAGTTAGCAGCAAGGGTGTCCCGCGGTTCGAGTGAACACGAGAAACGCCTTCGAAGAGGTTACGAACGATAGGGAAACTTACGACGTAGCTCGACACGTCGTTGAAGCTACTCGAGAGCCGTGGGTAGTTAGCGGGACTCGGTAGAGACGATCGAGGCTCGATAGAGCTCTTCGATGTAACGTAGAAGGAATAGAAACGCTTCGAGGGAGAGGACTTAGCTGTAACACGGTTCGAAGGATAACGCAGTCCTTCGACAATAGTCGAAGGCGATCGTAGGATCAAAGGTTCGACGAGACGGTTTCGACGAGTAGACGCAGTAGACGAGGTTTCGAGGTTACGCAGCGAAGAACGAAGTGACGCAGTGAACGCAGTAGAAGGCTTAGACGCAGGGCGAACTCGACTTATGAGCTCTGAACTCGAGGGGGAAAAGGAACTTCTGTTTGAGAGAGAAATACGACATGTTTTATACTACGAAAGAGAACGCTACGACTATCGAGAGTGGCACACTAGTACGAGTGGCTTTGCATTGTCCTACACGAGTCCTCCTCACCGAGTGGCACGTATCGAGGCCATCGGTCGAGTGACGTCATGCCGAACGCGGAAATGAAGAGGAACATACGATACACCTCGGACCGATATCCGGCTTCGATGGCACGCCGCGAGACTCGATACCTAATCGGGAAAGACCGGACGCGTCGGTGTGGCACGAAGCGATGCATGCGCTGTACGAGCGGCGTCGAGTGGCATCATTGTTCGCCGAATGCGGGAGATGGCCTGAGATCTACGGACGAGGCATCGGAGCGACCGCGCCGAGCTTCGAGCAAGCGTAGAGAACGGTAGAAGACGTCGAAGAATGTCGAAGGGTACGGAGCGTCGGGGTCACATGCGTAGTATCGACGGACGTCGAAGGCTAAATCGAAGTGTTGGACGACTGAGCCGAAGTGCCGGGCGGGATGCGATTGCCGAAAAGAGCTGTATCGGGGCCCAGAGGGGCTTGGCGCCTATCAACGGCGCGCGTGAAGATCGAGAGTGTATGAACAGGTGACGTCGAAATTGAGCAGGGTGTCGATAATGGTAAGGACTGTGTCTGTATCGTCCTCGTATCCCTGCTCCGGGTCAGTGGTACGAAAACGGCCAAAGAATTCACGGCAGTAGGCGAGCGACAGGTGTTCGCGAGGCCATAGAAACGGATTACCTCAGTAGGGGGAGATCAGATCGAGGAAGTCCCCCCGCGCACGAGCACGCTGGACTACTCCTCCCTCGAGCCCCAATTCGCTGCGGCGGACTTCGCGAATTCCGTCTCGTCGGGCGCGACTCTGGACGGTGTGTACAGCGTGCAGCGTAGCGCGTCGGACGCGGCGCGCGGCGTGATAGTCGTAGGGGGCAGCTTCTCTGTCGAGTTCGAAGGTGAGCCGCTGCAGTTCGTCTTCCATAGTGGACGGGGGTGCGGGTTTGCTGAGTTTGTCGGACATGCGCTGGAGCTGCTCGGTGAGGGAGGTACAGTTGGCGGACGTACGAGTCATGGGTCCGCTTTCGTCAGTGTCCGAGCCGGACTCGTCGGCGAGCTCGCCCAGCTCCATGCTAGAGCGCTCGGGTCCTATGTCGAGTTTGGTTGACGGGACGTTACCGTCGCTAGCCTCGTCCATTGTATCTTCGTCGATCGCATCGGGCGTCGAATCGCGAGTGGCAGTAGTGCTAGCAGGAGACGAAGGGTAGCGGAGCGGTGCGAGCGAGGGCGTAGGCGGGGCGTCGTTGGCAGGGCAAGGATCTAGTAGAGCGGAGATCGTCGAGTCGTCGAGTGAAGGGAAAATAGGAGCGGGGACGGCGTGAGCATCGTCGATAAGCAGAACGGCAGGGTCAAGAGCTGAGCCGATAGCGGGCGCGGACGCTGACGTGGCAGAGGCCGGGGGGGCAAGCACAGCGGTGGTGGCGGTGTCGAAGGCTGGGGTGCGAGTCGTACCGAAGGCGGATGCGTGAATAGCGTCGAAGGCGGCGGCGTGGAGGGCGTCGTCAGTGTCGCGCATGGGTGAGTAGGAGAGCGACTGACTGCGGTTGCTGGTAGGCGCGCGATTGGTCGTCCTCCCACGCTCGGCGATAGCTCGGGGAGGAAGTGCCAGCTGAGGTCGCTGAACGACCTCCCTAGCAGCGGTCTCCTCCCTCGCTCCTCGTTCTATTTCTACTCCTTCGTTCTCGTTTCCGTTCTCGACTCCTAGGGCGATGGCGTTGGCTGCGGGCGGCGGATACATTGTCATTACAACCGGCGCAATGACCTCGGGCTCGTCCCAAAGGTACAAGTACGCTACCATGTCCCCAGCACGAGTCTCGGCGACGGCTTCCCCAGGCGGCGTAAAAACGCGGGTGCCCTGGAGCATAACCATCAGAATCCGTGTTCCGTGTTCGGTTTGCTCGGGTATGCACTCGATGACAGTATAGGAGGTGAGTACAGAAGCTCCAAACTGTCGGTACGTACGCTGATTCTCGTGTTCCTGTCGTGCAAGACGCAGAAGCTCGTCAGGAGCGATGCCGGTCGCGCTTCGCATGAGGTGCGGAGGCGGTCATGATACTACACACTTTTGATTAATCCATACCTTCTCAAGAAGGACAGATTATATTAAATTCCCCTTTATGTAGCCTTTATTATGAATCACAAATCCGATTTCATCTGTGCTACCCAGTGGGTAATGACCTGAGCCTCTCACTTATGGACTTGATTTGCCCTCAATCCGATTTAATCCAGTCCTTTACACACCATAAGGACATTGAAGATCACAATTGCAATCCAATTTAATCTGATTATTCCTCTACCCTACCTCATAATATATAAATACATACTACACCAAGTGCGATTTAATCTGATTATCCTCATGGTCAATGAATTACAACAAGACAGTGAATCATACTGATGGAATCCGATTTAATCCAAACGAAGTTGCTACTAGATCAGAAGTCCACTTTCAGTCAGCTAAGTCCAACACTGCACCCGAGGCTTCAGTCCGAGGTGATTGATCCTTGGCACGCGCTTGCGCGTCCTTCTCGATGCAGTCCCTTCGCAGCCGGTCGTACATTGCGGCAGTCTTCATCGCATACGCGCGGCGTCCTTGGCCAACCGATGACGAATCACAGCATTCTGCCGCTTGAGTCCATGCGTTGCGCCATGCCTCGAAGGACCTGATTGTGTTTTTGAACTCCTGACCTGTGCGTTCGTACGCCTCGCACCAGCGATCGCGATCAGCTCGCGCACGAAACCACTGTACTCGATCGACTACAGCAGTAGACGTTAGTCTTAATCTCCAAGTGTCACTCGTGCCGAATACTTACCTTCGATACTCCATGTGTCCCTGTCTTCGCCATTCCTTGGCCCCTGCATCCATATCCAAGATGCCGCCTTCTTACCGTCTCCAAGGACTAATGGGTCGTGAATGGACTTGCCGCTCACATCCCCGTCCAGAAGTTCTTGCAAATTAGGATCGTCGTCCGGATGTCCAAGCTTGATCAGCGCGGCGCGTGCATTCCGATACTTGGCTGCCGCTTGGTTCCGATCCCTGGTCATCTTCTTGATGACGTCGTTCGCCCGGGTGCAGTCCTTCTGCCCGCGTATAGTGGACTTCTTCGTTTGGGTCGCGTACAATAAATGCTTGATGGCTTCCTTGAGACTGTGGAGCGCATCGTAAGCTTCCCCCTCGCGCAGGGTCCTCTCGGATTCGGTCAGACTGTCGACACCGTAACGTTTGCATATCGCGGCCGACTCGAAATCGGACGGCAAAAACAGCATTTGGTCCTCGGGTTGTTGTTCGCCGGTTTTCACAATCAATGCATGTAGATCGGGGAAGTGTTCGTACTGGTACTTCCGCCATAGACGGATCTCGTTCTCAAGGCGCTCGCGCAACCCCTCGATCTCGTGTTCCTCAGACACGAGCGGCCGATCACCAGCCTGTTGGACAACGTATCGACATTTACGCCTGTAGCCGTTATTCAGATTGGGCGCGAAGGTCAACATTTGATCGACTCACTGCGTAGCTTGAATATGTAATGCTTTGTTGACCCACGCGGGGGTACCACCATGGCCGTTACGGATCCGTGGGCCATTGTCCGCTACCTCTGACAATGCCTGGAATGCTTTTGCTTGAGTCATCCCTATCATAATTGTCCCGTTAGCTTCCCCATCTCATGTTATGAACATGTACGTACGTGGGGCGACCTCCGGCTTGTAGACACTGCACCATTCACCATTTTTCAGATATGGCTCTGTACTGAGTTTCTGCCATTCGGCCACGTGCTTCTCAGGCATTGTTTCACTCAGGCCTTCAAAGAAATTGGCCGTGCGCGTGAAGTGCGCACGAGCGTTCGTATATTGGCGCAGGAGAGAATTACCTGGTTTGAAAGTCAGCGCGCCCGGCTTCCGACATCTTAATGGGACTTACTCATATGTTGCGTCTTCCGCCAATTCCAATCCCCGTGAAACGCGTCCAGCGTTTCATGACGATGACCGTGGTTCATCTCCTTGGTGTTCGCGCCCGACTTCTTCGCTGGTGCCCACATGGTCTCTATCATCTCCCCCGAAGTTCTGCCGCAGTGCTGGGTATAGTTGGAAGCAAACCGGTACTTGCAGTCCTCCTTGTGGGCCGTGGCCAGGTGCATCTTCGGAATCAGCCACTCCACGGTTTTGATCAAGTGATGAAGAGTGGCATCGGGGAATTGTTCGATGAATCGCTCGAGGACGTGGATGAAGTATTGGCAAGATACATCGTACCACACTTTGATGGATTGGAGTGCTTCGCGACCTTTCAGGACTTGTGCTAGGGCATAGTCCACGTTTGAATACCTGTTTGACGCTCAGAGTTGGCCACATGAAGCAAATAAGAGACGTACCTCTCGCCCAATTGAAGGTCCACCATCCCCTGCGGTAGGAAATAGCCGTGATCAGTGCATACAGCAGCAACGACACCGGTGATGATGGCGTTCTTGAACTTGCGGCGGCTCTGGAGGTTGATCGCTTTGAGGCGTGTGCACGTGCTTTTCTGCGACAGTGAGTCAGCGTGGCCTCTCTGCTATTGTTCTCGTGTGGCCTACCTCCTCTGCGCCCGAATTGGGAAACTGTGTCAAATATTTGTAGTAACCAGCGTCTTCGACAAAGTATCCATGGCCCTCGTTCAGAGATACGTCGTCAGGGTCGTCTACCTTGATCTTCCTTTGAAGCGAGTGGCACCCATCAAGACTGATGTGCCACGCGAAAAGATGTCTATGTTATAGTTAGAACTACACCGACTCATTGGTCAGCGAACGGGGAATAAACGTACGGATGCTCCTCAGCTTTAGCACGCCATTCATCCGGAAGATTGAAACCGTCCGCAGGACATGCGGGGCAGGTGACAGCGTAGCTACCCTGTGGACGTACAGAAGCGGGGACAATCGTATCGAGGCCGAGGTATTGCCCGGAGCGTTTCCGTGTGGTTAAGTGACGCCACACGCACGCCACACGCACGAATTCACGGTACCTGTTCTGTTCGAAGTCAGCCTCATACTGCAATAGCAAAGGGAACTCTCTCACCAGGGTGCTATCAGGTAGAACATTGTCCGTCATCCTTTTGAGAGTTTCGAAGTACTCGTAGGCAGGCACCTTGGACTGGAGCATAAACAAATGAAAATCTTTCAGGAGCTTGCAGGTGAAGACTGTGGCCGGCGCTGTGGTTGTGGCCGCGAAGTATCCCTCACGCGCGAGCTGCATGAAATTGTCAGCGTGTTTGTAACAGCGACAGAAATGAAAGTTCATCTTGTGGACACCGTTGGTGTGAACCACTACGACAGGGTGAGGTTGCACATTGCTGGTAAGCTCGGGGCAGCTGGCGCCGCGATGGCTGAGCGTCACAACGACACCGAGATCACTGAGCTCCATCTTCTCCCAGAAAGCCCCCGTCCACTTGTGGATCCAATGGTAGGGCATGTGGCGGTGAGCGGCTCGGACACACTCTGCGCATTGTGCGGGCAACTGGAAACACTCGCGACATTGATAGATAGCACTCTCGCCGTCTTTCCCACATTCACACTTGGCCGGTCGAGGGGCGAAACCTTCCTGCTCTAAGAGGATATCACCGAGGTCGTCCATACGTGTCAGGAAGTCCTGCATGATTGTTGAGGCTCTCTGTAGCTGACATCAGTGCAGTTCGACTGTGTATGCACGCTCACTGACCTGATCGCGGGGCGGGGGAACATATTGTTCTGAATCGTCTTGCATGTCGTACAAGGGCGTGTTCCCTATGGCGTCATCTTCGGTCCGCGCCCGTTTTGCTGGAGGCCCTGCGAGGACGACAGTCTCGGTGAGACGTCCACCGTTGGTTTGGTAACGAGTATGTTGCACAACGCGCTGCGCCGAATTGGCGAAATATTTGCCTGTAAAGCGTACGTTCGATTTCTTCTTCGGTTTGCTGGCGCTGCTGGAAGTCATGGTGTACGTAGAGGGCTAGGCAAAAATGTGGCTGCCAAGCAACCAGTGAACGACTCACCCGGGTTAAACATTTGTAGCTTGTGGCCATTTCGCGGGACATGAACGGAACAATACAGAAAGCAATACATTGTACACGATGGACATAGCGAAAGACAGCACAACGATAGCGCGACGAGGAAACATGTACGGCGTAAGTAAGGACTACAAATGGCCGCCCGGCGTGGAGCCTAAACGACGAGGCAGAATGGGCCACCTGCCACCCTGCTTGAAGAAACTCTCGACGTAGAATTTAGCGATTCGCTTCTCTATGTAGCTGAGCTGGCCCTGGCCGAATTGCGAGCTGAGGCAGGGACAGTCTTGGAGCGCTCTCGGACAATCAGGCCACCGGCGCATGATCAGCAGCATCTGGTCGAGGGCTGCAGCGCGTTCCTCCATGCTCTCCGCCGCCAGGCCACGATTGGATGTCGGGAGTGTAGACACTTGCAGAGCGCCATCCCAGGGGAACAGGCCTTGGAGCAGCGTCTCACGCGCCACTTCTTTCGCCTCGGCCATTGCTCGTGTGTTCACAGTATTAGGAACAAGGCAGCGGTCGAGCTCGAGCAGCTCGAAGCGAAACACGATTTCGGAAAGCTCCCACATGATATCCCGTACATTGGCTGCATCCACAAAGCCACTGATCAAACGCCCGAACCAGATGAGCGACTTGAACTCCTTATCGATCGTTAAGGTTCCTGTAGGAAACAGCTGCTTGAGGATATCGGTGAGCTCGGCGTGCCGGCGCTGCGTGGCTGTGGCTTTAGCCTTCGGTCTACTCATGGCGTCCTCCCCCATATTGAGATATTCGCGCCACATCTGGGCGCCCATATCTCGTTTGATGCGAGTGGCCCTCTGGCCCAGGACGGCCACCCAAACCTTGCGGAGCTTGAGCCAAGAATTGATGTACCGGCCACGCTTGGCGTCGTTCTGGACCTGGACAAAGAAATCGGGCCGGGGAACCCAATACTCCCATTTATTATTGGGCTCGCGATCGAGAGTGGCCTCCTTGGCCCCTTGTACCCACCCAGGGATAGGGGGCGGGAGCAATGCGTGTTCCCACAGCGGCGCCTGCGTGCGGTCGCGGCCCCGAGTGGCTTGAGAGATACGTTCACGTTGCTTCACACGAGGACCTTCTGCAGGCGGTTCATCTGGAATATGCAATGAGTCCGAATACTATAAGCGTGAGGCTGTTTCCTTACAAGGAGCATGTATGAGGGTAGCTACATGTTGGTGCGCAGTACCGCCACGAGACGTGGACGAACCACCGGGTCTGGCAGGAATCGTGACCTTCGTAAGATCAGGAAAGGGGACACGTTCAATGTCGGCGTAGGTCTGCCCACAAGATCCTGTCGCTTGGAGATGGTCAAAACCAGCGTTCCCGATGAACAGCGATTGCGAGAAGAGGTTGCCCTCCGTGACGATGTCGCGCGCGAACTCAGGTCCCGCAACGTCGCGGATGATGATGTTCTTCTGGCTCATAATTTGTTTGGGAAGCCGTAGGTACCACACAGGCACACCGGCAGCGAAGAGGCGCTGTACTTCAACGGGATTGTTAGAGAATGCGCCCATACATTCCATCCGTACAGTTATTGCACCACCATCGGGAGCGGCAACGGCATCTTTGTTTACATACTCCATCCACTTCAACCATCCATCACACTCCAACCAGAAGCGCTGCATACTAGTGACCTGCATCTTAGTATCTCGAAATGTAGCGGGGATGTCGCGGAGGCGCGTGAAGGCCAGGCGCATCGCGCTCTCGGCATAATTGATGCGTTGTTCCTGGACTGGCCTTGTTTCCATGTATCGAGCGATCCGCTTGCTGCACTCCTCGACAACATGCCCCAGCCTCTGCAGGACCTCCGGTTTCAAGGTGCCCAGTCCCATGAGCACGGACTCCTCATCCGCGTCGAAGTCTGCTGACTGAGGCGTCCACCATATTGGCATGCGAGGATCGTTGGGATCTGAGGGGCGGCGCATGACTGTTGCCAAATGGGCGAAGCGGCGATGGAATAACTGAGGGTGCTGCGCTGGGTCTGGGAGCCCAAAACGACCGTCATCTCGAGCGATGAGCTCGACACGGCCTAGCACCGGCTCTGGGACATACGGCATGTTGGGTGAGGTGACGATATACTTGCCATCGGGCGTCCAACACGCTATCATGCCATCACACCATCTGAGAGCATCTATACAGACGAGAAAGGTCAGCGTACATGTCTCACCCCTCCTGATAGTAACCTACCGGTGCTACTCCCACATTTGCAAAGTTCATAAGGCTTCTGGGCACCGACGTCTGCAGCGGGCTCTGACATCGAGAGCCAACTTGACGAGCTATATTGATGAGTTTATACTGTGTCAGAGTAGCTACAAATAACGACGAATAACGGGCTGTATGTTAATCGACAATGAGGACGCACAGTCTATCAGAGTCGGAAAGATTAGGGGACGCTAAGTCTGCCTAACCTGTAAACCCGAGGGGACGGTATAGTCTGCCTCGGGAGCCTAAGACATCAGGGAGAACTGCAAGTTTGTCCCTGATGTCGAAGAGCGAAGAAAAAACACACAAAAATGACAAAAAAGTGAAGATGTACTTACCGCCTTTGTCTGACGCGGATGGTGTCTGATCAGGTCAATCGGCAAGAGATGAGATGTTTACTTACCTGTGAAGAGGCCCCTGGTGACGAGGCTGGTGGTACAATGAGGGAGGACGAGGAGAGACGGTGAAAAGAGATGGAGACTGAGGTAGGCAGGAAAGACTCATCAGTTCGATCACCAGTGAACGAGCGCCCATGCGCCGCCGTCAAGCGCTAAGTCCTCTCCTGCACGTCATGTACTTCTCACTGGTCTCATCTCATCTCCTCCCTCACGTATCCTCTCTAACTCTCTCCTCCCTCACGTATCCTCTCTGACTCCTCACACACACGCCAAAAGACCGGGATTCCGAATATAGGTACGTTCCCCGGCGTATCCATCCGCTAATGTTGGTTTCCAGCTCGCGGACAGACTATGAGTCCTCCGCATCGCGCAGGTCAGGCAGACTACATCGTCCCCTGCGATTTGTGACATAGGTAGACTACGCGTCCCCTATTGTCTCATTGACAAGACAGACTACGCGTCCTCTTGTTACATCCAGCCTCGTCTATACGGTCGCTAAGCCCTTCAACCTCCCGCTCTTTCAGCCATCCCTATAGTTTCTATCTCAGTAGTTTCTCGTCCATCTGTCTCGCTCAGTAGCGCAGCTATCTCCCAATTTCCACCAATCTCCGTTTGCATTTACCCGCTTCGCCGACGTCAAGTCCTGTGCCTTAGCACTGCTCGAGGCCGCCGCTGCTTGTTGCGCTCAGGCCATCCGGCTCTATATTCGCCCATTGTGGTTGCACGGGCCACCTGCGGCCCATGACTATGGTATGTGGTCTATCGCTATTGTATAAATTGATCGCTTAGGACGACGCCACACGCATTTTGTTCCCTCTTATGCCCCGCATATCCAATCCCGAACGGGACCGCCTTTGGGCGATTCTCAGCCCTTTTCTTCTTGAGTTCTTGCGTCCGCTGATTATAGGTGCTCAGCCATCCTATCACGATGCCAAAACCGTAGTTGGGCGGGTGGATGCATGCCCCTCGCTTCATAAGTTCATGATCAACTCGGGCGCAGTGCGTTTGGCGGATTTAGGCCATATCTCATGGATTGTATGTGATGTATACACTGTTTTCTCCGTGGGGCAGGCTGACACTACCACTTAGTGTCTTGATGGTCGCTGTCGCCCCCCGGGGAGCAAGACGGCTTCCTTTATTCATCAACCTCACGCTCAACAACTTGCCGCACTACTCACGCGCATTGGCAGCGGCCAAGATGACACGAGGGATACCAACCAGGACACCGCCCTTTCGCGGACGTCGCTGAACCGCAACGTAACATTAATTTGCTGGCTTAGTGTAAGTGCATCAGGCGAAGAGCATGATTGTGTGCTAATACAGCAATCCAGGCCACAGGTGACCCCGTCCGCTTCATCGCGAACGCCACACTGTACAAGCGCGAGTTAGTACTGAAGGTGGACTCGATCCCCACTTGGCCTCACCGAGACGGTACATGGCTCACGATGAACGTGGCGACAGGAGCGTGGACATCGCGCCCTTCAATCAAATCCTATCGACCTGTATTTGCGAATGAGGTGCTACTCTATCTCGCACCAGGACAGTCAGCCGCATTGCGGCCCCCAGGTTTCGTACTCGCCATGCACGAAGCTTTAGCGGCGCTAGCCCATGTACGCACAATCAACTTCCGCGCGATGGGCATCACCCTCGTACCCCACACTCCTCGCCTCATGTCCGCCGACCGAGAAGACTTCAACGGCGACTCGGGCCTCGCTGAGCGTGTCAGGCCTGCACCCTGGAGCTCACCGGCGCGCGCCGTGAACTCATCTGCGCGCCCTGCGAACACACTCGGTCGGTCGTATTTCAGTCCGATCGAGGCCTGGCATGGGTCTGACGAGGACCTTCCTCCGTCGTCACCGCCGGTTTCTAGTAGTCCAATTCGCACTCCTGGCCATTTTTATAGCGACTCTCCATATGCCGGCCCATCTTCGAGCGGCACAAGGATATCGACACCGGCACTCGCGCGCGCGCCTGCAGCCATTGCGAGCAGTTCACGTTCTAGTACCTCACGCAAGAGAGTGCATGTCTTACAGCCATCCCCACCTCCCAGTCGTGCCGCAGATCCCAAGGGGAAAAGGCGACGTATCATCACCGAAGTCGACATTGATCTTACGGTCGAAGACTTCAGCGACATAGAATACCTAGGGAGCTCCGACCCACCTGAGTGAGGGCTAATTAGTGATGTAGAGCAGATACCAATCGAAATTGTCAGAATTTATTAAGCCAAAAATCGTAGCAGGGATAAGCGAAATCTACCAGCCCTGCCAATTATGCTAGCGACGGAGTCCAAACACCAGCCACAGGATGGCCACAGGCCACACCCCTGATTCAAGGCCTTAGCGCAAGTCTCGCGCCACCTGGTGTGGCCGCAGGCCCACGCGCGGACACATATAAAGGGGTGGCCTTGTGGCTTTGCCCTTAATCCTCCTTGTCCCCACTGCCATGACTCGCACCCAGCACGATTTGCAACAGCTCGTCGCTTTGCAAGGCGAGGCGCGCCAGTTTCTCCTCGCACGCATTCCGCAATATCTTGAACACGAAGGCACGCCCAAGACAAATATCACGACTCCTATCTATGAAGAATTCGTTGAGACTTTTGAGCTTGCCACCCGTAAACTGGACTCCGGTGAAGAAACTCGACCTCTTGATGGCTTGATCATCAACAAAGAACCTGCTACCCAGCCAAGACTTCGAATGGTATGTAGTACCTTCATTCAATTGGAATTTTACTTACAGTGCACACAGGCTATTGATCGATGGTACAAGAACAATGCAGGCCCCAAGAGCAAGTATGTCCAAGGCCTCGCTGCTACCACAAACACTCAGGCGTCCACATCCTCGCGCCCCGCGGGCAAGAAGTCCGTCCCGAAGCGGTGTACAGCACGCGCGGTTTTTGTCAAACGTCACGCCGAGGAGTTGAGACTGGAAACAAAGGCACGTCGCGAAGCGGCAGGAGAGCCCGCGACGATGAACGGACGGCACTGGCAGGCGGTAACCAAGGAGAGGTGGGAGACTGTGGACAGTGATGAGTTAGCGTCATGCGAAGCAGAGGCCGCAGAGGTCAATGCGCGTAGTGATGAGCAGCCGGACGAAGCGGAAATATTCAGGTGAGACAGATCTACCCGGGCGCACATTGTATACTGATTGAGATACAGTAATCAAGATGATCTTATGCATCTCGTGCATGAGAACCTGAGCCCTCTTGTAGGGCATGGAAGGGGTCAGGTTGGAGATGTCGTTTTCCATGTGTTATTTGCCGTCAAAGGACCTGGAGGGGTGGTCGTTTCTGGAAAGTACGTCAACATTGTGATTCTAATCAAGCTGGTAGTATCACTAAGCCACCTTCGTTAGTGTATCTGTCAGTAACGAACAAGCGAGTGTCGCCGACTTTGACGTCTGGCATCCCGACTACAGCAAAGCTCTCGTGAATCCGTTTGCCGAGTGGGCCACAGGAATGCTCATTGGTATGTGTCGCCGCGGTCAACGTGATGTTGGTTATGTTCTTATCATTGCTGTAGAACGGACTGGCAATGACATCCGCGTGACAGAGCAAGATGGGCATCCTCAATTGCCTGCCGTCGACCTCGACGACCTTACTAATCGCGAGATCGCGAAGTTATTGTATGACTACTTAGTGAAACTCTGGGGTAAGTGATTTCTCGTTCATCGCGTAGATAACAGAATCTGAACATGCGATGTACAGTTCACGACATGCCGGCAGGCCGAGGCTTTGTACCGATGCCTTGGGCGATGCTTACATCACAAGAGTCTCACAAGTATTTGGACCCTGTACGATTACCTACGGGATTTACTTTTCAGTTACCCGAGAAGCTGGGCCGTCAAGCGCAAGATCTCTATCAGCACATATTGGATGGCCAAGGTGAAACTCCGAGACTCCCGGAAGAGCGGCGCCTGCGTTTTACCTATCCCGACTCGCTGTTCAAAGTGCATGGTAAGCTCCGGGCCTTGAGTCCAATGACTCCCCGGCGCGAACGCACACGGCCACCTAGCGCTTCTCCTCACAAGACTCCACACCGCCCGAGCCATGTTCGTGATGATCGGGCTGTATTGCCCAAGAAGCTGTCCGCTGTACCTCCTCCGGCCACTGCCGCCGTATCCACTCCAAAGAGGCTGGCAGTGTCGCCTGCCTCGGCCCAGTCTGTTGTGCAAGCCACGCCGCGCCCTCGCCCTACGCCTAGACATCGCAAACGCATCGAGTCGCCTAATCCGTTTGATGACGGAGATGCACCACCAGACACGACCCAAACTACCACTGGGCTCGACGCCGTTCTCACGCCGCCTGCTAACGAGAAGGAAGACATCATGGCCTCGCCGGGAGTGAACCACGACGCGGAAGACTCGCACGACGCAGGCAACAAGGTCTCGATCTCCGTCGAGCAGGAAACGACAGCCTCCGTCGAGGAAGAAACGTCGGTCTCGGTCGAGCCGGCGACGTCGAGGCGCTCGCAAAGGCGCGGAGCTCGGAAGCGTCCAGCAGACAGTGAGGAGGACGTGGCGAGTGGAACCACTCAGCGTGATGCAGATGAGGCCGATGATGTTGCGGGTGGAAGGCCCAAGAAAGGCCAGCAAAGTGCACGGAAGCCCACGACGAGTAAGAAGCCTAAAGCGTTAGTGATTCAACTTGCGATCAAGCCCTTGAGCTCCGCATCTGATTGACTTATTGGTGTATCTAGCAAATCAACTCCTGCCCCGCAGAGGATCACTCGCAGTGCGGTCGCGACGAAGCAGGCGGTATCTAGGTGCGTTGATCCAGTGTTTGCGACAGCTCAATCGGTGACAGCATCTCGTCAGGTCCTGATCCAACAAGAAAAGGAAGTTGTAGTTACAGTGAGCACACTTCTATTTTTTGCACGGGAAGTTATACTGATCATATCTCTTTAGATATGATGTGATGACGACGTGTAACCGAAATAGTATAGCAGTGTGCATGAGGCAGCGGGTCCCCGCGTGTGATGAAGCTTCACATATTGACGGTGTCAAGGTGAATAATGAAAGTGGATATAATCGGATTTCAACAGCCTAAACCTCAACACAAGATTATATACTCTGGTCCTTTCAGATCTTGCTACCATCAGCTACTAATTGGATTTAATCTGATTAAGCTATTGGTATGTGGATTTCTTGAAGTACAGGTCTCTTGTGGATTTAATATGATTGAATCAGTCACCATACAATATTTCCCCACCATCTGTATCTTACTGTAGCTATGAATCTGAATGTTGAATCTGATTTAATCCTATTTTGTGCCCTACTGTGCTCTGACTATGCAATGTAATATGATTTGATTCCAATAAAATCGGATTTAAGAAAGGGCTATCTTAATCAAATCCTTCCTTCTGGAGATGGTCAGGATTAATAATTTCTGCTGATATGACTGAGGCGGTCCCATGTATCGCGGGTCGGTGCGGATACGGGCGGGCGCAAGGTGGTACTGTGGGGCTTGCATAGCGGGCAAACTCGAGCGTTCAGCCTGCTTTGCCGTGCGCTTTTGTAATAGCTCCGTAGACGTCAGTAAATAAATATGATTTTCTTCTTCGTACTTCCGTTGCTGTTCTAGTAATTCCTCGTCTGGGGGCCAGAGTCCATGCGCGCGTGCGTAATCGACCAATCCGCGTGCATCGAACATTTCGGGGAGGCCAAGAAAGTACTCACCTGCTAAGTATAGCAAGGTGAGCTTCATTTCATAACCTAGGATGTCCCACTGGTCTTCGATCTTGCTGCTAAGATCGGGATCTGGCGTAGTATCTGGATTTGTCCGGTGCTGTGCCTGCCCGCTCGATCGGTCCGGCTCCGGCACGTGCCGGCTGGCCAATCGCGCACGCTGACTTTCGCTGCGCAGCGGTTCAACTTTGCCCTTGCCCCACTCTCTTGTCCTTCTCCTCTTGTCTCGTTCTTCGCTCCTCACCTCCTGTCTCAGTCTGGCGATCTCGGCGAGCTCGTCGCCTCCTATCTGGGTTTCTCTTTGCGTTTCTAGGGGCATTCTGGACGACACATCATCACTCTTGGGCGACGCGCGGCCTCTCGAAATCGAAGCACGCCCTGTTCTGGGCACCTGCACTGTTCTCTGGGGTTCTCGTTTGCCCCTCCTCGTATCTTCGTTCATCCGCTCTGGGCTCCTTGCTCGATGTCCATTGCTATTCTCGGGTGACGCGCAAGCTCTTTCCTGCGACGCGCGGCCGGTTCTTTGGAACGCGTCAGCTCCTCTGCGCGCCGCGCAATTGCTTGCGCGTTCATTCCATATCACGACTTCCTCTTGTCTTTGGTTGATACTATCTTCGGCTCGTATGGCAGGTGCGTTACTCAGCGCTCGCCCCTGTTCCCGAGCGCCTGGATCAATTATCGGCGCATCCAATTCGTTAACCATTGATGTGCGATCCGGACGGTCTGTTGATGCAGGAGGGTGTCTCGGGTGCAAAGAGGAGCATGCTTGGCGTGGTTGGCTCTCAGGTAGGTAGTTTCTACCGTCCTTGTCCATCTGAATGCCCCCGCCAGGCATCTCACATCTGCTAGTTCCTTTGCCTATTAGGTTACATGCCTCATCCATATGCTGGAAATGTCTATCGCCTGCCGCCGGTGCGTTTAGTGCTGTACTAGATAGCATGGACACTAGATGTTTCCGGGCGGTGGTCATCGATCGGGGGTTTGGAGCTACAGGCAGGTTAACGAAATCTGGTAGGTAGTCTCCTGAGGCTTGGTCAATCACTGGATAGGCTAAACGTTCCGTAGTGTCGGCGTCATGGCTTACGCTCGCCGGCGGGTCGAGAACGACAGGTCGGGGACTCTTTCTTCCAGGTGAGATTCGGCTCAATGCTGCATTTGTGATGTCAACATCCTGATCTTTGGAGGTGTCGGGCCGCTGCTTAACAGCTTCCCCATACCTGGTAGGTACAGACGTCCGGTCGGTGTCCTCGTGCGTGTTCGACATGAGCGTGCTCGCTCTGGCCAGTCCGTAGGGAGCTGACCTAAGCAACATTTGTTCAGTCGGTTCGGACTGCGCTCGTGCGCGTTCTTTGGATCGTGTAGAACACAGATATTCTGCGCGATCTCGAGAAAGTTCTAGTAGTCCTTGTGCGGCCATCCGTTCCTCGAGCCTCTGAAGCTGTGATTCGGAAGGTGCCCAGTCGCGAAGTGATGGGATGTGTTCGTTGTCTCGTACAGGAACATCTTGAATACAACTCGCCAAGCTATGCTGTCTCGTAGAGCAACAATTGCATTCATCAATAATCATGCCCTCGTCTGAATCCGAATTTGGTTCCGATTCGTGGGACATCTGGGTGTCAGCCTCGTCCTCTGCCTGCTGTCTGGTAGCAATTCGGGCCCAGAATTCCTCATAGAGACTATTGTAGACATAGTCCTCTCGGAACTTGAAGTCTCCACAATACAAGACTTGCGAGAACTTCTCCGCTAGAAGGGAAATTGGTAACTTCTGAGTGGTGGCCTTGGTCTGCCAGACTGCTGGCTCGTATGACCAATTTGGGTCCGTGCCATCTGGTGTAACCAAAATCTCGTGACGCACTCCGAGCTCCTTGTCTTTGAAAAGCAAGTAGGTTCCATCGCCTCGCTCGTCAATAGAGATATAGTTCCCTCGCTGCCATGGTCTTCCCAACAGCAAATCGAATGGGACCCGATCTCCGATATAGAGGTTTGCATAGGTCAGGACGCCTCCGCAAGTAAGTGGGACATTCTCAACCAAACCACGCAGTAATCCAGCTCCTCCATTAGCATCATTCATATTGATTGATCGGGCGATGTCCATGGGTCGATTGATCATGGTCTTCCAGGTTCGCTTGTTCGCAATGTTTAACTGGGAACCTGTATCAATGATTGCTGTAATTGGATTCCCATCAATCTCGACTCGGAGCTTAATGAGCAGGGCTCGAGTCTTGGTGATGAATGATGAAGCAACCAAGTTGACTGCAGGGGGTTTAGGTTTGAGTACATCCTGGAGATGGTGTGTCATTTCTTTAGATATCCCAAATACCTCTCCGACTGCCAAAGTAACAGGAGTGTTCAGAACCTTCCCTAGGATCTCTAACTGATCGACTTGGGATTGGACCTCGCTTTGCTTTGGAACTCGTTTGACTGGTTCAAACTTGACTTCACGAGACTTTCCTTTGGTCTCCTTTGCACTAGGTACTGACTTCTTCTTCGACTTGGGTGCGTCTGTGTCTCCAAATTCATCATCCATGATAGCATCGTCATTCATAGGGTTGAAAGTTCGCTTTCCAACATCTATGGGCTGTCCTGGATTCCATCCTTTGTGAGTTGTATTATTCTCTGGCTTGCGCTCAGAGGGAGGTCTGACTTCACGATCGGGAATAGGATCAGGAATGGGAGGCCCTGGCTGTCCCTGGATGCGAGCGGATCGGCGATCAGGTTGGACAGTAGGAATGGGAGTCTGATTAAGATGCGGAGGCTTGTCCTTTTGCATATCAGCCCTTCCCTTTTCCCGTCCTATCTTCTCTTGGATAGGGACCGGAGGAACTACTGGTCCTTTGACAAAATCCCGGCACGCAGTCCGTGTGGTTTTCTCTGATCGTTCGACTGGCATGACATATACTTCGTCATCTGATTCCTCTTCATCATCACTGTCATAGTCCGAGTCTGATTCTGATTCTGACTCCGTTACAATCTCTGTAACCCTGGCACAATATGCGTTGGGCGGCACAGTGATGAGATGGGCATGAGGAGGAATCTGACGCTGGATAGCTGTGGTGAAGGGCTCATCCACTCCTCGGAAGATTCTTTCTCCATTCTTCATAACCAATCTTCCAGAAGCATCACGGGTGATGGTTCCCTGGGCTAGGAGATTGAGAATCTCCTGGCAACTACTGAGACCATGTCCCGGTTTCCCACATCCATAGCACTTCATTTCTCCACGAGCCATGGGTGGAACATTGGTCCGAGGAATGTTAGGAGGCATTCCGCGTGGCATAGGTGGAGCAGTGTCAACAATGGGTTTGCGTGCAACTGCTGCGACCAAGGGATTCATGAGACATGCTCGAAGATAGGTCACACCATATTCTGGATCCTCCAAGGACATGCGGTTCAGCTGGCGAACCAAATCCTCCAGATCATCAGCCTTCTTCTTCTGCTCCTTTGCTGCCTTCTTGCGAGCATTCTGCGCCTTCTTGATATCTTCGTCATCTGTATCTTCAGACAAACCTCTGCTTGTCTTTCGCTTCTTCGTCTTCTTCTTCTTCTTGTCCTTGTCCTGCTTCTTCTTCCTTCTGCCTGCATCTGAATCTGACTCACTGTCACTGCTGTTCCCATCCAAGTCTGAATCATCCGAGTCTGATTCATCATCAGAATCCTCTTCATCATCAGAGGGGAGACGGTCTGCATCGAAGCGGTTTCTCTGCAGCAGTGCCTCTGCCTTGGCATATATTTCTGTCATGTCAAAGGGCTTGGACAGATCATAGGTAGGCTGGGCAGCCAAAAGACGTGGTTCCAGGATCTGACGGAAGCTCCTGGGGATGCCTTTCCAGAAATAAAGGGCTTCTTCATCGGCAGAGATACGACCATTCTTCTTCAGCCATCCTGAAATAGTGAGGAAGTTGCGAATGTACTCCCTCCATACTCCAAGACTCTTGATAGTGGACTTCTTGCGCGATTCTTTGACATACGCTTCAAGGTTCTTCACCTTGTAGCGCTTGTCGTCTTTGTCCGCATCGAAGTACTTCAATACATCGCCTTTGAACGTGTCCCAGTTGGGAACAGTGGCATTGTATGAAGAAAGCCCCTCGATGAACTGGCGGACTTTTCTAGCACAGTACTGGGTGACATTGCTTATCTTCTCCCTGTCATCTGCGATACTGAGCTTGGCACATAGCCGCTCATAGTGCTGGATGAACCTTCTAACCTCTGCATACTTCCCTGTAAACTTCTTCGGCGCTGACTTTGTTCCTGGAATAGGAAGTGCTGCTACGCCTGTGGTAGCCATGGCTATATGAGGAATGTATAACGATGTCGGGAATAGAGTGGATCCTGATGGCGGATAGATTGCTGATATGAAAGCCGTGGTAATTGATCAAGAAACCCTCCCCTCGCGGTGGGCTCCACTGATGTCAAGTCAGAAAATGTTTCTGCCGCGGTTCACCGGATACGTCAACAGTATCGGGCTATCACGGTCGTTCGTGTGAGGAGATGGGTATGATCAATTAGGGATACGACTTTGTATGAATAGCAATCTGTGGGATCGATCCACTCGACTGGCTGGATGTGTGATGTAACTGGACTGGACTATACTGGGTTGTGGACTGTGACTTGTGGATACGTGACTTGGACTAGAGTTCCGTGTGAACAATAGTCAAAGCTGGACTTGACTGCTTGACGTGGGCTGGCTGACTTGGGCTAAAGTTCCGTGTGAACAATAACCAAACTGGACTTGTGACGTGACTGATGATAACGAAGGCGAGTTCCGCGATGAACAAGGCCTATGACTGGGCTGGACGTGACGTGACTGACGACGATGAAGGCAAGTTCCTGCGATGAACAAGGCCTATGACTGGGCTGGACGTGACGTGACTGACAACGATGAAGGCGAGTTCCGCGATGAACAAGGCCTATAATACTTCTGAGGATGACAACAGGCTATAGAAGCACTGATGAGACCCTAGGTGACTGCCTATAGGGAAAGATAGATTCGATCCCTAGTGAAGGTTAGTCTTCAGGCTTTGGGCAACGTTTATGCCCTTGGCACTGATGCTGATGACGGCGAGGGTACTGATACGACGATGACGACAATAATGACAATGATGAACAGCTGGTGGACGCAATGACAAGAGATACACTGATTGCTCAGCGGACTGCCTATGAAGTAAGAAGAACTCTATACTTTAGTGAGGGAAAAGGTAGTGAAGTATTGTACATGCAGCAGGTCTTATATACTAATCTGAGAGTCTGCTGACTAAGCATTACTAAGCATCTCATTTCCTTTCTGTCTCTCTCCCTGCTCCGTCATCCAAACAGTCATCTGGCCATCCATTGGCATAAATGCCTCGCTTGGTAAGGGTCTGTGGAGTATCCAATAGCAGAATTCTCTCACTATAGCCTAGGCCCTTCTCCTTAGTCATGCACCTCCAGACTTTGGCTAGATCAGCCCGTTTGATGGCCGGGTATGAGCTCTGGGTGTTTCCTCTCTGCAATTGAGGTCACATGATGACCTTCCTAAATAGGCTATTATCCCGCCATCACCTGAGCATTATCTCTGTGCTCATTCTGATTCTGTAGGCTTGTGTAGCCTGAACCAAGGCTTGGAAAAATATGGGATAAATGAGAAAAATTCTGAATGATCCATTGGTATGCCTGGGATGATCTGCTGCAGAGATAGCTGGAGTGATTGAGGGAATAATGATGCATTTTATCCATGTCCACGAGCCAAACACTTTTGGCGCGTGACAGCGGATAGGGACGCATACGGTCCAAAGTGTCCGAGAACTGGCGGGCGACAAGTTCGAGTCGTTCTAAAGCTTCATCGGTACGTTCCTCGGCGATGCGGGGAGGGGTCCAGAAGGCCTCTTCCGTGTACAACGGGAGGGGAGGCGGAGTGCCAGCTTCGTCCCGCTGCGCATTAGAGCGGACCTCGTCGGGGCTCCAGGCGATCCCGGGATAAGGGACTGCACCGCGATGGCTCAGGGAGGAGCGGAAGATCGAGTCGATGTAGTGGACGAGCTCGCGGAGGGTGACGAAGGCAGTGAGCGGAGGGAGCGTGAGGTTCCCCGCGGCCATGGCTTGGGCTCGTGCCTCGTAGGCAAGGCGCTGCGGGACGGGACATGAGGGGAAGGAAGGAGAAGTAAAAGAGAAAGGTGGACAAACCAGCAGCCAGCGCACCCCGTGCGCCCAGGCAAGCCAAGCAGCCGGATCGGAAGGGCGGAATGAAGGCTCAACAACGCATTCAGCGCGAAGCACGTCTACGAGGAGGAGGTAGCGGCGGACGTGGAGGGAACCGATGGGGTCGGTGGGTTCGGCAGGCTCAGACATGGCGAATGAGTCGAAGGGAGGGAAGAGTGCGCGGAAGGAGGATAAGTAAGTCAGGGGAAGAGTCGGAGGGGAGGTAGCGGGAGGTAGCGGGAGGAAGCGGGAGGGAGAGTGACGTGGCAGCGCACGCGGGACGAGGTATATATGAGGAAGGGGGACGAGGCGGAAGGGGCATCTACCATCTGGTACGAGCTGCGACTGGGACTTTGACTTTCACGCGACCGGGTTTTCTTGCTCAGCGGAGCATACTGCGTTTTACTTCTACGAGAGGGCGAGCAAGCGGCTTGACCCATTTTACTGCGATTCGGGATATCTACTGCGTACTTAGGACTGCGACTGCGACTTGACTGGGATAGCACACATAGAGCGTCCCCCATATACCTACGAGTCTCTAGCTCAATCAATTCTTTTCTCTCTTGCTCATCCTCCGTGCCAGACGCTGCGAACGTCTTCACTCCCCTTCCCCTTCGACTCATTGATCTGTTCCTTCCAGGTGTGCTTATCGCACAGCGGGAGGAGCACCAAGCCTTACAAGTGGAGCCCACCGCGAGGGGGAATCTTATAGTTCGAAGACTTCGTTCGCGCACCACATCGGGAAAAACACTTTTTCTCCAAGATGCTCTGAGACTTTGTAACTTAATCAGAGCCTCTCAGACTGTCCTGGGTGGCTTCGGAGTCTCTGAGTTGCTCTGGTATACTCTGGGATGTTTCTAACCATAGTGTGCACTCTGAGATCACTTTGGCTGGCTATAGATTGCTTCTATAATCTGTTATATTACCAGACTGTTTTGTATGCGTATAAATTGGTGCAATTATTAACAAAAATGTACTCATATTATCCAATACATTGTCCTTCGCACACCAAGGACACAGCCAGTCACTGGACACTCAATCGAGTGCTCGAGCAAGCATATCTGAAGCAGCTTAGGTCACTCAAGAGACGAAAAAGCGTGAGCAAGGGCGGAACCTGCGATGCCGGCGCCCACGATGAGCACGTTGTAGTTGGAGGACCACATGTCCTGTGAAGGTCGTGTCGAAGCAACAGCGAGGGCGAGGGCCATCAGGAAAAACCATATTAGTCCCAGGCTGCTCTAAGAGCATCCAAGAGCATCCTAGAGACTTCAGAGTATTCAAAGTACTCAGAGTAGCCAGAGTGCTCTTAAACTTAGTTGACATGAGATTTATTTCTCAGAGTAACCCAGAGTAACCTGAGAGTAGCCTGAGAGTACTCCTAGATGACCCTATGTAGTCTTTTGTCGCCTCTCACACCTCATTATAGTTTGTATCAGAGCACTCTCAAGGTTACAGGATTATAATAGAATATAGCAGTATATTCGCAAATAATATACACACTAAAGATAATCTAATACTAGCAGCCATAATAATTACGTCCAATGTGATAGCTCAAGACAGAAATCTCCACATTACCAAACTAATGTTATTATTCAGTATACAGGAATATAAAACACAAAGCTGAAAGACGTACACAAGATCAATGAAGATATTTTGTTGTGTGGCCAAAATATAAGAGAATCTAATAGAAGAATTCAGGTAAAGTCCAATTGGTTGAAGGAGCAAGACAAAGTACTCACATAAATCGTCTTGTCACAGTAAACTGAAGCCGAATGGCATAGGTGATAATACTCTAAGAATCAACAAAGCGATCAACAAAGGAATTGAGATAGAAGTGAGCAACTTACCTGACATTGTCACAATCAGAATCAGTTTTTATCATGTCGCACAAGTCTGTAGATACAATAATTTAGAGCAGCTAAGAAATGAGGAGCAAATGAACGACTTACATGTTAGGAGTATGTATTCTCATCAAAATTTGAAATTATAGATGACGACTCACCATCCTTTACAAGTCTTACAAAAGCATGAATTCATGCACAAAGCATGTCATATCTATTGAATGCAATGGACATGTCAGCCTGAAAGGGAATTATGGACAGACTTACATTGCTTTGCTGTCGCATGATGACAGCCAACAGCCAACCTTCAATGTTGGTGATTTGGATTGTGATTAGAGATAGAAGTAGTGTCAGCTATTCATAGATACAGATGAGAATAGAAAGAAGATATGGACTTATCTGTGCCCACAACTCCTAACGACCCATATGCTCTGCCAGCACATCGCCATACTTGAGGCAGTACCAGCCAGAGAGACGGCCACAGACTAGAAGTTACCAGATATAGCCCAGAGATGAGAAGAACAATGAATGAGTAAACAGAAACCAAGCAGGGAAGTGAAGTGACATGGAAGAAGACGAAGCAGGGTGGTAGTTGAGGAAGAAGAGAATGAATGACCATGAGTGCCTAATTTGGGTGTCAGTCTGTCGTGTCAAACTGACACCTGTTCTGGGAACCCTGGATTAGGGTCAGCAGGGACTTAGACGCATTTGCACTTCTCCTCAGCCATTCCTTCTTGCTGCTACCTTTCTGTATCTATGCTATCTGCTGTCTTGGATCTCACAAACTGTTGACTAGGGACTGGAGCTCACTATCTATGGCTTCTGGGCATCTTTATTCACTGGAACTTGAGTGATCACAGACGGTTGCACTGTCTCTGCTCTGCACTATCTGGGAATTTCTGTGAGTATTCCTTCTCTATTCCTTATTCCCTTGCCTTTGGGAATAGTACCAGGACTGTCTAAGCTTGCTGGGTGGAGTTTGGAAGGAGATTTGGAGGGGTTGGAGGGTTGGACATGGAATGGGCGCTTTTTTGAGGTTTTGATCAGAGGATAACTGGGGATCCATTGTGAGTTATCCTTTCGCTTTTATACCATTCTATTCGCATTGTCAAGCCCTTCCAGACGAGCCCTTGCTCATCCGAATCCGTCCACTCCTTCATCTTCTATTGCTGTTTTTCATCAAAAACTTCGTCTTGTCCATATCTCAGGAACCCATGGACTGTTTCCTTTGATTGTTGGATAGAATGAAAGCCCTAATCACAGGCTTTCAGACAATATATACATTGTGGGGTCCGCATCCAGCAGTTTCCATTCTATGGTCGCATTTTGAATGACCTCCTCCTCATTCTCCTATTCTTCATATGTATCCTTCTCTATCTATTCCTGCACTGATCTATCACATTATCCAACTATCTAATACTTCTTTACTCACTAATCCATCCAGTTTCAGTCTATTTCCTTGACCAGAGTCAAGATTCTCAATTCTGAGATGCGTCTTCTCCTGTTTTATCTCTGACCCTCTGATCTCTGACTTTTGACTGTTAGCTGCCAGTGGAAAGAGGAGCTAGTGGATAGATGGAGTAGAAATGAGATAAGGAGAGGGGAATGACTGAAGCAGCACAGCAATGAGTATACACATCATGTTTTCACTTCTCCGTCTACTTTCTGCTTATCTACACTCTTTTCATACCATTCAATGTCTATATCATTCTTTTTCTCTCTCTACTAGATCCCTGCTATCCAACAGCTCTGTGTTTGTTCTGTGTGAGTGTGCATTTCTCATAATCAATATCTCCATTATCATTTGTATGATAGATCACCTTCACATACTATATTTAAGTAAATCATCTTAATAAAGCATAGAAAGTGAAGAGAATGAAAGCAAATAGTAGAACAATATAGCTGTTGTATATTATTCAGAAATAATGCGCTGTAGATTTAAAAAATATGCTTGAGTTGCTCAAAGAAACAGAAGCTAGCCTAGGATGCTCTGAGAAATTTGAATTATCTCAGAGCAACTCAGAGCAACTCAGGTCAACCTCAAATGCTCTGAGATAGTCTGAGTTACTCTGGGAAACCTCATATATCTCAGAGCACCCTAGGTTACCCCAGAGAAAAAGTGTTTTTCCTGATGGCGTTGAAGCAACGGTGAGGGCGAAGGCATTGAGGCAAAGGCGAGGGCGAGGGTGAAGGTGTCGAAGCGAGGGCGAGGGCGAAGGCTTGTCGCGGTCATCGTCGTGATCCCGTTCCCTACGCCTCGTGCTGTCGTTTGAGTTAGTGCTCACAGACGACGCGGATGGTAGTAGTACTTACCTCGCGGCCCTTCCCTCCTATCCTGCTCCCATTTCTCCATCACCTGCCTCCTCCCTCAAGCTTGAACAGACGATACAGACGGCGGGGCATTAGTCGAGCGTTGAAGTGAACAGTGGAGTGTTCGGATGGACGGAGAGGCGTTCAGGCAAACGGCGGAGCGCTGAAGCGGACGGCAGGGTGTCGAGATGGACAGCGAGGTGTCGAGATGGATGGTGAGGTGTCGTTTCTGGAAAGACAGTGGATGAACGCACCAGATTCTCCCCCTGCTTCTCATCTCCCTTCTTTCTCCTCCTCTGTCTGCTTTGGGTCCTCCGACGTTACAGGAATCGCGATGGTAGTCTCAGGCATGATGTGGTAGAGGAAGAGTGCATACGTCTGACTTACGCGGAAGCCGCCGACGGCGTAAGGATGTCGAATAGCTGGTGCATCGGGAGACACAGCATCTGCTCGGGCTCGACGCCAGGGGACGACATGCGGCTGCTCTTGAGCATGCGCGCGGGGGGGGAGCGGTGCAGGTGCAGAGACCAGGAGCACTGGTGCCGCAGCCGGGGCTGGTGCTACTCCTCGGGTGCCAGAGACGGCGATGGTGGAGACGGCGATGGCGGGGTCGACGAAGGCGACGAAGGCATCAGACGAAGGCATCGAGGGCGAGGGCGAGAAAGGCATTGTCGGAGAGGGCGAGGAAGGCGTTGTCGGAGAGGGCGAGGGCGAGGGCGAGGGAGAGGAAGCCGCACTGGTAAGGGCAAGGGCGAGGAAGGCGAGGAAGGTGAGGAAGGTGTCGAGCGCGAGCGCGAGGAAGCTGCGCCGGTAAGGGCGAGCACGAGGAAGCCGCGCCGGTAAGGGCGAGGGCAAGGGCGATGAAGCCACGCTGGTGTGCTGGTGCGTCGGGAGGTATACTAGTAGCGTCTTCTTGGGCTCTACGCTGGGAGATGACATGCAGTGGCTCTTCTCTCAAACATGCGCTCAGCGGGGAGCGGTGTGGGCGCAGAGACTGGGACCACCGGCGAGGTGCGTCGGACTCTACGCTCGGGGATGACATCCGGCTGCTCTTCAAGTTGAGCACACGCACGGCGGGGAGCGGTGCGGGCACGGAGACCAGGAGCATCAGCGAGAGCGAGTACATGCCGCCTCAGGCAGCTGGAAATGGCGGGAGGGCAGGGGTGGGGCTGGGCAAGACGAGATGAGACGAGACGAGCGGCGGCGGTGGAGACGAGATGAGCGGCAGCAGTGGAGACGAGACGAGCGGCAGGGAATGACGATGAGTAGCAGCGATCGAGACGAGCGGCAGGGCGTTTGAATGAAGGAGTGGTGTAGGTGCAGGCTGTCGCGACAGCCTCAGGCTGAAGAGACGTGCAAATGTGCACAAGTCCACACTGACCCTAACCCTAGATCAGACTCAGTCTGTCGCGACAGACTCATGCCCAAATTGGGACTGCTCAGCGCTCATTTTCACTGTCGCATCTCTTCCACAACACTCACTTGGCTTCATCTTCCTCCCTGCCACTTTACTGTTTCTGTTCATTTCTGCTCACTCAATTATTCTCTTTCTGATCTCTGATACACATCTAGTTTGCTATTGCCTCTTTCTGAGCAGTTCTGTATCACTGATGTGCTGGCATCTCTGAATGAAGTGTAGCTGTTTGCCGGTCATTGTAGGCTCAGGTAAGTCAATATTTTCTTTCTTTTCCTATCTATTTCTACACAACATTAACATCAGTTTCTGATTCAAATATCAACAGTATCTAGCACTATGGTTGTGAACTGACAATCAAAGGTGAGTCGACTTCAAGTTATCTCTTGAAGGTAAACTCTGACGTGTCAACTATCTTTAATAGATATGACATCTACTTGGCATGCTACTGTTCTCCACAATGCTTCTGACACTGAACACATGCATCCTATGTAAGTCATGTTTGAATTACAATTTATGTCTCATTCTCTGAGTTTGGTACGCCTTCTTAGATTCTCATTAGCTTGTCTTCTATCCATGTGCCCTCCCCTCTCCCTCTGTCTTGTGCCATCCACCTTGATGGCTGTATCCACATCTTGTTAGAACATTACGGTGAGCCCGAGTCCAATTGATTGACGACTGTATCTGATTGCAGTGTCCACCAGCTTGCACATATCCCCTGGCAGTTAGTTGGCATGTGCGTATCTTCCATGCCGCTGCTTACTTCAATCCGCTGCTTACTTCAATTGCTTGACGTGGTAGGTGGTGGTGGTGAATGGAATGTTGGATGCGGGATGCGGTGCTGGTTCATACTACATGCTAGACAGTAGGCTTTAGTGTAATACACATGAATACATTATATTTATTTTGCAATACTCTGTCCTTATCTAAGAACATTCTGTGACGATCTGGGAGCAATAAATATGTCTTTAAGTGTACTGTCAGAGTAACTTAGGTACATACTGGGAGTACTCTGTGACGCTCTCAGAGATTTGAGCTAGAAGGGGTTAGTCTGAGGGCAACCTGGGACACTCTGAGCACTCTGGGCACTCTGAGCACTCTGAGTGCTCTAGGATGCTCTAGGACAGTCCTAGAGTGTCCTAGTACCAAATGCGTTTTTCCTGATGCATCGCCGTGCCGGACCGTACTCTACAGCAAGAACTTCTCTTAGCCCAGAACAGTCCTATCTCCCCCCGACTAGATCTCGACCTTCCTCACTTTCCCCTCCGACCGGCCGTGTTCGACGACTCAGACTCGGATAACCCTTTCGACGTCAGAATCCCTCCCTTCCGGTCACAAAGCAACACGTGCTCTGTATCCCTCGAACATCCTTCACCTCCGCTCAATTCCCCAGTAAACCACGAGCCACCGGCGGAAGGAAGGAGTATCGAGGAAACATCCACAATCTCATCAATCACCGAATCTTCCGTGACCCCGTCAACCCGCTCATCTCCAGTTCCTCCCGAACGCCCACGCCGACGAACGATTTCGGCACCACCCTCAGTACAAGTCAAACGCGAGGTCGTCGAGCCTACCATCCTGTCGACATACGTAGATCCCGCGAGCGTACCACTCCCTCCATCACGAGGGAGCTCGCCCCGTCCCGCACCTACCCAATCGACAAGTGCTACAGTACCCGCGCGTGCCATGCCTACTTCATCCATGCCCGTGCGAGGGGCGAAGACGGCGCCGACCTTCGACGGGGAACCGCGCAATCTACTGCGATACTTCGAGGATCTAGAGGACCTGTGCGCGGCAGCAGGGATTACGACGGAAGAAGAGAAGATACGGTACGCGCTGGAGTACCTAACGGTGGAACAAGAGGAACTATGGAAGACGGCGGATGGGGCCGCAGGGCGGGTGTATCTGGTGTTTAAGCGAGGGGTGAAGGCCTTGTACCCGGGGGCGGACGGAGACAAGAGGTACACCGCGGCAGACCTCGATCGCATAGCACAGTCGGCGCGAGACAAGGGGGTGCGGACGAGGGGGGAGGAGGCCGCATATTATCGAGAGTATTCCCCGGTCGCAGCCTTCCTGATATCGAAGAGCAAGATAGCGGCGCAGCACAGGGACGAAGTGTACATGCGCGGGTTTGGGGAGGAAGAACTGCGGACGATTACCCGGAGGGCGGAGATCGCAGAACCCGACCACGACCCGGACGACCCGTGGGGGATGGACGTAATGCACAAGGTGGCGCAGAAGTGCCTCCCGGGAGTAGGAGGAGGAGCCGTGGGAGGGGGCGGAAGAGACACAGCAGGGACGAGCGGGACGACAGCGCCTCCAGCAGCAACCGCGGTGGTAAAGACGGAGGGCGTGGACTTGGCGCTCTTCAACCAGACGATACAGATGATGCAGGCATTCTTGGCGGGACGCAGCGGAGGAGCGGGAGGGGCGCCGCGGACCGGGGGAGGGGTCGTGCAAGGAGCGGGAGGAGCGCCGGGCAACTTCCTGTGCAACTTCTGTGGGGACCCGGAGCACTTCATGCGGAACTGCGGGATTATCCTCCAGTATATCCTTGACCGGAAGATCTACCGGGACGAGACTGGGAAAGTGCGGCTCCCGAACAGCATGTTCGTTCCGCGCGGCCTGCCTGGAGAGTACATGAAGGATTGAGTGGACTCGTGGCACGCCCAGAACCCTGGGCAACTGGTACGAGTCGCGGGGAACGAGCGACAGGCCCCTCCGCACTTGGCCGCGAACCCTTTTCCAGATATACGAGGGCGTGAACATGGTGGAGACGAGGGACGAAGGTTCGTCGGATGAGGAAGATCCGTCGGAAAGGGTCCGGGTTCTCCAAGCAGAGTTGGCGCGGGCGAAGAAGAAGGAAGTGCGGTTCGAAGAAGTGAAGAAGACAGGGGCAAGGACGGGGGCGGCGTTGCGGGGCCCAGGAGGGAAACCGCCGGGGATACCTGCGGCCAACATACCACGGACGAGCGAGGAAAAGGCTAAGGGAAGCGAAGGAAAGGGGGCGGGAGGAACCACGGGGCAATACAAGTACCAGACGGAGATCAAACAACGGTACTCGGTGGCGGAAGCGACGAAGAAGCTCTACGGGACGAAGGTGGAGATGACAGTGGGGGAGGTGCTGGCGATCTCGGCAGGGGTGCGGAAGGAAGTGAAGGGGGATGTGACGACGTCGCGGGTAGCCACCGCCGGTCTGGTAGAAGTCGACGACGAGGACCATTGGGAGGACGCGAAGGAAACCTTCCAGGTTACGGAAGGAGGGGCGAGTATCGGGCACGACTCCCTGGCGCTGCGAGCGGTGGAACCAGTTATCGAAGGGAAGTTCACATGCGAGTGTGTGCTCGACGGCGGGGCGCAGATCGTGGCCATGCGGAAGGACATCTGGGAGAAGACAGGGATCGTCCTGAAGCCTGACGAAGCCATTGCGATGGAGACGGCCAACAGCGCACAAGTGAAAACGGTCGGGAAGGCGCAAAACGTACGTTTCACGTTCGGGAGCGTTGACCTGTACCTCCAGCTGCAGGTGCTGGACGACGCGCCGTTCGAAGTCCTCCTGGGACGGCCCTTCTTTGCTCTGACTGCTTGCGAAACGCGGGACTTCCCCTCCGGCGAACAACAAATCACTCTTACGGACCCGGAGACAGGGGAACGGGTGATGGTGGCGACAAAACCGCGGAACGGTCGACGGAAGCCATCCGCGGCGGGTTTTCAATAGTCGAGGATGCGGGCAACGCTCGCGGAGACGCACTCGTACGTTTATACTCTCTGTATACCCCTTCCGACCCGATAGATAGAGCAGGCAAATCGGCGGAGAGGAGCACTGCGCGGGGGGAAGAAGAGAGGGGTAATCGCACCCGGGTGTCGTCGTCTCGTCTGGACAATTCGCACATATCATGTATCGGCAAGGATATTCAGTCTCAATGCATTTCTGTTTCCTCGTATGTGCCGCGCGAACCCAAGATGAACGAACGACCACCGGTGGTGCGAGCAGGGAAGAAGAGGATACACTTAACACGGGAGGGAGGACTTGTAGTGCCGGAAGGGAGCGGAAGGAGCGGGAAGGAAGGATTCTGGGTAGAAGAAGACGAGGTGGTACATGCGTACGCCTACAAGAAGGTAGCGAACAAGGTAAGGCCGGTGGCGACGACGCTACCTGAAGAATTTCGAATCGTGCGAAGAGCACCAGGGGACCCCCTGAGGAACCTACCGGAACTGCCTCGTCAGCCGCCCGAGTTCCACCCACAGGGGCGTTATACGGAGGAGCGGGGGAAGGCGTTGGACGTAGGGGGAGGGGGATTCCTGTGGCCGGAGGAAGTGAAGTTGGTGGACTTTTTAGTGGGACAGCACGAGCGGGTGTTCGCCTGGGACGAGACGGAGAAGGGAAGGTTCTCGGACGAATACTTCGACCCGGTCATGATTCCGACGGTGGAACACGTTCCGTGGGTGCTGAAGAACATCCCTATCCCGCCGGGAATCTTTGATCAGGTCGTACAAATCATCAAGGACAAGATCGCTTCGGGGGTGTACGAGCCCTCAAACTCGTCGTACCGGTCCAGGTGGTTCTGCGTGGTAAAGAAAGACGGGAAGTCCCTCCGGTTGGTGCACGATCTACAACCCCTAAACGGCGTAGCTATCAAGGACGCGGCGGTTCCCCCACTGGTAGAACATTTGGCGGAGTCCTTTGGGGGAAGGGGATGTTATGGGATCCTGGACCTATACGTAGCTTTCGACCAGCGGACCCTGGACGCCCGGTCTCGGGACATCACCTCGTTCCAGACGCCGCTGGGGGCATTTCGGCTGACCTCGATTCCGATGGGGTATACCAATTCTGCGCAAATTATGCATGGGGATGTGACCTTCATCCTGCAGGACGAGATTCCGCATGTCACGGTCCCGTTCATCGACGACGTGCCAATTAAAGGGCCAAAGACCCGGTACGAGCTGGAAGAGGGGGTATGAGACAATCGAGGGGAACCCAGGGATAAGGCGATTCGTGTGGGAACACCTACAGAACGTAAATCGGGTGTTGCAACGGATCGGGAACGTGGGAGGGACGTTCTCGGGGAAGAAGGCGTATTTGTGCGTTCCAGAGGTGGTGGTGGTAGGGCACCGATGCACGTACGAGGGAGGGTCCCGGAGGAGTCCCGAGTGCAGAAGATCAAGGATTGGCCGCGGTGCGAGACGGTAACAAACGTGCGAGGATTTTTGGGGACCTGCGGGCTGGTGCGGATGTTCGTAAAGGACTTCGGAAAAATGGCGCGCCCACTCAACGACCTGCTTCGGAAGGGAGCCGACTTCGTATGGGAGGAGGCGCAGGAGGACGCTATGCGGAAGCTGAAGGACGCAGTAATCAACTCGCACGCGCGTCGTCCCGATTGACTATGGGTCCGAACGGGAGGTGATTCTGGCGGTGGATTCATCGTGGATCGGGGTGGGGTTCGTGATCTTACAGAAAGGGGAGGACGGGAAGAGAAGGCCAAACCGGTTCGGGTCCATAACGTGGAACGAACGCGAATCCCGATACTCGCAAGCCAAGCTGGAGCTGTTTGGGTTGTTCCGGGCGCTGCGAGCGTGCCGGATCTACATTATCGGAGTGAAGAAGCTGGTCGTCGAAGTCGACGCCAAATATATTAAGGGGATGCTAAATAACCCAGACATCCAACCAAACGCCACTATCAACAGATGGATCGCTGGGATCCTCCTATTCGACTTCAAGCTGGTACACGTGCCGGGGAACGGCATGCGGGGGCGGATGGGCTTTCGCGGCGGGGAGCAGCAGAGGAAGACCCGGAAGAGGAAGATGACTTCGAAGAGTGGATTGACGAGGCCTACGCGTTCACCATGGAGGTCTTGAATACGCCGGGAGGGAAGAGGGACGAGGAGGGACTGATGGTGTGGTCGCTGGACGCGGGAGAGGGGGTAGAGATCCCAGAGGTCAGCAACGGAGGGGCGCGGGAGGAAAGGGTGCGGAAGGTAGACGGATTTTTACGAGACCCGAGGCGGCCGGAAGGAATGGACGAGAGGCAGTTCACCTCGTCCGTCCGTTACGCCAGCAAGTTCTTTGTCAAAGGGGGGAGGCTCTGGAAGAAAGATAAAGGAGGGAAGCACAAGGTGGTGGTGGAGAAAGGGAAGCGGTACGGCCTGATGAAAGAGGCTGTAACGTGCCGTTACATATCTATTCAATTATATTCCATTATATTATTATAATCCCTTATCCTAGGCTTATATGCCCTTATCATCTATATTTACATATGTTTGTGTGCCAGCACATATGTCACCATCTATTTCCTTTCTAACACTAACACTTCTTTCACATTAACACCTATGTATGCATACTGTAGACACTCTCTGGAATAGAGATTGGGTGCAGCGCATATCAGGTGTGAGTGAGAGAAGTATATTCGTTACACATTTTTGCGCTCCTCTGACTTTGTCAGGTTTCTACAACCTGAGGGAGTCTATAGCGCATGCATACATATTCAACTAGCTACTTTACCAAGTGGCCAGCTGGAACAGCCCTCTTGGCTAAATGCCTAGAGGTGTTGCATCCCTTACATGAAGAAGCTCACAGTTCTTCATGCAAGGCTTGGAGAGCCAAAGACCTTCCCTCCTGGGTTCACTGGGAGAGAAGGTCTCTATCCTTTGAAAGAGCCATCTCAGATTTAATCGAGATGCCTCTTGAGGATCTCGAGGAACGAGTCACTCGGTTCGACGACCGAGCGAGACGGTACGGATTCGAGCGCGAAGACCGCGCACTCATGACAGTCAGTACCATCCGGTACTGCGTCATGGCGCAACTCGATCACGACGAAGAGCGACGCGCTTCACAGCGGTCCTCTCCCGTGAACGAGCCGGCGAGGCCCAGCAGACCCGCAACGGGGATCTCTGGGACTGCCCAAGGTTTGCGCCCGACGCCCCGCGCAGTCATTCCCGACGCGCGGCGCGGCGAGCGCTTACACGCGCCTCTTCCCGCTACCACCACCACCACCTCCACTCTCATCTCGAGACCGGCCCACTCCACCACCGCAACACCCACGGCCGCGGAACCCGAACAGACGCGCCCGGTACCCCCGAGCGCGCCAGTACGGCCCGTACAAGACGGCTCCCAGCAGCCACCACTGCTGCGTGCCCCGCCCAACGACGGCATGCTGCAGCCCTCTGCGACGCGTCAAGACGCGCCGTACGGCGTTCATCCTCAACACTCGGGTCTTCAAGAGACCTCGAGTGACAAGCCGCTCCCTGTGAGCGAACTCGCCGGGCGGTTGCGCGCCCGGGAGGGTATAGGAACCGGGAACAGGGGCCCCAGTACAAGTAAGTACCCCAGTTCGTCCGCGATCCGCCCCGAACCGCCGCCCAACGCGCACAGTAGTGCCGCGTTGGGTGGACTGCTACTCTCGAGTACTCACGTACTCGAGAACGCGACAGAGAGCGGTGCGCTCGTCAGCCTAGCTGACGGCGCACCCGTTTCGTCTGCCACCCGCATAGAGCCGCCGCCCGACGTACGCACCTGCGCGACGCCGGGTGGGCTGTCAGACTCGAGTACAGAAGTACTCGAGAATGCAACGGTAAGGGGTGCGCCCGCCAGCGTAGCTGACGGCGCACCTACTCCGCCTCTCCTCCTCTCCGCGCCGCTACCCAGCGCGCACAGCAGTGCCGCGCCGGGCAGACCAAGGTCCCCAAGTACACTTGTACTTGAGGACAGGGGTGCGTGCGAAGCGAGCCTCAGCACGGCTGAGCGAGCGAGTCCGCCGCAACCTCCTCGCTCCCAACCACCACCCGACGTGCACAGCGGTGCAGCGCTGGGTGGGCCGTTGTTCCCGAGCACTGAGGTACTCGAGGACACGGATGCGAACGCTGCATACACCAGCATGGCTGAGTGTATGCCCTCGTCGCTGGACGTTCAACATGAGCCGCTGCTCGACGCGCACGGAGGTGCAGTGTTGAGCAGACTGCTGTTCTCGAGCACCTTGGTACTCGAGAGCACGAGTGCGAGCGGTACATACGACAGCACCGCTGACTGTGTGTACACGCCGCCGGCCGTCCGTGGTCGCCCAGAGCCCCCGTCCAACGCGCACAGTGGTGTCGCGCTGGGTGAGTCATCCCTCTCGAGTGCCTTGGTACTCGAGAGGACCCTTGTCTCTCATTCACATACGGCTCGATCGGCCGGGGCCCCCTGCTCCAGTACACTACGATTCGAGTGGGTACCCCATCCGAGCACGCCGGCATGTACGCCGCACTGTGCGCGCAGCGTATTCGACACTTGCGCACAGAGTGGACTGAGGTTCCCAAGTACCTTGGTACTTGAGGACCCGGATGCGAGCGATGCACGCGCCAGCACGGCTGAGTGCCCGTGCGCGCTGCATCTCCTCTACTCCCCATCACGACCCGACGCGCACAGCAGCGCCGCGCCGTGTGGACTCTTGCTCCCAAGTGCTTTAGCACTCGAGAACACGGAGGCGAACAATACACGCCGCAGCCTAGCTGACTGCATGTGTACGCCGCCGGCCGTCCGTGCTCGTTCAGAGCCCCTTCACGACGCTCGCATCGACGTCGTGTTGGGAAGGCTGCTGTCTTCAAGTACACCAGTACTCGAAGATGCGCATACGAACGGTGCGCACGTCAGCACGGCTGACCGTGCGCATCCGCTGTACTTCGGTCGTCCCCTACTGCTCCAGCCCAATGAGCACGGTAGTGCTACGTTGGGAAGGGTACCCTTCTCGAGTACTGCAGTACTCGAGGGGGCTTTCGTTCGACGAACGCACACCACCCCAATCGGCCGTGCGTATTCTTCGAGTACCCCTGTACTACTCGAAGGTACTCGCCGTGCCTGGTCTGACGCCGCAGACGGCAGACGGCGCCCCTCACGTAAACGTGTGCGGAGCCGTGCATATACGCCGAGTACTACGGTACTCGACGTCACTCACCGCGATGGTGCACCCCGTAGCAATGGCAGCAGCGTGCATCTGCCAAGTACTTCCGTACTCGACGGATCTCGCCCCTGTGGGGACTACGGTGCGCACACTATGAGCGTCGTTCTCAACGACGGGCATAGACCGTCGCCCTCGAGTACTTTGGTACTCGAGAGCACGGACACGGATGATACACGCAGCAGCATCGTTGGCTACGTGTACCGGCCGTCTGTCATCCCGAGCACCACTGTGCTCGACGATGCACGTACGAACAACGAGAGAAGTCGTTCGCACATTCACGTATCTGCTGGCGTGATGGGCAGGTTGTTGCCCTCGAGTACTTTAATGCTCGAGCGCGCGCATCCGCCGTATCTCGTCCATCACCCACCCCATCCCAATGTGCATGATAGTGCTGCATTAGGATGTGCACTCCACCCGAGTACTATAGTACTCGAGGGAGCCTCCGCTCGATGCCTGAGTATTAGTGCATTGAGTGGAGCACACTTCTCAAGTACCCAAGTACTTGAGCAGCGACTTACCCTGAGTGCAGCGGTGAGCGATACGTGCAGCAGCATTGCTGACTGCATGCCTCTGCACCCTGTTCACTCTGAGCCTCTGCCTAACGTACACGGTACTGTAGTGTCGAGCAGGCTGTTGTTCTCAAGTCCTCTGATGCTTGAGAACATGCATGCAAGCTTCTTGGGCTGCATATTCACCTCAATTCTCGGAGTATCTGAGGGTGAATATGCCCAAGACATGCTTGTCGATAGACATACAAACAACTTATCATGTTGTTTGCCTGTCTCCATGCACCAATATGTGAAGTGTTCGAGTACATCTTACATGTACTCGACTTCTCCTTTCCTTTCGAAATGTCTGACCCTTGTCTCTATTGGACTTGGGCCATTCTTTCGGTGGATAGATGAAGTATTTTATACTTTGTCTATTCTAATTGTAGTGCTACTTGCCAGTCGCACTACCCTACCTCCCAAACGACTGAACCCAGACTCTGATGCCGAAGTTCATCGGACCGGGGTATCTTTCCGAGGGGGGAGGGACCGGGAGCCCGACCAATTCCCATTGGTCCTGCTCTTCGGTGACAATTCCATATCACTGGGATTGTCGCTCCTCAAATGGAATACTTTCAATTCCAGTTTGAGTCTGCTGACCAGCGCTCATCAGCGCTCATCAGGAATCGAAGTCTGTAACCGACTTCGATTGACGCTGGAGGTCTATATAGACCGTCGACGTGGACAGGGATCCTCCATCCTCTCAACCACCATGTCCACCGACAACGCCTCCATCGCCACAAGCCCCTATACGCCCAGCATCTCAGATGCTGAGCGCATAGAGGGTGAATGCGCCCTTGCCTATGAGACTGAGGTCATCTTGGCAAGGTGCAGAGCAGCGCAAGCCGCTCAGTGGTATCTTCTGCTTCCAGAAGATGACTCACAGCTGTATGCCTACATCGAAGTATGGCTGCAGCACCTTACTGCATGCCGTCTCCACAACATTGAATATGTTGTGGAGGCGCGACGGAGGTTACTCCCTCTACTCCAGCGTACAACACCTGATGTGTTGTACACTTCATCCCAGCGTACGTCACACCTACCAGTGCGACGCACATACCAGGAGCAGTCTGTCACTGCTTCTGATGCGGATAGTGACAGCATGCCATATGCTGTCATCTATCCACCGGATGCCATTGCGCTGTGCCCCAGCGCTGGTTTCCCAGTATATGAGGTTCGCGTCAGTTCCTGGCGCAGCTTCTTCATGCCCTCAGCGCCTTCATCGACGCTGTGTAACCATTGCACTAGACCTTCTAGGTCAATGGCATGGACATGTCGAGACGCCATGTGCGTCGTCTCCTCATACACGCGACATGCCTAACCGGTGTCGCGTGGTACGTCAGTGGGTGTGCCGAATACTTCACAATTCGGGATGCCATATTTATGGACATGCTGCATGCTCAACTGGTGCAGCATATCTCTGTGGACTTGCCACATGCCTAACCGGTGTGGCATGCCGTATTTCCTCGAATCAGTCGTCATCCACTATCATGACCGACAACGGATTCGGCGATGCACCTTGATGCCTCTCCAGGTCATCAGCAATGGATAACATTGCTGAGGATGCAGAGGTAACCCCCCTGTGTCCTGCTGGTCCAAAGGCAGAGTGACCCTACTGCCTGGGACTCAGATGCGATGTTGGCGCTCACTGGTCTCTGGGGACTGGTTTGCGTTGATGTCAACTCTGCTGCGGACTGTGCTTGCCACATGTCTAAGTACTACTCCTTGACCTGCGTGGAGTGTTCACAATTTGATTGTGAACTGTTGCTGCAGGGACTTCATCGTCTCCTGCAAGGAATACATTCCACTGGTTTCATCCACTTCAAAGTGCGATGGGCCCTTCCTCCTGTTGGACCCGTGGTACGAGTCCGGTAGGGGAGGATGTAACGTGCCGTTACATATCTATTCAATTATATTCCATTATATTATTATAATCCCTTATCCTAGGCTTATATGCCCTTATCATCTATATTTACATATGTTTGTGTGCCAGCACATATGTCACCATCTATTTCCTTTCTAACACTAACACTTCTTTCACATTAACACCTATGTATGCATACTGTAGACACTCTCTGGAATAGAGATTGGGTGCAGCGCATATCAGGTGTGAGTGAGAGAAGTATATTCGTTACAGAGGCGCACGACTCCCTCGGGCACAAAGGGATCTTCACGGTGCGCGCCCGGCTCCTCGAACGATTCTGGTGGGTTAGTCTTGATCACGACGTAAAATGGTATGTGGGAAGCTGCCATGAGTGTCAGCTCCGCAAGGCGCACAAGTACCACATCCCACCGACGGTACCTATGCCGGGGGGGCTGTTTTCGAAGGTGCACATGGACTCGATGCACATGCCAACAGCATACGGGTACACGCATATCGTCCAAGCGCGTTGTTCCCTGTCGTCTTACCCGGAATGGCGGATGCTGCGGAAGGAGACAGGAGTTACGATTGGGAACTTCATCTACGAGGAGCTGCTGTGTCGGTGGGGAGCGGTGGAGGAAATTGTTACGGATAACGGGACACCGTTTGTCGCGGCGTTGGAACACTTGCGGGAACGGTACAAAATCAACCATATTCGAATCTCAGCGTACAACTCACAGGCGAACGGGATCGTGGAGCGGAGGCACCAGGACGTACGGGAAGCGGCGGTTAAGCTTTGTGGAGGGAACGAGAAGGGGTGGCCTAAGGTGATGCATGCCGTGTTTTGGGCGGAACGGGTGACGATTCAGAAATCGACGGGCACCTCGCCTTTCTATATCGCGCACGGGATCGAGCCAGTTTTCCCTTTCGACCTGGCAGAAGCTACGTACTTGGTGCCGCCCGACCGGAAGGAGATCAGCGATGTGGACCTACTTGAAATCCGGGGGCGGCAGCTGCTCAAACGGGCGGAGGATTTGCGGGACGTACGGCGGAGGGTGCTAGCGGCTCGATACGCGTCGGTCAAGGATTTCGAGCGGCGGTTCGCGCGGACAATCAAGGATTTTGTGTTCACGGCGGGGGATCTGGTGCTAGTGCGGAACTCACAGATTGAGACGGAACATAGCAGGAAATCAAAACCCCGGTATTTCGGGCCTATGGTTGTCGTACGGCGTACAAAAGGAGGAGCCTACATACTCGTGGAACTAACAGGAGCGGTGTCGAGACTACGGTATGCAGCTTTCCGTGTGGTACCGTATAAGGCACGAAAAGAGGTTGCACTAGACGTGCGCAAGATCATCGAGGAAGCGGAAGAAGCGCAAAAAGGGGTATTGGACGAAATGGAAGCGGGGGAGGAAGATGTGGGTCGGGACAGTGAGCAAAAGAATTATGGGGAGGAAACGGGAGGGGAGGGATCAAGCGGGGAGGAAGGATCCGATGGCGGGGGGGAAGAGTAAGGTATGGGAGGAGGGTCGGGGGAAGGGAGGCGGGCTTCCAGGGCGAGGACGCGGCGAAGAAGGGACTGGATGACGGTGTTGTGGGTAGAGAGGGAAAAGGCGGCTCGATCGAATCCGTGGGCGACCTGGTCTTGGAGGATACGCAAGGCGGACGAGGAATCACGGGCACGCGCGTGGACCTCGGCACGAAGAAGGGACATGGACGTACCCAGCGTGGAAGAAAGGGCCGTGTCTTGGAGAGACAAATGGTGATCTACTTCTGCGAGGATCTCGAGGGCGCGGGCAATGACGTCAGAGCGCAGCGGGTCCATTTGCACTTGAAGGATCTGAGCGAGAGCGGGCTCGAGTTGGTTGATGCGGGCTTGGAGTTGGACGTTTTGGAGTTCTAAGGCGGTTAGGCGGATAGGGACCGGCGGGGGATGCGGGAGGTACCGCAGGCGGAAGGAGTCCACCACTGCGCGGCGGGCAAGGACATCGATCCCGGGGACGGGCTCCGACGGGGACGAAGGATCATAGTCCTCCGGGAGCGTGGAATGAAGGATGGCCTAGGTGGTAGTTCGAGGACAAAGTATGGTGTGGGCGGAAGGGGAGCACGTACCTCGGCGGTGTCTACGGCGTGGACCCACGCGATGCGTGCAGGTGGATCGGAGGGGATGGGGGTGTCACAGAGGACTTGCAGGTACCTTTCGTGGGCCTCCTCAGGAGAAAACACCGGGGGTGTCGCGCTCATGAGGCTGGGCAGGAAGGCAGGGAGGCGAGGTGGAAGAAACTCAGGGAAATCGGGGACGGGTGGCGGTAGTTATACCTAGGGGCGCAACACGCACTGGCCGCGAGGCGGCTTCTACGCAGAACGCGGGGAGACACGCGGCAGGGGCACACGGGGCGGACAGGGACTGTGGGACGAGTAACTGACATGCATTGATTTTAGCCGATCAACGGCGGGCGGCGGCGTGTACATACAAGAAAAGCGGTACAAACGACAGACTGACGGGTACTACGACTACGAGATAATGCTACATTTCGTACACTTCGCGAATCAAGGGGGGAGGGGCCCGCGCTACGTCTCGCGCCCTTTCCCTTTGGACACCCCGGTGAGGTCTACCATGTCCTCGTCGGTGGGCGACAGCGGCGGGAGTGTTGGGGAGTCGAGCTCAGCAGCCAGGAGCTCAGCCACGGCGTCGTCGCTGTCAGGAGCCGGATGGGGAGCGGGGCCGCTCGAGGACCCTTCGACAAAATCGGGGGCAGGACTTTCGGAGCGGGAGGGGTAGTCAGGGATGCCAAACTGCTCTGCATACCCCAGGTCCCGGGCTCGATCCGCCATCTGAAAAAGGAACTCTGTGGTCGCCGCTAATCGCGCGACGAGCCACTCCTCGAGTTCGGTCTGCGGCTCGCACGGGGGTTCCGCGGCGACGTCCAAAAGGTCGAGGTTGCGGGGGCGACGAATGAGGGCGGGGGAAGAACGGAGCGGAAGGGGGAGAAGGCCGGTAGGAGGCTGGAGGGTTGCCACGGAAAGGAATCCGGCTGCTCGGGCGTCATGGGTAGGAACAGGGGTTCCTCAGTGGGCCGCGGGGGTGCGGATGGCCGTGGCGAGGGCGTCGCGGGTGCAGCGGCAGGAGACGCGATGGGCGGACGGAGGGTGGTGGCGCGCGGACGGGGTGGGATGAGGACGACAGGACGGGCCCGGTTGGTGAGCGGGAATTCGGGAGGGTAGGGTGGCTCGTCGTCGTCCTCGTCAGACTGCGGGCCAACGAACTCGATTTGCTCTGCAGATGCGCGATGAAGTGTACCTGCGGACGGAAGAGCAGAGGCGGGACTTACGATTAGCGGGGGGATCGTCTCGGATGGTGCACTTCGCCCGCGCGATCATGCACGACTCGCAAACATGGTGGCGGGTGCCATCTCCTGCGCAGCGATAGCCCTTTCGGGCGCAGTATGCGCATGGGGGGTGGTTGAGGTACACAATGGGACCCCGCCGATCGCGGTTCGGGCGATCAGCGAGGTTTTTCTTGGTGGCGGTGGCGGGACGAGGCGGAACCTTGATAGAAAGGCGGGGGGCTTTGGGAGGTTTCGGGGCGGCCGTTCTACCTTTCGTCTGCCGCTTCTTCCCACCCACGGTGCGCGGGGGCGGCGGGGACGGCGGGACGAGGTCGGACACGGGTTCTACTTCATCTTCACCCTCGTCATCGTCCAACTCCACAGTCGACGGCGTTAGCGGCACGCTTCCGCCTGAAGAGGCGTTGCGACTTACTTCATCCGTTTCTGACGGGGAGGTGTAGCGGGACCCCGAGGCGGACATATCAGCGTCGGTGGGAGGGAATGGGGCTGGGGGCCATAGGTTATGGAGGGTGCGCGAGTGGCGATTCCAGGTGAAGTTTTGAGTGCCGGCGAGGAAGGTGGCGCTGTGGGCGGGAGAGAGGCGCTGCAGGAGGGAGTCGTAGTACTGATCCGCGACGGGGAATTCGTCGCGGTAGGCCATGAGTCGGCCGCGCGTGGCTGCGAGCCAGGTTTGCAGCTCCAGGGCTGGGGCACTGCGCGGCGTGGTTTCGTGGCTGGCCACTGCATGGGCCACCGCCAGCGCCACCTAGCAGGAACGTCAAGGTTAGGGAGCGACGGCGCAATGGGAATCGCGAACGAGCCACTTACCCAGGCCTGGCCCAAGGAGTTCACCCACCGTAGCCACTCCTGTAGGTCCCGCGGCGAGGGGTCGTCGCCGAGCTCTGGTTCCGCGCCGCGTAGTGTGTCGAGGCGCTGTTCGATGATAGGGAGGGAGCGGCGAGCAGCGGCGGGGTTGGTGAGGTCGACGGACATGGTTGTGGAGGGAGTGGGTCGAGGTCGGGAAGGGAGAGTGGGGGGTAAAGGGCGAGGTCGGAGGGGAAGAGAGGACGTTAGGGATGAAGAAGCGGGTGCCGTTCCCCTCGTTTGGCAGCCTCTGTGGGAGCAGCGGGATGCGCGGCAGGAGCGCCTCGAGGTGGGCGCGTGCCCCAGCGCTATCGATCTTAACGCGATCGCGGCCCGATCGCGTGCATCTGCGATGATCGGACGCCTGAAGGCTCGGGGATTTGCTCGGGGATTAGGACGGCAGACCGACCGAGGACGGTCGGAATTTAAGTGGGTAGGGGGTGTAAGGAATGGGTACGCGCTACCCTATGAACGGACGGTAGGGCAGGACGAGACAGCGGAACGGAGGAGATGCGATCACGCGGGACAAAAGAGCTCGGCGGAAGCAAGCATGGCATTCGAACGGAACGACTACAGGACGGAACGCTAATCTACGGTCGACAAGTCGATGGGAGCGTCGGGCCCTTCCCCGCCGACGTCAGAGAACGAGCGGTGGCGCGGGGGACGATAAATAGTCTCCCGGTGGTAATGGAAATCCTCCTCCGCAGGGGTACGGGCCCGCGAGGGACCTCCCTCCCGACGTCCTCCCCTCCCTCCCAGAGCATGAGCGGCAACACGGATCGAGTGCTCTAGGTCTTCGAACGCCCGCGGATAGGGACGCATACGGTCCAAAGTGTCCGAGAACTGGCGGGCGACAAGTTCGAGTCGTTCTAAAGCTTCATCGGTACGTTCCTCGGCGATGCGGGGAGGGGTCCAGAAGGCCTCTTCCGTGTACAACGGGAGGGGAGGCGGAGTGCCAGCTTCGTCCCGCTGCGCATTAGAGCGGACCTCGTCGGGGCTCCAGGCGATCCCGGGATAAGGGACTGCACCGCGATGGCTCAGGGAGGAGCGGAAGATCGAGTCGATGTAGTGGACGAGCTCGCGGAGGGTGACGAAGGCAGTGAGCGGAGGGAGCGTGAGGTTCCCCGCGGCTATGGCTTGGGCTCGTGCCTCGTAGGCAAGGCGCTGCGGGACGGGACATGAGGGGAAGGAAGGAGAAGTAAAAGAGAAAGGTGGACAAACCAGCAGCCAGCGCACCCCGTGCGCCCAGGCAAGCCAAGCAGCCGGATCGGAAGGGCGGAATGAAGGCTCAACAACGCATTCAGCGCGAAGCACGTCTACGAGGAGGAGGTAGCGGCGGACGTGGAGGGAACCGATGGGGTCGGTGGGTTCGGCAGGCTCAGACATGGCGAATGAGTCGAAGGGAGGGAAGAGTGCGCGGAAGGAGGATAAGTAAGTCAGGGGAAGAGTCGGAGGGGAGGTAGCGGGAGGTAGCGGGAGGAAGCGGGAGGGAGAGTGACGTGGCAGCGCACGCGGGACGAGGTATATATGAGGAAGGGGGACGAGGCGGAAGGGGCATCTACCATCTGGTACGAGCTGCGACTGGGACTTTGACTTTCACGCGACCGGGTTTTCTTGCTCAGCGGAGCATACTGCGTTTACTTCTACGAGAGGGCGAGCAAGCGGCTTGACCCATTTTACTGCGATTCGGGATATCTACTGCGTACTTAGGACTGCGACTGCGACTTGACTGGGATAGCACACATAGAGCGTCCCCCATATACCTACGAGTCTCTAGCTCAATCAATTCTTTTCTCTCTTGCTCATCCTCCGTGCCAGACGCTGCGAACGTCTTCACTCCCCTTCCCCTTCGACTCATTGATCTGTTCCTTCCAGGTGTGCTTATCGCACAGCGGGAGGAGCACCAAGCCTTACATCGTCTATCCACGAGTCCAGCATGTTTACAAAAGTGACACGGCGGTTCCGGCGGAGTTGCGCTACATGCTCGATATCAATGTCGATTTCGGATGCATCTATCGCAATATTCAATAGATAGAGCTCGGGACAGGTAATAGAGAGGCTGAGCAGTCCTGCAAAGGTAATACCGGACTGCCGTCTGAAGCCGGTGAGCGTGTCCGCTACCCATAGCGTGATCAGTGATGGCCAGGAATTGGCCATTTTTGTCAAACCTGAATTGTCAAGGTCAATCACCATGGGAAAATGGAACGAGAACTCATGGAGTTCAGAGAAGGAGAGCAGAGGCTCCAGGGTTGCTATATTCATGGTGTATTCTTCATCATCGGCTACTGGATTTTCTTCGGGATCTTCTTCGAAATTGGGGATAAGTATGACGACGTGGAGAGTCGAATGGGAACAATGCTCTTGAAGTGTGACAAAGAAGTCGCGTACGATGGCGCTCGTGGGTGTCACCTTGGTGTGTACACTTATCTGGCTCAAGTGACATCTTCTCAGGAGCTTGATTAAATTTGTTGCAGAAGTCAAGCGCTCGACATCGAGCTCCAAGACCTGCAACGACATGAATGGCGCATAATGCGAAGGATTCGAGAGGAACTCGAAGTCCGTCTCAATCTCGGCACGTAAGCCCACCTTGCGCAAGTTGGGTATCGTAGAAAGATAGCCGATGAATTCGTGTGTCCACGCCTGGTGGTGAATTAGGAATGTTTGAAGGTGGGGTATGGCGTATGCTATTTCTTGCACCAGATCAATGATGGGAGGTAAGTCCACTGAGTTCATCTCCAATTCGCGTAAGCGCGGAGCGTCCTCAAGAAGGATTGCCAGGGTCGAATAAACTAAATCGTGATGTGCAGGGTCAATTGGGGCAGGGTCGTGCCTGTGGAGTCCGAGTTGGAAAGATGTTAACGCCGGACCATAGAGGATAGGAGCATATTGCATGGTATCGATCTCAAGAATAGACCATCGCAACTCGCGAAGATTTGGGAGTAGTACGCGAAACTGGCGATGAAAGGCAAGTTCTTCGAATACGTCTTGATTGACATAATGGAATGGGGGTGACGGTCCTGCACAGTGAGAGCTGAGATGACTCAACTGCCGTTCAACAGGTTCGTCTTCCAAAAAGCCCAGCCGCTTGATACGAGGAGCGTACGTGTCAAATCTATGCCAGTCCCAATCATCCAGAGGTCTGGTAATCGACTACAGCCACAGATCATCAGCTCAATAATGTTGTTCTTCAGTTATGATATACGTACCACTCTGTGCACAAATCTAATGTTGTCTTCATGGGTGATCGTGTTGTCCCAAGCATCCTCTGGTAGAGTTTGGATAAGGGGAAGAAGTGACTTTTGCGTTCGCCACAAAGCGTCCAAAGCAGGTTCACTGAACACTCGGCAAGTCACTGCCAACTGGAGCAGATAATGTTTACCTTCTGTGAAAGGAGTATACCCTCCATCCAATGGTGCAATATGAGGAAGAACTTCGACATAATCGATTATTGTGGCGAGAATCTCCGCAACCTCTAAGCAGCGGTGCATATTGTTTCACTATTGGGGAGAGCTTTGCGCTATTGAAGGTGTGCAGAATACCCTGCCGCACATGAGAAGCAGCAGATTAATTGAAGGAGACGGATTTAAACTGTTAGACGTACACACCTTGCCACATACGATGACAGCCGCGCCGATACTTGAATGACGATCATGAGATCATAAAGAATATACAGTATATAGCGAACTCACTTCTATGGCAAGCTTGAGTGAGCAATGGGAGGAAACAAAGTATACTCGTGTTGGAGGTCTTATAGGAGGGGACACCACAATTGGACTGGTTCAAACAATGAGACTGGTCCAACGGTTACAAATTCCTGGACACTTTAGTTTCCAGGTCTTGTCCTCGGTAATTCGGTCAAGTAGTGTATCACATGACTTCAGGTCAAGCGCCTGCTGTTCCGATGTTAGATCCGGTTTGTCCCGCGGGTCTTGCAGCTCAGAAACCAGTAAATGCGTCGAGCGGCGTCACGTGGCTGCATTTGCTGGCCTCAAAGCAGGAAATGGAGAACGTCCTGTCCGCTGGGAGATTTGTTCACGGAACATGTTCCGTGAACATGTTCTGGGAACCGTGCCTGGTGATGTGACAAGTGTGACTATAGGGGGCGGGCCACAGAGTCGCTTTGACCGTCAGGCGTCTCAGTGCGGAGGGCCACAGCGGCCCCTGACCATCACCCGTACATCCTATCGTGGACGCCCCCGGCGGATAGCTAGAACGTGGACACTGCAGCTGCTGGCAGCCACAGGCTGAGAGATGGGAATATTAATGTTTAATTGAAACTTAATTCAATATTGATAATATTGTAGTAGCCTGGGTAAATGCCATCACGCTCAGTGCCCGCCCGACCGTCATGGTCTACGTCTAGCAGTAACCCAGAAACACTGGACCGTTAACCTAACAGAATCAGTGGTGCCGCCGCCCGACGCTCAGGAGACCGCGCGAGCGCTTAAGCTTCAGTGTGGCCGGCGTGACGGTGTGTCACTAAGGCGCCAATACGTGACGTCCCGCGTTCCGGTGCCCTGTTCAGGGAACGAACCTCCCCGTGGACAGGACATTCTGAGGAAATGCGTCGAGTGGCGTCATGTGTGTGCATCGTCTCAGGTCTGGGCTTCAGAGCAGGAAATGTGTCGGGGAAATGGAAGGTTAGTGACAGACTGACAGTCTATCAAGCTGTCTATATGTCCCATTCACGGATCACTATCAGTTGTATCCTTTCTGCTGCTATTCCAGATATGTTGCCATGTCAGATACTGTACCCTGTGTGCCACTGTGGGTCATGCGGAGCTGCATGCAGTAGACTCGAAGAGTGTGATTTGTTTGACAAGATGAATGTTCCGTTACATTATGAATTAGTGCTCAGTTTTCCGTTCCGATTTCTGTAGCATTACAGCAGTGGCCAGGCTTGCCCGGAGGGCCCTTGCTATTACAATTATACGTTTCGCAAAAATCTATCACATGAATATTAATGCGTGCCTATGTGCACGTGCGGACGCTGAATGGATAACGCGTCTAATATGGGTGTTCCATTTACGGCGTGATTATTAGAGCGAGGCCCCATTTCCGCGGTGAATCATCATTAGGCTGTATATAATAGATCGGTACCCTCTCACTGTTATTCTGTCAACACACTGTCGGTAGATTGATCTTGGGAATCGCGGGATTGTTCATTGGCAGCCGATGGTACTAAGAGCCCCTGTTGTCTGTCACTATGTTCCTAATCCTTACACGGGTATGCGATATACAGGACAATAAACTAGAGGAATGTACAATACTCACGTGACAAATTTGGGACGATTTAGCCAGTCCTACGACTTTCGATATATGGAAGAGAGTAGAAAATGGGTATATCGGGCTGTAGGGGCTGAATGTTGATTTGCAGTAGACCACGAACTTGAGGCACTCTGTGAATGGTTCAACTATTCACTGAGTGCCTCAAGTTCGTGGCCTGGTGGAAGCAGCATGCGATGAGCGGGGCAAACGGTTCCTGTTAGAAGACATGGGGAGTCATCGCCGACGGTAGCGTCTCCTAAGTTCGGTCCTGAACCTAGGTCCGAACCCCGAACTGGTGAACCGGACCTACGGTTCAGGTCCGGTCCAGGTTCGGTCCAGCCGCTAGGTGCCAGGTTCGGTCCGCGGTTCTAGGTTGCAGGGCACGAGCCGAACGCGGCGCGAACGCGTCCGAACCGCAAACCTAATTGGGAACCTCGATCGATCAGATCGCGATCCATCGGCGCCGCCAGCACCAATTTTCGTTCGCGCAAGTTTGCGCTCTCGCTCTCCCTCTAGCTACACTATGGCCGAGCTCGACCCCAGCGAGAACTGCGCCCTTGGCGCGGATGGCCAACTGAAGGACGCCGCCGACATCGATTGGTTCGAATCCGAAGGCGAGGACCAGCCGCTGCACGCGGCGCCTGTATCAGCTTCCAAAGAAGCTGATACTTCCGCAGACTTGACAGGCGTGGAACCCCGTGCTGGTAAGTGCGCGCGCTCCATGGCGTTCTTTCACATGCTCCTAACGCCTCGTTCTTCCAGCAGCACGACTCGCGAACAAAACCCCCGCGCTGCGCGTCGCCGGCACGCGTGTTCGGAAGCCTACGTGGAAGGTAGCGCAGAGCGACGCGGATACATTCGGTATCCGCGCGTTCTTTGCACAGCCAACGCTAGGCAAGGAAAACGACACCGCGCGATCGGCGGCATCAAGCTCGGGCGCCGGTAGTAGCAGCAGGGCCCCTACAGGTGCGCCATGCCGCCGCCGCTCCCGCTGACAACGACTGACCTTGCGCTGCAGACGCACCGCCCACGAGCGCCGATCCGACAGGAGGGTCCACGCCGAGCGCGAACTCCCCAGGTGCGGGCTCGAAACGCACAGCATCTGCATTCCGCGACGCGAGTGCAGACCAAGGTGCGTGCAAATGCACCAATGCTAATGATATTTTTTCAATGTTCTCTCCCCACAGGTGCAGAAACCTCGGGGGTGAAAACGACAGGGGTGGCGCGCAAACGCGCGGCATCTGAGGCCCGCGCGGCTAGCACAGACGGCGATTCCGCGGATGGTGAACGCAAGCGCAAACGCAAACGCAAGACCCAACGCAAGGGGAAGAGGACAGCGAGGGAACGCCTCCCGCTCCTGACCGATGACTCGGACGATGAAGATGGCCCAGGGGATCTGCACGATGGTGAAGATGAGCCGGTTGCCGAATACAAGCGAATGCGCTCGGACATCCAGCGCGAGCGACAGGTAAAGTATTTCTATATTTTAATATCCTACCCTGATCATACTCCTTCTATGCAGAAATCACACAGAAGGCATGCGCCGCGTGGCCAAGACGAGCGCACGGCAGACATTCGGCAGATATTCACACTGGAAGAAGAACGGCAAATCGGTGATGGGGGAGTCGAAAGGGGCCATTGGTGTGAGGTGTGCAAGTGCGTGTCCACCATTCTAAAAATTTGTGTGATATACTGATGCTGATGTGACCATGATCTGACACATGTGCAGGGTGCTCAAAGTACCAATCAAGGACTGCTGGTTTGCAGGGGGTGTGTCGAGCCTGCGGACCCATATCTCTCGGTAGGTTTCACCATTTCATTTATTACTGATAAATTCAAAAATAAAATTACTGGATCATTTGCAGACATTGGTCCACTCATGGTGAGGTGTACATAACCAAGTGTAAGAAAGCTGGGCTTGAGCCACATCCCCGTGCGCTGTCTGTGAAGCACGCTAAGCCGAATGGTGAATCAGAAGATTCCCGTCAAGCCAAACTGGATGGGTTTGTACACACAGAGGCACAGTGGACCAAGGAGGGCCTTCTCGACTGCATTGTTGAGTTGATTGTGACTGATGATCAAGTAAGAATATCTTTGCTTGACTGCTTATTCACTTATTGACTAATGGGTTCTTGGAGGCATTTTCCCTTGTGGATAAGACCTCCTTTCGGCGCATTTTGAAGTATCAGCGGCCCAAAACAAAAGAGTCTGATATCCCACATCACACCAAGCTTCGTGAGGAGATTATGGCCAAAGTGCTTGATGCTGAACAGCTCGCCCGAGAACACTTCAAGGTATGTTCTAGCTCCAATATGGGATATGTTGCTCAGTCTTGTTATAGGAGATTTTGGGGCAGCTTTCTATGACTTTCGACTCATGGACGTCAGATGCTCAAGACCCATATCTGTCTGTTACAGCTCATTACATCTATGCTCCTCCTGAGGCTCCAAATGAGTGGGAGCTGCAACACAAGGTAATTGGGTACACTGAGATTGAGGGCAGCCATAGTGGTGCCAATACTGCTGCTGTGATCTTGCGGGTGGTAGACCGTTATGACATTCGCAAGAAGATTGGCTGGGCAACATCTGACAATGCATCTACCAATGATCGTGCCATGGTAGTACTCCAGCGTGTCCTTGACGATCCGGGAGGCCGACGCTGGATTGCACGAAAGCGGCGGGGACGCTGCATGGAACATACCATTCATCTTGGTGCAAAAAGTTTTATTGAAGCTATTTGTCCTACACCAGCACGATTACGCAAAGCAAAGGTCAGCAATGTCTCAGAATCTGTGCCTGGCAATCGTAAAGCAACAGTGGAGGATGTTGAGGACGAGTCAGAGCTGCTGTCAGAGGATGATGACTGGATTTATGAAGATCTTCCATCCCCTGGCAATGAGGTTGAAGTTGATGATCCAGTGGATTTTGATCCAGGTGATCTTCTTGGTAAAGTTCTTGCCCTTGTCAACCAGGTATGCATATCATTTTCTATTTAAGCTAAGAGCTAATTCTATGTTAGGTTCGAGCCTCACCACAGGCCAAGAGTTACTTTGCCAAGGTCTGTATCGAAGAAGGCCTCAATCCTCTTGAATTGATAAAGTGGATTCGGACATGATGGGGGTCAATGTATGACCTTATTGATCGTGTTATTGAGAATAAACCGGTATATTTTTAATTCATTTCTGTTGTTCTGTGATGTTTATGTGAGTATAGGCTGTCAACAAATTCTGCTTGGTTGCCGATGACAGTGCCAAGGTCCCTGATCTTAAAGGGAAGAAGTATGCTGATTTCCGTATCACTGAGAGGGAATGGGAGCTTCTGCTGCTCATTCATGAGGTCTTGGAGGTATGTGAGGATGTTTATGTCTAATGAATGCAGGCTAATAAAAAGTATAGGAATGTCGGGAAGCTCAGTCCACTTTCTCATCCGAGTCTGTCCCAACTGTTTGGCGCACAATTCCAACATTGGAATGCCTCCAACAGCGCTGGGAGACAATGGCCAAACAGCCCAAGTTTGCTAGGGTTAAGTTTGCGATAGAGAAGGGTCTTGCCAAGCTGTGCAAGTGGTATATGTCAATTGATCAATCTGACATATATTTCATTTGTCTTGGTATGTTATCACTTTTGTGTTATGCCATTTCCACACTGACACAGTTGTATAGCTTTGGATCCATCCATCAAACTAGAATATACTCAACAACACTGGGAGTCAGAATACTTTGAGTCTGGTAAGCAGACCTTGGAGGAAGTGGTGAGCTGCATGTTTCAATTCCAGTGTGGAAGTCTTTAATGCCACCTCCAGTTTGATGACTATGCCAAGTCATCATCTGATGACTCTCTACCCAAAGAGTCCAGTGAGCCTACAGTGGAAGGCTCTCCTGTCAAGACCAAAGGATATGCATCCTCATGGTTGCGAGCTGCAGTGCGTAGCCGTGTGGAGACTGAAAACAAGGCTCGGGATCCACGAAAGGAGCTAAAGGACTATCTTGATAGTCCTTTAGAGACCAATGTGACTGATCCTGTGAAATGGTGGGGGGTAAGCATCACATTGTTGTCTCTCTGGGAATTGTAACTGATCTTAGAGTAGCATCATATGGGCCAGTATCCAACACTAGCCCGTATTGCACGTGACTATCTGGCTATCCAAGGCTCAGCGGTCTCATCTGAGAGAGCCTTCTCTGGTGGAGGGAGAACTGGTACAAAGGAGCGTAACCAGTTATCACCTCAAACTTTTGAGGCCTTGCAGATCTTGAAGGATGCATATCGTACAGGTCTTATGAGTTCAGAGACAGATATTGTTGAGAAGGCAAAGAAACCATGGTCCATAGAATAGACTAGTACAAATTGAACCAAATTTATTAATTTAGAAAATTAGAGGTTCAGATGGTTCGAACCAGTTCCGAACCTGAACCGAACCTGCCGAACCGGTTCAGCAGGTTCAGTTCAGGTTCAGGTTCAGGTTCGGGCATATGCATGCAGGTTCGGTTCAGGGTTCGGCCAAAATACCTGCCGAACCGAACTGAACTGAACTTAGGAGACGCTAGCCGACGGCATGTGACAAATGACAAATAAATTGAAGGAGATTCATTTGGATTGCTAGACGTACATACCTTTCCAGATACGACTGCAGCCGCGGTGTTACCTAAGTGACAAACTGATGATCGACAATCATGAGTTCAGAAAGACATCGCGCATACATCGGACGCACTTCTGTCGCGACCTCGAGGGAGCGATGGAGAAAAACATACTCGTGTTTAGGGGTCTTATAGGAGGAAAGACGCAACAATTGGAGTCTGTGGATTGGTCTCATCGCGACGAATTACAATTAGACCACATAGTCCAAGCAAGGTCTAATTGTTACAAACTACAATTGAACGTCTTCCAGAGGTTGATGACATGATGAACTTTTGCGTGCACGTGAAGGCGTCAGACGGGTACGCGTTTGAGAAGAGAATCAAGACTCAAGAGATTGGTATTCAATTCCGTTTTAGACTCTAGATCTAGTCTCGAGTCGAGTACGGATGTTCCAGATGTGGCATGGCGGTTGGAGCGGACTATCTAATACCGTGGATCACTGTCAAGTTATACATACGAAGCCGGCACACACACTGTGGGTGAATCGATCTTATGATTGTTCAGTTATGATTTCACGAGTCGATGCACAGAGCACCCTACTTTTTGTAATTATGTAACTAATCATTGTATGGGTATGTTATATACAGGATGAACTAGAGGAATGGACAATGCTCGCGTGTCAAATTTGCGACAATTTTAGCCAATCCTACAACTTTGACATATGGAAGAGGGTGGGAGATGGGTATATCGGGTTGTAGGGGCTGATCGTTAACTTGCAGTAGGCCACCAATTTGAGGCACTCAGTGAATAGCTCCTAGTGGAAGCAGCATGCGATGAGCGGGACAAACGGTTCCTGTTAGAAGACGTGGGAGTAATCGCCGCGGCTTGGGGATTCCTGGTGGAGGGGTGATAGTTCGAGACTAAGGAAGGATGACCTCTCGTTCCAGCAGAAGAGCGGTTGATTGATGTGTTCGACGAACATTGCTTCCTGTGAGGACGGGCCGAGGTGCTAGGTTGACGGTCCCTCGTCAACGGGTTGTATGTCGTCGAAGTATTGTGATTCGCGGAAAGGAAGTGGTGCGGTGCTGTTGAGGAATAAGCTGAAAAGCGTTGAGCATTCGTCGTGTAGCCTGAGTTCCCAGTCATGGAGTAGGGCCAATGTGGCGCTGTACCAAGATTACTGTAATAAGCCTTCTTTCCCAATCTCTTCGTGCAATTCTCGCAGAGGTCGTCCAGAGAATATGGCAGCACTGCAGGCTCGTGGGAGGAATTGTATCGCGGAGGCATAGTTCTGCTTACCTTCGTGCTTCAATTCTCGGCGTATGCACCTGTGACGGCAATCGAGGTAGGATCGACTCTGCCGAACAGTCAGCTCCGAGACGCAAGAATGGGACATTACTCACATAGAACTCCGTATGCTGGCAGAAGTTGTAAAACGCGTGGCGGCTGCGTGGGGTACGATATCAGCTGGGTGCTCAGTAGAGGATATGAAGCACTCACTGTACTTCTGCGCACATAATCGGGAGTTATTACGTGAATGTCGTTGAGGAGAATAACGTGGCGGAGAGGAGGACAGAGATATTTGTGAAGATGCGATCCGCCAGGACAGCGATCCACAATTTATACCGAAAAGCTGGACTCCATAGGGGCATAAAGGACAGGAAAGATGGGCTCACTTTCCTGCCGCATAGTCCACAAATACACGATGAGGCTGAGCCATACCCGAGAGGTCAGTCTGAGCAAGCACAGGCGAGCCATAGGAAGTTGGAGTGGTCAAACAAACCGCGCATTCTGACCTTGAAGAGGCAAGAAAGGTGGAGAGACAGTCAAACGGAAGCTATAGGCGGCGACTGGAACTAGTCGAGAGCACTGCATGCCGGCGAAGGAGTACACGTTGCAACGGCTTGGTAGGAGGGAGATCATAGGTAAGGCTACTAGGAGTGGGGACTGTGGCGGCTTAGAGCAAGGGCGCGCGCATTACAGAGTGTGCACCGCCCTGGAGTTGCACCTAGCCGACGTTCGTCAGAGAATCGAAATTAGATTTTTGAGATCTTGAATCTCGTAGGCCGTGTAGGGATAAGGCGCGGTTCTACGAATATTGATAGAGTCGAACAAATGGGCAGCCTGAATTGGCCAACGGATAAGGGTCAGAAATGCCTTCGAAACTACAGCAAAGATGAACCTTACAGTTTAGAGGCTTTATTGTATGACATATTGAGTCCGCGGAAAACTCACTGAGGGGTTCGGCATGAAGCCCATTGGGCGTGGTTGCTTCCAACGACGCTTGAACAAGTAGTGCTACCCAACACCGAAATCTTCTGAGGGTCGTAGTCATCGAGAAACAATGGCCAACGGTAACTCAGCAATGCGTTACGCGACATGGTAAACCACCGAAGTGTGACAACGAAAAACAATTGTCAGTGAATATCCAAGCAACCGTTGAAGAGAAGGCTTGCCAGATATGGATGCGCGCCCGACAGAAGCAGATTTGCGTGAGGTCCGACCTGGACCGCACCTTGTAAAAGGAATGGAGGGGGCGTGGTCATACCGGAACGTCGGCGTACTTCACCACTGACTTCTGCATGCTATATGTATACGTACATATGCCTATCATGTCATGATCACAGCCCGGTTCACTCGGGTTCCGAAATATAAAACACAGACGTCAGACGGATTGGTGGAAAGACATGTAGAATGGATGGTAGTGGTGCCTCAATTCTGAGCAATATTCAAACCAGATAGAATGTATCCATGCCATAGAGACGATAGAGTAGAGTTGTCGAGGACATTCAATTGATAGAGAGCCGGCAATTGCCGGTGTCCCTAAACTCAGTTACATCCACGAATTGAGTTCTCCAGACGGTCTCGCTGTAAGCCATCAATTCATTTGAATCAATGTGGATGATCTTCGTGTAGTAAGGCCAGAGATGCACAATTTTGTTAATCCTGCTCGATATGTATCACAGGCGGATTCATATCGACGATCCATGTTCTGCTTAAATCAGGGCTTGCAATTGTCCACACAATATGCATCGTACATGCAATGAAAGACGACTATTTCATGGTACGTATCGAGGAATCCGGACTGAACCAAGTTCGAGGAGCGCTATGATCGGATACGATTCATGGCCCGGTCGATTCAATGAAATTGGCCAGCGTCATTTCAAAAATGTAAACCAATTAAAGGAATCAGCCCAGCACGAGTCTTGATAAGTCCGCAACAGTTAAAAGCGCACACAAGGACCCATGTGTGAGAATGAAGATCGTCGACCGGAGTTGAACGTGCGCGCTGTTTGCAAAATGGGGACGAGTATCGGAGATCAATTGGCGAACATGAGATACGAGTCCGCTGCTGCAATGATACTGACGCCGTTTTGGACCAGACGCTGCCAATAGCCTCTCGTGCTGCTCAGGAAACGTACGCATATTCGATGAAAGCGATACATGAGCAAACCGACAAAAGCACATGCATGACTGACCACCTGCAAGACGATATCGCACGACGTGCATCGTCTATGGTAACAGGGAGATGTACGCACATGTGGAAGCAATCTACGCGAAGGGGAGACGGAGCAATGTATGTGCAATAATCGACGATTCAGCGTGTACTGCCGATCGGAGAAGTACAGCGCGAAACTCACGAGTTGGGATCTGCAGCTTTGAATATACTGACTCGGATGAGATACAGCCGTTAAACTGAGATGACACGCTGCTGATCTCTGAATTGCAGTTGATGTGACGGCGCACGTTGGTCACGAAGATCAACACTCGACGAAACCCAAATGTTTCCCAGACGGCACGGACGCGCACAACGTCTAGCAATCAACGCCATACAAACAATACATCCAGAAAATATCAATCTCACCTGTGTAAATTTGAAAGAGCGCGTCGGGTGTGGCGGAGCACAGCAGAGATCTATCTAAAGGTCGAGATGGTGAATACAAGACGTGCAAGCCGCCCAAATTTTGCCCAAAATGGCAAAATGGTGTACGGCCCTTTAATGGGCGCCAGTTTCCAAACCTCCTTCCTCCGCGAGTTCGTACGTAGTTGCGCATGCTCTTTAGACTTTTGGGACGTCTCATCTCTGGCTGCCATACTACATAGAAGTTATGGAACATAATATTCACGCGTTAAACGTACCATCTGGCGAGTCATGACGTGTCTGGCCGGCGAACATCGACACTGATACGAGAAATGCTGTACGCTGCAGTACCGTACCATGTTAGAGCTTGACACATGTCAGTCCGATCCTAATACACCTATAAGATGCTCACATGCAATTCAGGCTGTTCACTCCGTTTATAGAATGTAGTATTGCCAGCCCGAACGTCTTCCCGAAGCGCAGCTCGCTTTCACCATTGGGCGGGCTTACCGCAGTCTATCTTGGTGGTATCATCTGAAATTCCCTGCGGATGGCGCTTCAGTTTCACCAGATCATCTCACTCGCTGGAAGGATGGCCTTTCGCTCCCCCCAATCTCATCTCGAAGCCCTTTCTGACAATGTTTGTGGCACTTGGCCCACCAGCAGCTGCTCCTCACGGCTCTTCGCAACATCGTGCACGCACGTGGCGCGAGAAACAATGCGTTGCGGCTTCAAGTCAGTTTGATGGACGTTCGTGAACTACGATCTCATCCAGGCTCGTTCTCTAGTGCTGGATAGAGATCTGTGAGTTGCCGGTGGCGCTCTCTCTCCCACCGGACTGACTGTTCGCTAGCATCACTAGCGCTACATTGCGACCTGGATCATGTTGCTCAATACATGGTGAGCTTCATGGCTCGTTATCAATATCTATAAACCTCATGTACGTCCTCATCTCAGGAAGTCAATTCACTTCCGTGATCCGCACTGTGAAGGCATGTTGACAAGTGCTACCTTACATCGTAGAGAATATTTCGCCGACCCACCTTGCATCTCTCAGCCAAGACACTCACCTCGTGAGACTCGGCTACCCCCTGACACTGGAACATGTCGAAATCCCGCGTGGCGTCAGATATGAAGAAGCGCGTCTAGCGTAAGTTCTGCGTGATTCATGACGCAGTCTGAGCGCGTGGTATTGGAATTTCGTCTTCGGGGAATACCCGTCATTGGATTGGGCGTTCGTGCTTAAAGGACCTGTTGAAATATCGGAAAGTCCCGCATAGCCGCTTAGGCTCTCGGGCGTCATTGCTCTGCAATACGGATACGGGCTGTCCGCGCCAGTAGGTCATGAAGGTGGACGAATCACCACCATTCGTCTTCGATTCGGATCTTTGCGTGTCTACTTAGCGTAAGGAATCTTCTAGGCTCCGTACAATGTCTCTCGCCGAGGTACAGGCACCTTGCTAACTCCTGATCCTCCCCCGTGGATCTATAGAAATCAGAAGCGATGACAACATGTGTGCGGCGATTCATCACAGCGAAAGGAGCGCTGAAGGCAGGGCGCTTATTTCCAGGTAATCTGCGAGATGCCACTCTACAGGTCCCTGGCGCGCACGCAGGTGGGCATGCCTTCTGTGTGTCCGAGATGCCTTGGGTCTGAAAATCCATTTCTCGGCGGCGAGGATGTTTCCGAAACATGGCGTTTGCCTCCATGTGGCTTCATCCTAGGCGCGAGTCGACAGAAGATCATAGTTCTACCGCTATCAGTCAAAGAATCTTCTTTCATGCTCAATGTCGTACGAAGGCGTCAAGAGAGATCCGCTGAACTAATCTGTGGCTCGGGAATAAAAAATTATTTTCTCGTGCCTCATTAGTGGCGATGGCGGTCCACCTCAGCGAGGAATCGATCGCACATCTGGCCTTTGAAGATACTGCTCCCAGCTGGTAGATGGGTCTTTATATACGTCGGTCAGATTAACCACATGGCCACGTCCTGCCTTCCCTGTGAGTGCTAGCTAAAGGCGACAACGAACATTGATTATGTAGGACACAGGTAAGTACCACGAGCTCACATGCGTGGCCGGTGTACCGTAATCGCCTAATGACCGAAGGCCGACTTAGCTGAGGCGCTGCGAGATTCAGCGTTTGGAAGTTGAGTGATGACGCTAGGAAATCTCCGTGCTCAGATCCTCAGAACGACTAGACCTCCCGCCTCGGTGACAGCAACTTTATCTCCCCACCCCGGTGCATCTTGAGTTGTTCACGGGCTCCTCTTCTGAGTCTTAGTTGATCGACTCGGAATACGCCGATTGGTCCAGGAATGATGCGATGACAGAAAACGCCATGGAAGACAAATAATCAAATAATCACACCTCCCAATAGCTGAAACACGATCAAGTGCCATGGTGGTTTACTGGTCAGTCTTATCGGCCAACCGCCGCCGAATACGTTAATGACTATCTCATTGCGCACAGAAGTCTAGACCCATGGACTGTGACGGCGTCTTGAAAGGCGGTCCGTGCGTTTGGTTTCGACTACGGCTGCATGCTGCAGTCAGCCGGCTCTCAACCACTTCTTGAGCATTATATGCTGATTGTCATCTGTGTCTCCTAGCGCGTATGGACGGTGGAGTGCCAGCCGCGTTGTTACTCTTCGGCATCTTCAGCCCGTTCAAGACAGGAAGTATAGTCTCTCGGAGCAAAGCAAGCAAGCGGTATGATCGTATGTTCACTCTAAATCTGAAGCAAGTTGTCGCTTGGTACGCAGGCTATATGTGAACAGTTGCTAAGACTTGATGAAATCCAGCGGCCAATGAATTGAAGGGAACGGACCGTGGCAGCTATATTAAAGGTGGATTCATTGACAACAAGGCGAATCCAATTCTGCCAGATCCGCTGACGCTCCACACGCACGCCTAAGCGCCTTTTACAGCCTTCGCTGGCAGGTTCCGGCCAGCGGTGGTGGGGTTGCCACGCCATCCCTATACACCTGTGATGAGCATCTTTTACGGACGCTGTAAACGCGCGCATGTCCTAGCGCTAGACGTGGTCAAGACTGACCAGTAAATTCAGTGTTGCTTATTTTTCCTGAAACGCATAGTAAGTAGGTGCGACTGTCTCTTCTCTTCTGCGGCAGTACCTCAACACATACATTGCTCCAGTGTAGCATTCTTCTCTTCGCTCATGGAGCATTGCGGCGTGGTAGGCGCTCCGTTCATCAACCTTGGCTAATTTGACCATATTTTTTGTTCAAATCTGATTGTCCTGTATCTCATTTCAGCGCTACTGCGACTTCAATATAGGAGCAAACTACACGCAATCTGCATCAATTTAGATGAATCTTTGGCAGTCGAACTAAGGCCGCTGTAACTCATTATCATGTCAGTGTCTAATTTTGGGTTCAAACATATGTTGACTTACAGCGTGTATCAGGTTGGAGAACTCATGCGTTGGATCTCATTCTCGCGTGTGACCAAATTTTGCATCATTTTGCGAGCAGGGACTAATCCTATACCGTATGTTTTGTTCGCACCGCACTGTGATCACCTGCCTACTCATCAAAGGCGCCTCTCAAGACCATCATGCAGCGCTTAGGGTCAGGGTTTTCTCACCAACCACAGTCACTTGTGTGGCCGGAACTTTGCATCGCAATGGAGTAGCAACAGTATGCTAAGATTCCCGTCCTACTGCGCTGGGTCTGAATCCAGCACGGAGATTGCCTGCCAAGCGTCAACTTCTCGATTCTCGTCGCAAGCGCTTGAATTGGGGGTCATGCCGCCTCGGTCTGTTGTGGACAGCACTGTATCTCGACCCTGGACCGTGGGCTACAGGCAGGCGCTGCAAGGCTACATATGACCGACTATGTTTATAACCCGGTTTCAAACGGCACTTTTCAGGTCGTGGTCATGAAAGGGGACCTCATCCCGTGAGCCGTGAGCCCTTTGACGGGAGACGGTGGCGGTTTCTAGTGCTCCGAGAATCTTGCTACGCCCTTACTATCGGAGGAAGACATTGGTAGGTTCACATTGTAAAAACATCATCAGTTAGTCTGTCACAGGATCTCCGCGCCGTGGACTAGCCACGCGGTGGAACTAGACGCTAAACGCCGCGCTTGTAAGGCAAACCACAATTATACACATGAGGCAACCTTACTTTGACAGAACGCATTTGCTCTTGACTCTTCCGCCAGATACAGGCACTGACGGCACAGTATATAAGTACCCACCTTAGCTCTCCTCTCCTGTGCGCTGAGCAATCTAATTCTATGCTCATTTGGGTTCGTAACTTTTGAATCTTATCATTGTTACGTCTCAACGCCATTCACCTTCTCATTTTTTCTCAAGAGCGCTCCAATTACCCATTGTCTATCATCGAGGTTTATTCCATCCCCCACTTTTCCACCGACAGTATGTCGTTAAACCGTGACTATCATAACGTCGCTCGGCCATACGTAGACAAGGAGGTCCTGAGCCAAGACTCCACTTTTTCTATAGCCGTTGCCCAGGTTCCTTGGTCCCAATGTCAGGATCCCTTTTGGCGGCCATCGATTCCAAAGTGAGCATGATTAGGGGTTGAGTCCAAAACGTACTAATGTTTACGTTCAAGGGAAGTCATATTTTACAGTGGGTTTGAAGGCGTGTTGTTTAACCCATACGCCCATTGTTTCGAGGAACCCGCAGCCTCTAGCAATGCGTGAGTGTGTATTGTTCTCTCGTAAATACATTGATCTGATAAGGTCATTCAGCTTCAATAGCAGGGGTGAAAGCGCAGAGACGTTTCTACACACCCCGAATAACGAATCCTTCCAGTATTCGTTGACTGGTATCAATGATGAACGGTCCAGCATTCATCTAACTCTGCCGGTTGGCACGGACAGCCAGCCGATTATTTCCACCTCACCTGTGGACCAGATTATAGTGGACGATGCTGTCCTAATGAACTGCCATTGGGGCTCACCATGCAGCCACGGGTTGGTCGATTGCAGTCCTGCCGGTATTGCTCGACACCTGAGGGAGTACCATCCCGTCAGTGCAGTCAACCATTTGAACGGAAGGACAACAGGAGTATGCCAATGGTCGACAGACGGACATCTATGTGGCAAGGCGATGTTCGTTCATGGTTATGCCAAACACATCGCTTGCGTTCATTTGGGCAGTACCAGACGGCAATGCCCTCGTTGTCATCGCATGTTTTCCAGGGGTGATTCGCTCAGGCGACATTCCAAGAAGGACTGTCAGCGAAAGTGAGTGAACTCCACTAGTGCGTGTTGTAAAGGCTGAAACAATCAATGGCCAGAATCCATCCTTGACCGGAAGTGCGATCCCCAATTGACAAGGATGTAATGGTCTTCTACTTAAATGAAACATTCTGCGAGCGAGTGAACTATAATTTGGATATCTCCGCATGTCTGTTTTTCTTGTCGTGTTGTCGAATCGAATGGGAGCTTCCTTGACTGCTGTTATAACCGAATTACTTTTTTTTTTTCCAGCATAAGGAATTTTGAGATCAATTCTCGGACACAAAAACTGAGCCGGAAACATTGTTTCATAATGAAACAACAGGAAAGCCACATATAATCGGAGTGCAGATCCAATGAATACATGCCACAACCATTATAGTATAACGTAACGGAATATGAGCTTGGTCCTACAGCGCTGCTCGACCAAAATCCTGATGTGTTAGACAGTATGCGGACCTTCCGCTCTTCGTTCATGTAATCCTAAAATTGTTCATCGCTGCAACATTATCCATCTACGGTGTCCAAGCTGACTTCACCTCCTTGGCGTCACACTGGGACCAGCTCTAGGATGTGACTTCTTAGACTTTTTCCTTGCCGCAGGCCGTGCTGATATGGAGGAATTTTCGAAGGTGATTCCATCTGTCTGGTCAGTCAGGTCGTCCTCTGCGTCCTCCAGCCCTCGCTTGCCTGTATTCGAATCCATCGGCTCGGATGCGTTCAATGCACCGGACGCTTCACCCTGCGCTGTTCTGTCTCGGAAAGTGTCGATTGTGATATCATTATCCTGCAGCTCTCCAACAATGTCTTCGAGAATGGTGCTGAACAAGATATGAAGACCACTAGCAGCCGTCGCATGATTGACAACTGGATCTCTTTCGACCTCTCGATAACGATCGACAAGCAGCTCTCGTAGTCGTTGGAGGTAAGAAGCGATCAGTTTGACTGAGTCTTGAAGAAAGCGGATATGTTTTTTGAAATAGTCGACTTCCTGCATGATCTTTCCCCTCCCGGCTTGTGTGTAGAACAAAGCCCGGGCAAATTTACGCTGTTCTTGATCTTCCCATCTTACTGGAGTATCACCAACAGCGACAACAGACTTGTTCACCACGAAATACATAGCAACCCACCAAATAGATTCAAGGTCATGAAGGGGATTGTACCGGAAACCTGCGGCAGGGTTCGTGACTGGTTCGGGAATTTTGGGCGGCGCCTGGGGCCGAGCAGGTCCCCGTGTCATATATTTTCTGAGCCGGCTTCCGAGAGTGGATGATGGATCCACATAAGGGTACTCACCAGGCGTGTCAGGCCTAAAGGAGTATGCCATTGAATCCACTTCCATCGACATGAAATTTAAAGTCCCCTAGTGACAGATTGGTTTCAGAAGTATATTGATACCGTAAACAAATCACATACTGTGCGACTTTCATGGACTTCTATCCCCTGTTCGTCAATCTTCTTCGTGTATTCCAAGTCGGATAGTTTCGCCCACAACCTACCATCTATGTGGTGCACAAGGATGTTACCAATACTGATGTCCCGATGAACCCAACCATGTTCATGCATAACTTGCAATACTGAATGAAGGTCAAGATGAAGACTGAACTCGCAACAAGGTGGTACTCCTCTTACCGAACGTCATCTGCACGAGCACGTCGAAAATTGCTGACAACGAGGTCAACGTGTATATCGGCTTACAGATCTCCTGGAAGACAATCCTATAATGGACATTCGAGTGGTGACTGGGAGAGTCTTCGGGTGTTGCCTGAATGCGCTCTTCTGGAGTGCGATGGCCACCTGCGCCCATGTGGGACGCCTCGGCTATGCTACTTTTTGTAAACGGCACCAATTTTCTTTGGAGTTGGAATCTGCGTTTCCGTGAAGGGGTAGCTCCCCGCGTCATCAGCTTACGAGTATGATCAAGGCTCGTGTCGATGTAGACATCTCCATGACATACTACTGTCAGGAGTAGCAAATCCAGTATATCCCGCTCTTCCGCGTCAGTGGAAACCTGGTGTAGGTCATCAAGGACATTGCCCTCTCTCTCGCGATCATCGCTGATCCACGAATCCTTGAGTGCGACCGAGGTTCCACATTCCTCGCCGCCTTCTAAGCGCTTGGCCTCCCAGACCCGAGTCCCTCTTCCACGAATAAAGTCTGCGCCAATATCCGAAAGTAGCCGCATCGTGCGATACTCAGTCGTCGTTCCTTCCTTTGACTGTACGAGTATGTCGAATCGGGGTAGGCCATCTACGCCACACTGTGCCTGGCCCTCGTCATTCATGACTACTTTCATAGTAGGATCCCATCCCACTTCGTGTGGCTTAGCATACATAATCGCCAGAAAAAAGTGAACAAATGTACGGTGCTCCTGACAATCACGTCAGAACGGTATGAGGCTGCGCGCAACTGAGAGTCTTACTGTTATGAAATTGAACGCTTGACTAACGAGTAACTCCGCACGGCTGCAGAACCAAATTCTCATATCTGTATTCTCTATCGTCATTCCGAAGGTAAAGCGCCGTCGAGGATCTTCACGTAGGCAGTGGTGTATACCCCACATTACCTTCTTCACATTCTGTGTGATAGGTAGACAGTGCAGCCGTCTCACTGGCTGCAACAAGGAAAAGCTTACGTCATTTCTGTTCTCAACATTTTCAAGCTTCCTATAACCTGCACAAAGGGCGATGTCAGCCCAGCTGTCCTTACCTTCGGGGCGATCCCGTAGCACGAAGTATCCGTCAGGGCGGCTCGTCGAGTATTGCATCTTTGTAGCGGGAGTCCTGTTCGGATTGTTTTGAAATACAAGAAGCGGTTGAGCACCATTTACAGTGCTTTCGGCAGCGATGGCGCAAGCCAATCTTTCCAACGGCTTGAAGGCAATAGCTTCACGGTGTCTGCAAGATTGCGGATCGTCGACGAATTTACCCCAGCGGCCATTACAGATTTCAGGTGGGCGTCTGCTTTGGAGTTTCTCGATTACCTCGTCAACATCAAGTCCTTGACGCAGATCAGGAAGTAGAGTTTGGAGGAAAAATTCGACCGGTAGTTCAGGGACAGATTCTCCGAACCCAAACTCTCGAATAAAAGCTTTGCAGTCATATTCAGCATATTCTGGAAGATAGGATATTTCGGAATCCGACTGAGGTCAAGGGGTTTCAAATTTCGTCAGGATTAGAGGCGCATAAGTGGCGCACCCATGATGACTGGTATCCGGAACTCATTGACATCTCGCACAGCGTATTTCAGTATGAGAAAGCGTAGCCTATGTAGCTAGTGGTCTCCTTAGACTTCTACAACCTATCAGAGCCAGAAGTCGGTAGCTGTACCATTGAACATCAGCTTGAAGTACATACGTAGAACTTCAATGACCTGATCACCCACCCGCAGCTGCTGAAAGCTGAGTCACGACACTTAAGTGTAGCTGTAGTCGTCAGTTTCAGAGAGGTGTGTTTAGAGTTGATGCGCGCGCTGTTTAGGTGGTATCAATTGAATTTGTGGATGGAGTTGTTAAGAACGGTGTGACACAACGATCGCCGCTGCAAGTGGCCACAGTCACGTACGGGTCGACCACGTGCCCACAGGTGCCCACGTACGATTGGCTGGAACAAGCTCATCAAGCGTCTACATGTTCAAGTTTTGAGAGTACTTACGCTCTTCCCTCACCTTCAAGCGATCGATCACAACGACAAAAAGTAACTTACGCTACTTACATTCACAAGGGGCGGACTAGCACAGATCACGGCTATTAACAAAGATCCAGAGAAGTCCTTGTAGAATGAAGCAACAACGAGAGATATCATACGAGAACAAATTTAAATTAAAAAAATACATGGGGGTTAGTGTCCACAGTACAGCATAACAAACGAGATCCAGGCTGGCGGTCGCTTCTCAGTGCACTGAAGAGTAGCAGCAATTCCGAATAATATATCCATGTCCCACGCACCAATTGCCTCAAGCTCGTCGATGACGTTCAATGTCTCCTCGTTGCAAGGTTTTCAGACTCATGATACCCGAGGGCGCTTTATTTCTTCGAGTTCTTGGTCCTCGAACGAGTTCCCGCACTGGGACCAGCTGCGGCACTAGAGCCAGCTCGACTGAGCAAGGCTGCACGGTATGGCTGCTTGGACTTCCTCTTTGCTAGAAGTCGAGCCGATACCGTAGAAGAAGCGTTGGAAGAGCTTTCATCCGAATCGTGGACATCCTGTTCAGGCACCTTCATGTCTGAGCCGTCACTGGTGTCGTCCATTCGCTGTGTTCCTGTGCCCTGGGGTGGTTCGGATTCCCCCACTGGCTCTTCCAGACTTTCCAGCAGAACGTCTTGCTTAAGCTCAGTTGCCGCCCGGCGAAATGCGTTGGCGAAAGTCGCATAAAGCCCAGATGCAATTTGAGGATCAATCGCTGATAGATTCCTCTCGGCCTTTCGATAGCGGACGAAGAGTTTGTGCCTCAATTTTTCCAAAATACGAGCGGCAGGCTGCACGCTTTCATGAAGGTATTGGATTTGCTGTAGAAAAACAGGGGGACGGGACAGGGCGTCTGCTCTTTCCGCTCGGTTATAGAACAAACCTTTGGCGTAATTGTATTGTGCCGTGTAGTTGTCCATTTGTTGTTGCTTAGTCCTCCGCACTCTGGTCTTGCCGACTTGGACAACGGTCTTATTGAAAATAAAATAAGTTGCAATCCACCAAATCGATTCGAGGTCATGAAGAGGGTTGTATCGGAATTCGACATCTGTCTTTGATTCTGAGATATCAATAGGAATCGCGTTATCGGAAGGAATATGCTTGCGCTTCCAGATTTCATGGAGGGCGGGTTCCTCTGTGCTCTCGTCATCATCTGGTTCGGTACGGAACATGTAGCACATTGCGTCTACTTCAATTGCCATGAAGTCCGAGGTTCCCTGCATTGGTGGTGGTCAGTGATGAACATGCAGAAGAAAGCTATGACATGCACAACACGGATCTCATGCCCGATTTCGTCGCCTTCTTTCCTTGCGTACTCGAGATCGGCAAGCTTTGCTACCGATTTCTCGCCTTGCTGGTACACGAGGATGTTACCAATGCTGATGTCACGATGAACCCATCCACGTTCATGCATGAGTCTCAGGGCTATACAGAAGATTATAGATAAAACGCCTCGCTGCAAAGTAGGTCATTGCTCACCTAACGTGGCTTGTGCGAGCAGGTGTAATATATCAGCTAGCGACTTCAGGACATATATCGGCTGACAGACTTCTTTGAAAACGATTCGATAGTGAATCTTCGGATGGTAAGTCAGATATCGAACAAGCGGGCCCTTGTGTTCTTCGATGGTGCGATGGTCACGCCTTGTAGCACCCGTAAGGACTCCACTCCTTTCTTCAGATTGAAGGAGGAACTTTCTGCAGCTCAGAGGAACGCCCTTTCCCCGTGTCATGAGTGGTCGCGTATGGTCGGGTTTGGCATTGATGAGTACATTTCCGTGACATATCATTGTCAGGAAAACCTCATTCAAGGCATAATGTATGAACTCGCGCGCGTCTGGTTCAAGTTTCTTGTCCACTTCACGGAGGGTCTTCAATGATTTCAGCGTGTGGCCCTCTTGCCTTCGATCTTCGTCAATCCAGGAGTCTTTGAGGACCATAGGATCTCCGCATTCGGCCCCCTTTTCCAGCTTTTTGACCTCCCAAACCCGAGTGCCCCTCCCTCGCAATGCATTGGCACCAATATCAGAGATAAGCTTCGTTGTGCGATAATCAAAGATTTCTCCGTCTTCCGACATGACAGATATATCAAGGCGTGGACGGCCACTGTCGTCGCATTGTATAACTCCCTTGTCATCGGTGACGTTTTTCATGGTAGGATCCCATCCCACTTCGTGCGGTTCGGCATACATCACTGATAGGAAAACGTGCACAAAGGTCTTGTGCTCCTAGCCAGATTTGTGAGCACACTTCAATATTGCATAATATCTGACAACTTACCTTCATCCAGTCAAATGCCTCGCTGACAAGCAACTCCGCACGGCTGCAGTACCACAGTCGCATCTTTGTGTCTTCGATCGTCACACCGAAAGTGAAACGCCTCCGGGGATCCTCACGCATGCATTGATGCATACCCCATATTACTTCACGTACGTCCTGTATGAAGTGTCAGAGACGCGACAACGGCATCGAGTCGCTAAAACGAAGCACTTACATCAGCTGCATTCCTAGCGTTGTCTTTCTTCTTGAATTCGGCGACGACAGCAATGTCCATCCAAAGGAGCTCCTTGCTATCGCCCATCACAAACCCTCCATCCGGCCAACTACCTGTATCTCGCATCTTTGCCTCCGGCGTAGTATCTGGGTTTGTTTTGAAGTTCAGGGTGGGTTTTCTATTTTTCATCCCACTCATCCTCGAGATTGCTTTCCCCAATTCAGTGAGCGGCTCGAAGGTGACGCCTTCTCTGGCTGTGGAATCCTTGGTGTCACATATGAATCTCTTCCAGCGGCCATCAGCAATTTCGGCTTCCTTGCCCTTTCCAAGTCTTGAAACGGTGTTTTTCAAATTGAGTCCTTTGTGTAGCCTCGGGAGGAGATGATCAAGGAAGAATTTGACTGGGAGTTCAGGGATAGACTTCCCCAGATCTTGAATAAAAGTCTGGCAATCGGTCTCGAGGTCCGAAAAGAGATACGAGTCAGTTGATGTCAGTTTGTGGACGGCGGGCATTTCACTAAGCTTCAGCTGCTTGTTGATGAGAGGAGTAATGGCGTACCCATGATGAGCAGGATTCTGAAATAGTGGTTCCAGCACCCATTTTATAGCAGCAGGAACAATGCAAAAGTTTGTGGCTTGTACTTCTCTGGCTCAGTGTGGCTTGTAGCTCGGTGGCCCGCTGTGACTGATGGAGACTGGTCCGGATCGAATAAATATTGAATCGTTAGAGACACAAAATGGATTAAACACCACACCGGAGTAATGTAGTTTGCTAGTTTAAGTCGCCTCAGCATTACTCAATCAGCCGTCGAGTAGAGGCTAGAATTTTGTAAGAATTCCTGGACTCTTGCACTTCACAAACAACATGGGATCAGACGCGTCGACCACGTGCATTTACACAACTTCAAGGATACGCGATCATGTGATAGACACGTCCTCGACTGTGGCCACTTCCGACGACAAGCGCAGTGTCCTACTATCACATAGTACTTTTGACTTGATATTCCATCCATGGGTGACACCAGATAAGCTCCCTTGCATTAATACTAAATACACCTCTGACAACGAGGATTAGAGCCACATTTTGTCGTCATGACTCAGCTTCAAGCCGCTGCGGGTGAGTGATTTCTACGCACTTCGAGCTGAACTTTAGTGATACGACCCCGAATTCTGACTACGATACGTTTAAGTAGGCCGCTAGCCACGCAGCACTAAGAAAGCCACAGAATATCAGCCACGCAATTCGCATTCCCAGCTTTGTGTGAAATGCGCGTGATATCAATGAGTTCCAGATACCAGTCATCATGGGTACGCTACAAGCTTTTAGCTCTCACATTTCAGAAACGCGGGACTTCAAAAGCCGTCCTGGCGGATACTTCGAGTTGCAGGACAGATGACCGTTGGCCCGACGTCGCTCTGTGCCCAGGATGCAGAACGTTGGATTATGATGAGAACAGAAATGATGTAAGCTTGTCCTTCTTGCAGCGAGCAAAATAGGCTGCGCTACTTACGTATCACACAGGGTGTAGGGAATGTAGTTTGGGGTACGCATCACTGGCTACCTGGGAAGATCCTCGACGACATTTTACCTTCAAATGACGATAGGGAACACGAGAATCAGAGTTTGATTCTGCAGGCTAATCATGTCCAGATTATTCTCAACGTTACATCTACTAGCTAGATCAGGGCAATGCCAACCAAAGTCCAATCAACTTTGCAAAGTTGGGTGTCCCGACTCCAGTCACCGGATCCCAACCAGGCTCAGCCGAAAATCCAACAGTGCCGCATCCAGGATTCGTTCCAGTCGTGATATCGTTGAATGCTTCCATAAAGAGAGGCGTGTAGATCTATGATACCAACATGAGGCGAGAGTGCACGCAGCGACAGGCGACGAATACGCACGGTAGGATTGATGAACCCGATGGGGCCCTTGCCGATGGCCAAACGTGCGTCGTTAATCGCAGAGAATATTGCGGCAGAGACTGGGGAAGAGCACGATGTGCCGTACACGAGATAGTACTCGCCCTGGATTGCTACCAAATAATTCACCCTATTCACAGAGATTTAGCGATCATCACCACAGATGCGTTCGAGATGACGAACCCGTTGGCAGATATATCAGGATATGCGCGCGACGTGCCAGATGCATTGTATATGGAAGACGAATACGGAGGCGGGTAAGTGGTCAAATAATGCTCAACCGCAGCCTTTTGATATTCGGGTATGGCGAATACGTTTGAGAATCCACCACCAGAGTAGATCACCTGGTCGGAAGCGCTCTCGGGCTCATACACCTAACGAAGATCACCAAAGCGTAAGGTTTCGAACATTTCAGACCTGTGGCACAATTGCACGTACCGACGCTCCGGGATTGACTTGCGTCGCGCCAACGCTGGTGATGTAAGGGCACGCTGCAGGGAAACCAGGGACGAAAATCGTGCCGCCGTATTCTTCCTCTCCGTCGGCTGTCAGACAAGCGCCGCCATCTCCTGCAACACCGTCATCCCCAGAAGAGTACAGAATTGTCGTTCCCATGAGGCCAAGCTGGAAACGGTAGTGTCAGTGTCATATAAGTTGAAATAAGTCACAACTAGCATGGATAGACAGACCTTGGCATACTCGGCACATTGTCTCTCCTCGTACGCCGGGGTCAGATCAGGTTCATCATAGCCATACGAAGTAGACATGATGTAGGCTGGGGTAATGGTCCCACAATCTTCCGGGCCTAAGACATGAACAGAAAGGTAGAAGGTGTTTCAATGGGTCAATCGGGGGCAAGCGCAAAGCAAGATGCGAACCTTCGTAGCCACCGCCATACGGGTCCGGGTAGATTGAATCATACTCGGGGTTGTCTCCGCCCTCGAACGTGCAGTACGAGGCGTCAAGAGCGTCCAATAAGTTGTTAAAGGAAGCGCCTGAACGGATTGCAGGTATATCAGCTCTGATAATTACGCAAATAGTTGCTGGCGCACCTTCAACCATATCTCCAGCTTGATAAAGGGTGACAGGCTGTGTCGGACCTACCAGTGTCATCGAGTACTGCAAATCTAAGTTTGACTCGCCGTTGTAGTCGAAGCCTCCATATTCGCTTTGGACATAGCCTGCAGAAACAGTCTCGCTCAGACTACTCTCTCAAACTGCCGGAAACGCTGAGGGCCGCTCACCGCCGTCTATGCCATCCAAGATTGGCCTGTCACCAACCTGGCTAGGGGAGAAATTGCTGAAGAATATGTCAAGATCGCTCGGTACGTATGCTTGTGGTGTGTACTCGACTAAACAAGGCTCTGTGAGATCGTGCACTCACATAACGAGATGGAATACTTTTTACCGATCGCAATAGAATTCTTCTCAGTCGCAACAGGAATATACTCGAAGCTATACAGGGCACGAAGGCAGTCCGGGACAATCTGGCTATTGCAGTCCGCAAGCTCGCTATACAGATTCTGAGGAGATACCATGTTCAGCTTGACAATTCACAACTAAGGAAACTTGGCTGCTTGCATACCTCGACCACACCAGCAGTCTTGGGAAAGCTCGAGCCAAAACCAGGCTGACCCACAGCATGGGCTGTGGAATCGCTCGTAGAGCCACTCCTCCTTTCGACCTTCTCCAGCTGAGGCTTGGATGCTTTCGGCTTCACGTCGAAGTGCAGCGTAGGCGTCACAATCTCCACGTGCTTCGCGACGTGCTCGGGCAGATGGTACTTTTCGTGGCACGCGACGTGCTCTTTCCCCTCTTCCTCCCCAAACTGGTAGACATAGTACTCCGTGCCCAGCAGCCGCTCAGCCTCCTCGACCGTCACGTCTGCCTTCACCCACCCAGCGCCCGGGCTCAGCCTCACACGACCAGGCTCGATGCCATTGTCGACGAACCACGTGCGCACGGTGTCGACGGACTCTTTCGTGGGTCGGAAGGTCGCTGCGACCTTCGCCGGGGTCCAATGCTTCCCGTAGTTGGGCGATTCGGGGTGCGACACATCCATGATGTACGTCTCGATGTTTTCGAGATTGGGTTGCGCGAGACCGACACGCAAAGGAAGGACCATGTTGGGCTCGGCTCGTCGGATGGGAGCCCACCCACGGGGAATGACAGTCCGGGATTCATGCACGACATGGGGAGAGAATGTCGAGGGAGCGGCCACCGCGGAAAGGATCAGGGCAAATGGAACAAGTAGACGAGTGGTGAGCAGCATCCTGGAGAAGAGGACGGGCCTGAACCACAAGCGACATCGTACACGTATCCCGCGTTATAAGCCAGACGATGCGGGTATCGCTCCCAGGAGGCCATGATGTACCGCAGCCAAGGATGTGCGCGCTTCCGTATTACGAGCGAGCGTTGAAATGTGGGCCTGAAAGAACACGGTTTTGTCTTGGAACCACATGGGAGCAAGGGCATATCTTCGATAATTGCAGAAAAGTATTGCCGGTACAAAGGATGCCCGCCGCATCTTCGCCGTTCATCATGTAACGCGGGCTAAATCGACTGATCATCTTGCCTTTTGGGGAACAAGAGCACGCTCAATTTCTGCCAGTGCCAGCCTCTAGAGCGATATGAAGATCAGTCGGTCAGAAGACTCGTCGCGAACTCGGACAGTGCACTCACTGTCAGCTTGGTATGCGGAGACGGTCAGAGCCTAGGACTTCCGGCGGTATCTCTGAAGCTACGGCCCAGAGTGAGCAGGGTATTTTTGGCAGCTCCACAGTGAACGCCGGCGCTGGTTAGGGTCACCCAGTTGGCGGGTTGAATCACACTTTCACCCTGTAACTGGGTTAAACTCAGGCGGGTTAATTTGGAGTGACTTTTACCCTCGTCATTCAACCCCGCTTCAGGGCTGTTTTCACTGCAAATGAAGATTTTGCATGGTGAAAGCGGACATTTTTCGTGTTATTTTCACCATGTACACGGGGGGTTAGGACAACCCGATATTAGCTAAAATAACCATGTAGATGGGCGAAAATTACCCATATCTAAGGGTTGATTTCACCAGATTTCGTCCCCACAGTGCTCCGTTCACACAACGAGACAGGTGTGGTTCTATCCACTCACGGGCATGTCAGGTGAATGGTACATCACTGATTTCAGGCCATCATTTACCTCCGAGACAATAGAATCCGAAATTCATCACTAATATAGCAAGTTGTTTGTAGAGTTGACGAGAGGGGAGTTGCACGAGGATACTCTGTGTCGTGGATTTACGCGGGCAGGTCGCTGCAATGCCTGTCACGGTCCGGCCAAGCTGCGTCGTGTCACATTGTGATCGATGTGACCGAGGAAAGATCTGATCGAAGCCAATGTTTATCTTATCACGTGCCTTTCGCAAATTCGCCTTTAGTGGCACCAGTAAGTACCAGTCGCCCTCTCTCCGGAGTCCCGAAGGCGGGTTGGATGATATTCGTGTTCGAGACCGTACTATGAACTTCAATGAACTTACGCCTCATGCTACTATTGTGCAAGCAGTCCTCGAGGAAGCAAGGTCAAGGTTGGTCTGGTTTATTCATCACAGCATTTCAAGCATCGCTATACCGACAAGTCTGAGATCATCAGCTCAGCCAGCCTAGATTTTGGTCTCCTTGTGAGTAATCATATTAACAGATCCCTCATAGATGGTGCAGTAGAACGCCACACGTCATTTATCTAACATCCCAGCTTGTGTGGTGGCTCCTTCAGTCTGTCTCCAGATGCATGCTCGCACGACAAGTTTCAACCCGTCTTTCTGGCCTCGATAGCTTTCAAAGCATAACTATCTGCTCTTGTCTAGTTTATCGCAGTCAGATTCTCTCAATGGCATGGGGTGTCAAGTGACTGCGCATATTTCAGATCGGTGTACTTCAGGTCAGGCAACATGAGCTCTTCGAATCAGTCTCTGATGAAGATGAACTTATTCCATTTTCTGATGTCAGTTGTCATCAGCCTATGACTTCAATATCGACTTCCGGACTGTGCAGGCTATACGTCGGGCACCTACACCCTCGTTTATGCTGGAGAATTTTGTCGCGTAGGTTCGTCGCTTCACCTGTTCTGAATCTTCTTTGGTCCCAGTGTCACTGCCTACTTGACGCATCAAATCAAGACCGGAATGCGGGAATATACGTGCACATCTAAGCGATATGTTTGACTTGCGGAATTCGGGAGACGATGGTCCATTGTGTCCAGTCTTTCGGAGCCTACTCACAGTTGTACATTACGGGCCCGCCAATCGTCATCTCGTCCTGCATACCTCGTGTTCCGGGCTATGTGCAGTCGAGTGACTCTGACGCGATCGGAGCTCTCATAGCATGCCGACTCTGGATATGAGCTCGACATCCCCCGTCTCAGCTGTCGGAATCCTACACGTCACATACGTTGACTTTGACTCGCAAGACCGAAACTCGTGTATTAATCCCTGTGATGTCTCCCCACTCTCGCTCTAGCTGTCCGGTGTGCCGCGGCTGTCTGACTTGTACTTACTCGCCATTTTCCAGGCGACGTAAACCCTATGATATCACCTAAGTGCTACTCACTGCTACAGGTAAGGGACTGCGACCTGTCAGTGGAGTGGAGATTTGTTGCTCGAATGGAGATCCAGAGAGACTGAAGGCAAGTAGTCGCACTTATCGAACAGTCGACTAGGAATATGTATCATCTCGCGCGAGGGTCGCCATACGCTCTAAATGCGTCACCCGCGGAAGGTCTCAATCGGATTACTGCTTAAGAGGAGTTCCAGCACCCCGCCCAACGAGCTGGATTTTACCTACAACGATATTGGAAGATCGTATTGTGAGAGAGTCGTTGCAGTTTGCACTCTCTATTGGGCGAGCTGATGTCGCTCTTCATGCAAGGAACGTCAGTACTGGTCCATCGAATGGTCCATCGAATTGCCCAGCATAATTGATTTCTGGAAGTCGGATGTTGTATAAATGGATCGACAAGGATCAGACGGGAAGAAAAGAAGTTGCAAATCCATACATGAGCGACGGACAAACCAAGGAAGTCAGAGACGTCACCACGTAGAGCAAGGTTCGTCCAGCAATTCAATGAATAAGAAGTGTCGTCGTATCGCCGAGAGAAGATACGACTAGGGCATCAGAGGGGCGTAGAGATAGAACAGCCCCCTTGATGTCAGGCGTAGAAGAATCGCACGCTATAAAGCCCGTGTGCAGTCGAGCATTATTTAGACCGCTCCCCGGCTATGCCTGATAGAGTAGCATCAAGTGTCCAGATACTTTAAACAATGAGTCGACTTCGACTGGTACAGTTACTTGAGTCTGATCGTAGACCATCATGTGTGGGCATGCGACGCTTCAAAATTGTTCATAACGCGACATCGCTTTTTCCATCTTCATTGCCTATTGAATAGATGTCGATCTGATGTATTAACGGTAAGTAGATCGACGAGTAAAACCCTGTCGAAGTGATACATACTAGTATTTGCATCTATTTCGTGGTCTTGATACACCACTCGATTGCACCCTCTGAGCAGGGCGGGCACCTGGTGCTGTTGCGAAGCTCTAGACTTTCATCATGCACAGTGAGGGAAGGGCAGTAAGTATATGCACCGAGCTCTATACAAACTTGAAAGCAGCGACCGAACCAATATTTGAACGCGCGTCGCGAAATGTGGCATTGCGATGGAAGGCACGTGACGGACGCGTCTGCCATGTCGCGCGCCTCAGCGACTTGTAATATTCTCTTCAACCACATTGTATCCCAAATTTCAGGACCATATGCAAGTCCTTAGTTCTTTCAGAGTTTATTTCTCATAGTGCAGTACCTCAAGTGTAGTGTCCATTCCGCGGAGACTCCATCGTTCTATTTTTTTAATACTTATATGGTCGGGGTTACAATTTTTCATCTCACACTCCCAACACACTCCGGCCGCAGGCCACGACGAGCCACACTATCCTTGTCTCTATAAAATGGACAAAATGGGTGCGATGGTTGCTAGCTCGGTAGCTTCCTCATCAATGGTACGCCACCCTCAACTACCCCGATTATCCATCACAAGCTGAAGCTTGACGAAACGCCTTCTGTTCACAAACAGACCTCTATTCTCCCGTATCTTTACGGAGGTGCTCAAAATGGGCGCAAAGCTCTGATCCAGGACCTTGGTGACTCTATCCCTGAACTTCCGGTTCAATTCTTCCTTGATCATCTTCTTCCCGGACTACGCCAAGGGCTCGATGTGGACGCAACAGTCAAAAGACTCAAACGAAATACCCGAGCCGGAATTGTGAAAGATCGCTGGAAGGCATTCAAATGCGAACCTCGAGGGTCCCCGTTGTCAGAGAATGCCACGTTCCAGCCGCTCACGCAGTTGGGAGCGGCGATCGCTAGTGCAAGTGGATTAGGGAAAGTTAAACCTTCACTTAAATTCCAAACCAATCCAAACAGTACATCGAAGTCTAGCATGAGAGACGCAAAAAGTCGACCAGATGGATATTTTATTGTAAGCGGCAGTTCTCCCAAAGAAGTCCGCTGGATGGATATCGCCCTCGTCGCCGAGTTCAAGAAACGGAACATTGACAGGGACGTGGATGATGTGAGAATCTAAGTTATTTAACATGATCGCTTGGCGTCTCACAGTACGTTCAGGATATCCGAAATATGATATGGAGTATGCAACAATGCATGCGTGAGGATCCGCGCAGGCGGTTCATCTTCGGCATAACAATTGAGAATACGGACATGAGGCTCTGGTACTGCAGTCGCGCCGAGTTGCTCGTCAGCGAGAAAATTAAGTGGATGGAGGTAAGTCATCAAGTTCTGCACGACTGTGGACCTTCTCATGTGAATAATAGGAACTTACGACCGTTGTGCATGTCTTCCTCTCAATCATGTACGCCCAACGACACGAAGTAGGATGGGATCCCAGTGTCAGATACGTTACAGACGACAAGGGAGTCATTCAATATGACAGCACTGGACGGCCGCGGTTCGATATATCTGTCTGGTCGGCGAACGGAGAAACCGCCGATTATCGCACAACAAGGCTGATCTCTGATGCTGGTGCCAATGCACTGCGTGGGAGGGGCACTCGTGTTTGGGAGGTCAAAGAGCTGGTGAATGGCGAGGAAATTGGAGAGCCTGCCGTCCTGAAAGAGGCGTGGATTGACGACGATCAAAATAAGGAAGGCAACATCCTTGACAGCATCCGGAATGATATGGATATGGTCGAGCGAGAGATTTTCGGGCATCTTTTTCTGACAGTCTTGCGTCATGGAGATGTTTTAGTGCATGGCAAACCTGATCATACTCGAAATCTCATGACTCGAGGGAAAGACGTTTCTCCTGCCTGCACTAGGTTCCGACTTCAAGTCGAAGAGGACGTTCTCCTCGAGCACGCTGCTACTGCCCCAAATCAAGGTAGGGCATCACGAACAGGCCCAGGCGCTGCAGAAGCGCATAAGAGAAAGCTACTCGACAAACTTACGACTTATCATTCGAAGGTTCATTACCGCATCATTTTCAAGGAAGTTTGCGAGCCTATCTATACTCTAAAGTCCTTAGGAGACATCTTTAAAGTTCTCCGTCGCATAACGCTGGGTATGACAATGAAATTGTGTTATTTTCAGGCTCTTCATTCACTCATACATCTCTCATAGCTTTGCAACTCATGCATGAACAGGGATGGGTTCACCGCGACATCAGCACTGGGAACATCCTCGTCTATCGGCAGAACGGCAAGTTATCAGCCAAACTAGCCGACTTGGAGTATGCGCGAAAACTGAATGTACAAAATACTCACGAGATTCGTATTGTGCGTACCTTAATTGACTCCGCCAGACGTGCAGCCCATAATCCATACTGAATTGACGCAACAGGGGACTTCAAACTTTATGGCAGTCGAAGTAGACTTATTGCGATATCTTTTTCGTCCTAAACGGCTTGGAGAGATGCCGGAGGATGATGCCGACCCTCTCGAAAAATTGGACCAAATTGCACAGGACGAAAAAGCCAGCCTTCCCAACCGTTCAATTTCCGCTAAAGCTTTAAAGCGGCCTATGGAAGAAGATCACATTTCGATACAACCCTCTCCACGATCTGGAGTCAATATGGTGGGTTGCCACCTATTTCATCCTTAACAGATCGGTCGTCAGTGTCAACGGGGCTGTGGTATCGAGGAGCAATACACATCCGTCTGATGAAGAGGAGCAACAAATCTACGCCACACAGTTGTTCTACGACCAAGCCATCAGGCTCGTAGTCATGTCTGCAGAAGGCTACTTCGAGCAGCATATCGGCTGCCTTCATGAATCCGTGAGGCCGTTCGCTTATAGTCTTGAATCGGCGAGGAGACAACTCGTGGCACAATATCTAAATGCCGAAAAACACCCAAATTCCATTAATGAAGATGTTGCCCAGGGGCTTTATACCGCTTTCGACAATATGTTTAGCCAAGCCTTGACACAAGATATCATGCTCAATCACTTCAAACAGAACGTGGCGACGGTCGACGTGGAAGTGGTGGACAGCGATACTAAGAGCAGTCTGCCTGCGCTATCCGGACAGTTGCTTCGCAAAGGAAAGCGGAGAATGGAAGATCCAGCCCTAGACGAGGGAGCAATTGACGAAGGCGCTGATACCCCTGCAGGACCTTCTGCTCAAGCATCTTCACGCCCACTTTCCAGGAAACGGTCAAAACTTGTTCACCCGATGGAGGCAAGGACTGCGGGACCTGTTACGAGGTCGCGTTCAAAGGCGACAAAACCGAGAAGATGAAGAACTTTCTGGCTACATCGCATCATAAACCCTAGGGATTTTCTACGAATTACGTCTGATCTAATGCGATAGATCTAGCTTCAAGTTCAATGGTTTTCAATTTTTGCGTTGTCCTATGTACCTCCCCCTGATCTGTAATTTAGTTGTTGTAATCCGCAGTATAGACTTGACTGCAGTTCGGTTGTTTTACTGTAGCATTTAGGCGAGAGGTGTGCTCCAAATATCAATCTCGAAACTATAGGTGCCCCTGGATTTATAATTGAGATATACAAACTCGATCTTTTGGGGGTTGCTGTATGTCAGTCTTACTCTCCTGGGTATTTCGTTGCAACCGTATGGACTTGAATATCTGACCGTCGTTCAAAAAAGCAGATCAAACACGGGTGTATTGCAGTAGTACAAGTGTAGCGAATCCAAGGTAGCAAAAATACAAGATAGATAATATCACACAAGGTCAAACCGAGTCGTCCGTGGTATTTCAATGAGTATTGGTCAGAATGCCATCAGGTATTCGTCCCGGTAGGTGTTGAGTTGACGTCGCAAAACTCTTCATCCTCTCAAATTTGCTGCTCTTGTTCGTGACTGGTTACGGGTTCTGCTGCATCGGCATGTCTTGGTCTTTTAGTTGAGGATGGTTGCCCTGATGCTGGAGCAGAAGAACTTCCAGATGTTCCAGCGTCCTGTCCAACCGATCTCTGGTCCGATTCTGAATCTTCCAACTTCCGCTTTCCTTTGCATTGGGTCTGTCTGCCAGAAGGATCACTAGTAGAATGAGTATGGCTGGCGTCGCTAGCTGTTGTTTGGCTGGCATTCCACCCGAACGGCTTGAAATCACCGATTTCGACGTCCTGTGTCGAAATATGATCGAACACGATATCGAAAGTGGCGTAAACTTCATTCGCGGAGGTACAGTCAATCGTATCTGGAGACTTCTCGGCTTCCCGGTAACAGTCAGCCAGGCAGCTCCTCGCAAATTCAAGAGCTAGAGCGGTTTTCCACACGGACGAGTGAACGCATCTTATATCCTCAGAGAAAATCTGGTGCGCAAACACGGTGAGGAATCTGGTGGCCGATTCGTACATCAGCTTGCTGGCCCGGACTCGCTGCGTTTGCTCAGCGCGTCGCTGTGCCTGGTCTCTTGGTACAGATTTCCCGTCGACACGAATAACGATGTTGTTGAATAGGAAATAAGTCGCCACCCACCAGAGCGATTCGAGGTCGTGGAGGGGATTGTAGCGAAATTGGGGCTTTGCCTTGATAATCGGGACCACGGTGGCATCTCTGACAGGAGAAATGGGCTCATTCTTCTGACTTCCGCTCAGTAGTTGCGTCGAGTCGGCCTTATCATCAGTGTCGCGGTCAGTTCTCGACGTCGTGGCAATATTGTTGGCGGGCAAGAAGCGGTATCTCAGTGCTTCCACCTCGATCGCCATGAATCCTGACGTTCCCTGTTGTGTGAATCTATGCAATCAGATGCTTCACATTGACGAAGTAACATACGCACAGTACGACTCTCATGGGCGCGCGGTTCATCCAAGCAATCCGCATACTCTAAATCGGCCACTTTCACTAACAGCTCGCCGTTCTCCTGATATACCAGGATGTTGCCGGTACTAATGTCGCGGTGGACCCAGCCAAGACTATGCATGACGTTTAGGGCTAGACAAATCAGATAAATCAGTAAAGAGTTTGTTACAGAATGATTCTGATTCACCTAGAGTTGTCTGATGGAGCAACTTGAAGATCTTCCCCAAGGACGTCAAGTGATGTATCGGTTCGCAAACTTCCTTGAAAGCGATCCGGTAATGAATCATTGGATGATGAGCTATATAATCGACACGGGGCTTCTTGTAGTCTTCCAAAGAGTGATAATCGCCTGCGCACAGCCGCCATTCCGAATAGTCCGGCTCGACGTAAAGTCGAAACTTAGAGTAAGGCTCAGGTATTTCCGTTCCCCTGGTCATGAGCTTCCGAGTATCGTCCGGTTTACCATTGATGAGAACAATTCCGTCGTGGAGAACCGTGAGGAAATGGTTCGTCATGACTGTAGACATAGCTTCGTCCATCTTCTTCGCGCGGAGTGTCTTCAGAATACTACCTTCAGTCCTTCGGTCAGCATTGATCCATGAATCTTTGAGGACGGCAGGTTCTCCGCATTCCTCGCCATCTACCAGTCTTCGTACCACCCAGACCCGAGTTCCCCGCCCTCGCAGTGCATCAGAGCCAGAGTCAGAAATCACTTTTGTTGTACGATACTGAACGATAGGCCCGTCTTCTGGCATGATAGATATGTCAACCCGCGGCCTTCCACTGCTGTCGTACTGAAGGACTCCCTTATCGTCTTTGACGAGAATGATAGTAGGATCCCATCCCACCTCGTGTGGTTCGGCGTACATAAACGAAAGGAAAATCCGCACGACAGTCTCGTGATCCTGTTCATCATGTAAGAATCAAGATGGACCCACACAGAGCCGATAACTTACCTCCACCCAGTTGATTTTGTGGCTGACAAGCAACTCTGCGCGGCTGAAGTACCAAAGTCTCATCACCGCTTTGTCGATGGTTATACCGAAAGTGAACCGCCTCCGCGGATCATTACTCATGCATTGGTGCATATCACATACCACCTTTCGTACGTCCTATGCAGACCTTCAAAGACCTGAGTGATACAAGAAGGAAACCGTGACTTACATCATCGTCAGTGTGGTCGTCGTATTTATCGGTTTCATATTTCCTGTATGCAGTGACAAGCGCAATGTTTATCCAGTCGAGGTTTTCGCTCGCACTGTCACTTAGCATAAAACATCCACCTGGTTGTGGGACGTCTGCTGCGTCTGCGGTAGCGTATGGACTGGTCTTGAACACAAGGAGAGGTTTGAGGTCCTCAATACTACTTGCCGAGAGAATGGCCTTCCCAATATGCTCAAGAGGTTGACAGGTAATCTCCTTGGACGCGGAATCTTGAGCTTCAGGATTGAACGCTTTCCAGCATCCATCAGATATTTCAGCTTGAGGTCCTTTCTTGAGTCTTTCAACGGTTGTCTTTACATCAAGTCCTTGGCGAAGTCCAGCGAGAAGATTGTCAAAGAAGAATTGCACTGGGAGTTTAGGAACGTAGTCTCCGAATTCGTCAACCAGAGCTTTGCGTCCATCAACAACACGTGGATGCAAATACGGCTCGGTGTGCATGGATACCTTCCCCATGATACACGGTATGTCGCTGGAGGTAGGCAATTGAAAAGCAAGATAGTCTGTGATAGTGTCCTCAGAAAGATGTGGAGAAAGTGTGGCTCGTCGTGATTCGCGAGTAGTGTGACTCAACGTGGCCCTGCGGACGCCGGTTGGCCTCGACAGGAATACAACGGAGCAGCGAGGCGGAGATTGAAGAACGTGCGCACCAATTTTAAATCCCGAGAGATGCAAATCGACATGGTTTGCATAACTCAAGAATACAAAATTGGAGCATACCCGAAGGTCCCGGTCAAGTTTTGTCGACGGCGACTCGCGATCGACGCGGTCATCGCGACGCGACGCGTCAATCACGTGCGCAATCAAACACTATCATAACCTAAGCTTTTCAGGCCTAGGTCGAAGCAAACGAGTGCTCATCCTGGTCTCACCCTTTCTAACATGTCAGAACCATTTGGAAGCGAGACAGTCGAGATATCGAAATTTCCGGACAGGTGACAAAAAGTTTGTTGGGAACGATGGAACTAAGTACCAAGCCAAGTCACATCATTCGTACGTGTCGTGTCTTTTTTTTTTTTTTGTAAATTCTCCGAATTTATACTCCATACTACTAAGTACATGTAGAGTGCCGGGTATAAATGAACTATGGGCTCCACGCCCTACTGTGATACGTGTCGTGTCACGCACAGAAAGTGAAGATTCTGGCATTAGCGTACACGTCTTCCTTACACCCGGGCAAATCACATAGGAAATCACAGGCGTGTGAAGTGGTCGCAAACAGCACACGCTATCACCTGGTATTTGGGTATTGTGGTCTATTGTTATCAGTGTCTGATGAAGAGCTATTAATAGATGCTTTTGTATCATTCGGAGGCCACCGTGCTATTATTGCATGACTTCGAAATCGAGACTCTACCAGTCATGCGTCCTTGTATCTCCTCACTCGCCCCGAGCAAGGCTCTAGGTGACCCTTCGCCTATTCATGCGGTCGACATCGAATGCCTCCATGTCGTGACTTACCCTAGCCTGACCGTCACTCTTTCTTGCTAGTGCTGAACAATCGTAGATGTGTACAGCCTTCAGTGGCTCTTCACGATGCTTCACCATCGACTTTCGTGGTCTGACGGTTGTTCGATCCAAGTTTGTTTCAGGCCATGTGTAGTGGAGCGACTCTAGCACTGCGTTAATTTTGGCACAGGGCCTCATGTTGACTCCATTTTCATATTTCTCCTTGTCTCCCGTAGGCAGACTTAAAATAGCGCCCTTTGAGAGTGAGGGAGGGACGGTCGCTATAAAGTATTTCTCCGCACTTCCGCTTCGCCTCTTGGAGCTACGTCTCATCTCGACCCTGGTTACGATCTGCTCCAATAAGTATCCGCAACGCCTCCCTGCATCCCTGCACGCATATCCTACAGGCCACAGCTCTCGCCTTCAGTCAGCCACATCAACCAGTTTGCGGCCTTATACTTCCGCCCATTGTCTTTCTCACGCGATGCAAACGCCTCCCCAGTCCTACTGCGAAATATCAAGGGAACTCCACATGCATATGTCCAACTTAAGTTCTCAATTGATATGAGAAGCTCACTGATACCTCGTGATGATCTGCTGCGCAAGTTGCTACTCCACACACAGTCCCTCCATGTGAGCAAATGTTACGAGCTCAGCGTTTAGAGCTGACGCTACGACCTACACACTGGCTTTACTCTGGAAAATCCACAATATTGACAAAATTGTAAAAGCCCAGCGCGTCGGGCGCATCTGTTCTATCAAGTCGGCCTTATCGAACCGTTCGATGCACGTTCGACGCGCTGGCAATAGCTTATCGCAGCGTACTAAGCAGAACAGCTGTCAAGATTTCGTTCAGCGACTTCTTCAAGGTGTTAGGGCTGATAAATGAGGCCCGCGGTGGGCCGTCGGTAGGTAGTCGGTTAGCACAACCACTGGACCTGAGGACCAGCTAGATTTCAACCAATGACGCCATAGCGTCAAACTCAGCCAACATAAATTGATTGCAACAACGAGAGTGCGGAGCCGGCACGAACGGGATGATTGTGCGCGGAAAGAGCTCGAGCTTCGCGCCCACTCTTCATCTCCCTATTCAAGGGAGTTTCGACGGCTGATCAAGGTGGTCTCTGTCTTCGAGGACAGAACTCGCTGGCTGTACCTGGGCGGATCTAAAGAGTGGCAAGGATAGGAGGAAATGCGCAAGTACCGTACGGATGCAGTCCGCCGATTGAATCTTAGACTTCGATGGCGCCGCGCGCGCGGTGTCCAATAGCAGGCCTGGAAGATCACGTGATGGGCCCAAAAAGGCCTGGCATCTGTTTCGCGTTCAGAGCAGGCGTTCTCCTCTTGAAGCTTCACCGCCGTGTGCTCGGTCCTCACGCCCATCCCCCTCCCCGTCTCTCGTAACCGTCCCTCTCTCTCCCTTCATCTCCCACCACCGCCTGGCGAGCGGTCTGAGAGTGAGCACGGTCAAACGGTCTACCCTTACGACGAATTGGATCCGGCCTTCGATAGCACATACCCGTAGTCGACCCTTATCGACCATGTCCAACGAACATCTGAACGACGGACTCGCCCCGCCCCAGCCTATCCAAGACATGGACTCGCGCCCCGCGTCCGTAGGCCGCGCGGACTCGCAATACGCCGACTCTGGTAGAGGATACCTCCCCGAGGCTGGCATGGGCCAGCCTCCCAGCTACAACCCCGACCCTTCGCTCCCCTCGACGCCCCGGGAATCCACCTATCTGCCCACCGGTGGTGTACAAGCCACAGAGGCGACGACACCTTTCGGTGACAGGAACTCCTCCGCGCTACTCACCGCAGGCGCCGCAGGGGCGGGGGCGGCGTCCGTATCGAAGGAGGCTGGCGGCGCGGACTCAGCAGAGGCGCTCGCTGGCACAGGCACGAAGAGCTATGGCAAGGCACCGTGGTACAAGCGGCCCATTTTCTGGCTGGCGGCGTTCATCGCGCTCGCCGTCGTCGTGCTCGTCGTCGTCCTCCCCGTCTGGTTCGTCGCCGTCAAGCCGCACCGACACTCCAACTCCGCGTCCGCGGCGGGCGGCGCGGGATCGAGCAATAGCCCCAATCCGGAGAGCCCAAAAGGCGCGACGAGCGGTGGCAACGGCAGCACGGTGGTGATGGACGATGGCACGTCCTTCACGTACATCAACAACTTTGGTGGTTTCTGTGCGTATTCATTTTCTTCCAGCTCAATTTTTCACTGCGTGCTCCTTCCCTTGTGTATTTGCTTGCGCGATCTGGGTGTTTCTACGCCTGTGCATGGTATGTGACACTCGGTCAGCTTCGCTGAAGCCGGCGGCTCTAGAGACTCCACGTGGGAGTATTGCTGACCGCTGCTGCTCTAATGACCCTCTTGATCCATGCTCGACATGGATAACGGACAGTCCAGCTGCATCTCCACCGCATGGGATGTAGCATAGCAGGCGTCAGGTCTCACGGGATGACTTTTCGTGTCCGCCATTGATGGACTGCGAAAATGCTTGCAGCATTCGTCCAATGGTCATACGCGGTGCTTTTGGCCTCATGAAGTCATCCTATGTGGGCATCTTCAGCGCGAACACTGACGCTCAAAACTCGCTATTCTTGACGAGCTTGCTGCGAGACAAAGGGGTCTCGTGGGTGAAGCTGCGGTACCGAGTGCGTTGGAGGGAGATGTGCTCATCCGCGCTTCTCACTACTGCGTTGCTCTTCATTAATCTGACGGATTGACATGAAGGCACGGCGGCTGTGCGTCATCCGCGCGAGCGCCGACGCCCACCGGTCGCTGTTTCTGAGGAATGGGTCTCGACGGTGCTCGCCGTCGTCTTGCCAGATGCGCGTCTGGAGAAACCAGCTGCGGTCCCGAATGTACCTGGGTAGATCTACTCATCCGCGCTTGTCACTGTCTTCTTTTCTTTTTTTATTCGCCGGATCGTCTCCTCACCGGAATGATTGCATCGCTGGCGGCTTGGGTACATGTGCATCGGGATGAATAGGTGTCGAGATGCGCGTGTATGCGGTCCCGAGCGTTCATGAGGAAGATGTATACATGCGCGCTTGTCAACAACAGCCTTGTCTCCATCTGTTCACCGGATCGTCTCCTCACCGGAATGATCGATCGCTAACCACATCTCGTGCGCTTCGCAGGGGTGTACGACTCGAAAAACCCATTCAACAACTCCGCGCGGCCCAACTCCTGGACGCCTCCGTTGGACCAGCCGTGGAACTTCAGCTCGGATCGTATCTTCGGCGTTAACCTCGGTGGGCTCTTCGAGCTCGAGCCATTCATCTCGCCGGAGCTCTACCAGTCGAACCCGACAGCGGTGGACGAATGGACGCTCGACTTGAGCTTGAGGGCGGGGAGCAATGGGAGCGCGAACATCTTGGCTGTGATGGAGAACCACTATAACACGTTCATTACGGAGCAGGACATTGCAGAGATTGCTGGTGCGTGTTCTTTATCTGAATCTGCGGGTATTGCGGGTATAGGGCGGCGGTATTGACGGGACGTTCGACTCTGTAGGCGCGGGCTTGAACTGGATCCGGCTGAATATTCCGTTCTGGGCGATCGACGCCTGGGACAACGTCGGCGTGAACGCGACGGGGTCGGTCGTCAGCGAGCCCTTCCTTGCGCGTACGTGCTGGGCGTACATCCTCCGCGTCCTCGGCTGGGCGCGCAAGTACGGCATCCGTGTCAACCTGGACCTCCACACCATCCCTGGCTCGCAAAACGGTGCGCATATACTCATTGTTAGGATTCGCGACTGTTTGTTCCCTATGCGGCGCTGCGAGTCGAACATTCGTTCGCTCGCATGTGTCTAACAGTTCCGTTGTGTGCGGGTCGTGCGATCACCACGAGGGTGCTGACGATTGATGATCGGTGTTAGGCTACAACCACTCGGGCAAGATGGGCATGGTCAACTTCTTGAACGGCGTCATGGGCGTGGCTAATGCTGAGCGTGCGCTCGAGTACATCCGGGTCCTCACCGAGTTTATCTCGCAGGTGCGTCGTCTTAGGTCTTTCGTCGACCTTTGCTGATCGTGCTCATGTCGTTATCATGCAGCCCGAATACCAGCCTGTCGTGCAGATATTCAGCATCGTGAACGAGCCGCTGCTTGCGACCATCGGGAAAGACGAGCTCACCACTTTGTGAGTTTTCCTCTGTGGTCGGTGTGGAGAGTAGCTAACGGGATGGGGGTGCATAGCTATCTGCGGGCGTACGACATGATGCGGAACATCACGGGCGTCGGGGAGGGCCACGGGCCGTACATGGCCATCCATGACGGCTTCCAGGGCACGGCGTACTGGGCAGGCTTTTTGGAAGGATCCGACAGAATTGCCCTCGGTGCGTGCTTCTACCGCTGTCACACCTTGCGGCTCAGGCGTTAACGTGACGTCCGCCTTCTCTTTTTGTCATGCTTCTTGTGGCGCATCTCGTCCTGTTTTTCTGTGCCGTCGCCTTTTTTGGGTCATTTCTTTTGAATTTGACTGTGACTGGCTCGCTGCACGTCTGATGCTGTCCTGTCCTCCTGGCCTTGCTGCCATCCTGAAACCGCGCGGTCCCGAACGAAGACACCCACCCGTACTTCGCCTTCGACAATCTGCCCAATTTGCAGCCCGTCAACGTGAGCGTGGCCTCGACCAACGCCTCGGTCTATGGCGGCATCTGGCCGAAGCAGGCATGTGAGGCCTGGGGTCCAGAGATAAACAACAGGTCTGTCAATGTCTCCTTCTCGTTGGTCTGACGGAATCTGATCGTGTCACATCGCTATTTGCATTTTCCAACATTTACATCACGGGCTTCGTTGAACGAACACTCAATTGCATTTCTTTCTGTTCGGCAGCCGTACTGGGTTCGGTGTCACCGTCGCGGGAGAATTCTCTAACGCCATCAACGATTGCGGTCTTTGGGTCCGTGGCGTGAACATCTCCGCGGATTATGGTGGGAACTGCGAGTACTGGGAGGACTGGACACTCTGGAGCGATGAGACCAAAGCCGGTCTCAAGGAATTTGCCCTCGCCAGCATGGACGCCCTCAGCGACTGGTTCTTCTGGACATGGAAGGTGCGTTTGCGCTCATCACGCTATTTTTGGTTTCTCTGGCGTCGGTCTCATCGCAGTACTTGCCCAGATTGGCAACTCCTCCACTACAAACAGTGTTCAATCCCCGCTGTGGTCGTACAAGCTGGGACTGGATAATGGCTGGATGCCCCTCGACCCTCGGGAGGCGTCTGGTACCTGTGTCGCTCTTGGGATGGCTCCCGACGTATGGAACGGCTCATTCGCATCCTGGGCAACTGGCGGAGCTGGCGCCGGCACCATCGTCGCGACTTCCGTCTCACAGTACGACGTCTGGCCGCCTGCCTCCATGGCGAACGTGGCCGCCAGCTCGCTGTCGTTCCTCCCCCAATACACACCGACTGCGACGATTGTCAGCCTGCCCGCCGCTTCGACGCTCACGATGGCGACGGTCAGCACGGGCGACGGCTGGTACGACACGCAGGACAAGGCGAGCGCGCCGACGCCGATCGCCAGCTGCACGTACCCTGACGCGTGGAGCGCGGTCGGCTCCCCGATCCCGACCGCGGGCTGCGGTGCGGTGGCATACGCGAGCCTTGAGGTGGGGCAGCCTGTAATGACGGCGGCGCCTGCGCGGCGGAACGCGTAGGCGCAGTTCGTATCGCTGCTCGGCTCCTGTGTGGCGGGGGGCAGGATGAGTGTCAGGGCTAGCGGGAGAAGTGCCGTGTGGCAGGAAGCGGAAGGCAGGCGGGGCATCGATCTGACTATGACATAACATACCCAGCTATCACATCGCATCACATCACATCACACAAGTACATATCACACGACGTCGGCCGGGGGGCGCGGCTCCTGGTTTCTCGGTTGCCCAAGTCTCTCCTCGACCCGGATGACGATAACCGACACGTTTTTTTGGATCTGGATTTGAGAAGGCGGAGGGGGGACGTATGGAAGACGGTGTGGTATGTAGGCCCACGGACGATGCTTCTCGCTTTGTCTCGTATTCCCTTTCACTCCTCTTCTTGACGCTTTGCTGTTGCTGGAAGTTCACGTTGCTATTCAGTACTCAGTGCTCATGACTTGTATGCGTGCATCTCCGCTTATACTCACTCCTTGCTGCTTAGTGGAAAGGCCATCGGGTGTGGTCTGCGGGCACTTAGTCCTCATCTACTCTCTTACAGTGCTCCCGCTCCCGTATTTCGGCGGCTCGGACGCGAAAACGAACGCACTAATCTCGAGCATATCAGCCTCTTGCTTCTTGCCATCTTTTTCGACCCTGACCTTATATAGACTTTTTATCGGACTCCATCCACCATTGACGCGGCCCACGGGCGGGCGAACTGCTTACTATATACCATATGCATGTCATTCCGAGTTCACTGCCTAGCTGCTCGTCTCGCTACGCGAGTGCCGTGGCTCACGACCCTATTTTTTGCTTTATTGTCTACTTACGTATACGTGCTTCAAGTGTACCCATTATGCGTACGCGTACCGGGGCTTGCCTCGGGCATCCGTATAGCGCTTTCTTTGCAATCGCACACACGAATTTGGCATGCAAAGACTCATGCGGGCCGCGGCGAGCCCTGCAGCTGAATCTGAACCTCCCCTCCGCAGATGGTCCGCGGGGTGCGTACTGCCAATGGAATCGGAATTCAAAGCTGGAGGTTGAACTCGGAAGCGACTCGAACGTACGCGGATGCGGGGTTGCCGGAGGGATTATGCGAAGCCAGCTGGGGGTCGTATCGTTTATCCGTTAATTAAGCAGGAGCCTTCTCGAGCCTCGGGGACTGCGCTAGCCAGCCTAGCTAGCCTGAGATTGGTGCGAGATCGCAGAAGGTCGCGCGAGGACATATATATACATGCACACACAAGTTTAGTTTCTACTGTTCTAGCGACAACGACTGGTGCGTTCGGCGGCCGTCGACGCGGACGCGGATGCGGATGTGGACGGGCTAAACGCGCTTCCCATCGAGATCGCGATCTGTGTGCTAAGTACTAAGTAGCTCTATAGTAGTACATCCATCCGAGTCGTGCTTGCCGGCCTACTACGGCTAAGTATGGTCTGTATACGCTGGCATTACGTAGCGCGTGCAGGTCACGCGCCCGCCCGGGGAACTACAGTCTATAGGTGCGCTTCGAATTGAGTGAGTGGTGTGCGCCCCCCGCCTTCGAATTCAGTACTACCCGCGTCGAAGGAGGTGATGCATATGATCAGCGCTAGCGCTAGTGGCGAGGTCTTGCGCGCGATCGGGCACGCCAGAAGCCACTTGCCGAAGCACTGACGGAAACGTTGGGGGAAGGCGAAGAGGAAGGGCGGGTGGAGGTCGTGCTTCTCCGATTCGAACGCGTCTGCGGGTGGTCTGTGTGCAGTGCAACAGTGCAGCTGACTGGAATATAGTGGAATATTGGAATATCGAGACGGTAAGCGACGAGACGAGTGCAAGGCTCCTGGGCCCGGGAGCAGTAGGTCCGCGGCGTGCCGTATACTGGCACGGTACATTACGTTGAAGGCTGATGATTCTGAACGTGATTTTGACCGTCACCGGGGTGGTGGCGGGTGGTGGTGGTGCCCTCGAGCCTCGGAGCGCCCGCCCGTCTCGGTGAATTGTGAATGGGGCGGTGGATCGTCTGCAGAGTGCGGTGTGATTGTGATTGTGATTGTGTGATTGTGTGATTGTGATTTCGGCAGGACGTTGCAATTGGATAGTGTACACACAGTGCGTATGTTAATTTGTCTGGGCGTCCTGGCTCCGACTCGACGTGATATAGTGGTTGATTACAGAGATTTCCGACACGACGTATTTGGAATAGAGGTGTCGAGACGGCCGTTCTGGCACGGACAGAGATTCCGCGATGAGACAACGCCTGCGCGGAGCACGCTGCAGCATATCGGCAGAGGATTTGAGAGACGGGCAGCTGGCACTGATCATGATGCATGATGATCACTGCACCGTGGAGCTGCTGTGCGTCGAGCGACGTCGCGCATATGCATATGCATGTAGGCACGTTATGCAGCTGTCAAGCGCTGCTTCGCGGGAGGAGACAGAGGCCGCGCCGGATTAGGAAGCGGGTAGGGGAAGACAGAGTGACGTCGCTGTGGCGGGGGCACGCCGCGCGCCTCGGATGACGAAGGAGGCTGCGAGGGGAACGGACTTGGACGCGCCCTCGGGCACAAAACACGAGGCTCGCAAACGGGAGGGCGGCGCGGAGAAATTCGGACTCGGACGTCGACCTTCCGACCACGGCATCCTTCCAGAATGGCAATCCCAACGCGATGCAGGAGAAGAAGCCGCAGCCGCGTACGTACGCATACCCCGAACAGGGACATGCACGCCGCGATCTGGATCCCGGGCTGACACCGAATCGAAGCGCAATCTCGACGCGTTAGAATATGATAATAACGTCTGGCTGTCGAGAAAGAGAGAGCCCTTCTGCCTTCTGAAAGTTCTGATGGCCTGTACGTACCGTCTGAAATTACGAATTGACCAGCGGTTGACGAGAGCGCAGGGCACGGCAGCAGGGCTTCTGATCCCGCTGCGATGTGGGAGCGCACTTGCCCAAAAGGTCAGCCCTCCCTGGCCAGCGGAGTCTACACGGCGTCTCTCTCACCCCCATCTGACATGGTGGATGGGCAGACCCGAATACTCGACTGCTCGCGCGTCTGTGTCGGTCCGTCCCAGCCGCTGCTTTCGGTAGCCTCGAGGCCTGTTAGGCGGCGAGATCGACGGCGCCGGGAGATGTCCTGCGCGATCGTATTCGCGCCGCAGGCTCAACTGGGCAGGCAAATCCGCCGCGCTCCGCCACAGCTATGGTGCGCGTCACTTAGTCACCACTACTTTTGTACAGCGGCCAAATCCTTGAACCAAAACCCGGGCGCCACTTTAACATGTATAGCTGAGTCAAACGGCCGTAGGCCGGATACAACTGGGTTTTGTGATACGAAAAGTACCATTTCCAATCATTTCTAGTGTCTTTTAGCACCTGATTTGCGACAGTCAAGTGGGCGCTTACTTTCTATATATGGTTAACGGCCAAATTTAGGCTCGTAAAGATAAATAACTCCTTCAATTTTGAGAATCGAAACAATCCGTCTGGCAGATCGTTTCCTATGCTGAAAACAACCATTTCTATCAAAGTAGATTTCCTAAAACTTGTTTCTTGTGAGCACTATTTACACTGTACAAAAGTAGTGGTGGCTAAGTGACGCGCACCATAGGGCCCGCGGCGAGGGGGGGAGGGGGATCCGCCAGGGAGGCATTTCCGCCTGGCAGGTTCCCCCGTTCCCGTATACAGCATGTGCAGATACCTCCCCGTGCGCGATCCAGTGCGTCGGGCTCAGATGTGGCGGGGGATCGCATCACGGATACGCGTTCCTTCTGACGGCCGACTCCATCCTGGGCCGCGGGCAGCCAATGGCGATGTACGCCCCGGATGGGTCCCGTATACGTAGCCCCTCGCATGTCAGTGGTGCAGACTTTGTCTTTGTCCAGCGCTTGCTATCAGCACGGACAGTCTGGGCACGCTCGACGCGGCCACCCAGTGCCATAATCCATTTGCCATTGGGTATCATCATCGCGACGACATCGTGGGCACAGGACGTGATCGTGCCAGCCTCGCCGTGCTATTGGCCCGCAGAAAGGCCGGGCTGTCAACCGTCATTGGATGGGAAATTCACGCACTCCCGTACGTCAAGCTCTTTCAGATTTCGACGCGTCCCAACCGTGCCCGCTCGTCCGCACGATATGGGCACCTACGTAAGTCGGGCAAACGAGCAACGTGAAGTCCACGCGCGGGATGGCCCTCGCAGTGTGTTGAAACATGTCACGGTCAAACCCCCCCCCTCCAAGTGGAAAAAAATTTGCACCTACGTAGATGATAGATCGCGGTTCTGTCGGGATCTCTGTGTCTGTGTCCAAATGCGGTCGGTCGCCTTGGGCCGACTCGTGGAAGATTGGCGAGATGGCGACGCACCAGCCAAGCAGCCTAATGGCGCCTCGCGTTGCGTTATTCCCAATGCATGCTGTGCGGACGCACGCAGCGGGCCGGCATACGAAGGGTGCGTTGAACGCCGGATTTTCACGCCAGATAGCCCGCGCGCGATCATGTTTCAAGCGGCCACTCTGGCGCTGGCCCGCTGGAGGAGGACGACGCGCCATTGGCCCAGCGCGCTCCCGGGCACGCGCACGTGCCCGCGCGCTGATTCGTCAAGGTTGTTGTCATTTGCCAAATTCAATTTCGTCAGAGAATCAGAGATCGATAGCCTGCGCCGGTCCGCGCCTGCCTAACCGGGCGAAGGCCACCGACCGAGACGGACTTTAGATCGCGCCTGCCGTTTTGGGACGCAAGGCGAAATCGCATCGCCGGCGGGTCCTCTCTCTGGGATTGGCCCAGCGCGGGGACGCCTGGGGAACCGGGATGGCACGGGCGGTTAGCGAGAACATTGGATATCCGTGTGCGGATTACCGTGGCCGGTGGGCCAATGGGCGGGCGACAACCGTTAGCCTCGTCGATGATGGTGCGAGCATCCAGGCCCCGTGCGATGTGCTGGGGTTGCTGCAATATAACCACCTATGTATGTGCTTTACGGCAGCGGGCGGATAAGGCAAGGGATAGCGTGCACGCAGCTTGGCCGGGCACGGGATCGGAAACGACGGCGTGGCTCTGCAGGCTAATGTACATGGGATTGTCTACGTGGTTTTTCTTTTTCGTGTTTCTCGATGACGAGTGGTTTGGATGCGCGCGCACATGTACACTGCAGCCAAAGTGGGGTAAGCGAGAGAAGCATCGATTCGATTTTTTAATTATGCGGAAGCACGAGAGACGGCGACGGGGAATGCCGAGAACCGACTGGGGATGGGTTGGGTTGGGTCGGGCAGGCGTCGGACCGATACCGATGGATGCTCCGACGAATGAGGAAATTAAATGACGCTTCGGTTAGAAAGGTTTTTACGTGGGAGTTTTAATTCATCGTTGGGTCGTCGGCACGGGTGGCACTGGCTAGCGGGCGCCAACATTAGCAAGGCGCAAGTGTACCACCGATCCCACTCGTCTTCTATCGCGCAGATCGTGTCTGTGCAAGTGGCCCCGGCGGGCGATGCGAGCTGTGCGCAGGCAGGCGCGCGTCTGCGGGGGCCTGGGGCCTTCTGAAGAGGGTGGGGAGGGGGCGCGCACGAGGACAATGTGGTGGAAATGACGGCAGGCAGGAAGGAGGTGGATTCGAACGACCATGGCACTGGATTAATGCGCTTCTGCTGGCGACCGTTTCAGGCAGGATCACGGTCCTTGTTGGGCATGTAGGTTCCCGGGTGGCCGAGTCCTCTGATTTCGTGATTGCGGGGAGGGTACTTTAGTGCGCACGGCCGTACCGTCGAGAGGACTCAGCAGAACCCCCGTCGATTCAAATTCCGAATTACGACGAGTGCTCCTTAGATCTCTCAGCTAGCATTGTCTAGTAGCAGCTGTTACTAGTCGCATCTGAAACGTCCCATCCGCCAGATCTGGACGTCCCTGCGTGCCATTGGGCCCATCAGTGTTCTCTCTGTCCTCTTCTAGCCCCCGCACGCCGCTTCAATTGGATCACTGGGACCCTTTAATTAGCAGCCCACTTCTCGAGACGCGCTTCCTCCGGGGATCTCACCTTCCCGCTACCGCGATACCGTCGCCTCTTGCCCGAATCGAGATCCCGTGTCCTCTCTCTGTCTGCCCCTGCATATATACGCCTCCTCCCCGTCCCTCCGTCCCGACCATCACTTCCCCCAGCGGCTCGTCGGTCGCCCCCACACGAGTCCACACACCACCCACATGTCGTCCTCCCGCCAGTTCGCGCAGCACGTCCGCGTCTCCTCCACCGAGGAGCTCTCCTACACCTCCGCCTCCGGCAATGGCGAGATCAACGACACCATCCAGACCATCGTCACCGGCCGTAAGTGCTGGAAAACCATGAAGGGCAAGGGCGAGGTCGTCTGGCCCCCGTACCTCGAGGCCGCCCTCGTCGAAGGTAATTTCCATATGCATTTCCCGACTCGCTCGGAGTACGTCTGACACACGCGCGTGCGCCAGGCCTCGAGAAGTACCAGCCCGTGGAATCGAGGACGACGCGTGCCTTCGGCCGCTTCCCGATGCGGAACAAGTTCATCTCGGACTACATCTACAACGCGACGGGCAAGCGCCGCACCCCAAAACAGGTCGGCAGCCGCCTCCAGCAGCTCCGGGACACCACCGAGGGCAAGCGGAGTGAGTGTATGCGCGCCTGAAACCCTTGCTTTCCCGCTGAACCCCCCTCCTTTAACTTAGTACTGCAACTCCTCTCGAGCCGGCACCTCGCACTCATGCAGCCGTCGAAGGGCGAGCCACGCGCGGGCAGCGCGCCCGCGCCCGCCAGTAGCAGCCCCAGTCCACCCTCCGCCCCGCCCTGCAGCTACGTCTCGATCGACGTCGCGCCGGACAGCAGTAGCAGCAACAGCAGCAGCAGCAGCGCGCCATACTCACCAGGGCTGAGCCCGCTCTTCCCCGCACTGGACCCGTCCTCCTCCACGTCCAGCGCCGCGGCCTTCCACTCTGCCGGCCCGCGCGCGCTGCGCACGATCGACCCGACGGTGACGTTCATGTCGCGCTCGCTGCTGCAGGCGTACTCGTCGTTCCGCGTGCTGGACGTGCGGCGGGGCGGCAAGGACGTGGTGCACAGGGAGCGCACGGAGCTCGATCTGCGCTCGTCGTCGTGCCTGCCGTCGCCCGGGTGGGCGTCGCAGCTGGACACGTCGTACCTGTACAGCACGCCGTTCGTCCCTGGCTTCTGGAATCACCTCTGTGATTGTGGGAGTGAGTGCGCTTTTCCCCCTCTATTGGGGGTTGGTTAGCGGGAGCTGATTATGGTGTGCGCTGTTTTTTCTTGTTCTTTTGCTGTAGACCCGGCGGCGTATGAGGTCGTGCAAGATATTGTGCGCATGCCTCATGCGGGGCAGGCGAGCAACGCTGAGGAAGTACTGCTTTCTGTCGTTTACCAATTCAACGTCTCCTCCGCTTCCTCTCCGCCCCATTCCCCGACGACGTCCTCCAACGGCGTCGACGCCGACAGCATGTCCTACTCTGGGGAGTCCAGCGTAAGTCGCTCTACATTCGTCCGCGCTTTCGAGCTCCAGCACTGACGATCCCCTCCCCTCTCTCCCCTTCTCCCCTGCTCTCGCACCCTCGTCTATTTTGACACCGCCCTCCCCTTCCCGCCCCCAGTCCGACTTCGGCTCCGACTTTGGCGACCTCCTCCTGTACAACACGCTCGACGGCAGCACCGCCACCACCGCTGCCCCTGCCTCGGCCGCATCCATGGCCGTCGGAGGGGGAGGGGGCGCGCTGCGCAGCGCGGCGAGCACGACGAGCAGCCCCAGCCCCGCCAGCGTCGGCTACGCCACGCTCGACGCACACACGACGCCCGGGCTGATACACCGCGACGAGGAGGGCTACGCGAGCGTCCCGCCGAGCCCGCTCGACCTCACCTTCCCCGGGGCCGTGCACGACCCCGCGAGCATGCCGCTGCACGCGGGTGCGAGCGCGATGTGTGGTGGGTATATGGGCTACCCCGCGGGCCCTGCGGTGTATGAGGGCGCGCATGCGCATGCGCATCTTTCGCAATATGTGAGTTTCGAGTTTATCGTGGGCTGATGACGGGGCCGATGCTGACTGCGCGTTTTGTTGCTGTCGTTCATGCAGACCTTCGATCCGTTCCACGCTTAGACTGGCTGCGTTGTGTATATACCTGTCCGCGCCCCTCTCTCGCTCTCTCCGTTATTTGCCCCGCGCTGCGCGTCCGGATTGCCCTTCGTCACCCATTCAAGTTATCTCTTTGTCACCGCATCCCATTTGTATCGAATGTACTGGACCAGTCTGTATAATCCGGCGTATGCCTGCCACGTTATTTGTCCCCTTTGCACTACTTACTTAAAATGCCCCTCCTTGCGACCCATGTACACTGTACGCTGCCCCGCCCACGCCACCCCTAGGATTTCATTCCTCTCTCCCTTTTTTCATCTATAGTACGCAACTGTAAAAATAATTCTGCATTGTCGTCGCGATATCTTTTCGACATCTGTTTAGCTGTTGCAATTCGCATTGTCGTTGTTCATGTACGCTACCCTCCAAAGCACTAAGCAGTGGGGATCCGGACCCGCACATCCGATATACGTCTTGGACCGAGGGTCCTCTGAGTTCCTTAGACCGACCTAGTGTACACCCACCGGCTGGCTCGTTGCAGTCAGGATCCGGATCCTGGCACCTACCAGTGGACCACATTTGGACCACATTACCAGCTCCGCCCCCAACTCCGCAAGAGGCTTAGTCCGCTCAGTCTCATTGAATATATAAAAGAACCGCACAGGACACGAGAATTCTGGATTCTGAATGATGACATGTTCGCCCGATTATGCTCCGATGAAATCTGAATCGCGCGTTCCATATGCATGCCCCGGCTCGCGCCGAGGTCACGTCGTTCGACTTGCAGTACAGCTGAGTCGAAGTCTTATCGCGGACGAGCACCGTATAAACGCCATCGGTATTGGTGTTTGGTGGATGATAATCGTCAATGGGTGCAGACGTCCGGGCAGGCAGGCAAACAGGATAATACGTTCACGAAAGAGACGGTGCCTGTTTGACAGTTCCGGGCTGCAAGCACACGAAGTAGCTACGCATTTGAATTGCGGAATATACCCGTCAAGACGCGACTTCGACGACGTCCCCCACCCCTCCGCGTGCGCGCACACGACAAAAGGGAGGACGTCGAATATGGGTTTATTGCCGAAGCGTGAAGCCCCAGTATTGCGCCCGAAGGGCTGTCTGCAGCTCGCGCTTCTGACGCTGAGAAGAAACTCGCCGAGGGCCACTTCTTGCGCATCGGATCGGGAGAATATGCATAATAGATAGGATTTGATGATATCAAGATAGCGGGGAGCGCTCGCGTTGTGGGTCTCTTGTTTTTTTTACAAGGCTCATGTCAGACAGTGCGGTGTACATGCTCGTTGCTAATCCGACCAACAGCGCGGACAATTGCACAGGATGGGGTGACAAGCGTTGCCGCGCCGCTGCATATGCTCCAGCCCCGGTGAATAAGGTCGCCGATCTGCCCCGTTAAGGAAGGACGGTGGTGTACTGGGTCCGCGGTCGCAGATCGTCCTAGCCTCCCAGCGTGTGTCGCGAGCTGATGGGGAGGGTGAAATTCGCGGAGGCTTTGTCCACGTCTGAGGCAGGGTGTGCCGACGCCGGCATCGGCGGGATTGGACCCTCGCGCATATCGTCCATTGCCAATCTGCGTCCATCGAACATCGACTACGGAAGGAATGGCGACACTGTGGACTCTGTTGGTGGTCTATGAGCCTTCTGGGCTGGGGGGCAGTTTCTGCATAGACTGAGGTCGGGCCCAGATGGCTGTTCTGGGGTAGTACGCCGGTGGGCTCGGACGATGCCAGCTGGCCAGCCAGGGAGAGGAAGTCAGGCTGCCTCGGAATGTCTGCTGACCATGAAATTGGAGGACGACGTGACGAAGCCAGCTGTCGAGAGAACGTTGGGCCAGGGCCGAACAGAAGTCGCGAAGACAGAGCTTGCCCGAAATGGATACATTGCGCACTCGGCATGCCAGAAGCGGGCGCGGCCGCCGCGTTTCCGCGCCTGTGCTGGGCACGAACATGATCATGGCATGGCGAGTTCGCGTGCACCTAGGGCCTTGCCTGTCGAAATGAACTGTCGGCGTGTTGACGGCGTGGGGCACGTCTCCCAGATGGCCCACAGCTTGGCTCGACGCGGATATCCTAGGGTCCCGCATCCTCAGCGCCGATAGCGCGGGGCGCTGCCACTCAACAGTCCCATCGCCATGTACGTGTGTTCGCAGCTCATGAATCGACTTGCCATGACTCGATGCCCACAGCGCGTGCGCATTCGCTGCAGGAGTGGGTGCAGATCCAGGAACAGACCACGCATAAGGAAACGGGTGATCACCGCCTCGATTACCTCAGAGCCGGAATGGCTTGAGCGCGGGACCTTTGCGAGCTAATCGCAGGGGATCGCGCGGATGGCGGTGAGACGCTTTACCTCAAGAGCCGCACCTAGGAAAAGCTCGCCCGGCAACGAACGGCACCCATTGACAATGATCTCGGTGATTGTGCAATTCGAATGCTGCAGAAGAAGCGATGCTGACAGCACTGACAAAGCGCTCCAGCCCGCGAACGGGCGAACGCTGCAAACACAAAAGACGTGCCAACAGACCACGAAAAGAGGCAGGACGTACACACGCTAGGGCCCCCAAAGCCGCTGGGCTAGAAACAGCCGTCTGATTGCGCCGACCACAATAGACGGGCCAATGGCGAGGCGATAAGCCCGCCCATGTTGGACACGGTGACACTGCATGTGAGCAGCGAGAAGCCCTCGGGAGAAGGTGTCCTGTGGCACGAGCCTGGTTTGTTGGTGTCTCAACTCTATCTGCAGATATGGAGAAGCGTGAGTGATATCACGGAACGCCCGAGGCGAGCCTGCACTTCTCGCTCTGTGTAAACTCGTCGTAATAATATTCGGATACGACGGCTTCTGGGTCGAGACCTCAGACCCGGCAAAATCGACGAACCTGGCTTCGACGCCTTCTGCTTGAGAAAGAATATGTCCTCATGCCCGATACTGCCTGAAAGGATTAGTGATACCCCGATTTGTGAAGCATGCGTATCAATGTCTGGGACAGCAGTGTTGGGAGCGTGAAAGGCCGGTACAAAAACGTAAATCACCGACTATATCATCCTAGCTAATCACATGCTCTCGCATGACTCACTGTTGCAATGTCGCGGTACTTACTTCTTCTCAAAAATTACGAACTTTGGCGGGAAAGTTAGACACCTGGCGTGTTGATTGGCTACAGGTCACGCCTGCTTTAGACTTGAGCAGCCCAAAAACAGTAGCACGGTCAAAACAATGCCCATTGGCTGGATTGAACAACCGACCTCACCATATGGTTTCTGGATCGAGATACGAGTGGCGCGCACTCTACCACTGAGCTAAACGGGCAATACAAATGCAAGTTAATAGCAATATATAAATTATAAGCAAATACAATCACCCCTGATTATCCCAGGTCGGATTCTTTGCGCTTGGATACATGTCACAGGCAGGTCAGGGTGCCCTTCCGCAGGCACTGTCTCAAAATAATGTTTTCTTGTTATGCATTGCTCATGGAGAGCAGAACAGCTGGAATGGCAAGATGTACGCTCGGTGAAAACCCGCTGTCCAGCTCTACGCAGGGGCGTTCTACTAGGCCCGAAGAGAGTTCCAGGATGCCTCCCCAGTACGTTTCTCTCCGGCGCATTGTGAAGACGTGACTGGACTGGAGCTGCATCGTACGCGACTATCTTCACCAAACCGGGATATTTCAGTTGCCCTCGATGATTTGCTGTCAGGAATCCCATTCGACTCGCTCAGCCAGCGCTGGTCGTCGGCTCTGTCTGCTCATATCAGACCTGTGTAAGTTCTGGTGCCAATTGCCATTGATGCTTGTGCAGCGTGTCCGACTCTGGATCGGAAAACGAACGCACAGCTCATATCGGGGCAGCGCCGCTCCGACGCTTCTCGCAGTCATATTCGCGGTCAAGCTCAGGACACCCTGCGTCGCTGGAGATGACACGTCTTCGAAGCGTCGCTGGTCAGTGGTTGTGCCGCTCATTCATGCATTCGTGCAGCCTTCGCGGCTCGTTCATAAAGGGTGGATACTATTACTGTATTGTGGACCCTTGCTTCCGGTCTTCTCGCTTCCTCAAACGACGAGCTTCCGGACTCGATGGCCGTACCGGTCATGTCGACGATTCGCGAGCCAGGCACGCGCGGGACGCGGGGGCTTTGGGCCTGCGAGCGAATTCGCGCGGTCTGCTGTTCAGCGGAAGCCCGACGCGAGGCGTTTGCGAAGGCGGCGATGGGGTGTTCACACAGATGCGCTGCTCAGGTGACCAGTGTACCCATACCGTGCACTGGAATAGCATTGGCCTGAGAACTTGCTATCGGCGGTTCTGGCGCGTCATAGGTTGCGAACGCTGCAGGTGTTGAGTGGTTGTGCATGATCAACGACCTTGCATGGCTTTCTGGTGGGCGGTAAGTGTATGTGGTACTATATTGCAGTCAAAATACTGATCGACACGTCATGCACAGTATAGAGTGTCTAGTAGGTATGGCCATACTTGCTCCCATAGGTGAACATCGGCCCGCCGTTGGATAAGACAGCGATAGTCCATGTGGGCAGAATGTTGCTGCTGTGGTCGCGGTTGATATACTCCCTCGACCATGCGGGTACGAGACCCGAACATATACCCCTGGGTCCCACATCTATAATCATCTCCTGCCGGAGACGTGAGTGAGCTCAATATACATATGAGGACTATCGCTGAATGTCAAGTTTTTGACATAAATTGGGTAGCTGCGCAGAGATACGGGTGTCTCGCAGTGCAACCTGAGCCTCCGCAAGATGCTGCTCGCTATCCTGCCGTCTCTCGTCGTCCTTGCTCTGGGTCTCGTCGTGAACGGAATTCCCTCGTCGTCTTTACAACCTGTCGTTCATGAATCTCGCAGTCATATTCCCGCAGGCTGGGCGCCTGTGCGCCGCGCTGAACCGGGCATGATATTGCCATTCCGGATCGGCCTCGCGCAGCCCAACCTCGAAAACATCGAAGCGTATTTGATGGACGTTTCCCACCCCGAGTCTCCAAACTACGGCAAGCACTGGAGTCCGGCGAAGGTTGCAGAGACGTTTCGGCCATCTAGCGAATCTGTGGATACCGTCCGTACTTGGCTAGGGGATAGCGGTGTGGAGGTAGATCGTGTGAAGCTCAGCGCATCCGGCGGGTGGCTGCAGGCGAACGTGACCATCGAAGAAGCCGAGCGCCTGCTGCTTACGGAGTACTATGTATACCAGTTTGCCGGTGACGAGAACTACGAGCACGTCGCTTGTCACGAGAAGTACCACCTTCCACAGCATGTTTCGAAGCATGTCGAGATCGTGTCTCCTACTTTACACTTCGACGTGAAGCCGAAGCGTTCCCCCTCGCAGCTCCAGAAGAGAAATGAGGCGTCAGGCAGCACGAACGCGCATGCGATAGGTCAGCCTGGGTTCGGGACGAGTTTCCCCAAAACGTCGGGTACCGTCGAGGCGAGTGTCTGTCTCCGTCTGCCTTTTGCGCTCGCGGCTTGCTGAGGCTGTTGTGACACCATTACATAGAACATTGCTTCCGAGCTGTCAGACTGTGATGAGGAGATCGTGCCTGCGTGTCTGCGCGCGCTGTACAGCTTCGAGTATACGCCTGCCGCTCCCGACGAGAACTCCATTGCGATAGGTGAGCGGAATGCCTGTTGGAGCTGTGCAGCATGCTTACACAAATTACAAAGTGGAGTACACACCACAAGCCTACGTCGCGAGTGACCTCGACATGTTCTTCGAAGAATTCTCCCCTACCCAGGTCGGCGAAAGACCTGTCATGGATAGTATAGACGGAGGTCGGTTCGTTCTTCAGGCCGACTCTTTGACGGATATTAACTGCGGGGCTACCCATCTTCCAGGCTTCATCCAGACAAATCAGACCGGCTTTGACTACAATGGCGAATCTAACCTGGATTTGCAATATTCAATGGCACTTGTAGGTCTTACACAGCCGGTGACGCTGTATCAGGCAGGCGACGACGTTGAAGGTGAGCTCGGACTGTGAGGCTTCGTTTGACGTGGGTCGAAAACTCAGTGGTGTTTTTGACGACCAGGCGCCTCATTTGGTAACCTTCTGGATGCCCTTGATGGATCCTATTGTACCTTCGAGGGCGGCGACAATCCGGAATACGACGCTATCTATCCTGATCCATACGGCGGCTACGAAGGTGCATTGTTCGTCAATACTCCGTGGTGAATCTTGCTCATATCGTTACTTTCAATAGGACCCGAAGCTTGCGGCACGGTGAAGCCTGCCTATGTCATGTCCACGTCGTACTCCTATAACGAGGCGGACTTGACGCCGGCGTATGAGGAGCGGCAGTGTGCAGAGTATGCGAAGGTGCGTCTCCCAAGAACTGGCACTAGGAAGCTGCGAGTAGTCTTATGCTCTCTCTGCTCAGCTTGGTTTAATGGGAATGACGATCCTCTATTCTTCGGGCGACTACGGAGTCGCTGGCAATGGTGATCTGTGTCTGGAGGCGAATGGCACTCAGGCCGTAGGCGCTCCCAACTTCAACCCTTCCTTCCCCGGAACGTGCCCTTATATAACTAGCGTGGGTGCTACTCAAGTCGTTTCCGGTGCTACTGTTCGTAACGTCGCTCCATTGTCTCTCTCATTAACGGGTTCTCATCAATGTCGCCTGCCCAGGTATACGAGCCAGAGAGTGCCTGTGAAACGGTCATCTATTCCGGGGGTGGCTTCTCAAACGTTTTCGCAATGCCGTCGTATCAGAAGACCGCGGTCGAGACATACCTTACTGATTACCCGCCTCCGTATTCACGCACCATGTACAATTCATCTGGAACTTCACGTGGTTTTCCGGACATCTCTGCCAATGGGTGGGTGGCTTTGACAATCCTGCTTTCTTAGAGGCGTGCTTGTTATGCCCATCGTGCTGCGTTATGGAGTCTAGAGGGATCCCGTCGACGAGACTGACATGTTTTATCGTACAGTGCCAACTACGTGGTCGCGGTTCAAGGCGAATTCTACCTCGTATACGGCACGTCGTGTTCATCACCTGTGTCGGCTTCCATCTTTTCCGCGGTCAACGACGCCCGTCTGGCGTCCGGTAAGGCGCCGATTGGCTTCATCAACCCCACGGTATGATTACTTCCTCTTTCATGGTGTTGCGCATGACGGTTGACATTGTCTGTGCTATGCCGAAAGATTTACACGCCGACCTTCATGGCAGCCTTCAATGACATTACCAACGGGTCCAACCCTGGATGCGGTACGGAAGGATTCTATGCGGAGCCTGGCTGGGATCCCGTCACTGGAGTTGGCACTCCCAATTTCTCCAAGCTGGTCAATCTCTGGTTGGATCTTCCTTGATCAAGTAAATAGTCCAGAGTACCTGGAGAGACGAGTTTTTGAATGACGTAATAAGATGTGTGTGGTCAGTAGGGAATCCAAACTCGTACTTCCTTCCTTGAGCTTGGTTATTTCATTGCATAATGGCGTGGCGGTGATATTACGGGCCTAGGGTTGTCGGACTGCTAGCGCTTCATGACGGCCCTACTTCGACTAATGGTAAATGATACAATCGAACTTCGTGCCGTTTTTGCTTGATTTTTCGTTTTTGTTCTGGGAGCTCGATTCGAATAATAGGTTCCCAAGTAACTAATGGTCTGGGTTGTAATATCGATATTGGAGCCGTTCTTTTCATAAAACTTGGTAGATACTTCCTTCAGTAGGCGCCGTCATCAGCCAATCGGAACACACGAATTATTCTGAACTTCGACGAGTGGAATTTGGCAGTGACCTGTATTCTGTATTCCCACCGCGCCGTCAGATCTTGGATTAGTTGCCATCCTTTCCCAAATGGAGTTGCTTGATTGTGGACATGGCGCTGTTCAAGTTGCGCGCTAAGGTCCGTGAAAGTCTGCTGACTGCTATCAGTCGGTGGGCCATATTGGTATGATTCTTGGGCTGTCCTTACCAATGACTGAACATCCCTATTATTGTGATATTTCACTTCTCGATTTGATTCTCAGCAGCGTGGCTGATCTGGAGTTCGCGAATACCAAGGCGAGGCGCTCGCTGGCATATTACTCACCGATCAAAGCTCGTATCCGTTATTAGTCTCTGGCAGCATGATAGCATTCTCGAGACCCCATCAAGACCACTCATCACCGACTACGCCTCTGCTAGTAGGCGCCCTGTATGTCTACGTTTCTCTTTTTGTTCAGGTGGTGGTCGAATCCAAACGGTTAAGACTGCGGATATTCGATCTCGGAGACTGGCAATATTGCTGTCCGGGCGGATAGCCAGCAACCGTCTTAACCTGGTGAGCTCCGAGGTGGTGTGTCGTCCGTTGATGTGTTTCCCCTGAAACCAATTGCCCTGTTCAGGTTGACATATGACACTGCTGTCGACCAGCAAATGTGCGCCCATGCCAGATGGTCTCGACGAGTCCGATGCGATAGCACTCCGCCGGAGATTCCATAATTCTACGATATTCGTGCACAAGCCTGATTGAAGATTTACCGCAGCGATTGACCGTATTTTGCTCGTGAGAAGACGTGTCAACACCCGGAATTCAGGTGCGTGCGAATAAAAGATCTCATTGACCTGTTCGTTTGGACTGGTTGCAGTGAAAGTTGTGGTATTACTATCATCGAAATATAGACGACCTGCCTGGTCTAGCGGCTTTGTTCGAGAGCGACAACGATGCAGATTGTAGGTGTTTCTCTCCATATTGTTCATCCACAGCTACGAAGACGCTCGTTTTTGTAACGTGGTACGTGGTGTCTTCAGCATGTCGGATTACCCATAATCCGATGCGCACAGATTCAGTGGCCAGGTCGTCATAATGTTCATCTGACGGTTGCCGCGTTATTGTTTTTCTCGAAGACTAGTTACTAGACCCGAGGGCGCGTGGTGACGGGACCCTTCTATCTTTGTCATGTCGACCTCCACCTCCATTTTTGATTCATGCAATGCCTTGCGGAAGTTCCCTTACAGATCAGCAACCATGCACTCTGGTCTTCTAGGAGGTTATTGTTGGGAATTGTTTTGTTTCTTACCAATGTCGTTAGCCCTTCATGTTTCCTGATTTGACTGTTCACCAACCACACATCACAAACGCCATGATGCTCAGCGATTCTAGACAAAGCATATGATTCTAAGGTCCGTCACGCTATTTTGTTCGATGTAACCGCGTATTCACTCGCGCTCATGTTAAGCATGCTGTCTCGATAACTCGAGCATGCGACTTGGGTACTTTTTGACTTTGCGGATTAGCCTATCTTGCTTGAGAATGAGGACCAAAGAGTCAATTTTATGTGTCTTGGACATATTAGCCTCACACGGCGGTACAACGTGAGGCTTCATTGCTGCCTCCATGGAATCTGTCTCCTGATTGACTGCATGGCGTCTCGTTTCAGATTGACTGAGAACTCGCCGCTAAATCCCCCACCTCAGGGCAGCTCGACGACCCTGCGGATCCTCATCCCACAATGATACCCTCTACATCTCTAAATCTGTCTCTGACATTGGTAATACCTCAGAGATCCAAGGCACCGATCTAATTGACTCTGCATGGGTTATTTCGTGAAGGAATCCCTTAAACAATTATACCGCCGAGAGTATCTCCGGCCACCTCGAACTATTCCACTCTGGCGACACAACCAATGCGTGGAATGACAAAACCCTCGTTCTTTGGTAATGGTCCCGCGAGGGCCGTCAATGTGGAGGGGATGTTTTCAATACTGGATATGGAAAGCGTACTGCACCCGTGCACTTTGAGAACGTCGCTTAGCAGTGTGCTCGACGTGACGTATATTGTCCAGGTGCGACTCGCTTCGGAGCCGCTGGCACACGGGATAGACATCAAGAGAAGTATATGTGAAGTTACACGATGGCAGTCCCCATATTGGGGTCCCAAAATTTATGCTTCTCTTCTGTGGCCGTTCTCATACCCGTAAAACAGGGTTATTGTGCGCACTGCGCACGCCGTAATGCTGCCTTCGCTGTATGATTTCTCCGAGAGCTGTGCCTCGACGCAAACGCTGCGTCCGTTGCGTTCGGGGACGGGCTGTCTAGCACAATTAGGTTCTGGTATGACCGGTAAATTCACTTGCTATGGCTATTTTTATCGCGCTAGGTCGCTGTACACGCACTGCATGACCATTCAAGTCGTCAACTTTAGTGTCTGGCATGTCACGCTGCCCAATAGGTTTCAACGGATTCTCTTATTATTATTCTGCTTAAGATTCAGCAATAGTATGAAGGCGGAGACGCTATCGTGAATGTGTACATACTATCCCGCATGCCGTTAACTTTATGGGATCGACCGTCATGACATTCACCAGGCGCCCGTTAGCGCCTGACAAGCGTTAGGACTTCCTTCTCTCCGATCGCTCAATTCAAGGTGCTATGCACACCCCTTGCCCATTTGCCTTACTGGTTCTAGTTTCCTGTGTCACCAACAGGGCGCTCGCTCACACTCGCACTCACGCCCGCACCACGATGCGCACTCGCCCACTGGAGAGCCTTAATTCCTATATCCAGACGGCATTGGTATATCGCAAAGTGTAGCAGGCTGAAGTTTGCCGGTTGATTAATTGCAGTCAAGCTATTAGGAAGATTCGCATGTCGTCACCAGTTAGTAGAGTCAGGTGCCTCTTATTCAGTATTGTAGGTTGCTATATGTGCTCATGTATTGCCATACGGCCAGACGAATGGCCAATCTCACGCTTACAGCTCACGGGGCCGGTCTCTGTAGCAGACAGGGCTGTCATAGCCTGCCTGACATTGTTCTCAATCAGTTTGTTTGCTGTGTAGCCTCGGTTTCGGTCAATCATATCCGAGGGCCCAGCTATGCTTTTACACGTGGATTTCAATTGCCTCAGGTGCTATCACTTTGCGGCCGTGTCATCACAGCATTCTGTCTGGAGCGATTGAGATTCCTCACCGGACGCAACCTGCTGATACATTCCTGCACATTCAACATCTTCAAGGACTTTGGGGAGTGTCTAGGCATCTCCCGGTGTTATGGACCGCAGTAGGCCTTGTATGACTTCACATCCAATTCCTGGAGACTACGATTGAGTCATCATCTTACCAGGTGTGTAAAATTCCTCATTAGACCTGATGATTAGAACTAGGTATTCCTCAAAGCGGTGCTTGTATGCCCGTTATTCGAGAAAATAGACCGACATTTTTGAATATGCAACTTGTGCCGTTCTTAAGAGAGCTTCCCTAGACTGTACAGCACTGGCACATGGGATCCGGCCAACGGGAAGGCTTGTACCTGGTCGAGTGGAAGCGACGATCGCATCATAGAAAGAATCGAACAGACAGCGACTCCACCGGATCTCTCGCCTCCCGACCTAACGAATGGGGAAAGGTACGTGATAGCTTCCAGTCCCCGGCTCGGGATGTCTGACTGATCACTTCGCTAAGCCGCCGTATAGTACTGTGTTAGATCTTGGTGCTGTGCTTGCTTGCACGCTCATATGTGTGGAGATTCGTTGGCCTCGCTGGGTACGGACCGATCGCCTGGAAATTCTGTGGCAGAGATCGAGGCGCTGTATTGTCTGTTTGAATCATTCTGCAAGAGCAAATGTTTCTAATCACGAAACTCATAGATGTTCAATGGGCTCCGGTAATCTGGCTTCGCTCGAATTGGGAAGCACATTCCCTTGTGAACCAGTCGTCGCGACAGGCTGCTTGTTTGAATATAGCTCTGGACATGCTTGCCTGTACTCCATGTCTAGTATGCGACGCGGCATATTCAGTCTTTGACTGCTTCGTGCATTTTAGTTCCATCATTTGTTGGAGAACAGATGCACATGAATGTAACCAACCACCAATCTTACACACTACTGTTCTGGTGCTTCTGTGCTTACGCATCTTCGTTGAGTACATCACTTCCTGTTTTCCGGCTATTCTTGTTTCCAGCACTTCCTCAAGCATTCCTTAACTTTGTCACACTGGCGTCTGGCCGTGGTATTCGCCATGTGTACGTCTTGATGCACAACTGTATAAGTATAAAGAGCACTCTGAGGAAACACAAAACTTGCACACCTCCGGCTATTTCTGTGACTCACTGCGGTAAGTCTGTGGTATAGAATGGTTCAAATATGCGCCTATAACTGCGGTAGTTCCAGCTCTTTCGTCTCTACTGCAGGCAAAAGGATCTGAGATGTCTCATCCCCACTGGCAAGACACTTCAGAGCCTATATACGGGTATGACGCGTAAGCTCTCCTGACACCTGAAACATATACCCCTTGACCATTTTATTGTTTCACAGGCTCGTGATTCCTCTACAGGTTTACAATCCATCGAACACTTCACATCCTTACACACTCGGCCCCAATGACTTGAACTATTATCTTCAGCCAACGCAGACGTCCACGAATACAACGCACCATCATGCAAATACTCCAATTCTATGCGACTGGGACAGCGCTTGTGGTCGCGAGCTGGACGATGTCACTCCCGCTGGCATCACGCGGCACCTCAAGCAGTTCCATTTTGTCACCGAGCAATGGGATGACAGGTTCCGTGGGCTTTGTCAGTGGTCTGGTCCAGGCCGCCCCTGTGGAAGGGAGATGCTTTACGGAGGATTTGGCAAGCACATCGCTTCCGTTCACCTGAAGAGCATCTCGCGGAGATGTCCGCGCTGCAACGGGTTATTCTCGAGGGGTGACGCTGTCAAACGACATCTGGAGCAGGTGTGTGAGGCGAAAAACCCGTGACGCGGTGCAGTCACTGGGATGCAGCTCGTACGTCGAATCATTCTATATGAGATGTCAGATATTGATGCGGGAAATTTAGCCGATTTTTCAAAAGAATTTTGTCTCGCTCTTCCGCATCGTGAACATAGCGACAGTCCCGTAGGGATCGCACTCTGAAAAATTGAGACTCGATTGGTACAGGATACCTTATATCTATGATCGCCCTTCCATTATTTGGTTCAGAGTTTATGGTTAGATACTTCTTGGGATGGGACGCTCATATGGGTTTACAGGCGACTCTCCTTTCGGAATTCTGCATGCCCTTGGAGTTTATTTAAGTTTATCTATTTCCTCAGTCACGAAATTTCGTGTCTCCCTTCCTCCTGAAAACGATAGTACTCTCATACTAGTGCAATAGAGAAATATTCTAGTGGTGGTTCATTATATGCATAATGTAATTCATAATGACTGCATTTATGAAAAGAACACGACTGGCAAGTATACCGGATTAAGGACCGAGCGCTTAGCCCCGGATAGAACCGATACTGTCCAGTGTCCTGTACCGCCGATGTCACCAACGTCGCATTCTGCCAAGATGCTATGTTCATTGCACATGTACATTCCTTCTGACGCTGAACTCATGTTGACCAGATATGGTGTTACTCATTCTTATTTGTGAAGGCACTGTCGGTCCCCGGCGACCCGGAATCCGAGTCGGTATCGGCCCTGCTGCTTAGCACAGCAAGTCAGGAGTTCGCGCACATGCGTTCTTATTTCGTTAGCTTACTTCATCGTGAATGGAAGGATGCACAAACAGTCGTGGGCAATACGATCATCTCGGCGTAGTAATCGAAGTTCCGACACTTTTGTCGATCACGCCGCACTGTGGTTACCACGCCCTGGGGGTGAACGGTATGTTGAATAGTAAACAATACCGATGTTATCCAATGCTTACTTGCTGGAGCCTATAATAGACCGAGTTTAAAGTTCCGTCTCTTGGCCTCCGCTAAACGCTGGCGCCAACTCTGCATATAACTGTCCCATCACCGCGCTAAGTCGCGCATCACCGAATCCTCGTTTGTTTGACCACTCAGCTTATTGTAGGTGCGTATGATTGACTGTATTTGGGTCTACGTTGCCCTTCATTAAGGCGTGGCTTCTTTGCCTTCCTAAGTTCCTCCGAATCGGCCAATCTGTGAACTTCGAGAGTCGAGACGTGCTTTTGTACATGACCCGATGATGTTCGGGATGCGAAGCCAACTATTGTCATGCCGTCGACAGAGCCTTGCATGTTGGATATTTCTCTAGGGAGACGTGATCTTCTAGAAGCTGAACACATCTCGGGGAATTTGACAGACGTGCATGTACCCACAACGGCCACATTATGCCTGAGCAACATCTATCGGCGGACTATGTGTTCTCAACTACAACAACATAGGAAGGAATATGAATGATTGCCATTACGAAGGCGAGACTGTAGTATTATTCCGTATATATCGACGCTGATGAGTGGCGCTTTTGATTGATCGGGCTGTGCGGCTAAAATACGCGCCTGCTTTGCATTAAGATATGAGTCGACTATCTCTTTATGCAGCTTCCATTTGAACGCCCGGTGCAAGAGCTTATAAAATGCAATTTCTCCCTATTTCCAATCATTCTGCAGAGAATAGTAAGGGACCTTTCGCATTGAAATAGTGAGTACTATTCTTGTCTCTCATAAGGATACCAGTGGACAGACGTTTCCGCAGGTGGCATTGCTGCGCGTTTATCATCACTGAAAGAGAAGAGAGAGTCCAGGGACCTGTTCTGATAACTCGGATCCCCGATTACAACGTCTGGTGAAGAGCCCTGTCAATCCACCCATCACTCAAATCTTTGTTTGACAGGCTGTTCGCACATCTTGCCTATCCGGTTGATCAGATTCTTGTGCGTCAGTGCATAGCTTCTTGAAACCGCTGCTCTTGCCGTTGTACGAGACAGACTTCCGTCGGGCGTGCCGCTTCACCGCAAATGGGATGCGTGCCTCCATGTCTACAACCTTTGTCATTGTGGCTCACCGGTCTATCAATCTGACTGGATCCGGATGCCAAAAGCGTATACTCGTCACGTCCAGGGTTCTATTGATTCGGACAATTCCTTTGTTGGCTCTCGTTATGAAATTGTCTGCAGACCTGGAACCAGCTACTTCGGGCGTTCTTCCTCCAGTCATTCCCTCGCTGCTTCCTGCCCTGTGCCCCGAGATACCTGCTTTGTAATGCATCTCTACTGTGTGTCCTTTCTGATGCTGATCTTTGCGAGGCTGCGAACTGACTGCCGTAAATCTCACACAGCTAGTCAACGTACATTCCACATTGCAGTAGCTCGGCTGTGTCGGAAAGAATCGTCAGAAACCTATACTTATCATTACTGTCCCCCTTAGACACCCCCCGACTGCTGATGCCGTTGTCACACTGTCGAAATCGCCATTTGATTCTTCGATTGCTGCATTGTATAAAGAGTCCCTTTTGCGAAGCTTGACGTGTGAAGTCCGTGTGAGGCGATACCTCCGAGATTCAAGATGCAGTTTAACCCGAGGTGAGTCTGCCCTAGAATCCTGCGTGATAGTGCGCTCAATCCTTCTTTGTGGGTCATAGGTTCAACTATAGTTCGCCTGAAGACACAGATTTAGCTACCCCTCAGCCAGTCTATCCGGCTATTTATGGCGATTTCGGGTGCGCTCTCCTTACCCTATTGACCGCGTAGCTTTCGACTGAATTCTCTGCGCTTTGTAGACTTGGTGTACCGTTCGTAACTCACAGTTCTTACACAGCGGCGACATCCACTTCTCTGAGTGTCAATCATGTGGATAATCACTTTTACGCTGCTCAAAGCTTTCCGGGGGCGCCCACAGCGCCTTACACTACGGAGGCGGTAACCCCGCCATCGCAGATGACAGCTCCTGTCCCATGTGGCTGGGGTACCTCTTGTGGTTGCTATCTGAGTGATACTACCCCGGCTGGTGTAACAAAGCATCTCAAGGAATTCCATCTTCACGATTTGGGTTATCCGTGGGATGAAAGGAATAGAGGCATGTGTCAGTGGGAGAGCGGGGGTTACCAGTGCGGTAGATCGATGCTTTACGGTGGTTTCGGCAAGCATGTCGCTGGTGTCCACCTCAAGAGCATCTCGCGGACATGCCCCCAATGCGAAGGCGTATTTTCCAGGGGCGACGCCCTCAAACGGCACATGGAGCAGGTATGTACGGCGAAGGGTCCGTGATGCAGTGCTGTTGTGTAACTCGTGCGTCGAGTTCATATGTGGTACACTGCATGTTGCTGACATCAGCCGCGTCAACTTACAGAAGTTATATTGCTATCATTGATTTCCAGGCTTGGAGGACGGACGCAGAATAGAATAGAGACATTTGGTTGAATAGGGATGCTGCCATGGACTGACCCGCTTCGAGTATTTGGTTGGGACTTTGCTAGTAGCCATAGGTACCTTCCGTATCTGTAGCTAGTAGCCAAGTTGACAGGCGAAACTTGCTTTGTTATTTGGAATTTATTAAATTTGGGAAAGAAAACCCTTCTGGGCCAAGAGTCCAGCATTGAATGACCTCGTTGTCAATGTCAATCGAGGAGGAAGATCGGTCCCGTACTAATTTACATCCGCGAACGTTGACGGCGATGGGCGGCACGTGATAGTTGCCAAATGGGGACAACAAAAGGAGGTCCGTGCGTGGGAATGACTGTGGCTGCATGTTGTGTGCGCCGTTGACCGTGACACGCTCTCAGTCGCGATCTGTCACCACCCACACCGTTTGTGACGCCTGCAGCCATGCCATTCTCGATAGTCATGCACGGCGACGACGACGACACGCGAAAGTCCAACATCGTATTCAAGGGCAAGTCGTCAAAGCACTGGCCCCATCTGCCGCACGAGGTTATACGGTGAGCCATCGTCGTCGACGCCAACCGTGTCGCGAGCAGCGCCACCATACTGACCGCCCGTATTTGGTCCTCAGCCTGATCGCGACCTACCATCTCACAAACGTCCAGTCTACCGCGCGATGTCCTACATCATGGAGTGTACCCCAACTATGGCCGTCAAGGCTTATCTTTACTCTACTGCGCGACGCTCTCGAACTGGAGAAGCTCATGTGGGTTTTCCCAACCTGGGCCGTAGCAAGTAAGTTCCAGCTATTCATCTATCTTTGTTCGCACTACGCGTGACTATTGCTTGTGATGCCATGACATACCTGCGGGTCCATGCGCACTTCCATTGTCTGTGGCACCTTGAGCGCTTCAGGTGTGCCACACATCGGTCGTTTGTACAATTCGATCGGGCAGGTTACGAGAGGCTGGAAAGTGGTGGTGGCTCTGCGGCATTCTGGGGCCATCGACTGCTTGCAGCAGAATCACTGCGACCGGGCCACAGTTTCTTCTATGTCTCACTCTGTGATGTCGTTTATTCGGGGCGAGCATCACAAGTTTTCCGTCTAGACGCGACTGGGCATTGGCTCGTGTTCATTTCTGCGTATGACTGTTGCCAGCGGTGCCTATTGACTGCTTTGTGCGGGAAATCCTGCTAGTTTCGCATTGCTGTCGTTCCGCCTGCATGTATGGGGCGGTGCATGGGTCTTCGTTTGCAGTGGTACAGCCTCCGTTACTGCATTATATCACTTCTCATCCCGTCTGGAGTGCATATACACGACGAGCGGGGATGCGATTTGGTTAGCGTCAGGCTGGGGTGGCCAAGCTTCTGCTCAGCTGTTCCCAATGTGCTGCTTGTCGTGTGTCTTTCTAGCGCACCAGAGTCAGGCATTAGCTGCGCAGTGCCGCAGTACCGGTATCTTTGGAGTGCCAGCTTTGCTTCGCATCGCAGATCCGTATATGCAACGACGATCCTCACGTTGTGATCGGTTTCGTCCCGAAACTCCCTGTTTGCGCGCCGGCGCGGTCATGCACGGAGATGAACTGTGGCTGCTGTGCTCGCGGGCGTCCAGACGGCACTCCGTCTGTGCGTGCCGCGGCTTTTTACGTTCAGTTGCTGCTATGTGATCGGCCAGCACGTCACTTCGCACAGCAGCATCCCAATGAAGTCATCTCTAGATCTGTGTATGATGAACTTGAGTCCTTTAAGCATTGAGCGATCGTGGTCTGTTGTTTAGACTTCCTCTTTGTGGTGTTCGTCCTAATTTTAAGAACATGCACTGATGACATGTATCTGCAGTTGAAACACACCGGTTTTGGCGACAGGCTTGCTCCTGGATCGACCCGCAGGAAGTGCTGATTCAACACTCAGTCATACGACCGACTGGGACCGCGGGATCTGCGAACGCACTGCCTTTTCGTTTGACACCTCATCAACACTTCCGTAACATCACCGGCTGCTCGTGCATCGTGTGCCGGATCAACATCCCTTACTCAACGCATGGGCTCGCGAGCGCGAAGTGGCCGATAAAGACGCCCCATCTCGGCGTGGTCATGACATGCAAGGAGCACCGAAAGATTGCCTATTGCGGGGTCTGCCTGCGGGAGGCACCCGCGATAGAAGGTGAACTAGAATACGCGCAGGGACTGTCCGTCTGCTGCGTGGAAAATGAAGATGACGACGTGTGGCCTGATGTGGAGGCTACGTGCCGTATGTGTCGGATCGATGGTATCTGGCAGCGAGCACAGAAAAACGCGATTGACCAAGAGGCAGTGGGAGGTCCAACATTATCCGTCGACGATTGGGAAACGAAGCAAGCCATTGACGCATTTGTTGACCTGGGAGAGGGTACAGTCGCGGAAGTCCTGGCTGTGGCGCGGGACAAATATTGGTACAAGGTGAACACCAAGCTAGGCGACATGCTGGAGCAGGCGCTCGCAGCATCGCGGTACGTGTCAAGAGCGGAGCTTGGCGATCGGTCATATGGCAGTGAAGACGAACTGAGCTCGGACGATGAAGACGATGCAGAGTTGAAGAGCATCACGGAGGACGCAGCGGGCATTCGGGAGATCGCGGTGACTGATCATGTTCGGAGCCGTATCCTGGATGGGCATTGGGTCAATCCTGCTGACATCTTCTACAACAACGACGGCTGGCGAACCGTCGTCCCCGCACAACATCCATGTCCATGGAATCCAGGAGCAGCATTCGACGGAGCCCTGGAGGAGAGTGAGCGAAAGACGGTGGAGGAGAAGGGAACGGAGTTCTCGCACCCGCGGCCGAAGACTGTGGACGCGATGGTGCCGCCGTCCGCGGCGCTGTCTGCGATGACTTACCAGGCCTTCATGAAGCAGATGAAGGACATCTTGACTCCAGCGATGAGCAACATTGTGCGGCGGCTGGTCATCGAGTGCACTGCGGATGGGAGGGATCCCACAGTGGTGGCGGCTGCAATGAGCCTCGATGATGTCGCCGATGCGCTGAAAGACGAGGCGACCTGGTTCACAGGCATTGATTGGCTGGAGCGGAGGGCGAACGCGCGGGAACTGGAGAGAGAGCAGGAGCGGTCGCGTCGGCGAGAGAAGGATGAGGATGATTCTTCTACGTCGTCGAGATCGGAGGGCTCACATACTACGAGTCCGGTATTGTCCACCACCACACTCCAAACGACACCCTCGCCGCCACCGAGCGGCAGTGCGAGTGCGAAGGACGATGACTCAGTTGCATCGCCTCTTACATCCGTCCCACCTGTCATATTGGTGTCGCCGGTGCTCAAGTCGCCACAGATGCTCCATCCTATTCCATACATCCCTTCAAAAGTCTCACACCTACCGCTCTACAGCCACGATGCATTTAAATATGTGCGTTGATCCGCATCCCACGATCATCAGTGTGTCAATCACGATCTAACGTTTCTCTTTTCCAGGCATGGCGAGATGCGTGCGCGCCGTTATTTGAATGCTACTGTTCCATCTGCGAAAGGCGGATCTTGAAAGCGAATGCCGCGGCAATGAGCAACGCACCTAATCAGACGCCTGTGCCACTTCCGCAGGATGTGCCTGAAGCTCAGAGGCCGGTAGAGATTAAGGTGCCGGAGGCCCCCGTCGCACCAGCACGAGCAGAGGAAGAAGAGGAGGGTGAGTCGGAAAAGGATGATGTCTCGGTCGTTGAAATTCCGAACCATATATCCCCGGGCATCCCTCGTAAACGGCCTTCGAGAGAACTAGATGCTGATGCATGTGCAGACGCCATCTCGACCCCGGAGCAGCGTGGCGGTTCGCCTCCGAAACGTCCACGAAAGGACGGAAAATACTCACCGACGCCTGTTCCTACGTCGCCGTCGCCTGCGAGGCTACGCAAAAGATCGTCTGAAGAGCTTGAAGAGGATGACAATCGGGCTGAACAGGTTGGTAACGGCGAGTCGAAGAGACTCAGGTCGGAGGAGAAGGAGAATAATCGAGTCCCTCTACGACCAGCTCTTCCACGGAAGGCGAGTTTGGCTACCGTTGTAGATGCTGCCCATTAGGTGAGTGGAGTGTCTAGCAAGTTCTCTGGATCTGGACGCTGAAGTTGATCTGGATGTCGTCTAGCCTCATCAATGCCGCTCTACTGCAGACTTTGCCGTGAGTAGCATGTTCGAATTCCAGGTAGTGGTCGGTTAGGCGTTCGGTGATAGAGTGATACATACTATCGGATGGTGCTGCCTTACAAGGGGGCTGTTGTATACTTCTTTTGGCTTTATCCCCCGTTCATCTCTTCCGTTGTATATTAGGTGTATTTCTTTGACCGCGTACTTTATCCCTTTTAGCTTTTTCTCTAACCCCCCGCCCCAACCCCGTTTCATTTCCCGCGCTGTCGTGTCTGAATACTAAAGTTGCTTCGCCATACTAGACGTGTGGTAGATGTACGACCTGATCATCTCAGGCTTCCAGCGCTGTAGGCATTTTTTACATTGGACTGTATCTGTACCAGTACAAAGCAATTGGATATATCATCATCGTACTTGAAATAGGAGAGTGGGCCCTGCCACCGATCCGTAGTCGCCATATGTTTGCTGGGATGTTCAAAGACAAGTTAGCTACAAGGATCATGGGTATCGGTCGAGCTCTCGAAGTTACTACATTTCCCTTGAACGCAGGCACATATTCGTCGTTACATACTGACTTGATCTTCGCTTGCAGCTCGGTGCTCCGCACATGAAGGCACGATATCGTTAGAAGAGCGTGGGGGTCCAACAAGGGATGGGGAGATGTGAAGATCTCGCCCAGAATAAGTCCACGAAGGCTTTGTTGTATTAGAATTCGACATTGTCAGTCGAGCGTATAAGAAGGACCGCCGACTCCAGATGATCGAAAGGACGCCATTGATAGCACTAGCAGCATTTGCATCTTTGGCACAAACGTTACGAAGGAGAAAATAAGCCTGGGGCCCGGTCTTTCCACCGCTAGGCCGTTCCGAAAATACACTCTAGCAGAGGGTGAGACGCCCCTCGAACGGATATGTTTCTTCTCCTGTTCTGAGGCGCGGCAATATTGATTCATGTTCGATCACTAATGTATTTTCACAATGACGATGTAGTAAAATATGCACATGGGCGGGATCACGTTGAAATGAAAGGACATATCAGGAACAGGCAAGGGTGAGACGAGGATAGGCAATCGTTCATTTGAGCCTCGAAAGCTTATCATCAACTTTGTTCAAACTTCGCGAGAGGAGCAGTGTTCAATTCGACACGTGATTGACGCGTCGCGTCGCGATGACCGCGTGTACTTCTTGTCTCCTTACAGATTTGCACCTCTCGGACTTCTAAAGCGGTGCACACGTTGTTCCATCTCCGCTCCGCTGCGCCATTGTATCCTTATAGAAACTGGCTTCTCCGCCGCAGAGTCCGCAGGACCGCGCCACGTAGAGTCACATTACTCGCAAGCCACGACGAGCCACGTTCTCTCTACTCCTTTCTCAGGACCCTACCACCAAGTACTCTTGTCGATTTCCGTCTGCCAACTGCATATCTTGCATTATGATGAAGACATCCAGTCACACCGAGCCTTATTCATACTCAGCTGTTGCCAGAGGACGGATACCTCTAGTTAATGAATTCGGAGACCACATTCCCGAACTCTCAGTCCAATTCTTCTTTGATAATCTCCTCCCTGGACTTCGCCAAGGACTTGATGTAAAGGCAACCGTTGAAAGACTCAAGAAGGGGCGTCGTGCTCAGATATCAAAAGGACGGTGGACAGCGTTCGAACCTAAATCTCGAAATTCTAAGCTCAAAGAAGTTACCTGCCAGCCGCTTGCGCGCCTGGGGAAGGCCATTGTTTCAGCGAGTAGTATCAAAGATATCAAACCTCTCCTGGTAGTCAAAGCCAGCCCATACGCTGCCGTAGATACAGCAGACGTCACACGACCAGATGGATGTTTTGTGCTAAATAACAACGCGGTCGGAAAACTCGACTGGATGGACATCGCGCTTGTCACTGAATATAGGAAACACGAAACCGACAAATACGACGACCACACTGACGATGACGTAAGTCATGTTTTACTTCTTGTATAAATCAGATCTCTGAAAGTTGGAATAGGACGTACGAAAAGTGGTATGTGATATGCACCAATGCATGAGTAATGATCCGCGAAGGCGGTTCACTTTCGGCATAACCATTGACAAAGCGGTCATGAGACTCTGGTACTTCAGCCGCACAGAGTTGCTTGTCAGCCACAAAATCAACTGGGTGGAGGTAAGTCATCGGCCCTATGTGAGCCCATCTTGATTCTTATATGATGAACAGGACCACGAGACCGTCGTGCGAATTTTCCTTTCGTTTATGTACGCCGAACCACACGAAGTGGGATGGGATCCTACCATAACGCTCGTCAAAGACAATAAGGGAATCATTCAATACGACAGCAGTGGGAACCCGCAGCTTGACCTATCCATTGTGTCCGAAGACGGGCATATCGTTCAGTATCGTACCAAAAAACTGATTCTAGGTCCCCGCTCTGATCCGCTGAGCCGGCGGGGAACTCGGGTCTGGGTAGTACGAAGACTGGTAGATGGCGAGGAATGCGGAGAACTCGCCGTCCTCAAAGACTATTGGATCGCTGCCGACCGAAGGACTGAGGGCAGTATTTTGAAGATACTCCGTGGGAAGAAGATGGACGAAACTATGTCCACAGCCATGACAAACTATTTCCTGACAGTTCTCCATGACGGAATCGTTCTCATCAATGGCAAACCAGACCATACTCGGAAGCTTATGACCCGGGGAACGGAGATCCCTGAGCCTTATTCTAAGTTTGAAATGTACGTCGAGCCGGACTATTCAGAGTGGCGGCTGTGCGCAGGCGATTGGCACTCTTTGGACTACTACAAGAAGCCCCGTGTCAATTATAGAGCTATTCATCCGAAGATTCATTATCGGATCGCTTTCAAGGAAGTCTGTGAACCGATATATCACTTGGCGTCCTTGGGGGAAATCTTCAAGGTCCTCAATCAGGCCGCCATAGGTAAAAACAATCATTTCGTAACGACCTCTTGGCTGACTTGTTATCTAGCCCTACGCACCATGCATAATCTTCGCTGGGTCCACCGCGACATCAGTACTGGTAATATCCTGGCATATCGGGAGAACGGTGAGTTATCGGTGAAAGTGGCCGATCTGGAGTGCGCGGAGTGCATAGACGAACCGCGCGCCCAAGAGAGTATTACTGTGCGTGTTTTGACTGACTGCTTGAGGTGAAGCTTCTGACCGCATAGGATTCACACAACAGGGAACACCAGGATTCATAGCAATGGAAGTGGAAATGCGGCAATACCAATTCTTGCCCACCGAATATTATGCAATGCCGTTGAGCAGTAGCCGCAAGATGGATACAGCGGACCTGAAGGAATTATGGAACGGAAACAAAAGGAAGAATTTGATTCCTTCTGTCCCTGATACAGTTGAGGTCGCAGAAACCAAACCAATACCTCAATTTCGCTACAATCACCTCCATGATCTCGAATCGCTCTGGTGGGTCGCGACGTATTTCCTATTCAACAAAATTGTCGTTCGTGTCAAAGGGGATCTGGTAGCCAAAAACCATGCACAGCAGCGCGCTGAGGAGCGGCAGCAAGATAAGGCCAGCAAGTTGCTTGACGAAACGGGCACCAGATTCGTCACCATATATGCAAACTGTTTCTCCCAAGATATCAGATGCGTCCATGGGTCCATGTGGCCGACCGCTCTCGCCATCGACTTCTTGAGGCGCAGCCTGGCTGACTGTTACCGGGAAGCTGAGAAGTCTCCAGACACGATCGACTGCACCTCCGCGAATGAGCTTTACTCCGATTTTGATATCTTGTTCGGTGAAATCTCTAGACAGGACATCGAAATCGGTGATTTCAAACCGTTCGAGTGGAACGTCGGCCAAATAATGGTCGGCGAAGGCAGCGATACTCAGCCTGATAGTACTCATTCTGGCGGAAGCCAAAGCAAAGGAAAACGGAGGGTGGAAGATTCAGAATCAGATCAGAGATCAGTTGGACAAGATGCGGGAGCATCTAGAAGTTCTCCTGCTCCAGCATCGGGGCAACCATCCTCAACTAGAAGACCAAGACATGCGGATACAGCAGGATCCGTCACCAGTCACGAGCAAGAGCAGCAAATTTGAGAGGATGAAGAGTTTTGCGACGTCAACTCAACACCTACCGGGACGAATACCTGATGGCATTCTGACCAATTCTCAAATACCACGGACGACTCGGTTTGACCTTGTGTGATATTATCTATCTTGTATTTTTGCTACCTTGGATTCGCTACACTTGTACTACTGCAATACACTCGTGTTTGATCTGCTTTTTTGAACGACGGTTAGATATTCAAGTCCATACGGTTGTAACGAAATACCCAGGAGAGGAAGGCTGACATACAGTAACCCCCAAAAGATCGAGTTTGTATATCTCAATTATAAACCCAGGGGAACCTATTTCGAGATTGATATTTGGAGCACGCCTCTCGCTTGAATGCTACAGTAAATCAATCGAACTGCGGTCAAATCTATACTGCGGATTACAATCACGGATAAGGGGGAGGTACATAGGACAACGCAAAAATTGAACGCCATCGAACTTGAAGCTAGATCTATCGCACTAGATCAGAAGTAATTCGGAGAAAAGCCCTACTAGTAGGGTTTAGGATGCGATGTAGCCAGAAAGTTCTTCACCCTCTCGGATTTGTCGCTTTTGAATGCGACCTCGTCACAGGTCCCGCAGTCCTTGCCTCCATCGGGTGAACAAGTTTTGACCGTTTCCTGGAAAGTGGTCGTGAAGATGCTTGAGCAGAAGGTCCTGCAGGGGTATCAGCGCCCTCGTCAATTGCTCCCTCGTCTAGGGCTGGATCTTCCATTCTCCGCTTTCCTTTGCGAAGCAACTGTCCGGATAGCGCAGGCAGACTGCTCTCGGTATCGCTGTCCATCACTTCCACGTCGACCGTCGCCACGTTCTGTTTGAAGTGATTGAGCATGATATCTTGTGTCAAGGCTTGGCTAAACATATTGTCGAAAGCGGTATAAAGTCCCTGGGCAACATCTTCATTAATGGAATTTGGGTGTTTTTCGGCATTCAGATATTGTGCCACGAGTTGTCTCCTCGCCGATTCAAGACTATAAGCGAACGGCCTCACGGATTCATGAAGGCAGCCGATATGCTGCTCGAAGTAGCCTTCTGCAGACATGACTACGAGCCTGATGGCTTGGTCGTAGAACAACTGTGCGGCGTAGTTTTGTTGCTCCTCTTCATCGGATGGGTGTGTATCGCTCCTCGATACGACAGCCCCGTTGACGCCGACAACTGCTCTGTTAAGGATAAAATAGGTGGCAACCCACCAGATAGACTCCAGATCGTGGAGAGGATTGTATCGAAATGTGACTTCTTCTTTCGTAGGTTGCTTCGAAGCTTCAGCGAAAATTGGGTGGTTGGGCAGACCGGCGGTTTCCTGTTGTAGCATTCGATTCCAATTTAATGAAGCTTTGCTTTTCACGGCCGGGATCTGGTTGTTTCTTTTATGGCGAAAGAGATATCGCATCAAGTCTACTTCGACTGCCATAAAGTTCGAAGTCCCCTGTTACATCAATTCAGCATGAATTATAGGCTTCACATCCGGTGGAGTCAGCTAATATACGCACAGTACGAATCTCGTGAGTACTTCGTACATTCACTTTTTTCGCATACTCCAAGTCGGCTAGTCTGGCTGATAATTTGCCGTTCTGCCAATAGACGAGGATATTCCCAGTGCTGATGTCGCGGTGAACCCATCCCCGTTCATGCATGAGTTGCAGAGCTATGAGACATGCACGAATGAATGAATATCCTAGTAATAGTCCAGGTTCCTTGTCTTACCTAGCGTTATGCGACGGAGGATTTTGAGAACATCTCCCAAGGACTTGAGATTATAGATAGGCTCGCAAACTTCCTTGAAAATGATGCGGTAATGAATCTTCGGATGATAGGTCATGAGTATGTCGGGTAGCTTTCTCTTATGCTCTTCTGCTATGCGGTGGTCGCCTAGGCCTGTCCGTGATGCCCTAGCTTGGGTTTGAGTAGTAGCGGGCTCGGGGATAATGTCCTCTTCGACTTGAAGTTGGAACCTAAGAAAGGCAGCAGGAACATCTTTCCCTCGAGTCATGAGGTTTCGAGTATGATCAGGTTTGCCATTGACCATAACATCTCCATGACGCAAGACTGTCAGAAAAACCTGCCCTAGAAATTTCCCGATCGTCTGCGTCCATATCGTTCCGAATATTGTCAGCGATATCGCCTTCCCTAGTTCGATCGTCGTCAATCCACATCTCCTTGAGGACGGCAGGCTCTCCAAATTCCTCGCCATTTACCAGCTCTTTGACCTCCCAAACACGAGTGCCCCTCCCACGCAGTGCATTGGCACCAACATCAGATATCAGCCTCGTTGTGCGATAGTCGGTGACTTCTCCGTTCGCCGACCGGACAGATATATCAAACCGTGGCCGTTCAGTGCCGTCATATTGAATGACCCCCTTGTCGTCTGTAACGTATCTGACACTGGGATCCCATCCTACTTCGTGTCGTTGGGCGTACATAATTGAGAGGAAGACATGCACAACGGTCGTAAGTTCCTATTATTCACATGAGAAGGTCCACAGTCGTGCAGAACTTGATGACTTACCTCCATCCAGTTAATTTTCTCGCTGACGAGCAACTCGGCGCGACTGCAGTACCAGAGCCTCATGTCCGTATTCTTGATTGTTATGCCGAAGATGAACCGCCTGCGCGGATCCTCACGCATGCATTGGTGCATACTCCATATCATATTTCGGATATCCTGAACGTACTGTGAGACGCCAAGCGATCATGTTAAATAACTTAGATTCTCACATCATCCACGTCCCTGTCAATGTTCCGTTTCTTGAACTCGGCGACGAGGGCGATATCCATCCAGCGGACTTCTTTGGGAGAACTGCCGCTTACAATAAAACATCCATCTGGTCGACTTTTTGCGTCTCTCATGCTAGACTTCGATGTACTGTTTGGATTGGTTTGGAATTTAAGTGAAGGTTTAAGTTTCCCTAATCCACTTGCACTAGCGATCGCCGCTCCCAACTGCGTGAGCGGCTGGAACGTGGCATTCTCTGACAACGGGGACCCTCGAGGTTCGCATTTGAATGCCTTCCAGCGATCTCTCACAATTCCGGCTCGGGTATTTCTTTTGAGTCTTTTGACTGTTGCGTCCACATCGAGCCCTTGGCGTAGTCCGGGAAGAAGATGATCAAGGAAGAATTGAACCGGAAGTTCCGGGATAGAGTCGCCAAAGTCTTTGAACAGAGCTTTGCGCCCAATTTGAGCACCTCCATAAGGATACGGGAGAATAGAGGTCTGTTTGTGAATAGAAGGCGTTTCGTCAAGCTTCAGTTGGTGATTGATAATCGGGATAGTTGAGGGTGGCGCACCATTGATGAGGAAGCTGCCGAGCTAGCGGCTACTGCACCCATTTTATAGAAACAAGGGTAGTGTGGCTCGTCGTGTCCTGCGAAGAGTGCGGCCAAAGTGTGACCTGAGAAATTGTAACGCCGATCATATAAGTATCAAAACGATAGAACAATGGGGTCTCCGTGGCATGGACACTACACCTGAGGGGGGAAGTGTCGGTGATACTTACTGCAAGAGTAATGCGTTATCCAAAGTCAACGCTGAAAGGACTAAGGACTTGAATACGGTCCTGAATTCTGGGATACACTTACGCGGTTGAAGCGACTATCACAACTCGTTGACTTAGACTGTAGCAGACGCGTCCGTCACGTGCCTTCATTTGCGAGGCTCGGCCACATTTCGCGTTAGTTGCTAACAAGGCCCATGAGACAGACAAAGATGCTCAGTGGCGACATATGATCACGCATCTGCCACCGCCATTTGGACCGAGCAAAAGAGTACGAGGGGATGTGACTATATGTAACGGTAGTCTGATGAAGAACGACATGAGAAATCTGAAATCTGAAATACGTACTTTACTATATATCTTTTCGCCGGATTCTGATCGGCCTCCTCCAGCGGTGACAGCGAATTGCATATGTCGATTTCATATAATTGCTGTTGCTTTGCAAGTCCAGCTTTCGAAAATGATCTAGTTCTAATATGTTATAGAGAGCAGTAGACGTGCATGACTCTGTAGCTTGTCGGCAGTGTGTAGACAGACACATATCAGTCATTGGAGAGACAGCTGGAGAGGTAGATTTAATACAGCCGGGCGAGATCGGAAGGTTGAAAATGAACGCCAAATGAGAATGACGCGCAGCCTACTGACAATGTCCGGTATAGGACAAATTCAGAATTGATGCTCACGAAGAGTACTAGAACATCCCCCAATGCGCTAGATTTGGCCCAAAAATGACGATAATGACAAGAACGCAACGCCATTCTGATAGGAGTTTGTGTTGCCTAGAATCAGATAGCTTGAGTAACGGCGGGCTTCTCCATACTCAGATGTTGGAACACAGATCCGGACAGTGTGATAATTACGCAAGATGACCATTGCGGGGGTCAAGTTGAGAAACATATCGGCAAGAACAAATCGCCAGATAGGACGAACGCCAACGGGAGAATAAAGGTTGACAGTGCTATGAAGAACAAGTCGCCGAATGTTCAATGCAGAGACCATCATAATTAAGACAGCATGTGAGCCAGAACGGAACTCAAGAACCTGTAGTGACTTAGGAAGGGTCTTCGTAGGATGGTCTGCGGAGACCAGGACCCACCAGGCCTCCACAGAGGAAGACTTCTGCGGCAAAACTTGGTCTACAGCCATACCTTGATTATGGTGCCCATAACAGTCAACTTGTCCCATATCTTGTTTTGGGAGTTCATCTCACTTTGCTGGGTACCGATGAACTTGAACCCTGGATGTCGAAACTTACAGCCTGAGGTTGCAAGTAAGTTAGCTCTCGGACATCGCGTCTCTCGGTATCGCCTCCTTTAGTGCATATGTGTATCAATAAGGATGCAAGTAGAATGAAAGGGACTGTTGAATATATAGGTATTCACTCACAGCGTTCGATATCTAATCCACGCAGTAGGGAAACACCAGTGCACCACAATGCGCCAAGACTTGGCCAGAAATTATCTAGAGCGACGTATACAGTAAGCTGTTGTGCTAATGTTTTTACTCATAATAATTGAATTATGCGGGAGTCTCTTGGTGTGCCATAGAAAGCCTTGAAGTGTATGGACGGTCGTGCAAGTCTGAAACCTCGTTGACCGGTGAGGGTTTTGTCTTCCGTAGGCAGACTCTTAAGATTGTAACCTTATAGAGGGAGTAACGTGATAAGATAACGGCCTAGATGCAACTCTTCGATCCAACTTCGATCAGTCGTGCTCTCGAATGCTCACACGGTGACGCGTACGCTCTGTCTCGGTCCTCCACCTTGAGCTTGATTCTCTGACCGTTACCAACATTTCTATCCTCTGGAATGACTGCTTTCGAGCGTCTTTTATTGTCATTAAACCTATCAGACGACTACTACTTCCATCGACATTTCCACGAGCTCGAAATCAACGACACAGCATCCACCTGACATGCCGTGGGTGAACGGAACCTCGTACTTCACATAATGCGGAAAGGCGTGCCAAAAATATCCTCCTTGTTATGGCCAGGCAGTACTTTTAGAGATATCGCTAGAGTCCTCGGATCGTGCCTGTCTCAGAACACATAGTAGTTGGTGTGTGCATTCCCCGAGATTGACAAGAGTCAGCTGAACGACAAATATATAACTACAAGGTCGACTTGAAGATTGATCATATCTGTTACCTTTATTCCATGAACGGCACAAATTGATGATCAGGCTTACCTGATAGACAGCGAAGTAGTAGGCGTCCCGTGAACGGATAATAATTTGCCTTAATCCTCGAAGATATGCTCGATGTTCCATGCGGTCGCAAGCCAAGAATCATCGCCCTTCAGGGCCACATTCAACGCTCGGCCGTAATCAAGAGGCGCACAGGCCCTAGGCCACGGTGTACCCTGACCATCTGGGAGTGATGCTGGAACTCATCTGGCTTATAACGGGCGGTCCACAAGCAAAATCAATCGTGGTTCAGTCCAGTACACTCCCCCGGGATGTTGCTTGCCACTCGCCTGGTCGTCGCGCTTGCGTTGCTCCTTTCTGCAGCAGGCGCCCCTTCGACGTTCTCCCCCCGTGTCGTGCATGAATCCCGTAGCAATGTCCCCCGTGGTTGGGCTCCCGTCCGACGAGCAGAGCCGAGCATGATGCTCCCTTTGCGTGTCGGTCTTGTGCAACCCAATCTAGAGAACATCGAGGCGTACATTATGGACGTATCGCACCCCGAATCGCCCAACTATGGGAAGCACTGGTCCCCGGAAAGGGTCGCGGAAACGTTTCGCCCCACGAAAGAGTCTGTCGACACCGTGCGTACGTGGTTTGTCGATAACGGTATCGAGCCTGGCCGTGTGAAGTTGATCCCGAGCGCCGGATGGGTGAAGGCAGACGTGACGGTTGAGGAGGCAGAGCAGCTTCTGGGCACGGAGTACTATGTGTACCAATTTGGGGAGGAAGAGGGCAAGGAACACGTCGCGTGCCACGAAAAGTACCATCTTCCCGAGCATGTCGCGAAGCATGTGGAGATCGTGACGCCTACACTACACTTTGACGTGAAGCCGAAGGCAGTCAAGCATCAGCTGGAGAAGGTCGACAAGAGGAGCGGCTCCACGAGTGATACTAATGCCCATGCTGTGGGTCAGCCCGGATTTGGGACGAGTTTCCCCAAGACTTCTGGTGTCGTTCAGGTATGTGGCGACCGAGCCGTCGAGGTTGTGACCATCAAGCTCAATCTGTTTTCTCAGAATCTGTACAGCGAGCTTTCAGATTGCGATAGCCAGATTGTCCCGGACTGCCTTCGTGCCCTGTATAACTTCGAGTATATTCCCGTTGCGACTGAGAAGAATTCCATTGCGATTGGTAGGAAAATCTTCATGTTGTCTTATCAGTGCACGATCTCACAGTACCCTTTCCAGTCGAGTATACACCACAAGCATATGTGCCGAGCGATCTTGATATGTTCTTTCGCAATTTCTCCCCTAGCCAGGTTGGCGACAGGCCCATCTTGGATGGCATAGATGGCGGTGAGCGGTCCTCAACTTTCCGGGCAGTTTGAGAGAGTAGACTGAGCGAGAGTGTTTCTGCAGGCTATGATCAAAGCGAATACGGAGGCTTCGATTACAACGGCGAGTCGAACTTGGACTTGCAATACTCTATGACGCTGGTTGGACCGAAGCAGCCCGTGACTTTGTATCAGGCTGGAGATATGGTTGAAGGTGCGTAACAAACAACTTTGTTTACGACTTCGAAAGAAGATAGGCTGAGCAGTATAATCACTTAACAGGTGCTTCCTTCAACAACCTGTTGGACGCTCTCGATGCCTCCTACTGCACGTTTGAAGGCGGAGACAACCCAGAGTATGATTCCATATACCCAGATCCGTATGGTGGCTACGAAGGTGCGACCACCATCGCGACGTGTTTGACTGTTGGCAGTCCATTTAGCCTGGTTGATCTTCCTAGGTCCGGAAAACTGTGGAACGATAACGCCCGCCTATGTCATGTCTACTTCATACGCTTACGACGAAGCAGACCTACCTCCGGCATATGAGGAAAGACAATGCGCCGAGTATGCCAAGGTCTGTCCATTCATTTGCTTAGTCGACCTATCGGTCTAGACTCATTCTATATCTTTCAGCTTGGTCTGTTGGGTACGACGATTTTCTTTTCTTCCGGGGACTACGGCGTTGCAGGAAACGGCGGCATCTGTCTTAGCGCCGACGGAGAGCAAGAGTACGGCGGCACGGTGTTCAACCCTGGCTTCCCTGCAACGTGCCCTTATATCACCAGCGTTGGCGCCACGCAAGTCAATCCTGGGGCATCGGTATGTGCAATTGCGCCGCAGGCTTTCTTGAAATTGTTCGAAACCTTACGGGTTGATGCTCTTCGTTAGGTGTATGAAGCGGAGAGCGCTTCCGACCAGGTGATCTACTCTGGTGGTGGTTTCTCAAACGTATTCGCCATCCCTGAGTACCAGAAGGCTGCGGTTGAGCATTATTTGACGACTTACCCGCCTCCATATTTGTCTTCCACCTACAATACGTCTGGCACGTCGCGCGCATATCCCGATATATCTGCCAACGGGTCCGTCATCTCGAACGCATCTGTGGTGATGATCGCTAAATCTCTGTGAATAGTGTGAATTATTTGGTAGCAATCCAGGGCGAGTACTATCTCGTGTACGGCACATCGTGCTCTTCCCCAGTCTCTGCTGCAATATTCTCTGCGATCAACGACGCGCGTTTGGCCATCGGCAAGGGCCCGATCGGGTTCATCAATCCTACCGTGCGTATTCGTCGCCTGTCGCTGCGTGCACTCTCGCCTCATGTTGGTATCATAGATCTACACGCCTCTCTTTATGGAAGCATTCAATGATATCACGACTGGAACGAATCCTGGATGCGGCACTGATGGATTCTCGGCTGAGCCTGGTTGGGACCCGGTGACTGGAGTCGGGACGCCTAATTTTGCAAAGTTGATTGGCCTTTGGCTGGGGCTGCCTTGATCTTATCAGGGTATATAACATGGGGAATAATCCGGACAGTGCAGGGGAGATTTGGCTTCTCTGTCATCTGCGAGTATACCGGGATACACAAAATAGTTAACATTCTAAACAAGGAGTGAACTCTACGGTATCACTGACTGAATTTCGGGCTGTGAGCACTTGCAAGCCGGAAGTGGGAACACTTTAAGCACACACGATGGGTTGGAGGCAAGCCTTGTGCGAGCACGTGATGGACGCGTACCAATCGTTGGCAAAAGGTTCCTTTGATTTGATCCATTTCCACCACCCGTAAGCAAGTGCGTCCTCGGACGCTTGTCTTCGGTTTTCACTCCTGTCCTGCTTGTTCTCCCTGTGCTGTAATGAAGCCATCTGTCTTTGTGAATGCGCCTGAGGCCGAAATGAACTTAGCGAATGCTGCTACGATCTAAAGTTATGGATTTCGAGGATATCGTCGACAGGAAATGGAACATGTAACTGCGGGAATATTTCCGTCAGCATGTGTCGATGGGCATCGCAGCGTCTGCATCTCTGCGCTCGGTGAGGATCTGGGAACAAGTCATCACCATGGAACGGTCATAAGGCTCGGTGGATGAATCGTCGTCGATTCGTCGATGTCTTGTCCGGCATTACGCGACGGGTCCGAAAACGAGATCTTTAGGCTAGCCTGCAGAGGTGATGTGTTGTCTCAGCCTCTCTGTGGTCGTAGCGATGATTAGAGTTTGAGCCCCTCGTGGTCTCGTACCCAGCCGGCAGAGTTCGTACCCTCCCACCACACATGGTCCCATCTAAATTGGACTGCCCTAGACGGCTCACGTGGCGCGCTCTCTGCCGGCTGGTACGAGACCATTGTCAGTCTTTATTCCGTTTTCTATTCCGCGAGGGCCCTCGCCTTCGGGGCACTCCTCTTGTGTGTCTATGTCAAGTATCCTTCGCCTGCGAAATCCTGTCTACTGATCGAGATCTTTTACGTCATTCCAGCAGTACTCGGGTAATATAATCTGCTGCGATCATGAAGATGCGCTTCGCTTCATGTGGTTGCAAGACAACGCTGTGTTCTTTCAGTCCTCATACGGAAGTCCATAAATAAATCTCTGCATCGTCTGGCTTATAATGCGAGACGTGCATGTGAACCATAATTTGTGGTTCAGCCCCGTCCAGGATGCTGCTCACCGTTCGCACTTTCGTTTCATTGACGCTCATTGTTTCTGCGGCAGCCGCTCCCTCCACATTCTCTAGTCATGTCGTGCATGAATCCCGAAGCAATCTTCCGCGTGGGTGGGCTCCCGTCCGACGAGCCGAGCCCAGCATGATCCTTCCTTTGCGTGTCGGTCTCGCGCAATCCAATCTCGAAAACATCGAGGCGTACATCATGGATGTGTCGCACCCTGAATCGCCCAACTACGGCAAGCACTGGACCGCCGCAAAGGTCGCAGAGACCTTCCGTCCCACAAACGAGTCTGTCGATACCGTCCACACGTGGCTCGTTGACAGTGGTATCGAGCCTGATCGTGTGAGCCTGAGCCAGAGCGCTGGTTGGGTGAAGGCAGACGTGACGGTTGAGGAGGCAGAGTGGCTGCTGGGCACGGAGTACTATGTGTACCAGTTTGGGGAGGAAGAGGGGAAGGAGTACGTCGCGTGCCACGAAAAGTACCATCTTCCCGAGCATGTTGCGAAGCATGTGGAGATTGTGACGCCTACGCTGCACTTTGACGTGAAGCCGAAAGCGGCTAAACCTCAGCTAGAGAAAGCCGAAAGGAGGAGCGGGCAGCCTGACTTTAGCCTGAGCTCCCCCAAAATTACTGGCGTTATTGAGGTATGTAGGCAATTAGGTCGCCCTGCTTGTGAATATTGAGCTTAGCCTTATCTCAGAACCTATACAGCGAGCTTGCGGACTGCGATGACCAGATTGTTCCGGACTGTCTTCGTGCACTGTATAACTTCCACTATACCCCTGTCGCGACTAAGAATAATTCCATTGCAATTGGTAGGGTATATATCATCTTGTCTTGCGAGTGCACGGTCTCACAGGGCCCTCTCCAGCCGAGTATTCACCACAAGCATATGTGCCAAGCGATCTTGATATGTTCTTTGCCAATTTCTCCCCTAGCCAGATTGGTACCAGGCCTATCTTAGATAGTATAGATGGCGGTGAGTGTCTGTCACGTGTTTTGACAGAGCGGTCTCATCGAGCTTGACTCTGTAGGCACCGTTCAGACCCAGCTTGTGGGCATGGCGTACAACGGCGAGTCGGACTTAGATTTACAGTACGCAATGGCACTGGTAGGTCCGACACAGCCCGTCACTCTTTATCAAGCTGCACAAAACGCTTCAGGTGCGCTAGCAACCGTTTTCGTGATTGTCGAAGCTGAGGTATCGGAAGCTCCTCGGGGTACTGCCTTTAACAACTTACTGGACGCCCTTGACGCCTCGTACTGCACATCTGAGGGCGGCAGCTCCGAAGGTTCGAATGTCGCTACCAAATTGTCCACGGTTGATTCATTAAAACACCTCCGATCCCTCTGTTCATGATTTAGGCCCGGAAGACTGTGGAACAATTACCCCCGCCTATGTTATGTCTACATCATATAACTTTTGGGAGCCTGATCTGACCCTGGCGTACGAAGAGAGACAATGTGCCGAGTATGGCAAGGTATGTCCGTAATTGATGCTTACTCGACACATCACTGACACTACCATATTCAGCTTGGCCTCATGGGTGTAACACTTCTGTTCGCTTCTGGGGACGAGGGTGTTGCAGGAAGTGAAGGTATCTGTCAGACGGCTGACGGAGAGGAAGAGTCCGGCGGCACGGTGTTCAATCCTGGCTACCCTTCAACATGTCCTTATGTCACCAGTGTCGGCGCCACACAAGTTAATCCTGGAGCGTCCGTACGTGCAATTGCCCCGCATGCTTCACGTTATTCGGAACTTGATGCTTTGATAATTCCCTCAGGTGTATGAACCGGAAAGCGCTTGTGAGCAGACGATCTACTCCGGCGGCGGCTTCTCAAATAGATTTGCCATACCCGAGTATCAGAAGGCTGCGGTTGAGCATTATCTGACCACTTACCCGCCGCCGTATTCATCTGCCGTGTATAATGCATCTGGCACTTCGCGTGCCTTTCCCGATATGTCTGCCAACGGGTACGTCGTCATTATCGAATACACTTATGATGAAAGATACTGAAACACCGCTCAGTGCAAATTATGTAGTAGCAATCGACGGCGAGTACCATCGCGTGTTTGGCACATCGTGTGCTTCTCCAGTCTCCGCCGCCATGTTCTCTGCTATCAACGATGCGCGCCTGGCCGTCGGTAAGGGTCCGATCGGGTTTATCAATCCTACTGTGCGTATACATTGTCTGTCGCTGCATGTACTCTCGCCTCATTCTGCATTTGTTGCTACGATTATAGATCTACTCGCCTCTCTTCAGGGAGGCATTTAATGATATCACTAATGGAACGAACCCTGGATGCGGCACTGCTGGTTTTTCGGCTGAACCCGGTTGGGATCCGGTGACGGGAGTCGGCACACCCAACTTTGCAAAATTGCTTGACCTTTGGCTGGGACTACCCTGATCTAGTCGGGTGAGGTAAACCTTTGGGTGATCTGTGTTGGAGCAGCGATTCGTGCCAGTAAGTAGTCGGCTCATACTATCGGGATACCTGCAAGATACCAGTACATATTGCCGACCTGTGCGCCGCACGCAGCGCCGCCGGTTTACTGTGCATATTGTGTCCGTACGCTACAGTCCCGCTCTAATCATTTGAGCGGTGGAAGGAAGACCTGAAATTTCTGTCATCTGCGACTATGCCTGAGATAAATATAGAATACGTAGGTGGCATTGTGTTCGCCGTGTCGGGAATTGCATGCGTGATGGAGTTCTAGAGTCTACAGGGGTGCCATTGGTCGACTTACGCGGGCACGTGATTGACGCGTACGTTACGTGACTGTGGCCACTTGCAACGGCGATCGTGGCATCACCCTCAACACTCCATCCACGATTGATACCACATAAACAGTGCGCGCATCAATTCTTAACACACACCTCTAACAAAGAGGACCAGAGCTACATATCAGTGTCGTGACTCAGCCGCTGCGGGTGGGTGATCAGATCATTGTTCTACGTACTTCAAGCTGATGTTCAATGGTATGGCTGCCGCCTTCTGGCTCTGATAGGTCTAAGGAGTCTAAGGAGGTCATTAGCTACACAGGCTACGCTTATTCATATTGAACTACGCTTTGCGAGATGCCAATGAGATCCGGATACCAGTCATCATGGGTGCGCTACTTATACGCTTCTAATCCTGACGAAATTTGAAACCCCTTCTTGACCTCAGTCTGAGTCTGAAGTGTCCTATCTTCCTGAACATGCTGAAGATGACTGCAAAGCTTTCATTTGAGAGTTTGGGTTCGGAGAATCTGCCCCTGAACTACCGGTCGAATTTTTCCTCCAAACTCTACTTCCTGATCTGCGTCGAGGACTTGATGTTGACGAGGTAATCGAGAAACTCAAAAGCAGACACCCACCTGAGATTTGTAATGGCCGCTGGAGTAAATTCGTCGACGATCCGCAATCTTGCAGACACCGTGAAGCTATTGCCTTCAAGCCGTTGGAAAGATTGGCTTGCGCCATCGCTGCCGAAAGCACTGTAAATGGTGCTCAACCGCTTCTTGTATTTAAAAGCAATCCCAATAGGACTCCCGTCTCAGAGATGCAAGATCCGGCAAGCCGCCCAGACGGATACTTCGTGTTACCGGACAGCCCCGAAAGTAAAGGCAGCTGGGCTGACATTGCGCTTTGTGCAGGATATAAGAAGTTAAAAAATGATAAGAACAGAAATGACGTAAGCTTGTCCTTGTTGCAGCAAGTGAAACGGCTGCACTGTTTACATATCACACAGGATGTGAAGAAGGTAATGTGGGGTATACACCACTGCCTACGTGAAGATCCTCGACGGCGCTTTACCTTCGGAATGACGATAGAGAATACAGATATGAGAATTTGGTTCTGCAGCCGTGCGGAGCTACTCGTTAGTCAAGCATTCAATTTCATAACAGTAAGACTCTCAGTTGCGCGCAGCCTCATACCGTTCTGACGTGATTGTCAGGAGCACCGTACACTTGTTCATTTTTTTCTGGCGATTATGTATGCTAAGCCACACGAAGTGGGATGGGATCCTACTATGAAAGTAGTCATGAATGACGAGGGCCAGGCACAGTGTGGCGTAGATGGCCTACCCCGATTCGACATACTCGTACAGTCAAAGGAAGGAACGGTGACTGAGTATCGCACGATGCGGCTACTTTCGGATATTGGCGCAGACTTTATTCGTGGAAGAGGGACTCGGGTCTGGGAGGCCAAGCGCTTAGAAGGCGGCGAGGAATGTGGAACCTCGGTCGCACTCAAGGGGTTCGTGGATCAGCGATGATCGCGAGAGAGAGGGCAATGTCCTTGATGACCTACACCAGGTTTCCACTGACGCGGAAGAGCGGGATATACTGGATTTGCTACTCCTGACAGTAGTATGTCATGGAGATGTCTACATCGACACGAGCCTTGATCATACTCGTAAGCTGATGACGCAGGGAGCTACCCCTTCACGGAAACGCAGATTCCAACTCCAAAGGAAATTGGTGCTGTTTACAAAAAGTAGCATAGCCGAGGCGTCCCAAATGAGCGCAGGTGGCCATCGCACTCCAGAAGAGCACATTCAGGCGACACTCGAAGACTCTCCCGGTCACCACTCGAATGTCCATTATAGGATTGTCTTCCAGGAGATCTGTAAGCCGATATACACGTTGACCTCGTTGTCAGCAATCTTCGACGTGCGCGTGCAGATGACGTTCGGTAAGAGGAGTACCACCTTGTTGCGAGTTCAGTCTTCATCTCGGCCTTCGTTCAGTATTGCAAGTTATGCATGAACATGGTTGGGTTCATCGGGACATCAGTATCGGTAACATCCTTGTGCACCACATAGGCGGTAGGTTGTGGGCGAAACTATCCGACTTGGAATACACGAAGAAGATTGACGAACAGGGGATAGAAGTCCATGAAAGTCGCACAGTATGTGATTTGTTTGCGGTATCAATATGCTTCTGAAACCAATCTGTCACTAGGGGACTTTAGACTTCATGTCAATGGGAGTGGGTTCAATGGCATACTCCTTTAGGCCTGACACGCCTGGTGAGTACCCTTATGTGGATCCATCATCCACTCTCGGAAGCCGGCTCAGAAAATATATGACACGGGGACCTGCTCGGCCCCAGGCGCCGCCCAAAATTCCCGAACCAGTCACGAACCCTGCCGCAGGTTTCCGGTACAATCCCCTTCATGACCTTGAATCTATTTGGTGGGTCGCTATGTATTTCGTGGTGAACAAGTCTGTTGTCGCTGTTGGTGATACTCCAGTAAGATGGGAAGATCAAGAACAGCGTAAATTTGCCCAGGCTTTGTTCTACACACAAGCCGGCAGGGCGAAGATCATGCAGGAAGCCGACTATTTTGAAAAACATATCTGTTGTCTTCACGACTCAGTCAAACCGATCGCTTCTTACCTCCAACGACTACGGGAGCTGCTCGTCGATCGTTACCGAGAGATCGAAAGAGATCTAATTGTCAATACTATGACAGCTGCGAGTGGTCTTCATATCTTGTTCAACGCCATTCTCGAAGACATTGTAGGAGAGCTGCGGGATAATGATATCACAATCGACACTTTCCGAGACAAGACAGCCCAGGGTGAAGCGTCCGGTGCATTGAACGCATCGGAGCCGATGGGCCAGAATACAGGCAAGCGGAAGATGGAGGACGCAGAGGACGATCTCGCTGACGAGGCAGACGGAACGTCCTCCGAAAACTCTTCCATATCAGCACGGCCTGCGGCGAGAAAAAAGTCTAAGCAGTCACATCCTGTACCTGGCCCCAGTGCAGCCGGTCCAAGGGGGAGTATCTAGTATTTGCTCACCTATTGTGACGCCCACGAGGTGAAGCCAATTTGGACACCGTGGATTGACAAAGTTATAGCGACGAGCAACTCCGGAATTACATGAAGAGCGGAAGGTCCGTATATCTAAGCACCGTAAGACGTCGATCATATTTCGTTACGGTATACCACAATGGCTGTACCATGTATTCATTGGATCTGCACTCCGAATCTTTGATTTTCCTGTTGCTTCGTTATGTTAACAATGGTTCCGGCTCAGTTTTTGTGTCCGAGAATTGATCTTCGGATTCAGCCGCATGTTGGAAAAAAGTAATTTGATTCTAGCAGCAGTCAAGAAAGCTCCCATTCGATTCGACAACATGACAAGAAAAAGAGAAATAAGGAGATATCCGAACCGTAGTAAGATGATCGTGGTGTTTATACAGCAGTTGATCCCGCTCGCAAAATGATTCATCTAAGTAGGACCATTACACCCCTATCAATTGGGAATTGCACTTCCGTTCAGGAATGGGTTCTTCCCATTGACTATTTCAGCCTTTACAACATGCACTAGTAGAAGAGTTCACTCACTTTCGCTGACAGTGCTTCTTTGAGTGGCGCCTGAGCGAATCACCCCTCGAAAATATGCGATGACAACGGGGGCATTGTCGTCTGGTACTGCCCAAATGAACACAAGCGATGTGCTTGGCAAAACCGTGAACGAGTATTGTCTTACCACACAAATTCCCGTCTGTCGACCACTGGCATGCTCCTGTGGTCCCTTGGTGCAAGGCATTGTCTGAGTTGTCATAATGATACTCTCTCAGGTGTCGAGCAATACCAGCAGGACTGCAATCGACCAAGCCGTGGCCGCATGGTGAGCCCCAATGGCAGTCCGTTAGGACAAAATTGTCCACTGCAGTTTGGTTCACAGGTGAGGTTGAAAATACCGGCTGGTGATTCGTGCCATTGAAAAGGATGTGATGAATGCTGGACCTTTCTTCATTGATGCTAGTCGAAGGATACTGAAAGGATTCGGTATTCGGGGTAGGTAGATGTGTCGTTGCATTTTCAACCCTGCTATCGAAGCAAGGCGACCGCATCGAATCAACATATTATTCGAGAGTCATGTATACACTTACACAATGCCAGAGGCTACAGGTTCCTGGAAACGATGGGCATGGCAGTTAGACAACATGGGTTCAAATCCACTGAGTGGCACGACTCCCCTTGAACATCATAATCAGCAAGGTTCAGAATCAACTCATACCCGTACTTACTGGGAACCCGACGGAAATGAAAAGTGATCCTGGGACCAAGTACCAAAGTAGGCAACGGCTGTAGAGATAGCGGAGTCTTGGCCCATAAATTGCTGGTCTACGTACGGCCGAGCGACATTACAGTAATCACAGTTCGTCGACATGTTGCTAGAAGAACAGTGGGGGCTCAAAGGAGGGGACTAAGGATGACGGAAAAAGGGCCATTGGAGCGCTTTTAAGGGGTGAGTGGCGCCTGGAAGTAACAGTGATGTGATGTACAAGTAATGAAGCCTGGTGAGTGCACCATTTGAGTATGAAGCGCACAGGAGGAAGTAGCCGAGGTGGGCACTTGTCCATTCTATCAGTGTCTGAACGAGGCGAAGCGCCCCACATAGGGCCCACGGAAGTGATTCCCGTTCCCACAGCATCTGGGTCTGGCATCTTCAACAGAGAACTCCAGTGAGCGAATATGTTCTGTCCGATTAGAGTTCACTGTCGTGTGTGATTGTGATATCGCTTACAGGCTAGGCGTTTGGCGCCAAGTTGCACAGCGCATTGAGTCAACCAGCACCCTCGATGACGGAGAGATCCTTTGACAAGTAGCTAGTCTCAACAATGTGGTTGCACGGAAAAGGTATCAATGACTTACCCCGGTGATTGGGGCGAAGCAAGACTGTTGGAACCCCAAAAACCCACCACTGCCATGACACGCCGAAGGGCTCATGGGCCGAGACACCCTTGCATGACCTGAAAGGCGTAGTGGCGGGTGCAGTATTGTCAGAGTACGTAGCCTGGAAGCGCCTGCATGTACATCAGCAAAACGACAAAATGTCTTTTCAGACTGAGACGTCTGAATCACGCCTGAAACATACTGTACGTCTGAATGCCGTCTTAATCACCTGACATTTTTGTTCGCTTGTTATTGAGCAAGCCGGTAAGACTCCCCAGACATTCTCAGTCCCGGATGGCGTGAACAGGAATACAAGCCGCGTAACATCGCACAGTCTATCGCCACGGTATCAGTTCACAGTGTGTATATTGAAGTTATACATGTCATTTTGTATGTAAGATCTGACAGCTCAAAACATGGACTCATGAGCATAATCACCTGGAGCTCATGATAGGACTGCATGTTTCTGGGTGAGAGACATCATTGACCTGATCTGGAAGTAAGTCTGTCAGGTGAAAGTCTGCGATGAGAACAGCAGACGCAATTGGCAGTAATGAGCTCTACTAGAACAGTCGCACCATTGAATATAAATGAATAGTTGAAAGATATTCCTGCGAGGCCGTGAGGTGGTGGCACGGTATTTCTCAGCGAGTTGATGGCCTCCAGGCGTGGTGGGGAGTGTCTGCAACTCAAACACGCCCACGGTGGCCTCAGAAGACACCGAGTGCAGGGCGGTGAGATCGTCAGGCGGAGGGAGGACGTGCTGACTCATGGGCGTTCAAGTGGATCTCGATCGGATACGGCTGCTCAGTGGGAGCTCAGACGGGGAATTTCTCGTGCCAGCTCAACAAGCGTGAAGTGCTCAGGCCATTGGCATGCCTGACGAGGCGCCGCGCGAACAGCTGTGGGCTGTCTAATTCTACCGGGAGAGGGGGGGAGGGCAAAACGGCCCTAAACGATGTGACAGTCATGCTTTACAAGTCGTAGCACTGCCGCTGCCAGGGGCAAGGCGTGACCGGAGACTTTGGAGGCACCTGCGAAGAACTCGGGCCCACTGGGTGTGGTCTTGAGCATGGTGCGAGGGACAATGAGTGCAGCCAGGCATGCGAGCACGGCGGAGTATGGAGAGGATTCTCGAAGTATGACTTTGAATGCTGTATGCTTTTGTCGTCGACTGGACTTCACAGGGCCCTCTGGACAGATAAATAGAGCAACTCTCATTTATAAAGCAAGTCGACACGAGCAGAGATGACATCAGGAAAAACATATTTGGTACTAGGACACTCTAGGACTGTCCTAGAGTGTCCTAGAGCACTCAGAGCACTCAGAGTGCTCAGAGTGCTCAGAGTGTCCCAGGTAGCCCTCAGACAAACTCCTTCTAGGTCAAATCTCTGAGAGCATCTCAGAGTTCCTTCAGAGTATATCTGAATTACTCTGAAAGCACACTCAAAGATATATGTATTGCTCTTAGATTGTCTCAGAATTACACAGAATCACTCAGATTATTTCATAATAAATGAGATATATTTATAAACCAAAACAAATGTATATTGTTCTAATACTACAGAAGGCAACTATCAATAGGGATAGTAAGCTGATGTCTGTCAAATAGTATGCAAGTACTCACTGTAATCATATCATATATACAGTCTATGAAACTGAAGGAGATTAGAATAACTATGAAGACTTCTGTCAGTTAATACATTATTTCTGCATCTGTAAAAACATACCATCAAAATTCATGACTCCTAGTACATATCTGGAATGAAGAGCAGAAGTCTAGATACTGTCCAATTTATGAGAAGATGACAGTATGTGTGATGTGGCATGAACTCACCTTAAATTCTCAGACAGTGCTGGAGGTCTAAATACAGTCTAGGATGACATGTCATTAGTATACCCAGCAAGACAATACACTCACTTTGATAACAATGGTAGAACAGATTAGAGACTAGTTTTACAACTGTAGCAGTGGAGGTTATCTGACAGAGAGAACAGAATTTGCAGGTGATCTACAGACTCACATAAATCATGTCTCACAAGCCTCCAGATAAACCATTGTCCACCAAGTATAAGCCAAGCCTGTTGGAGACAGTGAACTCACCAGCATTCAAAAGGAACAACAGAAGTCACATAGAGACACCAGAGAACAGACAGAAGGGCCAGCTGTAGTCTCAATAAGAGTATATCAGAATGTAGAAAGTATAGGCACAAGTTAGAGATGTACACAGAGGAGAGGCAGGAGCTAACTTAGACGATGGTGATGGTACAAGGAGAGAACGCGCATGTTGCTTTGTGACGTGTCAAACATGGGCCAAATAAAAGCCAAACATTGGCCAAACATCCAAACAGTACAGGCTGTCGCGACAGCCTGTATACCAATTAAGGTAATAATGACCTTCTTCACTCAGATTGGCATTTTCACTCTAATATCTGTCTGCCTTCTACTTTAATGTCTCATTCTCAAGCATTTTTGCATAGCTATCATCACACTTACTATTAGTGGCCTACACTCTTCTTAGGTCATTTTTATTGCTGAATTAAAATATTCTCTTCAGAAATATAGGAATAACTTACCCTGATTGAGAGCTGGAATAACTGATATACTAATTGGCTCAGAGTGTTGTACAATAGCAACCCAGGCTATCTCTGAACTTCTCTGAGAAAACTTGAATAATTTTATAATGTCACTAGCATCTCAAAGCAAAGTTCTAAATCAAGTTGGAGAATAAGTATTTGTCTATTCAATAATCTAATATTGACAACTCTATTTTAAAGCATACAAGAACACTGACACTCATCTACCTCTCTACCTCAATAAGGTCCAATCAAATCATGATGTGATAATTATTGAATTTTCCTCAATGTAGCCTATAAATCACAGTGCCAGTACAAGAGCATACTGTAGAATATCATAGAAAGAAGTGAACATAGATATCATAAATGGAACTAATAGAGTCATTAATTGTTTTCTATCTAATCAATGTGACTCAATCAATACAGGAAGATAGAGCTAAGAAATATCAGCAATTTATCAAGTATTATAAACTTAAACTGATTTATATACATGTCAGACTGTCCAATCACAACTTGAATATAATCTTCCAAATTCTAAAGCACCTCAAAGACATAAAGGATAGCCTGTGATGCTCTGAAATTATCTGAATATCTCAGAGCAACTCAGAGCAATCAAAGATGACCTGGGATGCTCTGGGACTACCTGAGACAACCTGACAAATCTCATATATCCCAGAGTGTCTCAGGGAAAAAGTGTTTTTCCTGATGGAGTGAGCTACAGGTGTTCGAGTTTCGCAGTCGGCGAGTCGCAGCCTTAGAAAAAAAAATAGCCACAAGCCAAATTTGTACACATTTGGCCGCCGCGCCTTGCTCTGGACATTTTTCTTGCACACATTCCTCTTCGTTTCTTCCCATTGCCCTAACGCCTCCCGGCTCTGCCAGTGCCAGCACCGCAACTTAAGAACGACACGCCGGCATTGCGCGCTGCTGGCACTCGCGTTCGCAAGCCTACATGGAAGGGAGCGCAGAGCAACTCGGATCCACTCAGGATCCGAGCGTTCTTTGCGCAATTCAACGTCGAGCAAGCAGTCGGATACAACACGACCACCGTCAGCTCGGGTGTGGATATGAGTAGCAGCGCCTCTACAGGTATGACGCAGCTGACCGTGCTCATTACCAGCTGTGAGTGCAAGACTGACAGGGGCCCTCGAGTGTGGGCCCCAATGCACGCTGTCTGAAGCCCAGTCCGTTTCGCCATCCAGCGTAAGTTCAAATCTCGAGCAGAGGACCTGTTGGCCGGCCGGCGCGCGGTCAGCCCAGAGCTGTTCGGAAGTGTGGACGTCATGGTGATGTATGCGCGCGCGGTGACGGAGTATACGCTGACGGTCGTTCTCCGCGCTGTGGACGGGGGGATCAGCCGTTGGATAGAGCAGCTGCAGCTGCGGTGAGTGACTTTTTCTGTCACACTGTCCTCGCTAACAATCATTTGCACACCGCCAGCATTCGCAATCCACCACGTCATCACCACTTTTCCTTCTTCAATTCTCCGGTTCTCGTAGGCATCGTCATACACACTTTACTTTAAATAGAGGCTTAATTTGACTTTATTGTATATAATGAATGTTCTTACAGTCTTACAGAGTGGAAAATATATATCATTCTTTTATATCCTTATCTGTGTCTGGTGGCGTGTCTGAGAACAGTCTGATTTGTGCCTACAGGAGTCTGACCATCGTCTTATTAGCCCTCTGTATGGTCTGAGAGAATCTGAAATAAGTCCCCGACATCTTATTTAAGCAGGTCCCATCTAGGTAAGACTTGCTCAACTTATGCCTTCGCGTCTGAAACGGCCTGAACCAGGCATCTCAGACCATTCAGATGACTCGACGTTTTGCTGATGTAGACTTTGATCGAGAGTCAAGATAGAGTGCTGTCTGTGATAGACCGGGTGGCATACGAACCCTCAATTCAAGCGCCATCGATGAGCGATCGAGAAGCTGACGCGTACGGAAGGCGCTGGGCAGGCAATCTGGGCGCTCCATCATGTTCTGAGGCAGTTCAGACCCAGCGGCAGTGTTGTGGAGTGGGACTTCAGCTGGCAAACCAGCGCTCCGTTGCGTTGAAGAGTTCCGGCCATATAACCAATTCTAGTTGGTGAGGTGGTCCTTATCCAAGCATTGCATGATTCCCCTGCGAGGCGCCTTTAATGAGTGAGTGGCTGATCACGGTGCGGTGAGAATGAAAGGTATGGTATGAATAGGGTTTGTGCTTTCTAGCGCAACAATGTAAACTATTGCAACCATCGAAAATTTCAGTCACAGGGGAGAGCGAGACCTAACCCATGACTTCCCTGTTCCGGTGCATGCCACCGTCAGTCTGTATCAGTCTGGACACAATTTTGTTCACAGAACGAGACACTGACTGTAACACTAATGAGCCACACGGCCCTTACTCGACTGCAAAAGACTCGACCAAATTGGTGCCGAACGTCGTATAGTTGGTTAGCATGCTGCAATTGCATCGAGTTCCACAGCATCTCTAAAGCAGGGACAGAGTAACAAGAATTGTTCAGCATCCGAACTCAAAATGCACAATGCAGTTAGCCACGCAGGTAGAATGCCAGACTAGGGTTGCTTACGGCGACAGAATACATACGGATGGAATTTCAGCAAGAGTGTTAGATTGGAGCACCATGAAAGCCGAGTTACCACTGCCGATCCCACAATGTGACACAGTTGCACGTTACTACGCGAAAATTACATTAGGCCACACCTTTCAGGAGATGACCAACATTGAATTTATCTGTAAGCCTCGACATGCCCCCAGCGCTCTGATTCGTGCACGTTTATGCAGTCCATGGAAGGTGGCGTGCTCATCATAAGTGCACAGGGAGAGCATAGCAAAAGCAATTGCCAATGACCGAAACCTGCACAGCCGGTGAAAACTGCAAGAGGCGCTGAGACGTGTCGATGATGTGCAGAGCGGCAATGAGTTTGTCGGAACTGGAGTGGCTCTGTCATCAATGAATCTGCCAGACTGCCTCTGAGATGACTGCCGCGGCTCTTCCCCTTCATTTCATTATTCACTAGAGTTTCATGGTGCCTTTGGAGTTTACTCTGCGTAACAAGGGCCCATTTGCTTCAGATTACCAATGATAGTGACATACGGTCTTACCGCTTCCTTGATTAGCGTTGAAAGACCGCAATTTCTGTCTTGAAATGGTGTTGAAGACTAACAACGCTGCTAGCGCTCCACTATCCATATGCACTGAGAGACACAGGCAACAGTAAACGTAGGAGGTTCGAGAAGCTGCTGAGGGCCGCCTGACTGCGGTATGCCACATTAGTACAAATCAGATGCGAAACGCCTTACGATAGTCAAAGACGCCGTGGCATTCAATGCGTCTAGACTTGTGTGGGCAATGAAATAGTCATCAATATACTCGGCAATAAAACATAGGCGGGGGGACCGAAAAGCAATTGTGTGCTATTAGGAGGTGGGATTATTTGTCTTCCATGGAGTCTTTTGTCATCACATCATATCGGAGTATTCCGAGGTGGTCAACTAGAACGGAGAAGGAGGAACCCATGAACGACTCAAGGTGCACCGAAGCAGGGAGATAACGTTACCATCTCCGAGACGGAAAGTCTCGGTGCTAGCCACTCTGAGGATCTGAGCACGAGGATTTCCTCTGCCGACATTTGAACACTGAATCCTGCGGCGCCTCAGCTTAGACAACCGGTTACAGCTAGCGTTTAGTTAACACTCGTGGTCATGTGAGACCGTGGAATCCATTTGCGTACTGTACAATCAATATTCGGCGTTGCCTTTGGGCAGCACTCACATCCACCGACTTGGAGCAGCATCTTGAGGTTGACACCAGGTTTTACAGAAGTAGCCGTTTAGTTGATACCTCGCTAAGGTTGAGACTATCCCAACCAATGAGATATGAGCAAAAAGCTTTTGATTCCTGACCTACAGGTTAATTCAGTGTCATTCCTTTGGCGCCTTCTTATGACATCGACCATGAAACAAGATAGTTTGACTGATAGCAGTAGAGCTCCGATCTCCCGTCGAATCGCGCCCAGGAAGAGGGCGTGCAGAAGCAGGCGTCACGAGTTTGAAATATCCTCACCGCGAGACAGTCAGATCTAAATGCATCTCGGACCTAGCGTCAAACGCGGAGGACATGCTCACCTGTGTACGCGCCAGGAACCCGTAGAATGGCATCTCGCAGATTGCCTCTCAAAGAGCGCCTTACATTCAGCGCTCCTTGCACTGTGATGAACCGCCGCTTCGTGGTCGCTTCTGAATACTACATACACATGAGTTCGACAATGGTGTGGATCAAGGATCAGTAGGGTGTCTGTACCTCGGTGAGAGACAGTGGAGCGTTCCAGCGCTCGGTAGACTCGGAAAAATCCGAATCTAAGGCTATCCAGTCTTCGTGGCATAGTAGCGCTGAGAACCCGTGGCGGAGAGCAAGAGGTCCGAAGGCCTAGCGACTATGCGGGACTTTCCGATATTTCAACAGGTTCCTGAAGCAAGAACACCCGATACAATGATTACAATCCCCGAAGGCAAGATTCGAACGCCAGAGACTGGATCTCGCAGAGCTTTCGCTAGACGTGCTTCTTCAGATCTGATGCCGTGCGGAATTTGGACACGTTCCAATGTCAAAGAATACGAGGGAATATCCGAGTCTTACGAGGTGAGGGTCTTGGCCGAGAGATGTAGGGCGGGTTATTCCCTACGATGAAAGGTAGCACTTATCGGCACGCTTTCACAGCGCGGATCACGGAAGTGAAGGCAACATCCTGAGAGATGAGGGCGTACATGAGGTTTAAAGATTATGATAACGCGCCATGAAGCTCACCATGTATTGAGAAACGTGATCCAGGTCGCGATTTAGCCCTAGTGATACTGGCGAACAGTCAGCCCGGTGGAGGAAACAGCACCACCGGAAAGTCACAGGTCTCTATCCAGCACTAGAGAGCGAGGTAGGATGAGATCATAGTTCACGAATGTCTATCAAGCCAGCTTGAAGTCGCAACGCATTGTTTCTTGTGCCACACATGCGTGGTGTTGTGAAGAGCGGTAAGCAGCTGCTGGTGGGCCAAGTGCCACAAACATTGTGAGAAAGGGCTCCGAGATGAGACTGGGGGGAACGAAAGGCCATCCTTCCAGTGAGTGAGACGGTCTGGTAAAACTGAAGCGCCTCCGATTACTCGTTATAGCCTTTAGCTATCACTCACAGGGAAGTGACCTCTCCACCAGCTGGGAACAGGTTGGCGCCAGGTATCTCAGAAGCAGCGGTGTGATTGATTCTTCGCTAACATGGGCCGCTGCCCCAATTAGTGAGGCACGAACAAATGGCCTCGGATTCCTGAGCCACAGGGTAATCCAGCGTCAATATCTTGACACCTGCTTATGACATCGACCTTGAAAGACGACGGTTTGACTGATAATGGTAGAACTCCGATCTTCTGTCGACTCGCGCCTAGGAACAGATCATATGGAGGCAGATATCATGGCATTGAAAT